>JAGDQO010001341.1:0-650017 GCA_018342035.1 Solanum appendiculatum | reverse complement strand
AATTGTGTGTTCAAGCTAAAAGCGAGATGTACTCCCAGACTCTCTTCTCTAAGTCTTGTTTCAGGTGATACCTTTTAAGAGGAGAGTAAGTTCTAAAGCTTGGATTGTATTTTCACCTGAAAATATAGTATAAGTTACAATGTTATAAACAGTAGTAAAAGTGCCCAGAATTAGAAGAATGCATGCAGATGTATAATAATCTAAGAAAGGAAGATAGTGATGAGGTAAATTATGATTTTGCAGTCATGCACCCAGTAAGTTATTAATGACGAGTTTTCCCTTATGGGTAGACTAAGAAGTGATGAATTTGTGTAGATCTCATGATAGAAGGTATAGTAAGTTACTAGTATGGATGCATTAGAGTATACTTAACCAGAAGGGAGTTTATGTCAACGCCATTGTGTTTTTAAAGGCTAAGCATATGTGTTGAATAAAAGAGCAGAGTATTTATGAGGTGATAGATCTAAGCTAGGCTTATGATTTTTGAAAGGAGAGCCCATAGTATTTAGAGGATTATAGAACTAATTAAGTAATGATGTATAATAAGTGGGAAAATAGTACTTAAGTTGTGAAAAGGAATGTGGCACTAATCTGTAAGTATGTAGATGGACAGATAAAGATTTAGTACTTGTCATGAGGTCTTAGTGGGTGAGTGTTTCTTTATTTTATCTAGGAATCGTAAGTAGTAAAAGATGTGAGAAATTATATTGATATATGTGTTTAGTACTAGCCACTAAGCTTGAATTTGAGATGAGTATCATGATAAAAGGATGGAAATATGAGGGTGATGATGTTAGTTTTGAGATCAGATGTAGTAGGATTGACCTAAAGTAGGTGAGGAATTAAGGTGTTACTTTGAATAAAAGTATGTGACACAAGTGTGATATTATGACCCATAGAAGGTGGCCAAGTCACTAGATTAACAAGAGTATTAAGAGGTGTACCCAAGATCATACATAGTCAGATAAGGTTCTAATTAAATTTAACATTTTCATGTAGTCCTAGATAGCATATTGGAGTTTCAAATGTGTAGGCTGATGTAAGCATTATTTAATACCCTTAAGGGTAGAAGGGATTTTATATAGTCAATGATGAGCCTCTTAAATATAGTTCCGTGTTTCCTCTAGTTAGGTTGACATGAACATAGAAGGATGTTATTAGTAGGCTAAGAAGGAGAAGTCAGATTATTAACAGTTAGATTAAGTGGCCTTATAAGCCAATGAGAAGAGGGGAATAAAGGCATCTTAGAAAGAGGTCTTAGAAGGAGTCTTAGTACCTGCTTATGGAGAGTTCAGTAGTCATAAGATTTGCATCTTCTGAGTAAGAAAAGCAAATGTAGACTAGTTTAGAGATAATAAAATAGATCCATTGCTTTAAAGTGTCAGCTTTAGACTTATGGGGTATATGATAAGATGAGAAACTAAGTCAAGTGTAGAGAATCAGATTGTAATGTGTTCAAAAAGAGTTTTAGAGATATATCAATCCATTCATAATTTTGAGTATTCCTCAAAGTTCAGTTATTCCAATATCTTATTGATGTTTCTTATATCAAAATTGTGTTCATGACTTATACTCATACACTTTAGAGATATTCACATACATGCTCAGTTTCTAGAATGAGGGAAAAAGACTTTAGCCTATTGATCTCAATCTTATTCTATAAATTTATGGATATCAGCCTTATGATATGAACCTATTCATACAAGAACTCATGACACATAGTACGCTCAGTCTCGCAAATTCATGATTTGATCTTAATGGATAGCAACATAATGTTATGTCATGCATATTCTTGTATCAGATTTCTTGAGTGAATCGTGCTGATGATTTTTTGGTCTAAGATCTTTTAGTGATCCTTTTTCAGTTGTGAGGGTGAGGCTGATGATAGTAGTTGAGTAGTGATAGAATGAGAAGGTTGATATTTCTTGTTGTGATAGTGATGGTGTGTTTATTCCATCGAACGTTTTAAATGTGGAGGAAGAAGGAGATAAGGTTTTACAATGAGTAATAAGTCAGTTTCCTGGTAGTAATGCGTGAAATTTCAGTTGGTAGAAGTGACGAGAGAATGAGGAATTCTTATAAGGATTGGTTAGTAGGACTGGATGGAGTGGTTATAGTACTAGGCTTGAATGTGGTGTGGTAGCATGTGGATGAATGCATGATGCAGTAGGTGGTTCTTGATTAAGACTCGAGGTTGGTTGAATGTGGTAGTAAGGAGTAATATTCATGGGATGAGATTTCCTGTAGGGCTATAGAACCCCAATCTTGTGATTTCGGTTAGAATAATCACCTTATGTTAAGTACTTTGTGGTTTCGAGTTAGGCTTGAATATAGTAAGAGCATACAGATAGACTTAGACCCTGGTAAGAGTAGTCATATACCCTTGTGGAACCCATGATTTGCAGCCAATGAGGTGTGGTAATAAGAAAGAAGAGTATAGTTTATAACTATTTCTAAGCTTCAAAACTATCAGTCGTATCGCTCAAGGCATAATATTACTTTTCTTTCTTCATGCCCATACATCCTTGCCTTATGCCAAATAGCTTTAGATAGAGCGTGACTATATTCAAACTCATATCGTTTTTGACTTATGTGTCATAGACAAGTTCTAAACTCTTAGTAGGAATCAGTTACGCATATGTTAGTAGGCAAGTTCAGAAGTCAGAAAGATAGTAAGAGTAAATGCTTTCCATTATTCACGTTTCTAAAAACTTAGAATTTTAGAGCAAGGTTTCAAGAGGAGAAAAAGGGCTAAGTTCAAGCGTTCTTTAAGACGTGTGGTTTTCTCCAAGAACATCGTTCTTTCCAGGTATGTAAGGCTTCTCATAGTGTTGGACTTGTTTGTCCTCATGCCATACATCTAGTTATCCATGAAATCATTGTATTGAAAGTTTTCTTAAGTAGTTCTCTATATTTGTTCAATTCCTTAACAAAGGAGGTTGCGAATTCTTGTGTGTTGTTGATCCTTAGTAAAAGTTGTGTTTCCCAAATGTATTGTGTTGAATTCCTCATGTATTCGTGTTGGGCTTGAGAATCGAAAAGAGTTTAGGAGGATTTCCCTCATTTTAAACGAGTTCAGAACCTAAATTGGGCATAAACATTCGTCGGATTTTTTGGTAGAGGGGTGGGGTGGCGCGCCACCATATCTCTAGAAATACTGGTCAGTAGTTTGGGGCCTAGTAACCCGTGCCAGCAGTACGCCAGGGGTCACCATGCCTTTTTCCTTCCGTATTTCATTCCAAACGTGTTCCTCTAGGTCGTGACTACGTTCCCTTCTTAGTATTAACTCCTAAAGGCTCCATTCACCATTGAGATTTCCTATATGTTCTAATCATATGTCTTAATTTACATTTAAAAATTAAAGTGAGTTTAAAAGAAAATGTTCAAGAAGTCTTTTGAGTTTTTATTGAGAACCCTTGTTAACCAACAATATCTTAAACTGAGTTTTGAGAAAGTAAAGAAGAGTTTGAGAATCTTTTTAGAACAAATGCTTTGTCCTTAAAATTGATTCTTAGAAAGAGTATAAGATGAGTTTCGAGGAAGGGCTCGGGTCATGACAATGGCGTGAAGTGCATGCACCTTGTTATATTACCTCAGAAGCTTGCCACTCTGGTGAGAGGTTTAAAGAATCGTGTTGTTGTTACTTGCTATTGGTTATTTTTAGACTGTGACTTTGATTGTTGAGTTAAAAGTGGGCTGGTTGTGATAACAACCGTAATGCCTTATCGATTAGTTATGGCTCGTTTTTGCAATTTGGTCGATTCTCGCATAATTATTGCATTACCTTTGGTTTGCTAAGCTTCGTAGAGGCAACTTTGGGGATTTGATTGAAAGTTATTTTAAGCCTATTATTTCTCTTCTGGCATAATCCTAATGGCCTAATCTTGTTACGGCCGGTATATTTTCATTATTTGACATGTAGCCTTGTCCTATTGAGTTGGCTACCACCATATGATATAATGTCTATTAGTGACACTCTACTCCTTTCTTGGAGGCCTAGAAAAGCATGTTATGATTGTATTTTGTTCAAATATGACTACTTGTTATTGCTGTGATGTTTTATTGTCTAGTGGCTTGTTTTGGCCTCAGTAGACACTAGCACAGTAGGCTTCTTAAGCATATAGATTAATTGTTATATAGTGCCTACGGGCCGGGTAGACTGTTCCAACAAGCCAGGTAGACTGGGCTTACGGGCTGGGAGGCTATGTCTATGAGTCGGGTAAACCGTACCTACGGGATATACATGCTGTACTTACGAGACAGTATATACATGTATTGTACCACGGAGCCTAAAAAATTTATTGATTCACGGCACATGAATATACAAATAGTTCAGATCATACCATCAATGGGATCCTATTAAGGAGGCTAATATGGGTATTTAGCGATTGTTTGCGCTCATAAGGACTTATTGTGATTGTGTGTTGTTTGTATCTGTTGGGATTATGGGGGCCAGGTTATTGCTTCTTATGTGTTTATATTGTCTTATTAGAGGCAATTAAGGCATTGTATTTGTGTTTCAACCCTACCCATTTCGTTCAATCCTTATACTTCAGTTTCAGCTTTAAGTTTACTTCCATGGTTGGTACATTGTTTTGTACTGATGCCCCTTTCCTGGGGGCGCTGCATTCTTTCCTACAAGTCATTGTGAGGACCAGGCACACCTGTCGAGTAGCACAACCGCCTATCCAGCAGATTAGTTGACTCCTTTCTTTTAGGGGTTGCCACAGTCTCAAAGCTTTGCTTGTTTTCTTTTTTTTGACTTTTGGATAGGTCGGGGCCCTATCCATACAAGTACTGTATTCATAGAGGCTTTCAGACTAGTGCGTTGGGTTATGTAACCATGTTTTTTTGCCATGTTGGACTTGTTTATTCGTTGGCTGAAATTTTATAGTCATTTGATGTATTAGTTATATACATACAAATTTGTAGCCTTTATATAGTGATCTTGGAAGCTTTGATGATGCATATAGCGTTTATGGTTTTTTAGATACCATGGTGGCCTCGACGGTCCAACCAGACTTTTGTGCTAGCTGGTTATGATTTTATATAAACTGTTAGGAATAGTCGTTTTCTTTGTAGAGATGTTGACAGGGACCTTTCCGCCCGAGGGCTTATTATTAGCTGAGATATAATTGTATGTCTTCTTGATTGTTTGTTTGTTGTTATGTGCCACTAGCAAAAATTTCAGCAGCGTCGGCTCAAGTCTAAGTTTTGGCATAAGGTGTTTGTTGTACCCCTCGAGTTTGGGGCGTGATATTAACAATGGTCACATAGTTATTATGTTATTCCAATTTTTGCCCTTGTGTTATACAATTATGGATATTTAATCCTAATTAACTTAGATGTGTAGTTTTTGTCTATAAAACTGAATAAATGGGGATAATCTTTTGTCCAAGTGGAGTCCAATCTCAATAATGATAAAAAAAAAAATTCAAAGGGGATACATGAGACTTGGAGGTCCACATTGGGCCATAATGGGGTCAGTTTGCTAACATCGAAGGCATTTTTATCCTATTTTTAATAGTTCAAGGGTATTGTTGGACCAAAACCCCCAATAGTTCAAGTTTTTTTTTTGGCCTTTTTCAATTTTATGATAATTTTGTTAAGCACTAAACTTTCGTCAATTTTAAGGACCAAATATACATTACCGATTAATCAAAAGTTATATGTGAATATTACAAGGATCAAAATTGGATAACATCGTAACTCAGAGACAAAAAAAATTATTTTTCCTTTTATAAAATAATGTGGGGGTTGCGAATAATTTAAATTTAAAACAGATTGATAGGTGGTGTTTTATTTTTGTTTTATTTTATTTTTAGTTTTATTTTATTTTAGTTTTATTTTATTTTTAGCTACATTACTTTTTAGTCATCGAAACTTGTATAAATCTTGAAAGGAGAGGAAAGGCACAAGTAATTTCTTGGGTGATCATTCAGATATATATTAATTGCACAAAGTCCATATTTCAACTTTTCATCAAACTCAACCCCGTGTATTCAAAAAACAAACTCACCAAAAATCTATGTTTTGGTGATGTGAAATGATACAGTGAGGGTAAATTTCATAAATGGTCATATAATTATATTTTTACGCCAAAGTCACTTAACTATGTTTTAAGATATAAAAAAATAATTTTAGATCTATAACACAAAAATCATATCTGTCAAAAGATTCAACTTCAATGAGTATTATTTTTTTTACTTTATTTTTTTTGACTAATAGATACAAATCTTCGGTACATTAAGCAAGATATTAACAAAATAAGTTTTTTGGTATTTAAATTTTTTAACCAAAGTCCAAAAATATGATCTTTATGCTAAAATAATTAATTAAGAGGGATATGTTGTGTTGTGTTGTATTGTGTTGAATACAACATTGGGATAGATTGTACTGTTCTATGTTATTATATTATGTGATAAATCAAAAACTTGAATGATTAACCTACAAGAAAAGTAGGGTACGAGGTTGAACTACTATAAAAATATATGATTAAGAATAAACTAAGATTATTAAATAATAAGTAAAGACGAATGAAAAGAAAATATAAAGATAATAACGTGATCTTACCAAATTGGTCATTACATAAAATTGGAATTTTAGTCGTTATCTAACGAGGAGTTTAATCTATATACCATACAATAAAATTTAATTAACAATCAAACTACACATGATATTTAAACTAACAACACACTATATTACACGACAACAACCATCCAAATTAAATAAATGAGTCCATTTTTATTATTTATTGGGTCTAATGTCTTAAATTTATTACAAATTATTTAAGTCCATTTTTATTATTTTAACCCAAAGTCATTTTCAGTTTAAGGCCCAAACTTATGTCGCGTAACTAATGACATGACGTTTCAAGAAAATTCAAGGCCAACAAGATGATGCCATGTGTTTAAATGGCGTGGTAGCTCTGAGTCAAAACAAAAATGAACCAAAAGCGAGTTCATGGAAAGATAGGAGAATGCTCTAGGCGCACTTTAGCAAAGACTGCTAACGTACGCTGGTAGTTATTTCTACAATGCACCAACGGAAACGAGCAGAGACGATACCGGCAATGGAAACACAAGTAGATACGCCGTAGGACGAGATCAACCGGCGAGTGCAAGCTATTCAGTTTGGTAGCTTTGATCCGAATCGACTTAGCACAATTATGGAAAGAACAGAAATGGTTGCTAGTGACACTACAGCTGAAGCCATTTGGGGGAGAAGACACTGGTTCGCAACTAGCAGTTAGACGGCTCCAATTTTCTGATACAGAGTCATCTAAACATCCAACACCAGTGAAGCAAACTGAATGCGCAGGAAATCAAGAGGCCAGGATGGTCAAGACACTAGAGTACATACCTCCTAGCTCAAAAAATGGGAAGATTATCGTGAACATAGAGACGAAAGACCTCCTGGAGCAGCAGAAATACAAGGAGAACTCAATAATAGGATATGTTATCGGGGATACACCGTATGTCAAAACATTGGAAAACATTGTACGAAATGCTTGGCGATTTGTCAAAATGCCCCCAATTCTAATGCACGATGATGGGTATTATATCTTCAGATTTGAATCGGATGAAGACAGAGGTAGTGTGCTACAAGCGGGGCCTTATACATTCTTCAATAAACCTCTTATACTGCATAAGTGGGATATATATTTTGAATTTGATCCGAATTGCCTCACAATAATGTCATTGTGGGTAATACTACCAGGACTCCCTGTGGGCTATTGCTCAAGTGAAGCTTTGAGTAAAATGGCACGTTCTATTGGAAAGCCATTATAGACTAATAGCTTCGTGGCATCTATGGAAAGAATATCTTATGCTAGAATACTTGTGGAAACTGATGTGTCTCAACCACTGATTTACTCTATAGAAATTATTACTCCTTCAGGGACGTTTCAACAGCCTGTTGAGTATGAATGGAGACCTTGTTTCTGCACTGATTATATGAGGTTTGGGCATAATGTTGAAGGATGTTGTACAAAACAAAAAGGAGACAAGGAAGAGGTGCAGCCTAAGTTTCAAGTAGTCAAACGTAGAAGGAGAAGAAATAGGAAACTGAGGCAACCAAGGATGGATTGGAAGGCTACATGAGTATTGAAGCTACCTGAAGTGGGCAAAGGAATAAATGGTCAAAAGGATGATCAACCTCAACAGCCACAACCACAGAGAAATACAAGCCCTAATCAGGATGGTGTAGTAGAAATGAATGTTCAGATACAAAATAGATATAGTGCCCTTCATGACAATGTAGGGGCACAAATTGAAGACCGTGGGGGTATCCCCATCCCTCAATGATTATTTCTACTTGGAATATTAGGGGACTAAATCAGCCCCTAAAACTGAAGGAGTTGAGGCTCCTTCTATAAAAACACAAGATAGATGTAATGGGAGTACTGGAAACTAGAATCAACCAGAATAAAGCAGCTAATATTGTGCAGAAAATATTGCCTACCTGGAAGAACTGTATGAACTATCCATTTGCTTACAATGGGAGGGTGTGGCTACTATGGCAGACACATATTCACGTGCAGGTGATAGTGGTTCATGAGCAGTTTATTCATTGTACTATTACAAAAGAAGCTATAAATTTCTCTGCTCACCTTACAGTAGTATATGCTAGAAATGAAAGTCAGCAAAGGGAGCTATTATGGAAGGAAATACTACAATTAGGAAATGGAATCAAAGATGCTTGGCTTGTGTGTTGGGACTTCAATAATGTGCTTAACTCTGAGGACAGGATTGGATCTCCAGTGTTATTAGGGGAGACTCAACCTTTCAAGGACTGCATAGATGGGTTGCAGTTGAGTGTATTAAAACAAACAGGGTGGCAATATACTTTCTGTAATAAGCATCAAGATGGTAGTAGAGTTTATTCCAAATTTGATTGGGCGTTTGGAAACATCAAATGGATACAGGACTATGGACATGTGGAAGCAATATATGAAAATCCAAGGATCTCTGATCATTCTCCAATTCTCATTCAGGTATGTCCTCGACCATCAGCTAGACAAAGGCCTTTTAGACTATTTAATACTATTGTGAATCACCCAGAGTTTGAGAGCATTATGACTAAAATATGGGGTAGAAGATTCAAAGGAACAAGAATGCAACAACTGTGGGCTAAGCTAAAGGCTGTAAGAAGGGGCTTAAAGGAACTGAATGCTTATATGTCCACATATAGTCAGAAGCTACAAAAAGCTAAGGAACAACTCGATATTATGCATAAAAAAATGGTTTCCCAGCCTCTCAACCAGGTTTTAGTAGAAGAGGAACATAATTAGCTAGTAGAAATAAGAAAATGGAGTGAGGTTGAGGAACATGTATTGAGACAGAAGTCTAGAGTAAACTGGATAATACATGGAGATGCAAAGAGAAAATACTTTCATGCATAGATAAAGCTGAGAAATAGCAGAAATGGCATTACTTCAATTCATGATGCAAATGGAAACAAGCTCCAAGACCCAGACTTAGTGGAGAAGGAGTTTACCTCTTTTTTTACTAAGCTTATGGGAACAGCAGCAGAACAGCTACCATGTCGAAATATAAAGCTTATCATAAAGGGCCCATGTTTAAACTATGACAAGAAATGTAATCTGATTGGTCCAATAACTGAGCAAGAAATAGGTGATGCACTAAGGGGAATGACAAAGGATAAAACACCTCGAATAGATGGGTATCCAATGGAATTTTTTGTGAAGCACTGGGAGATTGTCAAAGAGGATTTAGTGGGTGCTGTGATGGAATTCTTTAACAATGGTAAGCTATTCAGGAAGTTAGATCTATAGCTATTACTTTAGTCCCTAAAGTAACTACACCTAACAAGGTAAAGGATTGCAGACCTATTGCCTGCTACTCCACCATCTATAAACTTATTACAAAGGTCCTCACTAAAAGAATTAAACCAGTGATTGGTGCACTAGTAAGCCTTTCTCAGACTGCCTTTATAGAAGGAAGGAGTATTATTGATAATATTTTGTTTAGTCATGAACTTTTGAAGTGGTACACTAGGAAAGGTTTATCACCTAGATGTACTATGAAAGTAGACTAAAGAAAGGCTTATGATTCCATTGAATGGGAATTTTTAACAAAGCTGCTCGCAGGACTGGGCTTCCCTTTCAATTTTGTGAATTGGGTTATGGAGTGCATATCCACAGTCTCATACTAACTAATCACCAATGGAGGGTTAACACCTTTATTCCAAAGGAAAAAGGGAATCAGGTAATGGGACCCAATGTCTCCCTACTTATTTGTCCTAGCAATGGAGTACCTTCAAAGAGAGTTAAGTGTGCTGAAGGAGATACCTCAGTTCAAATTTCATCCTAGGTGTTAGCAGTTTGGAGTAATGCATATATGCTTATCATATGATCTTCTGATGTTTTACAAGGCTGATATTGATTCTATACAATTGATGCAAGATGATTTCCATAGATTCTCTATGGTTTCTGGATTACATACAAATTCTGAGAAAAGTTCTATATATGTGACTGGAGTGAAACCTGATATGAAGGAATTTTTTTTTAGCTACTTTGGGCTATGTTGAAGGTGAGATGCCTTTCAAATATCTAGGGGTGCCTATATCCTCTAAGAGACTCACTGTAGCTCAATGCATGTCTTTAGTGGAAAAGATAACTGAAAGAATAAGATGCTGGACAACAAGACTACTATCCTATGTAGGGAGGATCCAGTTATTGAAGGTAGTTATGTTTGTGATGAAAACTTACTGGGCACAAATCTTTGTCTTACCAAAAAGAATACTAAAATTGATTGAAGGTGTGTGCATAAATTATCTATGGACAGGTTCAACTCTGAGTTCTAGGAAAGCACTGGTGTCTTGGGAGAAATTTTGCCTTCCAAAGTCAGCTGGGGTCAGAATATAATTAATCTCACTGTTTTGAATAATGCTTCAATCTTGAAGTTGTTATGGGCAGTGCATGAGAAAAAGATTGTCTTTTTATCAAATGGATACATACTTACTATATAAAAGGTGAGGAGGTGGAACAATGTGCTATTCCACCAAATGCCACTTGGGTTATACGTAAGATATTGGAGACCAAGAAGATGCTTAGGCCAATCTTGGGATCAAGTGATCTAGGATCAAAGTTAAAAGGAGTGGTGGTAGCTGGTAAATTTTCTATTCATCGGATGTACATCAATCTAACACCATAATATCCTAAGGTAAGTTGGAAGAGCATTGTTATGTAGCCACAAATCCATCCTATACATCAATTTATTCTCTGACTAGAAGCTTGGAGAAGATTGGCTACAGCAGAAATTTTACAGAAGTTTGGCATTAATGTGCCCATGGAATGTAACTATTGTTCAGATGCCACAGAAACCTTTGATCATCTCTATTTCGAGTGTTCTGCAAATAGAGCATTATGGGATAGATTGCTGAAATGGCTGGGCATAAACAGGCAAATAGGAAGCTGGCAGTAGGAGCTTGCAGGGGCAAATGGATAGGCAGTGAAGAGTGATGGTAATGGAGCAATAATCAGTTGTGTCTTTGCAATGGTGGTCTATGTTATTTGGAGAGAAAGAAATACTACCAGGTTTCAGGAAACACCATACCAATGCGATAGAGTATGCAAGGAGATTGGCACATACATTCATATTAGAGGGAGAGACCTGAAGAAGTGGAAGGAGACACTGAAGAAGATAGATCATCTACCTTGAAGCCTACACTGTTTCTATCTTGATTAGAAGTCTTCTACTATATTGTTTAAGTGATTGTTTTGTTATGAAAATAGTCTTAAGTCCAGGCTAGAATGTTTTGTGGTAGAATTTGAGAAGTAGATGGTCAGCTTCTACTTGGTATTGTAATTACTACTTTTTTTGTATCAATAAAGTTTGACAGTTCGACAAAAAAAATGAATCAAAACATGCCAAGTGTTCAATAAGACATGTCTTGGGTGATTACAACAATTTTTTTTACAATATATAGAGAGATACATGCATCATAAAACAACATCGCTTCTACAGAAAAAGAATGAAATAGAACAATGAAAACTTGAAGTATTCCTTATTGTTTATAGATTTGGTAACATTTTTACACAATGAATATTGAATCATTCTTTTCTTGCAAAAAATATTAGTCTCTTAATTGTTAATTTCTTAGAGATCTAACTATATATGGTTCCTTTCATATAAAGATAAGGCGGTGATTGTAATGGTCCAACAGGACGGGTAGATCTAGTCTTTCCATAGATCTATTAGTCAATTCATTTTTAGTAGAGGTCTGGATATAGGGTCGCCATATGTCATTATCTGGAAAAATAGTACGAAATCCGCAGTCTCCTTATTTGTAACTATATATCATGTCTTTTTGTACACTTTTATTTTGTCCCTATTCACAAATTTTGTTGAAAAATGGTTGGCTAGATCTATGAAAAGTGTAGAGTTTCCCATTCCTGTTGCTCCCATAACCATCACCACCTTTTTAGGGGATCATTTCCACTCCAGAGCGCATTCGCATAAGAGACTTTCATGGGATCTTTCACTCCATAGTTAGAGCCTATGTTGCTCGAACTTGGGTGCAGATGTCCGATGCAGATGCGGATCTAGACGTTGGATCCTCTATGATAAAAAAATTTAACATTCTGGATATAGATCCATGTATGGATATGGGTGTGGGGATTTGGATAAAAATAATTCAAGTATCTATAAATAGAATTATCAAACCAAAATTATAAGATATTATGCAATTTGGAGTTGACAGTTTTGGGGAAAGGGACAACGTTCTCACAAAAAAAACCTCCACAAAGGTTTAGACCCGAAATTTCTCTATTGTTGTTCATTTGAGCTTCGTCGGAGTTTTCCAGAGCTCCTCTTGGTGGTGGTTAATTTCTCTTGCTCGTCTTCATACAGTTTGTTGCTTTGGAAAAGGTAAACTCTTCCCATTGTTGATTTTTCATTTGTCTACTTTGCTTGTAAATAGGCTATTTGCTTCGTTGTAGATTAGATTTAGTTCTAATTATTTCCTTTAGTGATTTCCTTTCTGATGTTTAGTTTATAGTTCATGATTATTTCAGTTTTCTTCTCTACCTCATCTAAATTGGTTGTTGCTTGTTGTGGTGTCATTCTGATAAGAATGCTCCTTTACTGACTTACTCAAAAAGAAAATCTAGACGAGCAATATGTGGAGATAATATATCTTACTTTCTTTGTTTTAAATAGGATAAAATATATAAGTAGTAATTATCTATAGTAGTTATAAGTAGAAATTACTACCATCAGCAGTTACTTACAGCAGTAACTAACTGTTTCTATCTGTATCTATTAGGAGTTATCTATAAATATGTATATTTAGGAAAATTCTTTAGAAGGAAAAATATACTATATTGTCTTTTTTTTTTGGAGATGTGTCCACTCCATATGGACATAGTTATCGGTTAATGTAGTGTTTAAGATTCTTGCACTTTATTTAACTAGTAAAGTTTAATTTTCATCTCGTTTCACCTTAGTTTCTACCATTTTGGTATCAGAACAACAAGATCTAAGATGGTGGTATCTACACGTTCTTCTAATGAACCACCACCACAACCAGTCACAAATCATCCTAGTTAACCCTCTAATGATCAAATTGTCCAGCAGTTAACGTTTAAAACATCACGTTTGGAAGCATTAGATGCAGCAATGAAGGCTCAATCTAGTGGTACTCAATTTGATGCTAATCCTGGTAAATCTGCTACAGGAAAGGGTCAAAAATGTAGTAGAGGTCCTCGTGACCCCAGAAGGTCCTCTTGAGTCGAGGATGTTGATGTTGATGTGGATATGCCTTGGTGGTTGAAGAATCCATCTCATAGGCTACACAAAAAGATGGAGTTTCCTCAATTTATAGGGGGAGATCCTCGTGGATGGATTTTGAAGGTTGAAAAATATTTTCGGTACTATCAAACTCTTGATGATCTAAAGGTAGATGTTGAAGCCATGTGTTTTTAGGGTGATGCTCTTGATCTCTTTGCATGGATTAACAGTGACCGTACACTATTGTATTGGGAGGACCTTGTCAAAGCTTTATAAGAGAACAATGGTCCTGCTGAATTTCAGACTCCAGATGAACATTTATGTAGCATTTGACAATTGGGCACAATACAAGTGTATCGCCAAGAATTTGCTAAACGATCTGCCTGAGTCAAGGATTGGCCAGAACATTATCTTTTAGGGGTGTTCCTTACTGGGCTAAAAGAAGAACTCAAATCAGATGTGAGAATTCATAAGCCTAGAACTGTTTATAAAGCCATGAGTCTTGCAATGGAATTTGAGCAAAAAGTGAGTTCCAATCGTAGGCATAAAGGATCTCAATGGCCAAATCTGTCACGATCTAACACAACCCAAATTGGTTCTGCATCTGAAGTTCCTTACCAATCAGTAGGCAATCAACTCGTATCACGAACCAATCCTAATTCTGCACAAATGTCTCCTCGTCCTTCTCTGAATCATGCTTGGGAGATAGAGAAGCAGATTCGTATTAGCCAAAGGACTCTCTTTTAGGTGAAATGAAAATTTTGCACCAGGTCATCGTTGCAAGACAGCATCTCTCAGTCTTATGGAGACAAATGACAACATTGAAGGTTGTGACTCTGGGAACAAATGCCAAGTGATATTATTGATGGGGATGCAGGTACAATTGACCTTACTCAAATTTCATTCCACGCCTTTCTAGGTAACACAACAGGCACAACGATGAAACTTCAAGGGACCTTAAATGGATGCAAGGTGCTGCTTCTGGTTGATAGAGGATCATCCCACAATTTTATCTCCGAAAAAATTGTTGAAGAATTACACTTGCCTGTTCAATTTGTGCCCTATTTTGGAGTCCATATTGGCAATGGAGATATCATACGTTGCAACCGTCTGTGCCAAAATCTTGTTGTGAAATTCCCCGGACTAACTATTGAACAAGATTTTTATCCTTTCTCTGTTGGAGTAGCAGATTTGGTGCTTGGAATTAAGTGGCTGGCTTCTTTAAATATAGTCCGAGCTAACTTGAATGAGATTTTTTTTATTTTAATTTAAATGGGAAGCGATATAATCTTCTGGGGGTTCCACAAGAATCGAATGCACCAGTTGCTTTTCAATATTTCTCCAAGGAGGCTGATACTTCAGGTAATTCTCTAAGCATTTGTATTCAAAGTTTTCTTCTTAAATTTGAATCAAATTTTGAAGAACCCAATGCCCTGCCACATTTTCGTCAATACATCCATTCTATCCCTAACTCAAAACCACCCAACATCTGTCCGTATCGTTATCCGTATTTCCAAAAATCAGAAATTGAAAAACAAGTTTTTGAATTACTCCAAAAGGGTTTTATAAGGTCAAGTACCAGTCCATTTGCTAGCCCTGTCCTTCTTGTTAAGAAAAAGGACAATACATGGCGCATGTGCATTGATTTAGAGGTCTCAACCAAATCACTATTCTAGATAAGTACCCAATTCAAAATATTGACGAGCTTCTTGATGAATTGCATGGAGCAACTATTTTTTCAAAGATTGATTTGCATTCTTATTACCACCAGATACATGTCAATCCTGCCGACATTCACAAAACTACTTTTCGTACTCACTCTGGTCATTATGAATTCACTGTTATGCCCTTTGGTCTCACTAATGCTCCTTCTACATTTCAATGTACTATGAATGATTTATTCAGACCACAGCTGCGCAAATTCATTCTTGTATGCTTTGACGACATCTTGGTATACAGTCAGACCTTTGAGCAACATATCAGTCACTTGCAACTTGCTCTCCAACTTCTCAGAGATAATTCTTTCTATTCCAAAACTTCTAAATGCTCAGTTGGGAAAATCCACATTTCTTTTTTAGGTCATGTGATTTAAAAAAAAGGGGTTGGTGTTGATCAGGATAAAGTTCAAGCTATCTTGGAGTGGCCAGTACCAATTAATGCGAAGTAGTTACATGGATTTCTTGGGCTAACAGGTTATTATCGCAGATTTTTGATGGGTTATGGAATGATGGCTCGACCACTCACCGAACTTACCAAGAAAAATGCTTTTCAATGGTCGAACTTGGCTGAGAATGCTTACAAACTTCTAAAGCAAGCCTTAACAACTTTTCCGGTACTACAACTTCCAAATTTCACTAAACCATTTGTGGTAGAATGTGATGCTTCTTCAAAAGGAATAGGAGCTATTCTTTTTCAGGATGACCATCCTATTTCTTAGTTTAGTAAGGGGATTTCTTTTTCCAGTCGTTTGAAGTCTACTTATGACCGTGAATTGCTTCCTATTGTTTTAGCTTTTTAGAAATGGAAACACTACCTCCTGGGCCATCACTTTTATGCCCGAACAGATCACTGCAGCCTCAAGTATCTCCTTTCCTAGCGTATTACCACTAATGAGCAGCAAAGATTATTAATGAAATTGCTTCCGTTCGACTTCACAATTGTTTATAAAGTTGGGAAAAATAATTTGGGAGCTGATTCTCTTTCAAAGAGGCCATTAAATGCTGAGTTTCTGGCTCTTGCTATTCCTATGCCAATGGATTTTTCCAATTGGCAAAATGCTCTCCAGGCAGATACACATACTCGTGAGATTATTCAAGCCATCCACCATAATCCTTCCTTACAACCAGATTTTCATCTTGTGGATCAGAAACTTTATTTCAAGGAAAGGTTGGTTGTTCCTGATCAATCTTCTCTTCGACAAAAGCTTCTCTCAGAGTCTCACAACACACCTTCTGCTGGGTATAGAGGATATTTGAAAACCTTGAAGCGCCTTTCCTCCAACTTTTTCTGGCAGAGGATGAATCATGATGTGTAAAATATTTGTTCAGAACTGTTTGGTTTGTCAACAAGCCAAATACCAAGCTCTAGCGTCTGCTGGACTTCTACAACCCTTGCCTATACCTGATACAATATAGGAAGATGTCTCACTTTACTTTATTGTAGGACTTCCCAAATCTGGTGGTTTTGATACAATTTTGGTTGTCGTAGATCGTCTGAACAAGTATTCTCATTTCATCCCACTTTCTCCCGCATATAATGCAAAGATTGTTGCTAATGTTTTTTGCAGAGAAATTGTGCTTCTTCACGGCATTCCTCGGTCAATCCCATCTGATCGGGATGTTATCTTTCTCAGTGCTTTCTGGCAGGAGCTTTTTTGACTTAGCCAAACAAGGCTAAGAATGGGTACATCTTACCATCCACAATCTAATGGACAAACAGAGATGGTTAACAGATGCTTGAATCGTATTTATGATGCTTTGTCATGGAGAAGCCTCGTACATGGAGTCAGTATTTACCATGGGCAGAGTTTTCTTTTAACACGCGCTTCCACTCATCCTCAGAAACTACACCATTCAAGGTTATTTATGGTAGAGACCCTCCATCTATTTCTCTTTTGTTCATGGAGAAACACGCATTGCTGAACTTGAAGAACAACTGCTGAATCGTGATGCTATGCTGAAACTTCTCGAGGATAACCTTTTAAAGGCTCAAACTCAAATGAAACAGCAAGCTAATTCTCATGGTCGAGATGCTACCTTTCAAGTTGGAAATTCTGTCTTTCTATGTTTTCATCCTTACCGTCAACGTTCTTTGGCTTATCGCAGGTGCGAAAAATTGTCACCTCAATATTTCGGACCATATAAAATTATACTATATGTTGGACTTGTAGACTATGAACTGGAGCTTCCTGCTTCCTTTAAAGTCCATCCAATTTTTCATGTATCTTTGCTCCGTCCAGCTCATGGTCAACAAGTTGTTATACCACCAGCCCCTCTTCCTCTTACTGAAGATTGGGAACTCTCCATATCTCCTGCCAAGATTCTTACAAATCGATGGGTCAAAGAAGCTGGTGGTTCTTCTTTGGATCTGCTAGTTCAATGGGTTGACCGTCCGCTTGATTAAGCTAGATGGGAAAACTATGATCTTATTGTAGATTAGTTTCCTTCTTTTCGCCTTGAGGACAACGCGACTTTTCAGGGGGGATGCACTGATAAGAATGCTCCTTTACTGACTTACTCAAGAAGAAAATCTAGAGGAGCAGCATGTGGAGATAATATATCTTAGTTTCTTTGGTTTAAATATGATAAAATATAAAAGTCGTAATTATGTATAGTAGTTATAAGTAGAAGTTACTACCAGCTGCAGTTACTTACAGCAGTAACTGACTGTTTCTATCTCTATCTATTAGGAGTTATCTATAAATATGTATATTTAGGAGAATTTTGTAGAAGGAAAAAAATATTATATTGTCTTTGTTTTCTGGAGATTTGTCCACTCCATACGGACATAGTTATTGGTTAATGTAGTGTTTAAAATTCTTGCACTTTATTTAACCAGTAAAGTTTTATTTTCATCTTGTTTCACCTTAGTTTCTATCACATTCCTTCCTATTTATTGTGGTCAACTGTTGTGCATTGTGACCTTATTTTCCTTGTTTAGTAACATATCCATGGTTGCTTATGTATCTTCAAATAATTTTAATTTCCTGTCACTAATAGGTGCTAATATTTACCATTTTTGTGCATGAATTTCTTCGCTTTGGAGTCCACTGGACTGCCTATTCTCCCTTTGCATTTCAATGTTTGGCCACGGAGGCCCAAGTTCTTCTGATCGAGTCTGCCTCGGCTTGAAGTTTGAAAGGGAAGTTAATATGAAAGGATCAGAAAGCTAATATTATGGGCCTAAGGCCGGAAAATTCGCAGCTTGAAATTAAATGGGAAAAGACCCAAAAAAATTGAGTCGCCAATCCGGTTTCTTCTAAACCCCTCTTCAGCTTATTTCTTCATTTTCAATTGTAATTAGTTATTTCCATTGTATATTTTAGTTATCTTTATTTCTATTGTAATATTTAGTTTACAGTTGTAATTATTTGATTTGAATTATTTTAGTTGTAACTTGAATGAATCTTCAAGTAAAATTTTCATATTTGGGATTCAAAATCTCTTTACTTTGTCAAATTATATATTTCACTTATCAATTTTGAATGATTATCAATTATTGTTCATCACTTGTTCAATTTCTTTAAAATGAACTCAAAGTTTCTTTAAATAATCAATTCAAGTTTCTCTTATCACATGTTTTAAATAAAAAATAATAATCAAGTTTTAGCCAAATAAATGATTCACCGGATAACCGCATATTGTTAGCGGACATTTCAAGTGCTAATACCTTCTTGATATGGAAATAGGTACCACGTACCCATTCTTTGGATCTCAAAAGACTTTTCTATTTTAAATCTTTTTAAAATTAAATGAAAGGTTTCTTAATTTTCCTTTAAAAATTAAATGGCAACTCCATGTCATTTTCAATATTTTCGTCAAAAGTTGAAAGAAATATTGAGACTTTGAATATTTTTCAAATGTTTTCAACAACTCTTTAGCTTACTCTTTTTCATTACTGTGCTAAGCCAAATCCAGTGCACTCCAGCTATTAGCGGCTCGAGACAGCCAAAGAAGAAAATAGTTTTCTTTAAAAAGTTCTTAAACTTAGAATGCTCTTTTATCTATCAAAAAACCCTTCACATCCAAATATTTGCAGATGAGATTTTATTGCAAGAAAGTTGTACTAATCTGATGGCGAATACACATCTGCTATTGGAAGACAACACTTCCTGTCACTCAATTCCACCTTGAGACAATGGAAACAACAATGACAGTAATGTCGAATCTGCTCCACTCAAAGATGAAGTCATGCATGATGTCCTTGACATCGACTTATCCATTGTTGATATCTTCCCACCTCCTGATGCTAATGGTGTATGCCATTCTCAAATCAAAATTATACTGCTTACATAAAGAATAGACAACACATATGTTTATGCTAGAACACATAAACTATGTGAAATTTAATTCGATAAATATCTCTTGAAACGTGAGCGGATACCTTCAAGAAAATTCACAAGTTAGACTGCAATTATGTGGTCTTCTACAGTTGTACGAAGTTCAAGCCGAACTCTCTCAATACTTGGGTGGACAAGTATCAATTAGAAAACTTATTTTTCTTCTAGGTTAGAAGAACCCCTACTTATAGAGATTTCTTTCGTGTGTAAAAAAGAAAAACAAACACACACATATTTTCTTTTAAGAAAGAAACACACGTTGCTTTTCCCTTTTCTCCTAAAAAATAGGAATCTGAGTATAATTAAATATGGCACGTTAGAGACCACCGAATTAATTACTAAGGCTTCCTATATGGAAATAATTGAAATTATTGATTTTAATTATTCTCACAATAATAAATTACAAATCATTCCACTAGAAATTTGTAATAACACTCCTCTATTAATATTTAAAAATTCACAATTAAACACTTATATAATTCCCCATTTTAAGATTACAGATACTAATCAATGGATTAAATTTAAATGATTAATTTAATTTAATGATTAATTTCATTTAGTGTGCTGCTTAACTTATTTCTTTGTGTCGGATTCATAAATCAATTTGCAAGGTTTGACACGATGAAAACTTATAAGCTTCTCAAAAAGGCATATCATCAATATCTCTATAGCGACTTGAATTCCATCAACTAGCTTATTATTTCCACAATATATATTATTATCATCCAATCTACCAGACAAATTGACCTACCTCAGAATCTCGCCTTTTAATAAATTAAAATGATAATTAATATATACAATCTCATAATATTTATATGAGGATTGAGAATATAAATACATTTAACAGTTTAGAAAAAAAAATTATTTATTCTGCAATTATTTTATATAAAAATTTTATTATTCCTTTTCTTTATTTTATTTCCCTTTTATATTTTTTTCTATTCTTTTTCAGCCCATTTCTTTTTCTTTTTCTTTGGCTAAAATTTTTCTGCCATTGAAATGGAAATTTCAAGTTCCATTTGTAAACAAAAATTTTACAATACCAACATAATTTTTATTTTTAATCTCTTTTATAAATATATGTATTTCCTACATATATTAGAACTTTATTTTTAATCTCTTTTATAAATATATGTATTTCCTTTTCTTTGGCTAAAACTTTTCTGCCATTGAAATGGAAATTTCATCCATACAAAGCTTATTCAAGTTTTCATTTGCCATTTTTGACGAATTTAGAGAAAATTCAAAGAACCTAAATAAGAAATTAGAGCAGATTACAAACCCTAACTTCAAGATTTAAAGTTGAAATGAACATAAACAACTAAACCCTAGCTAAGCCCAAAACAAAATTGTCAAAATATTGATGAAGAAATGAGGATTAATGGTGGGGAAGAAGGAACGATGGTTTATTTAATTTGGGGAAGATGACCATTCAAAATTTATTCCTTTTTCTAACGTTTTTTCCTCTTCTCACGCGCCTAGAGGAGGTGTTCTCACCTCCTATGACAACTCAGCACTGGGGTGTGTAGTAAATAGAGAAATAAAATGTTCAGGGGGGTAATAGGACACCAGTGAAGTTGGAGTGTGTAGTTGGGATTTCGGGTGTAGGTTGGGGGGGCTTTAGACCATTTTCTCATTATTTTATAATGTTAACCACTTTAAGGGTATTTCGAACATTTTGATAAAAAAAGTGACTTTCAACACTTTTTTGCCAAACACATCAAAAACACGTAACTACTTATTTTTAAAATGAGTTTAAAGTAACTTTTTAAAAGTTATTTATTTTAAGCCAATCCAAACGGGCTCTAAATCATCTCCTATATAAGTAAATAAACACATAAACGAACATATGATTTAGTAAAACTGAATAAATAATTATTCTATAATAAATATTATATCTTAATACATGGTTAATAATATAAATCTCGTGATTAATAGTATATATCCCAACATTCTTGCAACTAAGGTATTTGGAACTTCAACATTGCTTGTTCCACCCACTACTCGATTTCAAAGGGTTTGAGAAGTTTATTAATCTCGATCTTCTGCATGTCACATTTGTTCCATCAATATTTACAAATCTCATCTCTAATAGCCGGTTGTTTGAACGATTGAGGTTGTGTTGCTGCACAAACTTTGACACCCTTGAAATTGATGCTGCTAGTCTCAAATTCTTTGAGTTTGATGGGAAATACAAATCCATTTCCTTCAAGAACGCTCCTATGCTTGAAAAAGTTACAATGTGTTTCATTGGACGACAACTTTTGATTGATTCATCTCCCTTTTGATCTAATCTTACAAAGCTCTTCCATTACATCCCTTCACTGCTGGAACTGTATGTATGCGGTTCAACATTAGAAGTAATGTACATTTATGATAATACTAATTATATAAATTTTCTATTTATCATAACCAAATGATGAATTTGATTGGTATCTTAAAGTAATTTTTGACTTGCTTCTAGTACTTGATCAAGGGAGGTGTACTAGAGATTCCCCAATCTCTCAATTTTTCGTTCATGTCGTTTAGAAACGTCGAGGAGGTTTCAGGTGATGTTTAGTTGATTACAAGCTGCCCTGAATTAAAAGATCTTATAATTGAATTTGTAAGCACTCTCTTGTTTTTTCCATTAGCGTGATTGAATGAACATTGTTTGTTCTTCATCTGAACTCGCCTAACTAACTGCTACTTGGAAATTCTTTTATGACCCGGTGGGGAATATTATTGAACCTGTTACGAGCCCAATCATTCTTGTACAGTGCTGTGACGCTTCAAAGAGTTCATGTGAACATGTTTATTGGTCTTGAGATGGAAATGGAGTTTGTGAAGTTTATTTTGGCATCTACACCTATATTTGAGAAGATCTTCATTAGGAAGTTTGCATATCTCCTCCTTCGTTTGGGTAAACAAATGATTGATGAGATGAAAGAATTTTGCGGAGCATCACCTAATATTGAATTCATATTTGAAGAAGTCAAGTTGGAAGATCACGTTTATGTGAACCCCAAGAAGTCATGGAAGTGTCATGATATTGCTTACATAGTATTATTTTTTGTAGAAATTCATGTGCTTTAGTATGCCATTTATGACCTGTTTATCAAAATATTATCCAACATAAAGGTGCCTAACATAAAATATGTACATACATCAATATTACATAATGGTCACTGAGTTACTATGTTATTGTGATTTTGGCACCTATGTTATACAATTATGCACATTTTATATTTAATGAAATTAAATGTGCAGTTTTTGTCCATAAAACTGAATAAATGAGGAAACCTTTTGTCAAGGTGAAGTCCAACTCAATAATAATAATAAAGTTTTCAAAGGATATACTTGACACTCTATAACGACCCCTACGGTTGTTATGAGAAAAACATTGGTGAAGCTTTTTGGGTAAGAACGCTTTTTGTGTAGTGACATGAAAATTTTAGGCTAGACCTATCTCAGAGGAAATCTGAACGAGGTGAGATGTAGGAAAATCTGGAAAAAGATTGGGTAAAAAGTCTAAGCTTGAGTTGGTTTTATGGTTAGATAAGACATTAAGGAGCCTGTTAGGCTTTCCGAAAGTTAATTTGGTAAGTAGAACTCCCGATATCAAACTTGTTGTGAAGGGGTTAGTTTAGAACGTCAAGTTTTGAAGGTATGTTGTGAAATGGAGACTTTTTGTAGAATTTCTGAGTCGTTGTCTCGTGCAAGCCACTATAGTGGGTGATATACCGCTATAGAGGGAGGGATTAATTCCCGTTATAGCGGGTGATTGAGCTATAATGGTGCTACTATACCGGGTTGGGGCCGCTATAGTGGGCTTAGTCGCAAATTTTGTAGTGAAAAACCCCAAAACTGCTCATTATTTCAGCAAACTAGTTTTAGGAAGATGAAGGGTGAGGGTGAATCGTCTCTATTTTTCATTGTGATCATCGCCAAAGGTAAGTTAATTACTGTCTTCACTTGGTAATTCATTCCTTAGGCCGTAGAGTTTATGGGAATTGCTTTAAGGGAGGGTTTGACTTGATTTAATGATGGAAAAACTCTTACTTTGTATGAATGATCATAAAACTGGGCAAGGGTTGGGAATAAGTTATAATTCGGGTATATTTAGGTCACTGTTCATTGATTATGTTACTTTATTATTATTTTAGACCAAGAACAAGCTAAAATTCATAACAAGGGGAAGACTCGGGTTGAATAGAGTTTCCAAGTCCTGATTCGAGGTAGGTGATGGTTGTTTGTTTCCTAAGTTATGTAATGTGTGCATGTTAACTGATTTTGTAGTATTACTTGTACAATGCATGTTCGGGGAAAGTATAGGGGAGGAATGTGAAATGATATATGTTGTCAATTTCATGCAATGAACTTATTTAAATTGCTTGTGGCTTACAAATATGGTTGATTCAGTGTGTGTAACTATGTGTAATATGCCTCGACATCAGGGTTGGCCTCTACCCCTAGCTTAGGCTCTATTTGCGAGCCCAAGTGCATCACCCTCGGCTGCTCTACAGTGCGTGTGAGCTATCCAGTGAAACAATGAAGATTCCATGAAACCAATTGGATAAAGAACGCACGAGAATGATACAAAATAGGAAAACCCCCTAATGATAACCTGTAGCCTCCCAAAGATAAGTCACAGACATCTCCACATTATTCCGCAGGACTCTACCAGACGTTAGCTCTATACAAGTAAGACCGGTGAACCTGGAGCTCTGATACCAACTTGTCATGGCTTGATTCCTTGAGTCATAATGACGCCTACTATAATCCACCAGTAAGCAAGCCAACCCATATCCTGTAACATACAAGTAATGGGATTGAGGACAGAAACTAATCTCAAACTAAATGGTAACACAAATAAAAGAATCACAGAAGAGGAAGCGGAAGCATGCCAAACATATATACAAAAGAAAGATCCCTCCTAGAAACTGGAAGTCACATGTACAGAGCTCCTAACAAACTGAGTACAAGTCCCACAAGTGGACCACAAAAACAATACTGTCTCGAAAAGCAAAAGACAAGTCAACATATATATACAAAATGAGACGGGTAACCCCCGAAAGCTATGTGCTCACCCTCGCCTCTGAATATGACTAAAGCAGGCTCGATATCATCGCTGGTAGCTGGTGCTCAGACCTGCATCACAAAAACACATGCAGAGTGTAGCATGAGTACCAAAACAACGGTACCTAGTAGGCATCATAGGCCGAGTGAGAAAGAAAGGTAAAAACAATCTGGAAAGATAGAAACTGGACCAAAACAGAGGTCAAATGAGATATGAAAAGAAGAAAACTGGACACCCATAAGCCCAGAAGGTACACTCGTGCATAAGTTTAAATAAAATCCTAACAAACCCCCGTATGCCCGACAGGTACATAGAATAGCTATGCCTATAAGACCGAAGGGTAAAGCAGATCCGAACTGAAAAACTAGTCAGCTCCCAGCCCAGCTAGCAAGAGTGACTATCAACTCAGGCCGCCCAGCCAACCAGATATTCCCAGGGGCGTTATCCATCCAGTAAGAAAGAGTGCCTCGGGGAGTATCAACTCCATAGAAGGTCTCAGATATCCTGGCCACCCTCCCAGCCAACCACTCTCAGGGCTGTCAGCCACCAAGCTAGCAAAAGTACCCAGGGGCGTATCAACTCCGTAGAGGATCTCAAGTAGGCTCCAAGCTATTGTGGATTGACCTACACTCCCAACGATATCACAAAAGGCTCTAAGCCAGAAGCACTCCGGTAGCGCATCGGAGCCGCTTAAATAGGGAGAGGAGACAGAAAGGCGAACAAGCAGCGCAAAGGCCTAAGCTAAGGCTCACATTGTCATACCCAAGTCTGCTATCCCAGTCTACAAGGACCTAGTCCATCTGAAATAACGTCAGAGACATACCATAGTCACAAGGTGCATGGGTATAAGGCAACACTAGTTTATCCTAGACTAAGGCCAAAACATGCCCCAACAACAAGTAATCAACCAACTGAATCACATAACATGCCACAAAACACATGCAACCCCCTATCAGCATGGTACTACCCTTGAAACACAGGTAATCAACCCTAAATCATGGTTTCTAAGAAGAAAAGTAGATATAACTAGGTACCCACCCCAATTCACACTAATCATCAAGAATTTACACAACAAGCTCAATCTAATTAGAAAGAAAGTCGTAGCCTACCTGGAAGACGACCGCGCATACTCCAAATCACTCCGCTGAAGCTTTTCCCCTTTGCACAACCTCAGAATGTTGCCACGCTATCAAAAATACAGTCACAGCCTCAGCACGGACGCTTAGACACGAAAATTACTAAAATCGGAGATGAACCAATTTCAGAGTCAAAAATGGAAATATGAGACCTGCTTTGATAATTCAAGAATTAACTCTGGGAAGAGGTTCAAAAAGCCTCCCCGAACTTGTGTTCCAAAACGGAGCACAATTTGAGGCTCGGAACAGTGGGAAGCAACCATGCAAGAATTTCACCGATAAGAGTTTCTAAATACAACAAGGCTGCAGTTTCAACAATGAATTTACCTCCAACGAATATTTCCCAATACTCTCCAATCAACCACCCACGTAGCCGCAATAATTCAAAACACACCGGACTTTGAATCACCCAATTCCGGCTTATATCGAGAGAGAAATTGAAATTTGAATAGTGTTTCTCGAGCTGGTCGCGTCTGGTTCCTTAATAAAGGACCAAAAATGTCTGACCATCACGAACGCGGCTACAGAAGCCCGTGAATGTGGAGGAAAATGTCCCAGACCTCCAGGAACGTGGACACCTTCCCGCAAATGCGATGAAGAGAAACCCAGACCTCCACGAACGCGAAGACCTTCCTGCGAATGTGGAGAAGAGAAACCCAGACCTCTGTGAACGCAGAGACCTTCCCATGAATGCGGAGAATAGAAACCTAGACCTTCACGAACGTGGAGACCTTCCCGAAAATGTGGGGAGGAAATTGGTCTGCAACATTAGTTGTTGCATCAGCTGAGTTTTGGCATTTGTCAATTCTCCGATGGGGTGCTCGCGATTCATTCAAAACCCCTTGGGTGCAAAGTAGATATGCTATCCCTCCAAATTCGATGCTCCAAACTCAATGGCGCAGTTGAAATTTCCATACGTTGTCATTTCGATAAAAAGTGGGTCTCAGACCCAAGTGCCATTTTAAGCTAATTTCCACAACGGGCCTTGAAATTAACCCGGAAGTCTCGGGAAGGGTACAGAGGGTCGTTCTAGATGAATATCGGTATTCAAGAACTAACCATGCTGCTGGAAATCTCATACGAGCACGACTTCCAAGAATGTTGACCAAAGTCAACCTAAGGCCAAATTTCAAAGGCTAAAGTGCCAAATGGCCCAAAGTCACACCGAAAGTCTCGGGACTCATGCCAGCCACGCTACTAGCCTAATTTGGCCATTCTAGAGCTGATGGAACCGTCAAAATTCCGTTCTGAGGTCGTTTTCCTGAGGTTATGAACGAAATCAACTTTTCAAGTTTCAAATGCTCCAAAACACTAAAACTCGCATAAAATCAAACGAATGACCAGGTGACCGAACTGTCTGTCCGAGCAAGTCATAAATTACTTGGGGTCGCTATAGGAACGCTCTAAACGACAGAAAGAAGGTATTATCTCGAAAATGACCTGAAGTGTCATTACAGATTAAATATTGTAAGGTGACTAGAAAGAAAACAACCACAGAATTAAGTTTGTTTGCCTTCTTTCTTTAACAATTTTATTTCCTCTAATGCTTGTACTTTTGCATTATGTGCATTATTTTATTTGGACCAATATATACTTCCTCACCTTTACTTTCTTAAAGTTATGCTGAGTAAAATAAATTGTTCAATGCTTTCCTTTCATTTGGTAATGATTGAGATTCATCAATTTATGTTATGAGAAAATTCTTTAGGGGGTTTTCAAAGACATTGGTTCTCAAAACATCAAACCCACCCTAACTATTCAGACTCCCGTGTTGACCTAGTCCATTTGGGTGTGGGTTAATCTGACCCATTTTTGAACCTAGTTGAGAAACGTTGACATAATTTCTGTTAAGAATATGAGCGGAATCAACCTCGGGAGGTGGGAAGATGTCATCGATAATTAAGTTCATGTCATTGTCGAGGTCATCAATCATGACTTCCTCTTTCGGTGCAGCAGGTTCAACGTCACTGCCATTGTTGTTTTCGTTATCCAGAGGTGTCACGACCCAAGACTATCCCCTCGATCTGACATAGTGCTTAGAGCCACAAGTGACCCCATGCTAACCTCAAGGTATGACATGTCACTAAGATGAACATAATAAGACTGAAAATACTAAATGTTGAAATAACATCTGAATAGTCTAACAAGATCAATTAAGCAAGAATCTGACATCAAAGCTAATCCTTATCTCCGTCGAGATTACTGCCTTAGCCCTGTCCTTAAGACATAAGCAAAATCTAAACTATTTTTCTAAAAAGCCTCTTCTAATATAAGTGGATACGAGAAACCCCTAGCTTACTCTAACTATAATAAATGACCGAAAAGATATCATAAAGGTTGTCTTCAGATAATGAGGACTCACCAAAAACTACTGCAATGCTGACTGGATCTGTACTAACTTCGGGCTGGAGACTGAGCGACAGGACCTATATTATAAAATAATATACATAGAAAGTATGTGATCAGTACTTTGAATGTATTGAGTAAGAGGAATATGCATAATAAACATGATATCTGAATATTCTGATGTTGACACCCCATTTTGGCTCTCCTTTTTGCTACAATTGATTTCTTCATGCTTCTTACTCTTGAATAATTTTCTAAATAAATTCGCCTATTTTTAACGCTGATTTCAACAAATTCTTGAAAGATTATTACCTTTACCTTATTTTTGAGTATTTAATTAAATATGCTTGAGTAATTTTTATATTAGAATTACCATATATATATATATATATATATATATTTGGTGTCCTCACTTTTACTTCTTAATAGTTTAATCATTTTCTTAAAAACTATAGTTTTTATTGCAATTTTTGACTCCTTTAATTCAATCTGAATAGGTATAACAAATTAGTTATATCTCTTATATACATATATATTTTATAAGATTAATTAGGATGAAAGAAGCATCATTAAATTAGTTAACTGGAAAATGAAAAAAATTGAATTTTCTGACAACTATTTCACCAATACATTTTGGGCCAATTTACATTCTTTCTACAACAAAAATCACAACGCAATCTTAAGAAATAATAAATTCCTTTCAGCCCAAACTCAACTTGATCTGCCAAAAATATTCTTAACCCTGCTCTTCCTCTCACTTCATCATCTTTACACCCCAAAAAGCTGATGATAATCTATACCTAACCGCGAGAGTCCGTCAGATTTACGATCAGATCTCTGCCATCCCCGTCAATCATCTCCAAACATCAATAGTGTCCGAGCTTCATCTAAAATAACTGAATTCAAATGTTCACATTTTCAAATCTCTTGAAAGCAACAAATTCAATTCAAAATCTGCGGTTCAGATTCAAGTGTTAGGATTTTATATTTATTGCTTCTTCATGTTCATCTTTTCTTCTTTGTCTCTTAATCTATTCAGAGAAGTGACTCCTTATTTTATTGTTATTTTTTAATTTGAGCAGCCCATATTTCAAAAAAGTAGAGACTTGGTTGTTCATTATAAATAGGGCCTTAAACTCTCTCAATAGTCAGAGATTTTTTGACATCAAAAGTCTCTTCTATAATCTTAAGTTTAGAGCTTTGATATTTTGAGTTTCTTTTAGCCAAAGTTCTTTGCTATGTCCTTTAGAAAATCTATCCGGTGGGAGTCGATAGTGGAGTACAAGACTCAAAAGCACTAGTTTGCTGCCCAGAGAAGGTCTGTATTTCTCCTCATTCACCTCATTTAATTCATAGAGAAAAAAATAGTTGTATGAATGTGTTGCTGCTTGTTTAATTTTTTGTTTTTAATCTTTGTTAGAATCTGTGGTTAATGTTCTAAATGACTAATCGAAAATAAAAATGTTAAAAGAAAAAAATATTGGTTCGTCAACTCGTCACATATGTGATTAACTTTGTTGCGCGTTGAATTCATATTTTTTAGGTTAGTTAGAATCTGCTCTACCTTTAATCAGCTTTAACTTGCTAAACTTACATTTAGTTCTGGTCATTTTCTGTAATGTTTCTTCAACATTCCTAAAAACTCTGTTTTGCCATGATAATAGTTTTGATATTAGGTTGTGAAGTGACATGGTATATTTCGAATTAAATGGATATTTGTGCATGTTTTTATGTCCATTTCATGCCTTTAGGATCGTCATTATTTAAGAATCATGATATGAAATTTTCACTCTTCAGTCACAAAATCTGGGTTTCTTTACAAACCTTAAATGATAATGAATTCTGGTGTTATTTGTCTACCTCTATGGATTAAAATGACGATTTTCGCTAATATGATAATGATCAAAGTTTCAAGTTATTTCTTTTTCTTCAAAGTCACTAGCTTTCTGAATTTGAAATATTTTTTAAGTAAAGATCTTCATATTTTCGTAACCTTTTTATCCCTCGAGTGCTATTTTAGCAAATTTGTAGAAAAAAAATTCTATTGTTGTGAAATATGAGTTGCAATATATACTTGAAATACTTTTAAAGGCAAAACAACAACAGGATGTGTACCTTAATACTTGCAGCGGAAATTGTTGACAATACCTTTATTGTAGATTCGCTCCAAATTTGAACAGCCACAAGATGGACTTTGTCTCTCAATGAAAACGTAGTGCAATTCAGTAACTAAGAGTCTCCTTAGTGTGTTGATTGAATTTTGAAAAATCTAGGATAGGTTTACTTTTCTGTTTCTTTTCTGATCTTTGGTTTTTCATGTTCTCCTCCTTTTTTCCAACGTTTAGAATGTTACTCTCACTAGGAGTCTTTTAAGGAGAGGTTGAGCAGTTACTTTGTAACTGTTCGCTCTTATTCTTTAAAAATAGTATTATCCATTTAATTAATTAATTAAATAAATTGAATTGATTTAGGTAAAATCAGATCGGGTCGGGTGGGTCCACATGGGCGACCCCACGACCCAAAACTTACATCTCCCACTTTGCACATGGTGGACAAGACCCAAGCCAACACAACATCAATCAGATACACAATTCATACCACAAATAGTTCGTGTTATCTGTGAGCATCAAGAACTTACCTTTAAGGTTTTACAAGCCCTACATAGGAATCCAATCACACGTGGAAGGAATTCACTACAAATTTAAGGACATTATTACTCACAATATCCCAGACTTCATTCACTACTTCATTAATTACTTATTCCATCCTTCATCCTCTTAAAGAGGTTAACTCGAGTTCATATTTAACTTATACACACAATCACATTCAATACAAATATGGTTAGTGTAATAGCCGACTTGTGTATACAAGTTTATTATTCAATTAATCGTCTTTCCTTTCTACTCGAATCTATCTATTTCAATTCAACTGCATTGCTAGACATTCACTACTTTGTCGAATCATTCATGGATATTAGAAACATGCTAGACTATCAACATAGATTGAAACTTCAAGAAACAACAAAAGGCCAAAGGGTATTTCATTGAAATGTCATTTTAACATTTCGGGGTCTCACATAATGAAGAACCATGGAACCATTCTTTCATTGACCCATTGATCGCTTGACACACGTGGTATGAAACACGTGCTACAATGTTTTCACCTTTTACGGATGTATGTCTCTCATTCTTTCAATTATCCAACATCGTACAGACCTTGGTCTAAACACCTCTAGATGTTTAACCCTAGTTTCTCTCTTTAGTGATTCATAAACTCATTTTCTTAAAGAAACATTTGTCTGGCTCATAAAACAAGTCATAATATGGTGGTGTAACTCATCTCTTCATGTTTCACGATGTAAGAGGCGATTGCTCGTGTGAGAAAGCCAATCTCGCGACTTGTTTGACTCACTTTATGTTACAAAATATCATATGCATACTATATATGAACATAAATAATAGTATTATATAGAAGAGAATATTATAACAACAAAGTTAATTTACAATACTGAAATATCATCAAATCCTATGCAAACCTAGAGCCTTAACATATTTTTCAAACAAGTCTCTAGAGATGGCCTTTGTAAAAGGACCAGCTATCATTTCACGTGTAGGAATGTATTGCAAAGTTATTTCTCCACTATCCACTATGTCTATCAAAAATGTTATACTTGATGTCAATGTGTTTGGTCTTGTTGTGATACTTAGGATCCTCCGTGTATGCGATAGCCGCTTGACTATCAGAATATATAATCATGGAACCCTTAGAATTCTTTGCAATACTCAAATTCTCAAAGAATCTCTTTAACCAAACAACTTCTTGTACTATAGATGCACAATCCACGAATTCAGATTGCATGGTTGAAGGAGTTGTGCAAGTTTGCTTCTTACTTTTCCATGAAATAGAGCTACCATTTAGTAAGAATGCATAGCCAGATGTTGATTTTCTATCATTTCGATCACCATCCCAATCAGCATATGTATAATCTTTTATGAATAAATCGGATCCACTATAACATAGTGAATGATCTGCAATTCCCTTTAGGCATTGGAATATTCTCTTTACTACTCTCCAATGATCACTTTCAGGATTGGATTGATACCTACTAACCATACTTACGGCAAAACAAATGTCTGGGCGAGTACACCCTCATAAGATACATCAAACTACCGACAACACTAGAATATGGAACTCCGGACGTGTCTTCCTTTTATTTTTCAGTCTTTTGACACATTTCAAGGCTTAAAGTGTCACCCTTTGCTACAAGAGTATCCATGGATTTACAACTATTCATTCGAAAGCGTTCCAATATTTTCTTTATATAAGTTTCTTGAGATAAACTCAAAAATTCCTTGGAACGGTCTCTTTGGATCTTAACGGCCAATATATAGTCGGTTTCACACATATCTTTCATATCAAATGATTTTGAAAGTCATGACTTGACAGTTTTCACATACTCCAAATTATTTTCAGCTAATAAAATATCATCTACGTAAAGAGAAAGAATTATAAATTTTCCATTGGACTTTTTCACATAGATGAAATGGTCTTCATCGATCATGGTGAAATCAAATGACATCACAACCTTATGAAATCTCAGGTACCACTTCCTTGATGATTGCTTTATGCCATAAATTTATCTTTTCAATTTACAAACTTTTCTTTTTTGGCCTTTAACAACAAAACCTACTGGTTGTTCCATGTAGATTTTCTCATTTGATTTTCCATTGAGAAAAATGGTCTTCACGTCCATTTGGTGTAATTCTTGTTCTAAACGTGCAACAATAGCTAAAAGTAATCATATGGAGGTAAACTTTACAATTGGTGAAAAAGTTTCATCATAGTTTATTGGAACTTCTTGAGTAAAACATTTTGCCACCAATCGTGCTTTATGTATTTCTATTGACCCATCCAGTTTGCGTTTAACTTTGAGAATTCATCTATTCCCTATAGTTTTACATTCCTTAGAAGGTCAACTAGATCCTAGACTTTGTTGGTTCTCATGGACTCCAATTCTTCTTTAATAGATTTTAACCATTCATCCCTTTTAGGGCTCGGTAAGGCCTCAGTTACAGAATTAGGTTCATCTAATTCTGTAGGAGATACCAAGAAAACATAATCCTCAATCTCATAAGATCGTTTAGGTATACCTTTTCTTGTAATCTTATGTAATTGAAGTTCAGATTCCTCTATAGGATTTTTGGATTAATAACTCCCACTTGGACTAGGAATCATTTCTTGATCCATTGAGTTATCAAGTATGTCTGACGACATTAACTGTTCTTCTGAATTCAACATTTCATAGAGAGGCTCACCTTCATCTATTTCATCATTTTTGGGAAAATAATTTTCTAAATATCAGACATCTCGTGATACAAATTCAGTAATACTTCCATCCTCTAATTCATCAATGAACAGATACCCTTTGGAATGTTCTGAGTATCTTATAAAAATACATTTCTTTCCTTTCAGACTTAGTTTACCAAACTCACCAAAATGATCATTAATATATGGAGCACAATTCCAAGGTCGTAGATCGTTCAGGTTTATTTTATGACCAGTCCAAAGTTCATAAGGAGTCGAAGATACTAATTTAGAGGGAACTTTATTTAATATGTAGGCCGTAGTCAATAGTGCATCTCTCAGAAAGAGATAGACAAATTTTCTTGTGCCATCGTTGACCTAGTCATGTCCAATAATGTTCTATTCCTTTTTTCAGCTACATCATTTTGTTGAGGTGTATAAGGAGTAGTTAACTGTCTAATAATACCCTTTTTCAATATATAATTCTTCAAAGTGTTTTGACAAATATTCACGCCCTCTATCAATTCTTAAAACCTTTATGCTTTTATCTAATTGATTCTCAACTTCATTCATATATTTTCTAAAGCACCCAAGTGCTTCAGATTTATGAGAAATCAAATAGACATAACCAAAGTGCGTGAAATCATCAATAAATGTAATTAAGTATATAGCACCAGACCTTTCCCTCACATTCTTTGGATCACAAATATCAAAATGAATTAATTGAAGTGGGAACTCAGCTCTCTTAGCCTTCCCAAATGGTTTACGCGTAATCTTTCTAGCAAGACAATATTCACAAGTTAGCATATCAATTTTGGTGAAAGAACCTAAATGTCCTTCTTTTGCCAACCTATTCATTCGATCTTACCCTATGTGACATAATCTTGCATGACATAAAATAATATAAATATCATTGTTACATGAATAAGACGCCATTACACAACGGTCAACATAATAATTATAAGTTCAAGGATTATCAATCTAAAACGATAAACCGGTCATAACAAAGTTCAAAACCATATAAAACATTATCTAGAGTTATTCTAACACCATTACAACTAAAAAACAAATCAAAACCAATCTCTAAAAGAACAGACAAAGATACTAAGTTTTGTCGAATCTCTGAAGTATATAGAACGTTATGCAACATCAAAGAACATCCACCACACAAGTCCACTTTGCAAGGGCCTATCCCTTTGACATCCAGTTTTGCATTATTTCCCATGTAGATCCACCTTGATTTAGATGAAATTCAACGAAACTCCACAAATGCTTCTCGATCTCGACTCACGTGGTTAGTGGATTCTGAGTCTACAATCCACATAGGATATGATTCAGTTAATAAGGAAGTGCTAGATACATATGTAGCACTTAGAGATGCATTTAGAAATGCTACCTTTTTTGGCTCGGTACATTCATGAGCAAAGTGTCCCAGCACTTGGCAATTATAGCACTTCATTTTGCCCTTGTCTCTCTTCTTGAAGAACCATTTTCCTTTCTTGGAATTAGGCTTCTTTTTTTTCTTAGAGGGTCCATCTAAGATCTCTCTGTCTTTCCCATTCCTTTTACAATTCTTCTTGCACTTGAAGCCTGAAGACTTTGTGCCACTTGACTCTACCACAATGTCATTAGAAACAACCTTAGCAGCACCAAGCCAATCATCATCAAGTTTCACACTGTGAGCAACATCAGAAAAAGTTTTGATACTATCATTATGGATTAAGGTAACCTTCAAATGTTCCCAATTATTGGGAAGAGACCTGATCACTGCTTGAATTTGTTGTTCATCCAAAAGAACATGACCAGCACTCTTGAGTTGAGCTATCACATTTGACATCACCCTGAGGTGTTGTTTGACATTTTGATCATGATGCTTCTTATAAGTGTCAAATTTGATAGTCAATTATCGGAGGTAGGTCCTAGATTTACCCCCATATGTTCCTCGCAGATGTGCCCATATAGCATGAGCAGTAGGAAATTCCTCACATTCATGTATGAGGTCATCAACAATAAAACTAACCACTATTCCACGTGCAGTGGAATTAGCCTTTTTCCAAGCTTTATAAGCTTCAACATCTCTTCTGTATTGTGTAGTGTTTCCCTCTTCTGGTTGATTTAAAACATAATTTACACCTTCGAGCATATTTTTCTCTTCCAGTACATATCATATTTTACGACTCCAGATGTCATAATTGTCACCGTTCAATTTTTCACCTTTTTTAATTGAACAATGATACTTTTTGATGACATGACTTTATTTGAGAGGTAATTAGGCAAGCATATTTTTAATCAATTTTGCATATGACATACACATTCAAGCAAATCAATTCTCATAAAGATTTTATATTTAATGTAAAATCAAAAAGACACATAAGCATTTAATCATCATTTACAAATTAAATATTTAACCAAAATTCGAAACTGATTTCTTAATGTGTATACTAATAAATTTTAGACCATAATCACAAAAATTTACATGTCTAATGATCAAACACCATATGATAATGCGCAATAGAATAATAATCCACTAATCCATAAAAGGATAAAACTCATATATTCATATTAAAGCATACTCAAAGGTGTTCATTCCATAATTTGTAAAGAATAAATAAAATATTCAATACTAATCTATTCTTATATTGTAAAGTTTTATCCACTAAACTCCTATATCCACTACATACCTCCATAATGATTCATTATGCCCAACGTCGTAATAAGTTTTAATCAGTTCAATCTTTCAGTACTCTGGTAAGTAATAATAAAAAATGTCAAATGCAACCCACTCCTCAACATGAATGAAATTTTCATTAATCTCAGTTAATTTCATGTTAAAGGATTTGAGGATCCATCTCCAAAAACTTAAACTCTTCAAGATCTTTTTCTCTTTACCTTCGAATAGCCCATTGATTTCATAATAGATTTTGTGTCACCCTTGGAACACCAATCCATACAATTTCATTCCCTCGAAAACATATCTACGGTGATGTGCTCTTCTACTCTGTCCCTTTGCTCAACCTCGAGAACTACCACTTGGAGTAATTCGAGTTTATTCCTGTTTAGCCATGTCTGAAATAAGAATAAGGAAATAAAAAATGGTTGTAGCACTCAATGTTACAACATATGTCACTATTATTTGTAGAAGACAAAATTGTTTAAGGAACTTAAGGACTAAACGAATTATCAAGATCAATTTTTGAAAAACAAAATATATAAACACATATACTATCAAAAACCATCCTAAAAGGACACAAAATCCTTTTCTAAAAGAATAATCCTAAAAGGACACAAAAACTTTCAATAGAAGCAGGTCTTCCAGAAATAACAGTCCAAAATCATCCAATTTTCAAAAAAACATATCTCACTCATTTTAAATTTGTTTTACTATTATAACATATTCACGAAAAGCGATGAACGAATAGATCATGAAAATTTAAGTTTCATACTTAATTTTTTGAACATACAGAACCAAAAACACAAAAAATAAATGGTAGCAAATTCTCATAAACAAATAAACCACATAATCACTTTCATTGTAAGATAAGAAATCCTATCTACAATGTAATTAATTCACAATCAAAAGGCTTTAAAAAACTTTAACTTCTTCCAAATTTTTCTTTTCACGAATTTTGAAGAAAAATTAGTCACAATTAATTTCATAATAACAACACAGTAAAATCACATGGAAGCATCGAAAAACGGGATCAATTAACCATGCTCTGGCACAAATAAAAGAGTTTTAAAGGAAAAACAACAACATGATGTGTACCTTAATACTTGCAGCGGAAATTATTGACAATGCATTTGTTGTAGATTCGCTCCAAATCCAAACAACCATAAGATTGACTTCGTCTCTCAAAGAAAACGTAGTGCAATTCACAAAGTAAGAGTCTACTTAGTGTGTTGATTGAATTGTGAAAAATCTAGGATAGTTTTTCTTTTCTGATCTTTGGTTTTTCACGTTCTCCTCCCTTTTTCCACGTTCAGAAAGTTACTCCCACTAGGAGTCTTTTATGGAGAGGTTGAGCAGTTACTTTGTAACTTTTCCCTCTTATTCTTCAAAAATAGAATTATCTATTTAATTAATTAATTAACTAAATCAAATCGGAACGAGTAAAATCAGATCGGATTGGATCGGTCCACATGGGCGACCCATAAACCAAAACTTACAATATTCTTTTCATTCAAGTCGTGATTTAAGTCATGTGTTTATACGAAACCACAATATAGATGGAGACTATGTTAAAAGAGAAAGGATATTAGTTGAATGTTTGTGTAACTGTGTTTCTGCCAATTGTTGTGAGCTTTATATTTTGTTCTAGATGTCGCAAGCTTTATCCTGAGAAAGAAAAAAGTGTTATCGCTGCTCAACAGTTACTTATTTTAAGATCTTCTCACTATATGTTTAAAAATCCACTTTCATGGTTCAAGTAATATTTGGGCACTAATATAAGAATGTAAATACACGCTGCATGGTTTCCATACATTTTCACCTATATATATTGTTGTCAATTATTCACAACCTATATTAAAATGAATCGGCTATATCTTTGGAAATGATAGACTTACTTGTCCTGTCAGATCCATAAAAATCACCACCTTATCTTTAATATAAAGTAAAATATATGAAAGAAACCATATACTATTATATACCAAAGAAACTAATAATTAAGGCACTAATCTTACTTGCAAGAAAAGACTGATGCAATATTCATTGTGTAAAAATGTTATTAAATCCGTAAACAAGAAGGAATGATGAATCTTAAACTGGGAGAGATGAAAAGATACCTCAAGTTTTCATTGCATGTTTCATTCTTTTTCAACAGAAGCAATGTCGTTTTATCATGTGTGTATCTCTATATATATATAAAAAAAACCTTTTCTTGTAATTGGGGAAGACATGTTATCTTAAACATTTGATGACTTTTGATTCGTTCTTGTTTTTACTCGGAGTTGCCACATAATTTGAACACATGGCATCATCTTGTTGGTCTTGGATTTGTATGGAATGCCATGTCATTGAATACGTGACATGAGCTTGGGCTTTAAAATAAAATGACCGATGGGTTTGAAAATAATGAGACTTAGTTAATTTTTGAAGTCCAAATTAATTACTCAATCCAAATTTGGTATGGATTAGACCTAATATATTTTTTGTGTTTACAACGTTCCCTTGAGATCTTGTCAAAAACAATTCAAAAATTGCAGACAGTACTTTTTCTAAATATATTTCATTATGTGGAAAATCATAATAAATGTCATCGATTGATTATTTTATATAATTATGATATTCACATCAAATACATTAGGAAGTCTTTGATGGCTAAAACTCTTGTAAGTAGGAAGATGATGATCATAGCCATTTTAAAAACTTAAAAATTTGAGAAATAGGTCTTATGTAATTTGCATGATATCACGATTGGATCCCTCGAGTCACTATGGCACCTACTATAACCCACCAGTAGGTAAGCCAGAACGGCAAGTAATAAGTATAAGGGTAGAACTATAAAGAAAATAATACTAACATCAAGAAAAGACAAAAATATAAACAAACCAAAACTATATACAATAGAAATCCTCCCAAAACCTGGAAGTCACGAGTACAAAGTTGCCTAATAAGAACAAATATTTGTCCCAAAGGTGGACCACAACAAGCCGTCTCAAAGGCAAAAGACTAGCTAACATAAGTACAGAAGGAGACAGGCTGGTCTAGGACGCCAAGTGCTTACCCTCGTCTCTGATATCCACAAGCTGTAAAATATGACACGAACAATAACCGATGGTAGCTGGTAGTAGGACTTGCATCACGAAAATGATGCAGAGTGTAGAATAAGTACAAAAACAAAGGTACACAGTAGGCATCATAGGCCGACTGAGCAAGAAAGGTAAAAGAAATATGAAAAGGGAGAATCTAGACACAAACAAAGGTCAAAGCGGGAAAAGAAAGGAAGCACACAAGTATACTGAATATAAATCTAAGTACAACTAAACTAAACCTAACTGGACCCCATTAGCCAAGAAGATACACTCGTGCGCAAGTTTAAATAAAAATCTGAACATACCACCATAAGCCCCACAGGTACACAAAATAGCTAAGACTAAAAGAATGAAGAGTAAAATAAATCTGAATCTGAGAAAATCAGCGGGGCTCCCAGCCCAAGTAACCACTAACCAAGAAACCAATCAACTCCCAACCGAGCTACCAAGAGTGACAACCAATCCAAGCCGCCCAGCCAGACAGTCCATTCTAAGGGGCGTCAGTCGCCTAGCTAGTGAGAGTGACCCGGGGGCATGTCAACTTTGTAGAGGATCTTAGATATCAAGGCCACCCAGCCAACTAGTCCACTCCCAGAAGCATAAGCCGCCCAGCTAGCAAGAGTGACCCGGGGGCATGTCAACTTCGAAAAGGATCTCAAGTAGGCTTCAAGCCATCGTGGATCGCCGTCCACTCCCAAAGGATCATAAGAGGCTCGAATACTAAAATACTCCAACCCTGAGAAAGCACACAACCTCTGATATGTTACCGGAGGTTGTCTGCTTTCTCGGGGTTGGAGTATTTCGACGGCGATCCATGATGGCTTGGAGCCTACTTGAAATTCACTTCGGAGTCGACACGCCCCCGGGTCATTCTTGCTAGCTTGGCGGCTTACGCCCTTGGGAGTGGAAGAGCTAGCTGGGTGGCCTTGATATCTAAGATCCTTTATGAAGTCAAAACGCCCTCGGGTCACTCTTACTAGCTAAGCGGCTGACGCCCCTGAGAGTGGACTTTCTAGCTAGGCAGCCTGGATTGGTTGCCACTCTTGCTAGCTGGGCTGGGAGTTGACTGGTTTCTTGGATCGTGGTTACTTGGACTGGGAGCCCGACTGTTGTTCTCGGATTCAAATTTGGGTTACTCTTCATTCTTGTAGTCTTAGCTATTTTATGTACCTGTCAGGCTTATGGGGTATGTTCAAGTTTTTATTTAAACTTGTGCGTGAGTGTATCTTCTGGGCTTATGGGGTCCACTTAGCTTTAGTTTAGTTGTACATAGATTTATACTCAATATGCTCGTGTTCTTCCTTTCTTTTCCTGCTTTGACCTTTGTTTGTGTCTAGATTCTCCCTTTTCGGATTGCTTTTACCTTTCTTGCTCAGTTGGCCTATTAATGCGTACTGAGTACCTTTGTTTTGGTACATATGTTACACTCTACATATTTTTCGTGATGCAGGTCCTACTACTAGCTAACAGCAGTGATTGTTCGTGCCATCTTTTACAGCTTGTGGATATCAGAGAGAGGGTGAGCACTTGGCGTCCTAGAGTAACTTGTCTCCTTCTGTACATATGTTAGCTAGTCTTTTTCCTTTGAAACGGCTTGTTGTGGTCCACTTTTGGGACTTGTATTTGTTCTTATTAGGCAACTCAGTACTCGTGACTTCCAGGTTCTCGGAGGATTTCTATTGTATATAGTTTTGGTTTGTTCCTATTTTTGTCTTTTTTTTATGTTAGTATTATTTTCTATATAGTTCTACCCCAATACCCATAACTTGCCATTCTGAGTTACGGGTTGGCTTACCTACTGGTGGGTTATTGTAGGTGCCATCATTATTGGAGGGATCGGGTCGTGACATCATGCCAATTACATAAGACCTATTTCTGAAATTTTTAAGTTTTTAAAATGCCTATGATCATCATCTTCCTACTTACAAGAGTTTTAGCCATCAAAGACTTCCTGATGTATTTGATGTGAATATCATAATTATATAAAATAATGAATTGATAACATTTATTACGATTTACTACATAATGAAATACATTTAGAAAAAGTACTCTCCGCGATTTATGAATGTTTTTTTGCAAGATCTCAAGGGAACATTGTAAACACATAAAAAAATATAGTAGATCTAATCCATACTAAATTTGGATTAAGTCTTTAAATTTATTTGGAGTGAGTAATTAATTTTGACTTCAAAAATTAACTAAGTCTAATTTTAATTGTTTTCAAACCCGTCATTCATTTCATTTTAAGACCAAAACTCATGTCACATATTCAATGACGTGGCGTTCCATTCAAATTCAAGGCCAACAACATGATGCCATGTGTTCAAATTATGTGGCAACTCTGAGTCAAAATAGAAATGAATCAAAAGCCGCCAAATGTTTAAAATAACGTGTCTTGCCCGATTACAAGAGAAAGTTTTTTTATGTATATAGAGATACACACATGATAAGATGACATTGCTTCAGTTGAAAAAGATTGAAACATGCATCGAAAACTTGAGGTATCTTTCAAATTCTCCCAGTTTAAGATTCATCATTCCTTCTAGTTTACGGATTTAATAACATTTTTACACAATGAATATTGCATCAGTCTTTTCTTGCAAGTAAGATTAGTCTCTTAATTATTAGTTTCTTTGAGATATAACTATATATGGTTACTTTCATATATTTCACTTTCTATTAAAGATAAGGCGGTGATTGTTATGGATCCAACAGGACATGTAAGTCTATCCTTTCCAAATATCTAGCCGATTCATTTTCAATATAGGCTGTGAATAATTGACAAGTACAAGCTAAGTTGCTCGAAATCTTCTTCAATCCTTAGGTTTCTTCTCTGTGGAGAACTTTGTGGCTCCTTCTCAATATATATATACAGGTGAAAATGCATGGAAACCATGCAACGTGTATTTACATTTTTATAATAGTACCCAAATATTACTGGAACCATGAAAGTGGCTTCTTACATTTTGATCTTACTTTAATCTTGTGCCAGCAGTCGACATGTGTTCCTGCTTTATATTATTATTATGATGGACTTTTCTATCATCCGTTTTATCAGTTACATATGAAATATTGATTGTGTAAATAATTAAAGACATGAATATTGCTTCCAATCTTTGTCATATCTTAAATGAATTTTGACTGAACAATTTACAAATCTCAAGAATTAAAGACATGAATATTGTAATATTTTTTTCAAGTAAATCTAGTGTATAAGGAATCAACTTTTAAAATTCTCGAGATTCATAAACAATTTAGTAAAAATTCATTGAATCCTAAAGCAATTATTAAATGAAGAGTTATTTTTTAGATTATTTGAAGAAACTAAATTAATAACTAAAGGGTAAAATAATTTTTTAAATTTTAAAAAGATATTTTCGTAATTCAACTTTTGACTTAGATGCTTCCCACTTTTAATATAATATAATAATATTATATAATGATATATATGATATGATAATGATGATAGATGATATGATGATGATATGATGACGATATGATGGTGATATGATGATAGTTGTTAATCTTGATGACTTAGCAAGCTATGTTGATTGTTGTGAATATTGTGGGTGTTCGTGTTGTTACAGCTCAAAATAGCAAGGATTAAATATCGTAAAGTGACTAGAAAGAAAACAACCATAGAATTAAGTTTGTTTGCATTCTTTCTTTAACAAATTTATTTCCTCTAATGCTTGTACTTTTGCATTATGTGCGTTGTTTTATTTCGACCAATGTATACTTGCTCACCTTTACTTTCTTAAAGTTATGTTGAGTAAAATAAATTGTTCAATGCTTTTCTTTCCGCTGGTAATGATTGAGATTGATCAATTTATGTTGTAAGAAAATTGTTTAAGAGGTTCTCAAATACATCGGTCCTCAAAAATCAAACCCACTATAACTATTCAAACTCCCGTGTTGACCTAGTCTATTCGGGTGTGGGTCAATATAACCCATTTTTGAAGCCAGTTTAGAAACGTTGAAATAACTTGTATTGAGATTGTCGGAGGAATCAGCCTCGGGCGGTGGGAAGATGTCATCGATGGTTAAATTCATGTCATTGTCGAGGTCATCAAGCATGACTTCCTCTTTGGGTGCATCAGATTCATCGTCACTGCCATTGTTGTTTTTGTTATCCGGAGGTGTCACGCCCTGAGACTATCCTCTAGATCCGACACGATGCTTAGAGCCACAAGTGACCCCAAGCTAACCTCAAGGTATGACATGTCACTAAGATGAACATAATAAGAATGAAAATAATAAATGTGGAAATAACATCTGATAGTCTAACAAGATCAATAAGTTAAGAATCCGATTAAGACATAAGCAGAATCTAAACTATTTTTCTAAAAAGTCTCTTCTAATATGAGTGTCTAAGTAAAACCCCTAGCTTACTCTAACTATCTGAAATTGAAAGTAAATGACCGGAAAGATATCATAAAGGTTGTCTTTAGATAATGAGGACTCACCAAAAGCCGTTGCAACGCTGACTAGATCTGTACTAACTTCGGGCTAGAGACTGAGCGACAGAACCTATATTATCAATCAATATACGTAGAAAGTATGTGGTCAGTATTTTGAATGCCATGAGTAAGAGGAATATGCATAATAAACATGATATCTGAATATACTAATGTTGACACCTAATTTTGGCTCTCCTTTTACCTACAATCAATTTCTTCATGCTTCTTAGTCCTGAATACTTTACTAAAATAATTTTGCCTATTTTTAACGCTGATTTCAACAAATTTTGGAAAAATTATTAACTTTGCCTTATTTTTGAGTATTTAATTAAATATGGCTGAGTAATTTTTGTATTAGAATTCCCATATATATATATTTGGTGTCCTCACTTTTACTTTTTAATAATTTAATCATTTTTTTAAAAACTATATTTTTCATTGCATTATATATAAATACATAATTTCACTATTCAAATGAGGAGTGGCTCGAGTTCGATATGAGCTTATGAACGGGCGGTTATGTGTGGGATCAGGTACCACGCGGTACGGTACATGGACACCTAAAGACCCTACAGATCATAACTAGATGAACAAGATTAAGACCCTTTAGCATGTGTGTACTGTGTACAGATGAGAGTGAGACTTGTGATTTTGATAGATGATTGGTGATACAATGTTAAGGCTTAATGTGATTCTGATTGGGCTGCATGCCCTGATTCCAGGAAATCAGCAAGTACATTGTGTTGTCGGGTAATAGTTCACTCAGCTGGAAATCAAAGAAACAAGAAACTATATCCCTATCTTCAGTAGAGGCAGAGTACAGGGCTCTGAGAAAAGTTGCAGGTGAATTAGTGTGGCTCAGCAGATTACTTGCAGAACTTATAGTATCAGTTCCAACTCCCATTGAAGTGTATTTTGTCAGTCAATCAGCTCTTCATATTTCTAGAAATTCAGTGTTTCATGAACGGATCAAATATATTGAAGTTGATTGTAACTTTGTAAGAAATTTACTACAAGCCGGCCTTATCTCATTGGACCACATAAATTCAGACAACCAATTGGCAGATATCTTGACAAAGACACTGACTGGGATTAAGCATTCTGAAGCATTGCACAAATTGTAAGTGTTCTCCACACCTCCATCTTGAGGGGGGTGTATTAAGATTAGAGACTAGCTAATATGATATCAATTCAATTAGTTCGTTAGCATAGCCTAGATTACGTTATTCTGTTAGTTTGTTAGTTAGTGGTCAGCTACCAGCTGTAGGAATTTGTTAAGCTAGATATTTTCATTTCCCTCCTGTATAAATACATGTAAGCTTATTGATGGAAACCAATTAATGGATTTTCCCCAAATTCACTTCTTCTTCTTCTTCTTCGATCTTTCTCTCATGGATCATGTCCAGGAATGAGGATCAGCCCCTGCATGCAGTCCTCTTGACAATAGCCTTTTTATCTATTTGAGAGAAGTTGTAGTATCTTACCTCATCAAATGTGCAGACCACAATTCGTTCAGTGTCTGATCTATTACAAACAGTTCGCATTAGAGATGTAGGTTCATCCATAAAAATTATATATGGATGTGTTTGTCACAGGTTCTATCGTCAAATGCGTTCTTTGTTTGGTTTCTAAGTAAAAACTGTAAGGCTAGCCAACCAAAGCATGCCTCAGAGAGTCAAGTAACACCAACTCCATTACGTGAAATAAGAAAGCCAGAAGAAGTTGTGAGTTTTAACAAAATAGATCAATTTATTCACTTGTTTAGGGAGCAGGAGATAAGAAGGAAATCGCCGGGATTCAAAATCTTTCACTTGAGGAGAATGTACATCATTCTACTGAATATATCCTGAAATTCTTGCATAAGTTTCTTCTTCTTATGGGTAGGCTGATATCCTAATATCACCATATATATGTCCAGCAGTCTTCCTACCACACACCCTCTATATGTACACCTCAAAAAAGGAAGTATTTCTCATAGAAACCTAACTGATTTTGCTGTGTAAATTTTGAGCAAAGAACAAAAATCTTAGGGACGCACGTATAATGCACAAGATGCACGTGGGACATGCAGAAAAGGCACGTTTGAGGTATAATCAAGACGGAACAATTATTTTCAAGAAAAAAGCATGATATACCCCTCAAATGGAACGGGAGCTCCAAAAATATTGTTGAATAAGGTGTATTTAGTAATGTTGATATTAGTTATATTTAAATTAATTATGTTGAGATAATTTTTTATGTAGTGTTTGATTTATGTATTAAAAATAACATGAATTCACACATGACGCACAAGATGTATGCGAAATGCGCACAAAATGCACGTTTGAACTATAACCTAGTTCGCTCAACTTTGCGATTTGGATTTGATATACCCTCTCTAAAAAAGTGATTCATATATACCCTTGTTGTCCAACAAATACAACATGTTTTGCTCCTTTTTTTTTTTTCTAATAGAAATAGACTCCCATTTTTTTGAATTATAAAAAATATTACCTGCCTTACTTTTAAGTAAAAAGTTGCCCCATGACTTTTTTTTAAAAAAAATCTTCCCATTTTATCAAACAAAATCATGTAGTTCTATTAGTTCAATATTTAGATCTTAAATAGACTAACCGATCACTAAATTGAAACAATTAGAAAGAGACCTATGCACGCACATGGCCATGCACACACTTTATTTTTTCACCCCACCCCTACCCCTGAGCCCCAGCCTCTCTACCCCCCCCACCGCCCCCTCAAAAAAAATTATTTTAAAGTTTGTTTTAAAAAATACTTTCAAATTTTAAAATTTTTATATTTTTACCTCACCCTACCCCACCCCTCCCCTCTACCAGCCCCTAGCCACCCCCTTAATAAAATTAAAAAATTGTTTTTTAAAATTATTTTCTACTCTCTAGTAAAAAAAGATAAATGATATTTTCTTTAAAATATTTTTCATTCATAAATAAAAAACTAAAAAATATTTTCCGGAAAATATTTTCTACTCACCAACCAAACATGAGAAAACAAGTCAAAAATCCACTTGTTTCCCAAGAAAACATTTTCCAAAAAAACATTTTCCATGGAAAACATTTTCCTTCATACCAAACACACCCTAAGAGAATTAATCTTTTCTTTCTTGAGGATTTTTATGTCTTCCCTCAAATCATGACTAGTATACAATTTTTTTAAATCCCTACACAATGATTAGATAGTGATGAATTGTGCTCTCCTAATTTTAAGAGATTTTTATCTCTTGGAGGTCGATGATGGTTCAATGACGGAAAGCTTATGAAGAAACAACGAAGGGTGGTGGTCCAGCGGTGTTTCTATTGTTTGTGATGCCTCATTAATAGAGTCCCTGTCAAGACCCAAAAATGGACGTGACGGCACTTGTCTATTCCTACCATGACAAGTCAGCCTCAACCCAACGAAAACGAAAGAAAAATGGAAAGATAAAGCAAGAACAAGACAAAGGTAGAAAACTTATTAATTCTAAACAACACCCCGAAATCTGGTTGTCACGTGTACAAGCCACAAAAGTAAATACAAAATTCAAAAGATAAATACAAGTCTCAAATGTCTTTGCTTCTCAAATAGAACAAAGCATAATAAAAGGAAAAGAGGGCCCGCTCAGATGACAAAAAGTTACCTCTCAAGTCTTTCAACGAGCCTCGAAGTTAGAAGAAGAAGAAGATCACATGGGTCCAGGCTCGGAACCTACACAAGTGTAGAAGCAAAGAGTGAGTACCACCAACATGGTACCCAACAAACAACCTAATAAACTAGGCAACCTAGCAAAAATCGAATACTCCTTTCCATCCCAACCAAACCTCACAAACTACAACCTACACTGAAATTGGACCAACCTCACAATTCTACAATACACAAGTCTCAAGGCTCAAATATCACAGAGCAAAAGTCGCCTTTCAACAACCGACAAGTATCGAATCATTTACTCTCAAGTACAAAGCATTTCAATCCCAAATAGCAACATATTCAACTCACATATCAAATAAACCAATCAAAACACATCACTTTGCTCAATCATATGCATCAAATAAGTTAAATATATGCATCAAGTAGATTGATCACGAAGGTCGAGATTAGCTGGAACCTTTTCTCTTTGGCACAATGTTACTAGTTGAAACCATTTCCCTTCGGCATTCATATCACTATCCGGAATCATTTTCCTTCAGCTTTTATCATAACATAGCGCTTACCGGAACCATTTCCCTCTGACATTCATATCACTAGCTGGAATCAATTTCCTTTGGCTTTTATCACAACATATCACTTGTCGGAACTATAACACCCCAACTTTTTTTTACAGTTAAGACTCGAACTATTCTTCATTTACATGTAAAATCATATCGGGTGATTCTTAAATTACTCCTATGTGTAAAGGTCATTTCTTTGGTGTTTTAATGGATTTGGATATGACTTAAGGTCACAAGAACCCCCTAGCACAAAGTTGAGTTGAAAGATTCATTACCGATTAAGTTTTGACATAAGATTCTACTTCGTTCAACTTCAAACAATCATATCTCGCAGCACATAATGAATTAGGTGGCCTATCACTTATCAAATCGAAGGTCTTTGAGTCATCTTTCCAACGCCACAAAGTTTGCCTTATTTTGAGTTCGAAGTAAAATGTTATGACCATTTTACCAGACACTGCCATATCAGAGTTTTCTGAGTCTGTGAACGATGGATCCAATCTACGGGCCGTCGGTTGAACTACGACTCGTATTGTCAAACCGTCGAAAACTTCAGAAACTATGAATTTTGGGATCCGATACCTATGGATCCATTCTACGGGTAGTAAGAACTACTACGGGCCATCGTTCGGACCCGTAGAATTCAATATAAATTCCACAGAAAGGATCTACGATCCATAGAACAAATCACGAACTATAGATTGACTTGTAGAAGGTTTTCGTCAGTTTTAAGAAGGATAACTTAGTCTTTTTCCACCCCTTCTAAGCCTAAACCATGACTCTTTTCAGCTAATTAAAGGTCTAAACAGTGTTAAAACATTATTTTATGTTCTTTAATACTTCAAAGACTTAGAGCAAGGATTCAAGAGAAGAAAAGCTAAGGTTTTCTAACGTTCTTCGAATTTCGTTGATTTAGCCAAGAACTTTGTTCTTTCCATGTATGTAAGGCTATCACAGTGATGGATTGAGTTCGTCCTCATGCCCTACATCTACTTTCTATTAGTAAAAGAGTAATCTAGAGTTCTATCCTTAGTTTTGAGTATTCGTGAGACGAGTTTGTTGTGGAATTTTGAGTTGCTATTCCTAATTTTTGAGTTGCTATATATTATGCATTGAAATTCGTGAGTTGATTGTTCATGTCTATTTTTCAGCATGAACCCTATTATTGTAGTATTCATTGAGTTATTGTTGAGAATCTTTTTAAACGAAATTAATTTTTTGAGAAAGTAAAGAGGAGTTTTGAGGAAAGTTTAAAGAGACATTTTGAGTAAATTTTAAGGGAACTATTGATTCCCAAATTTATCATTTTTACATTGAGAAAAGAGAAATTTTGATTTCTAAACGAGTAATGAGTTTAAAGTTATTTCAGAGCAGTTACCTCTTTTAAGAGGGTATTTTGAGCAATTACCTCAAATTGAGAAAGAGTATGTTTTATACATTTGAGCATGAGTATATATTTATTGGGAGTAGTATTGAGCACAGATATGGGGATTAGTTCAGACAACTCACATTCCTCACAAACTATGTCGACAACATGGATAAAGGATCATATTTTTTAGATGTTTTCTTATTGGTTTTTAGAAGAGTTTTAGTGGATCCACTTAGTTGAGGTATTCTATACCCCGGTAAGGTATAAGACAGTTCTGACAGCGTGGACAAGAATTTGTATCATCACATAGCTCATAGTGATGGTTGTCAGTTAGAAAATCTCCCAAATAAGAGTAATGAGTAATTTATTGTATTTTTATATACATCTTTGAGATAGCATCTTTTATTTATGAAGCTTTAAATATTTCATCTCTTATTATTGCTTTGTATTGAGTTGAGTTGAGGTGAGTATTCTTCCAGCCTTATCAGTTCAATTATTTTGTTCATTCAGCTTTATTACATACTCATACATTCAATGTACTGATGTCATTCGACCTTCATCTTTTATGATGCAGATACAGATGTTTCGGATCATCAACATGCACTTTGTTGAGATCACTTTGCACTCCAGTTAACTTTAGGTGAGTCTCCTTGCATTCTGGAGGACTCTACTTTTATTTTTAGTTTAGTAATTTTAGGGTGTCGTGAGTCTTGTCCCGACATCCATGTTGAACTATAGAGGCTTCATAGATAGATAGAGTTGAGGAGTCTCTCAGTACTTTCTTTTTCTTTGAGATGTTTTGCAAACTATTATTGTTACATTCAATATTATTCAGACAATATGAGATGAGCATTTTACAATTTTAATGATTTACTTCTATTTTAAGCCTTGAAATGCTTGAGGCAGTCTTCTGCTAAGTAGTCAGTCAGTCTACAGGTTCGCTTGGGGACCAACAATGGTTCTCGAGTGCCGGCCACGTCCTGGGTGTAGGCTCGGGGTGTGACAAGAACTATTTTCCTTTTGCATTCATATCACTATCCAGAACCATTTCCCTTCGGCTCTTATCTAGTGTCTCATCACAGTATTCAACAATCAATGCATACAAGCAATATAACACCACATGGAGAGACAAAAATTCATATCATTCAAGTCCACTTTCATGTATTCAAGCAATTCACCAATCAATCAAATAGGGGCCACAACAAGGCAATTCACAATTTTTTTTTGTTGGTTAACATTAATCAAGTGGAGCAAATTGTAACACTCTGAAAATTTCTAAGTTAAGACACGAACCATTCTTGAATTGCGTATAAGGTCATAACGAGTGATTCTTAATTGTTCTTAGATTCTAAGGTCAATTCATTAGTGTGAGAATGATTTTTTATGTCAATTAAGGCCACTAGAATCCCTTAGCACAAATTTGAGTTGGAAGCTTCCCTACCGAGTCAGTTTTGACCTAAGATTCTACTTAGGTCAACTTCAAACGATCATATCTCTCAGCACTTAATGTGTTAGGTGCTCCATGAACTATCAAATCTAAGGTCTTTAAGTCCTCTTTCCAACGCCGCCAAGTTTACTAAATTTTGAGCCCGGAGTAAAAGGTTATGCCAGTTTGAGTGAAGCCTCTCTATTTAAGGCACTTCATTCATTCTAAGAAAGGGTATTTTTGTCTTTTCCTTTTTCCCACTAGGCTTAGTACATTTTTCCTGACCCAATTAAGGGTCTAATCAGATTCTAAATCACCTATTCACGTTCCTAAACACTCAGAGTTTTAGAGCGAGGTTTCAAGAAGAGCAAAAGGGCTAAGTTCAAGCGTTCTTCAAGAATTGTGGTTTTCACCAAGAACATCATTCTTTCCAGGTATATAAGGCTTCCCATAGTGATGGATTTGTTCATCCTCATGCCAAACATGTAATCCTTTCATTAACTCCCCCATATAATCGTTTATGTAAATATTCTTGAAGAGTTCTTGAGTTTTAAGCTTCATTCTTTAACAATGGAGGTTTTGAGTTCTTGAGGTGAGGGTTTTGCGAATGACTGGTGTTTCTTGATAGAGTTTGAGTGGGGTTTCGATTATTTTTTGTTGGGTTTGTGAATCAAAGAGAGTTGGAAAGAAACCAATTGATTCTAGATGAGTTAGGACCCGAAAGTGAGCAAGAAAATTCATCAGATTTCTAGGTAGGGGCTGGCGCAGTGCGCCACCATAGCACTTGAACTACTGTTCAGTAGTTTGGGCCCTGGCGTGCACCGCCAACAGTGCGCCCCAAACTCTGGTCACTAGTTTGGGCCTGGCGCCCCACGCCAGCAGTACGCGAGAGGTTGTCTGGCCTTTTTCCTTTCGTGTTTCATTCCTAACGTATTCCTTTGAATTGTGAATACGTTATGTTCTTTGTATTATCTCCTAAAGGCTCCATTAATCCTTGAAAGAGTCTAAATGCCCCACTCACATGTCTTCATTTACATTCCAAATTAATGTATGAAAAGAGGAAAGTTTAAAGGTTCTATTTCATAAAAAGTTAAGAGCTTCAAATATTTTTTATATATACATTTATATATTCCTATGTTGATTATTGGGCTTCAAATATAAGTTCATAAGTTCATGTTTCAAGGATGCAAGTATGTCTAAAGTTTTGGAAAGTACTTTAGTAAAGTAAAAAGTCCCTTTTTTGAAAAGGGTGTATTAAGCGTAAAGTCGTATTGATTATTTTCCGAGTAGTATCGGGCACCGAATTGGGTGAGTCTTTTATAACTCAAAAGTCCCATAAAACTACGTAACCAACGTAGGATAGGATAGCATTTATTCTTCATGCGACTCCTCACAGCCTCTGATATTGCTTTTATTGTATATCTTATTGTAAAACTTGAAGTGTTTTCATGTCTTATTCATGTTTCGATATATTGTTGTGTTGCTCTTATTCATTCAGTTCAGTTATCGTTTAATCTGGCCCTATTACATACTCGTACATTCAATGTACTGAGGTCATTCGACCTACCTCTTTTATGATGCAGAGAAAAGTACTTAGGATCTTCAACAAGAGATTCGTTGAGATTACTTCATCCGCTTGTCATCTTTGAGTAAGACCTCCTTGGTTTCGGAGGACTCTAGTTTTTCAAGTTGTTAGTAGTAGTTCTCTTGAGGAGTTGTGGGTCTTGTCCCAACACTCATCTTTGTACAGTAGAGTCTTCATAGATAGACAGGTTTTGAGAGTCTTTCAGTTATAGAAGTTTTACTTAAATTTTATGTTTCATACTCAGTATTTTCAAATAGTTTTGAGATTCAGTAAGTTGTATTAAACTTTTTTTGAGTTTTGATGATTGTAAATACTTGAGTTAGTTTTCGGCTTGTAGTTTGCCCTGATGAGGGTTTGCTTGGGGACTAGAAATGGTTCTCGAGTGCTGGCCACGTCCACAGTGTAGGCTCGGGTCCTGATAAACTTTGTATCAGAGCACAGAAGTGTCCTATGGTTTCTATGAAGCCGTGTCAGTAGGATATTATTTTATATTGTGAGGGCCCCACTTCTAAAAATGAGGGACTACAGATATTTAAGAAAAGTTTTTCTTCTTTCATACTCTAAATTGTGCACTAGAACTGTGGCATAAGGAACGTATTCATACTCATGCGTTTCTCAAATTCATTTGACTATCCCTCATACTCAAGGTAGTTGAAAAGCAAGGCCCAGATCCTTATCGATCATTTACTCTCAGATAAAGTCTTCAAAAGGTCAAGAGACTGCAGAGAGGTTTGAGAGAAGCCCGTGAGTGAGCTTAAGTGTTTAGATTCGTGAGAATGCACTCTTATTCATATGAATCGTGCGTTCAAGCTAAAAGCGAGATGTACTACCAGACTCTCTTCTCTAAGTCTTGTTTCAGGTGATACCCTTTAAGAGGAGAGTAAGTTCTAAAGCTTGGGTTGTGTTTTCACCCGAAAAGATAGTATGAGTTACGTTGTTATAAACAGTAGTAGTAAAAGTGCTCAGAATTAGAAGAATGCATGCAGGGGAATAGTAATCTAAGAAAGGAAGATAGTGATGAGGCAAATTATGATGTTTCAGTCATGCACCCAATAAGTTATTAATGAGGAGTTTTTCCTTATGGGTAGACTAAGAAGTGATGAGTTGGTGTTGACTTCATGATAGAATGTATAGTATGAGATACTAGACCAGAGAGAAGTTTATATGACGTATTAATGCATTAGTATCGACCAAGTATAAGGGTTGAATAGAAGATTCAAGTATTCGTGATGCGATAGATTTAAGCTAGGCCTAAGTTTTTTTAAAGGAGAGTCCTATGATATTCAGAGGGTTATAGAACTAATTAGACATTGATGTATAGTAAATGAGTAAGTAGTACTTAACTTGTGAAATGGAAGTGTGGTAGTAATCTGTAAATAGGTAGACTGAGAGATAAAGGTTGACTACTTGTCATGAGATCTTAGTGGGTGAGTATTTATTAAGTTTATCTAGTAGTTATAAGTTAGTATAGTAAGCGAGCAATTATATTGATATATGTTTTTAGTAATAAACATTAAGCTTGAATTTGAGGTTTGTGTCCTGATCAAAAGGATGGCAAAATAAGGGCAATGATGTTAGTTCGAGATCTAATCTAGTAGGTTTGACATAAATTAGGTGAGAAATTAAGGTGTTACTTTTGATAAGTGTGAGTGGCACAAGTTTGATATTATGACTCTTAGATGAGAGCAAGGGAGTGTGGCTAAGCCATTAGATTAGCAAGAGCATGAAGAGGTAAACCTGGGATCGTAGGTAGTCAGACGCGGTTCAAATTAAGTTAATGATTTTTCATTTTTCATGTGTGCCTAGATAGTATATTTGAGCTGGCAATGTGGAAATAGGCTGATGTAAGCATTCTTTACTACCCTTAAGAGTTTGGTCGGAGAGATCATATATAGTCAATGATGAGCCTTTCGAATATAGCTCAAGTTTCCTCCAATTAGCTAGATATGAACTTAGAAGGATGGTATTAGTGGGCTAAGAAGGAGAAGTCAGACTATTAAGAGTTAGACTAAGAGTCTTTATAAACCATTGAGAAGAGGTTAAGAGAAGCATCTGAGAAAGAGATCTTAGAAGGAACCCTATTACTTGCACTTAGAGAGTTCAGTAACCATGACTTAAGCCTTTCCTGAGTATTCGAGTAAATTGAATGTAGACTAGTTTAGAGATGATAAAATAGATCCATAACTTTAAAGTATCAGCTTCAAACCTAAGGGGGAGATGATAAGATGAGAAACCAAGTCAAGTGTTAACAATCAGATAGTGATGTGTTAGATAGAGTTATGGTGATATATCAATCCATTCATACTGTAGCGTACTCCTCACAGTTCAGTTATTCCAATATCTTATTGATGTTTCTAATATCAAAATTGTGTTCATGACTTATGCACATACACTTCAAAGAGATTCACATACATGCTCAGTTCCCAAAATGAGGGGCAAAGACTTTAGCTCATTGATTTCAATCTTACTCCATAAAGTTATCGATATAAACCTCATGATATGAACCTATTCATATAAGCACTCATGTCTTGTAGTATGCTCAGTCTCAAAAATTCATGATTTACTCTCAATGACTAGAAACATAATGTTATGTCATACACATTCTTATATCATATTTCTCTAATGAATCGTGCTTATGATCTTTCACCCTAAAACTTTTTCAGTGATCCTTTTCAGTTTTGATAGTGATGTTGATGGTAGTAGTTGAGTAGTGATAGAAGGAGAAGGTTGATATTTCTTATTATGGTAGTGGTGGTATTCTTACTCCATCTAAGGTTATAAAAGTGTAGGAAGGATGAGATGAAGTTTTACTATGAGGAATAGTTAAATGAGAGCAATTAGTCAGTTCCTGGTAGTAATGCATAAAATTTTAGTTGGTAGAGATGATGAGAGAATGAGAAATTCTTAGAAGGATTGGTTAGTAGGAGTCCATGGAGTCGTTATAGTACCAGGCTTGAATGTGGTGTTGTTAACATGTGGAAAAATGCATGATGCATTAGGTGTTTCTTGATATGGGCTCAAGGTTGGTTAAATGCGGTTATAAGAAGAAGTATTCTTGGGATGAGGTTTCCTATAGAGGTATAGAACCTGATTGTTGTGGTTTAGATAATTATAATCATGTCATGTTTAGCACCTTGTGACTTAGAGATTAAGCTTGAACACAATAAGAGCAAGCGATTTGACTTAGATGTTTGTAAGAGTAGTCATATACTCTAGTGTGAACTATGAGTTGCAGATAATAAAGTGTAGTAATAAGAAGGAGAGTATAGTTGAGAAGTGCTGCTAAGCTTAAAAGCTACCAGTTATGTCACTCGAGGCATAATATTCATATTCTTACTTCGTAACCAGATATCCTTGTTTCATGTCAAATAATTTCAGATAGAGTGTGACTATATTCAAACTCATATCGTTCATGACTTATGTGTTCTAGTCAAGTTTCAAAACTATGAGTATCAATCAGTTCCGCCTATGTTAGTAAGTAAGTTTAGAAGTCAAAAGAGGTAGCGATAGTAACTCTTTTCCCTTCATTCTCAGTTTAACCATCATTCGAGGACGAATGATCCCAAGGGGGAGATATTGTAACATCCCAAAATTTTTTAAGTTAAGACCCGAACCATTCTTGAATTACGTGTAAGGTTGTAACAAGTGATTCTTAAATTTTCTTAGATTCTAAGGGCAATTCATTAGTGTGGGAATGATTTTGGATGCCAATTAAGGCCACTATAATTCCCTATTACAAAGTTGAGTTGGAAGCTTCCTTACCGAGTAAGTTTCGACCTAAGATTCTACTTAGGTCAAGTTCAAATAATCATATCTCTCAGCACATAATGATTTAGGTGGCCCATGATCTATCAAATCAAACGTCTTTGAATCCTCTTTCCAACGCTGTCAAGTTTGCTGAAATTTGAGCTCAGAGTAAAAGGTTATGCAAGTTTGAGTGAAGCCTCTCTATTTAAGGCACTTCATTCATTTTAGGAAAGGGTATTTTGATCTTTTCCTTTTTCCCACTAGGCTTAGCATTTTTTTCCTGACCCAATTAAGGGTCTAATCAAATTCTAAACCACCTATTCGCGTTCCTAAACACTTAGGGCTTTATAGCGAGGTTTCAAGAAGAGAAAAAGTGCTAAGTTCAAGCATTCTTCAAGAATTGTAGTTTTCGCCAAGAACATCATTCTTTCCAGGTATGAAAGGCTTCCAACAGTGATGAATTTTTTCATCCTCACGCCAAACATGTAATCCTTTTATTAATTCGCCCATATAATCGTTTATGTAAATATTCTTGAAGAGTTCTTGAGTTTTAAGCTTCATTCTTTAACAATGGAGGTTTTGAGTTCTTGAGGTGACGGTTTTGCGAATGAGTGATGTTTCTTGATAAATTTTGAGTGCGATTTTGATAATTTTTGTTGGATTTGTGAATCAAAGAGAATTTGGAAGAAACCAATTGAATCTAGATGAGTTAGGACCCAAAGTTGAACAAGAAAATTCGGTGGATTTCTAGGTAGGGGGCTGGCACGGCGCGCCACTATAGCGCCAGAACTAGTGATCGCCAGGCCAATAGTGCACCCCAAACTCTGGTCAGTAGTTTGGGGCCTGGTGCCCCACGCCAGCAGTACACCGGGGTTGTCTGGCCTTTTTCCTTTCGTGTTTCATTTCGAACGTAGTCTTTTGAATCATCACTACGTTCTCTTCTTTGTATTAGTTCCTAAAGGCTCCATTAATCCTTGAGAGATTCTACATGTCCCACTCACATGTCTTCATTTACATTCAAAATTAATGTAAGAAAAGAGGAAAGTTTAAAGGTTCTATTTCATAAAAACATAAGAGCTTCAAATGTTATTTATATATACATATATGTGTTCATATGTTGATTATTGGGATTGAAATATATGTTCATAAGTTCATGTTTCAAGGATGCAAGTAAGTCTAAAGTTTTGAAAAGTACTTCAGTAAAGTACAAAGTCCCTTCTTTGAAAGGGGTGTATTGAGCGTAAAGTTATATTGATTATTTTGAGAGTAGTATCGAGCACCGAATTGGGATAGAGTCTTTTATAACTCAAAAGTCCCATAAAAATACGTAGCCAGCGTAGGATAGGATAACATTGATTCTTCATGCGACTCTTCACTGCCTCTGAGAAGGCCAACTAGATTGATCCGTAGTCACAATATCATCCTATACCCTGGCAAGGTATAAGAGGGCCCTTGCAACTTGGGCAAAATGCTGTATCATTGTTAGGCTCATAGTAATGGTTGTTGGTTAGAGAAACTCCCCACAAGTGAAGTATGTTATTTTTCATATAGCTTTTATTGTATATCTTATTGTAAAGCTTAAAGAGTTTTCATGTCTTATTCATGTATTGATATATATTGTTGAGTTGCTCTTTGTCATTCGGTTCAATTATCATTTAACCTTGCCCTATTACATACTCATAAATTCAATGTAGTGATGTCATTCGACCTGCATCTTTTATGATGCAGATACAGGTACTTAGGATCTTCAACAGGAGTTTCATTGAGATCACTTCATCCGCTTATCAGCTTTGAGTAAAACCTCCTTGGTTTCGGAGGACTCCATTTTTATAAGTGGTTAGTAGTAGTTCTCTTGAGGAGTCATGGGTCTTGTTCCGATACTCATCTTTGTATAGTAGAGGCTTCATCGATAGACAGGTTTGGAGAGTCTTTCAGTTACAGAAGTTTTACTTAAAACTTTATGTTTCATACTTAGTATTTTCAGATAGTTTTGAGATTCAGTAAGTTGTATTAAACTTTTCTTCAGTTTTGATGTTTGTGTATGCTTGAGTTAGTCTTCCGTATGTAGTCAGTCAAGATGAGGGTTTGCTTAGGGACCAGAAATGGTTCTCGAGTATTGGCCACATCTAGGGTGTAGGCTCGGGTCGTGACACAAATAACCCTTTACCTCATTCTTGATTACTCTCCAACACCTAGATAATTAAGGGAAGTAAACAATTTAACCAATTATAAAGTTTAAGAGACAACTTGCCTTAGAGTAATCAATCAATCAACCCGAAGCTTGAGTTTTTCCTTTCCGACTTACTTCTAAAGTCACGCAATCTATAACAATCAAGTTTTCACAATCACTCATCGGAAATACTAATACCCACATCAATTATTTAGAGAAATGGGTCAATCATCTCAAAACTCAATTTTAAAAAAAAGGTTTGAATCCGGAAATCAATACTTGAAAATGATGTTTAAGGTTTTAGGAACTCAATGGTAAAACCCATTTCGAAAATGGACTTAAAACAACTTCAAAATCACAATTTTAAATCAAAACTCAAGTTCTTGCAAAACCTTGCCATTTTCCAAATCAAATTCAAAATTAGGATGTTAGAATCCATAAATAATCAAAAGGAAATGAAGTTTTAGGATCACAAAAGCTTAACCAAAAGATTTAGCATAATAAATCTCTTAAAAAATTGCCTCCAAGGGTTTTCCAGCTAAAACCCCAAAAATAGCAGGTCAGAACCCCTCTCTGATGTCGCCAAAGCAATCCAGGGTTTGCATACTAAAAATGCGGGCCTCACAAAAGTGAAGCCCTCATCGCTTGTGCAAGGGTCGCTTAACTGACAGGTCCTTCGCTTAAGAGAAGGTCGCGTTTATGACACGACCTTCGCAAAAGTGAGGCCTGCAATACCAGAAAACACAGCCAACTCTCAAACCATCTAAAGGATCCTCTGGATTTGTTTAGAACCCCGTACACACAAACCAGATATGCAAATCAATTACACTCGACATTCCGGACTCAATGAAACCGTCAAAACACGAATCCAAGGTCTCCTCGACCCGGCATCTGTGGAAATCACAAGAAACTAACAAATGCCAAATAAAGACAAAACAAGCTCAGGACCTATCAAAAATTAACCAAGACAACTCCTAGGCCTAAAATCATCCCCCATATCCAATGAAAATCTCGAAATTCCGATCGAGCATCTGAAATCCGAATGACACCAAAAATTACTTTTAGGCAACCTAAGCCTTTCAAACTGAAAACTTGCCAAAATCTCAACTTTTTACACAAGGCTTGGAACCGACTTCCAAAACACAATCAAAACTAACTCGGGCAAAAAGTCAGGAGGAACAAAATGGTAAATTTTATGAAAATACTAAAAATGACTAATCGGGTCATTACAGTTCTCATCCTTTTGCTTTCTGTATTTCTTTATTTTTATATTTTTTTGCCTACGTCAATACTAGTTATCCCATATCGAGAAAATGGGGTGATGAACGTAGATTCAAGGAGAAAGGAAGCGTGTTGTGATGAAGTAGCCAATAAAATCAAAGATTTAACTTCTTTTTTTTTAGATTAAAATTTATTTATTTAGTTAATTGCATAATCGAGCAAACGAGGTGATGAACGTAGAGGCAAGGGCAAAGGTCTAGATTCCCTAAAATAGGAAGGTTAAGAGATAAGGTTATTCAAACTATTTTAAGGATATTTCTTTTATCGTATTTTAGTTCAATATGGAAGTCTAATAGTGTAACTAACATAAACCACCATGTGAGCACCTAGAGTCTGATCTCGACCCGATCATCTAACACATCTCATACCTTGTTGGTTATGAGACATGCATGTACATATCATGTGGATTCATAACTACCCCTTACCAGTGGCATAAAGAAGGAGTCGTCTGAACCAACGATATGATCCTTAACGTAGTGGACAAACATAGTTTTAGGCGTTCGTCATTTTGACTCATGCCTTCACGATTTACTATTTAGATCCCTTAAATCATGAGATCATGGGTTAGCCTAAAGAATCATATTCAAAACATTCAAGGACCATAGTTCATAAACTTCATTTATATCATCATGTCATAAGGTTATAGTTCATGTATCATAGTTTTGCATTCCTGAGAGACATATATCATATAATAATTATAAAGTTAGAGGATCATAAGATATCATCATAAGGTCTCACATTTGGGAATTTCATAACTCATAGTTATATGGTTCATGAGACATGAATTTCCAAGAAAACATCAAGAAATCGTCAAAGAGTTATCAAGAAGTCATAAAGAATATCATTATGGTAGTTCTCACGAAAAAAAAATTTCTTTCAATAATCATTCGTAATTTTATATAGAAAATCTTAGAAAACACATGGGTAAAATAATTATCAAGAAATTGAAGTACTTTCATGGAAGGTTCTTGGGATTTCACAAAGATTCAAGAACAATTCAAGAATATGGGGTCTCATCCTAACCCTAATTCATTCATGGAGTATTCTTTGAAACCATGGAAACGTATTTCGTGAGGAAAAACAAGGTGTTCTGACACGTGGAGATAGTCTTACAAACCTTAGTGATGAATGTTGAAAAAAAAACTCTAGATGATGAACGCTAGCCTTAGTATTTCAAAGGGGATACATGAGACTTGGAGGTTCGAATTGAGGCATAATTGGATTAGTTTGCTGACAATGAAGGCATATTTATCCAATTTTTAATAGTTTACGGGTATTGTTGGACAAAAACCCCCAAAAGTTCAAGGTTCTTTTTGGCCATTTTTTGATTTTATGATAATTTTCTTAAGCACTCAACTTCCGACAATTTTAAGGACCAAATATACATTATAGATTAATTAAAAGTTATATGTGAATATTACAAGGATCAAAATTGGATAACATCGTAACTCAGGAACCAAAATTGTTATTTTTCCTTTTCTAAAATAACGTGGGTGTTGAGGTTTATTTAATTTCAAACGGGTTGTTAGGTGGGAATTATTTTAGTTTTATTTTATTTTTAAATTTAAATTTCAAAGGTGTTGAATAAATCTGGCTAGGTGATAAGTGAAATATGGTATATAGAAAAGTGATTTTTTCACTTTTTTAAAAAGAAGAAGTAGAAGATGACTTTAGTATATAGTTTAAAATAGTTGATCGACTATTTGGGCAATGAAGTTTAATTTCTAGATAGACAACTCAAGATGTTTGTTTGCTTAAAGTACAACTCTTTTGTGTTATGTTTAAGGCTTTCAGTATCTACTTTTTTCAAGAAAATTGGATGGAAACTTGTTGAATGTCTTGAAATAATATAACTTTTGAAGACTAATAGCTAGTACTGTAATTTGTAATCTTTTGCATAGACTTCAATAGCAGATAAATCAAAGTTTTCAATGTGAATTTAGATTTAGTCAGACCCTAAATCGTCTTTGTCGAAAATCAGGTGAAAAACAACAACAACAACAAAAATCAATCTTGAAAGGAGAGGAAAGTCACAAATAATTTTTGGGTGATCATTCAAATATATATTCATTGCACAAAGTTCATATTTCAATTTTTATTACCTAAAAATCATCACACTCAACCCCATGTAATAAAAAAACAAACTCGCCGAAAATCTATGGTTTGGTGATGTGAAATGATAAAGTAAGGGTAAACTTCATAGATAATCACATAATTATATTTTTACGCCAAAGTCACTTAACTATGTTTTAACATAAAAAAAACATAATTTTGAACATAATAACACAAAAATCACATCTGTTGGAAGATTCAACTTCAGATGAGTATTAATTTTTTTTACTTTATTTTTGTTTTGGAACTAATAGATACAAATCTTCCGGACACTAAGCAAGATATTAATAAAATAATTTTTTTTTGGTATTTTAATTTTTGAACCAAAGTCCAGAAGTACGATCTTGATGCAAAAAAAAAAATCCAACTAAAAACAATTAAATAAGAGGATACATTGTATTGTACTGTGTTGTATTTTCTTTAATATAACATTTGGATAGATTGTATTGTTCTCCGTTATTACATTATGTGATACATCAAAAATTTGATTGATTAACCTACAAGAAAAGTAGGGTACGAGATAGAGCTACTATAAAAAGATAGGACAAAGAATAAAATAAGATTATTAAAATAATAAGTAAAGATGAATGGAAAAAAAATATTAAGATAACGACATGATCATAACAAATTGGTCATTACATAAAATTGAAATTTTGGTGGTTATCTAATGATGAATTTAATAGATATAGGATACAATAAAATTTAATTAACAATCAAAATGCACATGATATTTAAACTAACAACACAATACATTACATGGCAACAACCATTCAAATTAAATAAATAAGTCCATTTTTATTATTTATTGGATCTAATGTCTTAAATTTATTCAAATTATATAAGTCCATTTTATTATTTTAACCCAAAGTCCATTTCAGTTTATGGTCCAAACTTATGTCGCTTATCTACAAACACAATGTTTCAAGCAAATTCAAGGCCAACAAGATGATGCCATGTGTTTAAATGGCGTGGCAGCTCTGAGTCGAAACCAAAACGAATCAAAAGCTGTCAAGTGTTAAAAAAGGCATGTCTTAGCCGATTATAAGAAATTTTTTTACAATATATAGAGAGATACATGCATCATAAAACAATATTGCTTCTACAGAAAAAGAATGAAACAGATCATTGAAAACTTGAAGTATTCCTTCTTTTTTACAGATTTGGTAACATTTTTACACAATGAATATTGAATCATTCTTTTCTTGCAAATAATATTAGTCACTTAATTGTTAGTTTCTTTGAGATCTAACTCTGTATGCTTCCTTTCATAAAAGATAAGGCGGTGATTGTAATTGGTCCAACGGGACGGGTAAATCTAGCCATTCCATGGATCTATTAGCTGATTCATTTTCAGTAGAGGTCTTGATAAAGGGTTGCCATATGTGACTATATATCAACTCCTTTTGTACACTTTTATTTTGTCCCTATTCACTACTTCGGCTGGATAATGGTTGGCTAGATCTATGGAAAGTTTAGATTTTCCTGTTCCTGTTGCTCCTCTAACCATCAACACCTTTTTAGGGGATTTTCACTCCAGAGCATATTCTCATAAGAGGCTGTCATGAGATCTTTCACTCCATAGTTAGACCCTATGTTGCTTGGACTCGGGTGTAAATGTTCGATACAAATGGGGATCTAGATGTCGGATCCTCTATGATAATTTTTTTTAACATTTGTGGATATAGATCCATGTATGGATACGGGTGTGGGAATTTGGCTAAAAATAATTCATGTATCTATAAAACGAGTTATAAAATCAAAATTATGAGATATTATGCGATTTGACATTGAGAGTTTTGGGGAAGAGGACAGTGTTCTCACAAAAAAAACCCAAGAAGGTTTAGACCCGAAATGCCACTCTTGTCGTTCATTGGAGCTTCGTTAGAGTTCGCCGGAGCTCATCTTTTGATGGTGGTGAAGTCCTCTTGCTTGTTGCTCCGAAAAAGGTAAACTCTCCCCATTGTTGATTTTTCTTTTGTCTGCTTTGGTTGTAAATATGTTATTTTATTCGTTGTAGATTCGATTTAGTCCTAATTATTCCCTTTAGTGATTTACATTCTTCCGTTTAGTTTATAGAGTAACTTTTTATTTTGCTATTACGAGTTATTTATGTTGCTCTTGTTGTTGTTATGAAGAATGCTAAGTGTCTTGATTCTTGTTTAATATTTGCTCTTTTTCTGCTGGTTGTTTCGATTTTAGCTTAGTTCTCGTCGTTTTCAATACGGTATAATCTTGTTCTAGATCGGTTTAGATTCCAAATAATAGTTTGTCTAAATTGGCTATTGCTTGTTGTTGTATCATTCCTTGTCCAGATCACTGTGATCAACTGTTGTGAGTTGTGACCTTATTTTCCTTGTTCAGTACCATATTCATAGTTGCTTGTGTATCTTCAAATAATTTTAATTTCCTGTCACTAATGGGTGCTATATTTACCATTTTTTGTGAATAAATTCCTTCGCTTTGGAGTCCACTGGACTCCTTATTCTTTCTTTGCATTTCGATGTTGGGCCACGGAGGCCCAAATTCTTCTGATTTAGTCTGCCTCGGCTTGGAGTTTGAAAAGGAAGCTAATACGAATGGATAAAGTTAATATTGTGGGCCTAAGGCCCAAAATTCACAGCATGAAATTAAATGGGCAAAGACCCAAAAAATTTGAGTCTCCAATCCGGGTTCTTCTGAAGCCCTCTGTAGCTTATTTCTTCATTTTTTATTGTAGTTTTTTATTTCCTTTGTATATTTTAGTTAGCTTTATTTCTATTGTTATGTTTAGTTTATAGTTGTAACTATTTGATTTGAATTCTATTATTTTTAACTTGAATGAATCTTCTAGTACAGTTGTCACATTTGTGTTTCAGAGTCTCTTTACTTTGTCAAATTATTTCACTTATCAATTTTGAATGATTATCTATTATTGCTCATCACTTGTTCAATTTCTTAAAAATTAACTCAAAGTTTCTTTAAATAATCAATTCAAGTTTCTCTTTATCACATGTTTTAAATAAAAATTAAAAATAAATAAATCAAGTATTAGCCAAATAAATGATTCGCCGGATAACCACATATTGTTACCTGACATTTCACATGGTAATACCTTCTTGATACGAAAATAGGAACCACGTACCCGTTCTTTGGATTTCAAAAGATTTTTCTATTTTAGATTGTTTTGAAATTAAAAGAAAGGTTTCTTTATTTTCCTTTAAAAATTAAGTGGCGACTCCATGTCATTATCAATATTTTCGTCAAAAGTTGAAAGAAGTATTGAGACTTTGGATATTTTTCAAATATTTTCAACAACTCTTTATTTACTCTTTTTCAATACTGTGCTAAGCCAAATCTAGTGAACTCCGACAACCAGCTGCTCGAGATAGCCAAAGAAGAGAATGTTTTTCTCTAAAAAATTCTTAAACAAAGAATACTCTTTTATCAATAAAAAAACCCTTCACATCCAAATATATGCAAATTAGATTTTATTGCCGGAAAGTTGTACTGTTCTGATGGCGATTTCACATCTGCCATTGGAAGACAACTCTTCCATTCACTCAATTCCACCTCCAAACCAGGGAAACAACAATGGCAGTAACGTCGAATCTGCTCCACTCAAACATGAAGTCATTCTTGATGTCCTTGACATCAACTTATCCATCGTTGATATCTTCCCACCTCCTGATGGTGCTGCCATTCTCAAATCCAATTCTTTTAGTTTTTTTAATTTAGGTTTGGCTACAGGTTAGATTGACCCAAATCCAAATGGATGTTGGAATTAGTGCATTCACAAAAATATTATCCTTGATGTTTAGTCTTTTAGTGTTATCTCTTAGTTTTTAAAGAAATCATTTAGGAGTTTTTGATACATGTATCAAGTTAATTATGATAATTGTATCTAGTTATTTGGGCAAGACTTTGGAATCGATATTTTGAGTAGTATAAATAGAGATGTAATTGATGATTATAATAATCTCAAGTGTCCTCAAGTAGCCTAATACAAATTGGACATTCTCTAAGAAAAATATTCTCTTTCTATTTTTCCTTCAAGTTGGTACCGGAGCAATTTTTTGTTCTTTATCTGAGAAAATTATGACATCTAAAACAAATGAAGGTGTTGATTGTGATTCTTGTCTCCAAGGTCTTAGTTTTACAAGTTTTCCTGATATTGATCAATGGATGCACTCTTTGTCGAAGAAAAATGTCAAGAAATTCACCCTTCATGTAAGCTTAGGAAACAAATATCATTTACTGTTGGAAAACTATATACATAGTGGAAGCATACCAGAATCAAAATGCTTATATGAATAATAGACAACACATACGTTTACACTAGAACACATAAATTTTATGAAATTTAATTATATAAATACCTCTTGAAGCGTGAGTAAATACCTTCAAGCAATCCATAAGTTAGACTGCAGTTATGTGGTCTTCTACAGTTATACCAAGTTCGCAGCCGAACTCTCTCACTACTTGGATGGAGAAGTATCGAATAGAGAACTCATTTTACTTCTAGATTAGAAGAACTCCTACTTATAGAGATTTCTTTCTAGTCTAAAAAGGAAAACCAAACACAAAAATATTTTCTTTTGAGAAAGAAACACACGTTGCTCTTCCCTTTCCCCCTAAAAATAGGATTCTATGTTATAGATAAATATGGGCACGATAGAGACCACCGAATTAATTAAATATTGAGGCTTTCTATATGGAAATATTTGAAATAATTAATTTAAATTATTCTTAACATAATAAATTACAAATCATTCCACTAGAAATTGGTAATTCCACTTCTCTATTTATACTTCAAAATTTCCCATTAAACACTTTTGAAATTCTCCATGTTAAGATTGTAGATACTAATGAAGACTATCACAAAGGAGTTCAAATAAAGTCGGAACACCACGTTCATCAACTCCATGAACGCTGCAGGGGTGTTAGTCAAACCGAAAGACATGACAAGAAACTCATATTGCCCATAACGACTCCTGAAAGTTGTCTTACGGATATCCGAAGCCCTAATTTTCAGCTGATGATACCTGGACCTCAAGTCAATCTTATAAAACATAGACGCACCCTGAAGCTGATCAAACAAGTCATCAATATGAGGAAGAGGATACTTGTTCTTCACGGTCACTTTGTTCAACTGCCGATAGTCGATACACATCCTCATAGATCCATCCTTATTCCTCAAAAACAACACATGAGCACCCATGGAGAAACACTGGGGCGAATGAATCCCTTACTCAACAGGTCCGGCAACTGATCCTTCTATTCCTTCAATACATGGGAAATAGAGATGGGCTTGGTGCCCGATTCCAAGTCAATGGAAAAATCAATATCCCTATCCGGAGGAGCACCTGGAAGATCAGTAGGAAACACATCTGAAAACTCTCTAACCACGGGCACATAATCCATGGGAGATGACTCAACACTAGTATCCCGAATGAAGGCCAAATAGGAAAAATAGCCTCTATCAACCAATCTCTGAGCTCGAATGAAGGAAAGAACTTTGCTAGGGTAAGAACCACTAGCACCCATCCACTTAACTCTCGGGACACTTGGCATCGCTAAGGTCACAGTCTTAGCATAACAATCAAGAATAGCACGATGCGAGGAGAGCCAATCCATACAAAAAATAATATCAAAGCCTACCATTCCAAAAATGATAAAGTCTACCCAAGTATCATACCCAGCCAAAGTAACAAGACATGATCGATACACTTGATCCACCACTAAGGATTCACCCACTTGTGTAGCAACATGAATAGACACAAGCATGAAATAAGACATCATATCAAGCCCAATAGAAAAATAGGTAGACAGATATGAGAAAGTAGACCCTGGATTAAAAAGTATAGACGCAGGTCGATGACAAACTGGAGCAATACATGTGATCACAACATCAGAAGTTTCATCATCAGGTCTCCCAGGAAAATCATAACACTGGCCATCTCGGCCACTTGCAGTATGAATAGAACTTCTACCTCTTCCCTGTGGAGCTGTAGCACCCCTACTAAAAGTCTTGCCACCTCTACCGGACTGACCTCTGCCTCAACCCATGGTCGGAGGCGCTGAGTCTCTAGCTTAAGTAGCTGAGTCAGTACACTGAGGTCCTGAGTGAGTCTATAGAGGACACTGCCGAATCAAATGACCTGGATCCCCAAAACCAAAGAAAGACCTCGGCACAGATAACTGCTGCTGCGAACTAGATGAGCTACCATGGCCACCACGGTCAGAAAATCCTCAGGCTAACTGCCCACCCTCAGTTGCTAGAATAGATGCATAAACTAGTCCATGGCGCTAAAAGGAACCACTGCCTCGGTGTGAGCTCTTGCCTCTAGATGAGGCACCAGAAAATTGACCAGAAGGATGGGCCCTCTTAGGCTCTCCAAACACCTCTAAATGCATCAACTCTGCCTCTGTGATGGTGCTCACAATGGACTGGAAGGAAGCCCCCTCTCTGGCTTCTCAAAACACATACAACCTGGTAGAGAAAGACAACCCTCTCACAAACCTGCGAACTCTCTCTGCCTCATAAGGAACAATAGTTATAGCAAGCCTAGAAAACTCACAAAAATGGGCCTCATACTCAGTCAGGAACAAACTGCCCTGTCTCAGATCCTCAAATCTCAGTCGACTTTCCTTCTTTACGCTCTAAGGAATAAAGAGATCCTGGAAAGCACAAGACAACTCATCCCACCCTATCGGTAGAGACCCAATTGGTCTAGACCTCCCAATAGTCCTCCACAACTCTCTGGCACATCCACGCCGCTGAAGAGCAACAAAATGAACACCTCAAGCATCCACCATACCCACTGCCTCAAGAATATCATGGCACAAAGTCAAAAACTCATGAGCATCCTCGCTCTTACCACCCTAAAGCTGAGGTGGTTTAATCTTCCAAAACCTCTCATAACACTGTTGCTCAGTTGTGTTTATAATAACATCAGGAGAAATCTGAACACCCATAATAGGTGCCGAAACCACTGGTGGCTGACCCACCTTATCCTAAATACCTGGAGTCTGCTACTGATCTAGTGTCTGTGTTCTTAATCCAGTCTAAGAACCATGTGGTGTACCAGTAGCACCACTCTGAGGAAAGTTCTCCATCACACTCAAAATCCTAGCAAAGTCTCCTAAAACAAGGAAGATTCAAACCTTGAAGGAACCTGGGCCTCATCAACCTCAACATGTGGCTCAAGAGAAGCCTCTCTACCTCTACCTCTTGCTGGTGCCACTCCACGGGCACGACCTCTAGACGATGCTACTCCACGAGCATGACCTCTAACTCGAGCCCTACCTCTATCCCTAGCTGGGGCCTCAACAACTGCCTCGGGGACTTCCTTCGCTCTACCACTGGAAATAGAAGCTCTATTCCTCGATATCAGCCAAAACAGCATGCGACAACTCAGCAACAACGAAGTCAACCACGTACGATAAGAAAAGGATGAACAAAAGGAAGTTTTCTAAAAATCTTCATAGCCTCTCGAAGATAAGTACATACGTTTCTGTACCAATTCTCAAGACTCTACTTAGACTTGGCTTGTACACACATGAGATCTATGAACCTAGGGCTTTGATACTATTTGTCGCGACCAAAAAATGAACGTGATGGCACTTGTATTTTCCCACCAAGACATGTCAACCTCAACCCAACGAAAATGAAAGAAAAGTGGAAATAAATAAAGCAAGAACAAGACAAAGGCGGAAAACTTATTCATTCTAAACAACATCTCAAAACTTGGTTGTCACGTGTACAAGCCTTTAAAGTACATACATAATTTGAAAGATAAATACAAGTCTCAAATGTCTTTGCTTCTCAAATAGAACAAAGCATAAAGAAAAAACAAAAAGAGGGCTTGCCGAAGTGGCAAGCAACTACTTCTTAAGTCCTTGACAAGCCAAAAAAATTAGGAGAACAAGATCACATGGGTCCTGGCTCGGAACCTACACAAGTGTAGAAGCAAGCAATGATGACCACCAACACGGTACCCAGCAAGCAACATAATAAAATAGGAAACCTAGCTAAATCAAATACTCCTTCCATCCCAACCAAACCTCCACAAACTACAACCTTCATAGAAATTAGCACAACCTAAAAGTTCTACAATAAACAGGTCTCAAGGCTCAAGATCAAGATCAACAGTCACATTCAAACAATCGATATGCATGAAGTCACTTACACTCATGTAAAGGCATTTGAAACCCAAATAGCAACATGTTCAACTCACATATCAAACAAATAATTCAAACCACATCAAATAGCTCCATCATATGCATCAAGTAATTCAAGTGTATGCATCAAGTAGATTGATCACAAGTCAACATTGGCCGGAACCATTTTCCTTCTGCTTTCACATTAATTCACTTGCCGAAACTATTTCCCTTCGTCATTTATATCATTAGCCAGAACCATTTCCCTTCGGCATTTATATCACTAGGCGGAACAATTTTCCTTCGGCTTTGATCACAAAATAACACTTGCCGACAAAAACCTCGGCATCATAGAACTTGCCGGCACAGACCTCGACATCATAAATCATCACATGTCTCATCATGGTGTTCATAATCAATGCACACAAATAATATCACACCACATTGAAAAGACAACAATTCATATCACAAAAGTCCACTGTCATGCTATCAACATTTCATCAATCAATCAAATAGGGGTCACAACAAGGCAATTCACAATTGTCATTATCATCAAGAAGCCTTTTCATTTTCCCCTTTTTGTTGGTTAACGTTAATCAAGTGGAACAAAATAGCATATCACCTCATTTCCGATTACTCCCAACACATAGGCAATGAAGAGAAATAAACAATTCAACCAAATTACAAAGTTTAAGAGATCACTTACCTCAAATCAATCAATTAATCACTCCAAGAGTTGAGTCTTCCCCTTCTGAATCACTTCCAAAGCCACATAATTTATAACAATCAAGCATTCACAATCATCTACTGAAAATCACAATACCCACACCAATTCTCTTAAAAGTGGGTCAATCAGCACAAACCCCAATTTGAAAAAGAAGGTTTGGATCAAGAAATTAATACTTGCAAACATTATTCAAGGCTTTTGGAACTCATTAGAGAAAACTATTTCGAAAAAGGGATTAAAATCACTTCAAAATCACCATTTTAGTTTAAGAACTTGCGTTCATGAAAAACCTCCACATTCACCAATCAAAACCTCACATTTTGATGTTAAAACTCATAATTAATCGAAGGAAATTGAAGGTTTAGGATCAAGAAGGCTTACCCAAATGATCTAGGACAAATTGCCACCAAGGTTTCCCCAAGCTTAAAATTGGTAAAATAGGGCTTAAACCCCGAAATTGCATGCCAAAATCCTCTCTGATGTCGCAAAATTGAAGCGAACCCCACTAAAAACGTGGGCCTTGCAAAAGTGGAATCCTCTTTGTTTCTGCGAGGGTCGCTTAAGTGACTGTCCTTCGCTTAAGCGAAGGTCGCTTAAGCGACAGGGCCTTCGCATAAGTGAAGCCTGTAGCACAAGAAAACTCAGCCAACTCTCAAAAAATCAAATCGACTCTTGGGGTTCATTCGGATTCCCGTACACATAAACCAAATATACAAATCAAATATACTCAACATTATGGACTCAATGGAACGGTCAAAATATGAATCTGACGTCTCCTCGACCCGACATCAATGTAAACCACAAGAAACTAACTCAACGGGTAAAAAGGCTAAAATAAGCTCGGGACCTCTCAAAAATCAACCAAGACCACTCCTAGGCCTAAAATCATCCCCCGAATCCAACAGAACTCTTTGAATTCCGATCTGAGCATCCGAACTCTTAATGTTGACCAAAATCAACCCAAAAGTTTAAATTTCACAATTTCATAACTTAGGACCTCAATTTCTCAAAAAGACTCGGAAGTAGAAAGCAATAACTCTCACGTATCGGATTCCGCATTCTAGAACTAATGAAGTCGACGAAATTCCATTCTTACACTCAAAACTCTAAAAGACTCTAAAAATTACTTTTAAGCAACTTAAGCCTTTCAAACTTAAACCTTACCAAATTCTTAACTTCTTACTCACAGTTTGGGATCAACTTTCAAAACTCAATCAAGAAACTACTCGGGGGTAATATCGAGAGGTTAAAATGGTAAATTTCATAAGAATACCAAAAATGACCAACCGGGTCATTACAGATTCCCCCGACTGCTTTGAACAATATCAAATCTCTCAAATTTTTTTCCATGTCTTTCAGAAACGTCGAGGAGGTTTCCGGTGATGTTTAGTTGATTATAAGCTGCCCTAAATTAAAAGATCTTACAATTGAATTTGTAAGCACTCTAGCCTAATTAACTGTTCCATGGAAATTCTTTTAGGACCCTATGGAGAATATTGTTGAACATGTTGTACAATTTCTATGAGCCCAATTATTCTCGTACAATGCTGTGAAGCTTCAAAGAGTTCATGTAAACATGCTTATTGGTCTTGAGATGGAAATGGAATTTAAGAAGTTTATTTTTGCATCTGCACTTGTACTTGAGGAGATCTTCATTTGGAATTTTTCATATCTCCTTTTTCATTCTGGTATACGAATGATCGATGAGATGAAAGAATCCTGCAGAGCATCTCCTAATGTGGAATTCATATTTGAAGAAGCCGAGTTGGAAGATCGTGTATTATGTGAACCCGAAGAAGTCACGGAAGTTCCTTGATTTTGCTTACATATTATTTTTTGTACCATTTCTTGTGCTTTAGTTTGCCTGTTATGCCCTGCCTGTCTAATCAGTACAAAGGTGCCTAACATAAAATATGTACCTACAACAATTTTCAATTGTAACGCCACATAAGTTTGTAACATTTGAAATAATAAGCTTATGTTCGACAAGTTGATTTATTGTAATTTATGTCAACCGTCATTGAGATGTTGGGACAATAATGGAAATCAGGTGATTATACCAAATAATAACAATATAAACTTACTTGAATTCATAGATGGAAGTTACAGGTCAAGGGGTGTCTTGAAACAACATTTTTAAGTGAGAGGTTTATTATAAGTAAGTTTTGATATGATCCTATTTATGTACGGACATGATATAAGGGTACATCCTAATATATATGGAGTTAGGAAACCTTTAATTTATCAAATCGAAGCTCTACGAGTATAGTTTCCAATGCACAAAACCGTTCATCAGTATGACATTATAGTAGAGAACTATGACCATTTTACCGCAGACTATCCATGCAAATCGGGTCACGGATCTGGGTCGGGTTTTGCCGCCTTAAAAAGGCACTTTTTGACTTAGAAAAAGATAACTTTCACATTTTCTCAAAATACAAAACGTCCAGCAGCCATTTAAGAGAGCTCCAAGACCTTTGATGTAATAAAACAACCCCCTTCTTGCTGGATTCTTCCTTCGCTCATATTCGGAGAATTGTTCTCCTCATCGCAAGCTTCATTTTGTGCTATTTCTTATCATTTTTCATTGTGGTTGAAGGAATTTCGTGTGTAATTTGGGTTTTAAGTTAAATATATGGTTAAGCTACTTTGAAGTAAGATTCTACACCTACTTTGCTTAGAATCGCATGGGTTAAAGTTTGAAATCGATTCTACGACCTAGGCTTTGTTTTGGTACATTTTCTTGAAGTTGCAGAGTTGGGATGGTGTTGGACCCTTGAGGTAGATTGTTATGATTGACAAATAGAATCTTTCTGATTAAGGTAAGTTTCCTCCAATTACCTCCCTCGTATTTTTACAAATTTGTCGTTTTGTTGATTTTTGAGGCACGAGGCGGTGTTTGAGTGTCGTGGCTCTGGTCAACCTAGTTGTTATATTGTTGTGAGCTGTTTTGATGTGTTTATTGATGCTACTAGGGGTCATTTGGTAGCTGGATAAAGTTATGCATGTATTTGTAATGTGAGTATTAGTTATGCAGACATTAGTAATGTGGGTATTAGTTATACATGTATTAGTAATGTGGGTATTAGTTATGCAAGTATATGTTATATAGGGTTTAGCTAAGTAGGTATTAGTTATGCAGGGGTTAGTTATGTAGTTATTAGTTATGCATGATTTAGTTATGTAGGTATTAGTTATGTAGGTATTAGGTATGTAGAAATTATGTAGGTATTAGTTATGTGGGAATTATAATACATTAGTGAGCTAATTCTTATTTCTTAATTTCAAAATTGTTTAGTGAGCTAATAATTATTATACCCATTAAAATAAATAACTATCTAAATAACACATTAAATTAAATAAATACCAATAGCTAAAAATAATAAAATAAATAACAAATAACTAGCAATTAAGTAATTTATATTGAACATGATTAAGCAATTAAGTAATTTAAATTAAAGTAAATAACAAATAACTAAAAATAAATTATTACATGCATTGTCAGTGCGTTGCAGATCAGAAACAAAATGAAGAAATTGATTATATAAGAAAGAAAACAATTAGCAGCTACTGGCTTACCGCAAAGAAAATAACTATCAAGAAATTAAGAAAAAAAATTAAAAGTTATTAAGCAATTAACAAGACAAAAAAACCCAAACAAAAAAATGATACTGATCTTTTTTACATGTATTAATTATTTGACTTGTTGTAAATTAATGTACATTCAAAAGTAAATTGATAGGGGTAAATGTATAATTTACTGTAACACCTCGGACTTGGAAAAGATGGAAAATGCAGTTTTTGGGTTACAAGCATGACCTACGGCTCCCACCTACTGTTGGTAAAAGCACCTACTGACCATACATTGCACCCGTAGGTAATGGGAAATAATTTTCTAAATCAAGTCTCAGAAACCTTTTTATTGTTCACCAGGACGGCCCGTCACCCTATGTACGAGTCGTGGGTAGGTCTCGTAGGTCACTTCCAGACTTAGTGAAATTTGAAGGCCTAAAGTTAGTTTCTGTGGTTGGCCATATACGGACCGTATGTAGACCTACCAACCATACATGGGTCCCGTTGATGGGTGGTCCAGATCAAGTTTCTGAATCTACCAACGGTTGACCATGACGGTTCGTAGAAGGACCTACGGACCGTAGGTAGGGATCCGACAATTATTTTTAAGGGACTATTGGGCCTTTTCTAATTGTTTTAACCTAATACTATATCATTTTGTCGTCTACCCTAAGCCCTATATAAAGGTTTTAGACCCCCAAATTACCCATTAACAAATCATTCTCCTAATTTTCCAAAACTTGACCAAATTCATCCTCCCAAATTCTCTCAAGTCTAAGGGAGAAGAAGAAGAGCTAGGGTTCCATTCAAGTCTCCAACTTCTCCATTTTCTTGGGCTTAAAGGATTAAGGTATGTGTGTATCCACCCATGGAGTCCTTTCCTCCTAGGGTCCCCAGAGATTTCAAATCCCCAATTCAATTTCCAATTCATCAAATTAAGGTTTCAATTCCATGAATGTGGCGTTTTTTTCCCAATTATAAATGATTTTTATTAATTAAGTGTTCTAATGCCTGAATTGATGTTAATCTATAATAATTAGTTGAAATTGCATTGACCCATGCCTAAATTATGATTTTCAACTATGATCCTATGATGAACCCATGAAGTATGAATTATGAATTTATGAAGATATGCATGTTTTCATGAAGCTATTGTAAATGAATAAATGATGCTTTGAAAGGAAAGTATTGATGCTATGGTGAAAGGATCTCTCACTTACTATTATGATTATTATTGTGAAAGGTATTTCTCACAACAAATTCACATTGATGAAATGTTTTCTTATCTATGTTGAATGATGTTTAAGAAGTTATTCCATGTTTTGATTTCAAAAGTATGGATTGGTATTAATACGCATTTCCCTATGTTAAAATTGATAATTGACTTTTATTTATTCCGTTGGGATTTAGACTTAGCACCGAGAGGGCTTTGAGGTAGAGGCTCAAATAGGGTTGTCTCTAGTAGCAACCTCTAGTCCCTAACTACGTGCCCCTGTAGGATTGTCTTAAATGACCTAGCTAGTGGATCCACATTAGCAAATGATGGTATGTACGGATTCTACATAGTCAAGTAGTTTCCCCTTCTTTCAGTATGAGGGATATACCAGATTCCATGATATAACTCTCATGGTCTTATTGCCGGTTAAAGCTAATATCCCACAAAATGATTATGTTTTTCTTCAAAGTTTTCTTATGTACTTAATATTAATGTATTTGACTATGCCCTATGAACTTCATGTAATTTTCCTCTCTATAAAGCTTTAAAATGTCTCATTATGATCATGCCTATTCGATTTAAGTCATTTTTACTATCATGTTCATGTTTATGCATATTGCCTCATACTCACTACATTCCATATACTAGTGCATACTTGTACCTACATTATCTCATGAATGTAGGGTCTGACGTTCCTACCGTGCACACTCATGGCTGGACATCTACTTTGGTGCTTCAAGTGATTGGTGAGTCCTCATGTTCTGAAGACCGAGAGACTTTATAGTTTTATGTCTTTCGTTTCAGACTTTGTATGTGATGTATGAGTAATGTCCCAATCACTTTCCTTATGATGTATTAGATGGCTTTGAGACTTATGATTAGACTACCGCTATTCTTAAAAATCTCTTATATGAAATGCTTTCTTTGAACTCTTTAAATTCTATTATCTTGTATGATGTATGCTAAGTGGCTTGAGTGGGGCCTCTCGGGGTCCTATATATATGCCACGACACTCCTTGGGTATACTTTGGGTCGTGATAAATACAGAAGCACCTACTGACCGTAGATGGCACTCGTAGGTAGTGGGGAAATAATCTTCTAAATCAAGTCTTAGAAACTTTTTTATGGTTCACCAGGACGGCCCGTCACCCTATGTATGAGTCGTAGGTAGGTCTCGTAGGTCACTTCCAGACTTAGTGAAATTTGAAGGCCTAAAGTTGGTTTCTACGGTTGGCCATGTACGGATCATAGGTAGACCTACCAACCGTACATGGTTCCCATTGATTGGTGGTCCAGATCAAGTTTTTGAATCTACATACGGTTGATGAGGATGGACCGTAGAATGACCTACGGACCATAGGTCCAAACAGTAGGTAGGGGTCGGAGTGTTATTTTTAAGAGGTTTTTGGGTCTTTTCCTAATTATTTTAACCCAATACTATATCGTTTTGTCTTCTACCCTAAGCCCTATAATAAGGTTTTAGACCCCCAAATTACCCATTCACAATTCATTCTCCTAATTTTCCAAAACTTGATCAAATTCATCCTCAAAATTTCTCTCAAGTCTAAGGAAGAAGAAGAAGAGCTAGGGTTCCATTCAAGTCTCCAAGTTCTCTATTTTCTTGGGCTTAAAGGATCAAGGTATGTGTGTATTCACCCATGGAGTCCTTTCCTCCATGGGGTCCCCAAAAATTTTAAATACCCAATTCATCAAATTAAGGTTTCAATTCCATGAATGTGGGTTTCTTCCCATTATAAATGAGTTTTATTAATTAAGTGTTCTAATGCATGAATTGATGTTAATCTATGATAATTAGTTGAAATTTCATTGACCCATGCCTAAATTATGATTTTCAACTATGATCCTATGATGAACCCATGAAGTATGAATTATGAATTTATGAAGATATGCATGTTTTCATGAAGCTATTGTAAATGAATAAATGATGCATTGAAAGGAAAGTATTAATGCTATGGTGAAAGGATTTCTCTCTTACTATGATGATCATGATTGTGAAAGGTATTTCTCACAACAAATTCACATTGATGAAAGGTTTTCTCATCTATCTTGAATGATGTTTAAGGAGCTATTCTATGTTTTAATTTCAAAAATATGGATTGGTATTGATCATTGCCTTTCCCTATACTAAAATTTATAATTGACTTTTATCTATTCCGTAGGGATTTAGACTTAGCACCGAGAAGGCTAGTCTCTAGTAGACCCCCTCTAGTTCCTAACTATGTGCTCCCGTAGGATTGTCGTAAATGACCTATCTAGTAGTTCCACTTTAGCAAATGATGATATGCACGGATTCTACTTAGGCAAGTAGTTTCCCCTTCTTTTGGTATGAGGGATATATCGGATTTCTTGATATAGCTCTCATGATCTTATTGTTGGTTAAAGCTAATATCCCACAAAATGATTATGTTTTTCTTCAAAGATTTCTTATGTCCTTAATATTAATGTATTTTACTATGCCCTATGAATTTCATGTCATTTTCTTCTCTATAAAGCTTTAAAATGTCTTAGTATGATCATGCCTATTCAATTTTAAGTATTTTTACTATCATGTTCATGTTTATGCATATTTCCTCATACTTTGTACATTCCATGTACTAATGCATACTTATTCCTACATTATCTCATGAATGTAGGGTCCGACGTTCCTACCTCGCACACTCGTGGCTAGACATCTATTTTGGTGCTTCGAGTAATTGGTGAGTCCTCATGTTCCGAGGACTAAAAGGCTCTATAGTTTCATGTCTTTTTGTTTCAGACTTTGTATGTGATTTATGGGTTACATCCCAATTACTTTCCTTATGATTTATTAAATGACTTTGAGACTTACGATTAGACTTCCGCTATTCTTAAAGATCTCTTATATGAAATGTTTTATTTGAACTCTTTAAATTTTATTATCTTGTATGATGTACGCTAAGTGGATTGTGTGGGGCCTCTCAGGGTCCTATATATCATGTCACATCTAGGGTATACTTTGGGGCGTGACATTTACTATTTTAATACATGTATAACTAATATCCACATAACTTATTCCACCTTCTATTCCACATAACTTATACATAGATTTCCTCATAAGTTATACAACTATTAATTATGTAGGATTATAAAAAATGCAACCAAACACCTATAAAATTAATACATGAATAATTTTTATGCAACATTTGAAAACTTACCAACCAAATATTGTGTAAACTTAATACTTGAATAACTTTTATACAATATTTGAAAACTTACCAACCAAGCGTTGTATAAAATTAATACATGAATAACTTTGATCCAATTTGCAAATCAAACATGGATAACAATTAATACATGAATAACAAAGTTATTCATGTATTAGATGTAACTTAAACCAACTACCAAACTACCCCTTAAAGTTATGGAGCGATGGGAGATTGGTGTGCCACTTTTAGGTGTCGCATATGGAAGTTATAGATTGAATGGCGTGTAATGCGCCTTGCTATATTACCTCGGGAGCTTGCTGCTCTTGTGAGAGGTTGAAAGAATCGTGTTGTTGTTATTAGGTACTGGTTATTTTGATATTGTGACTTTGTTTGTTGAGTTAAAAGTGGGCTGGTCGTGATGACGACCTTAACACCTTATCGATTGGTTATGTCTCATTTATCCAGCCTCGTTGATTTTCACATAATTGCATTACCTTTGGTTTGCGAAGCTTCTTGTAGGAAACTATGGGAATTCGATTAAAAGGTATGTTAAGGCTACTATTTCTCTTTTGGCATGATTCTAATGGTCTAAGCTTCTAATGGCCGGTATATTTTCATTATTTGACTTGTAGCCTTGTCCTATAGAGTTGGCTACCACAATATTATATAATGTCTATCAGTGACACTCTACTCCTTTCTTAGTGGCCTAGAATGGCATGTTCTGATTATATTTTGGTCAATTATGATTACTTGTTATTGTTGTAATGTTTTATCGTCTGGTTGCCGCCTATGAGCTTGTTTTGGCCTCAGCAGATACTGATGCTGTAAGATTTCTGAGCATACAGATTAATTATTATATCGTGACTATGGGCCAGGTAGACCACGCCTACGAATCGGGTAGACCGGGCCTACAGGCTAGTAGATCGTGTGCCGGGTAGACTGTATCTATGGAATGCGTAGGTTGTAACTATGAGACAACATATATGTATTGTACCACGGATCCTCAGAAATGCATTGATTCATGACACATGAATATACAAATAGTTCAGATCATATTATCAGTGGGATCCAGGTAAGAGTCTGACATAAGTATTTAGCGACTATTTGTGCTCGTTAGGATAGGTGTGTGCATTGATTGGTTCGGTTTTATGTATTATATGTTTGGTTTATCGATATTTAGTTTTTGAATATGCTAAACTAATAACCAAACCAATAAGATATTTTTTATCGATTTTCAGTTTATCGGTTTGGGTCTTTAATGATTCGGTTTTTGGTTAAACCAATAAGAAAATGCTTATAAACATATATATGACTTCTCTACTAATTTAACGTGACAAGACAATAATGTAACTTTACAAATTCTCCTAAAATAGAAACAATTATAACTAACATGAAAAGAACTATACAAGTGTAAAACAAAGAGAAATTGAGAGGAATAAGGTTCTTACATTAGGTTTTGACATTTTGTATAATGTGATGTTTTGAACTCAAAGTCACTATAAAGTTTGAATTGAAGGCTAAAGGACAAATGCACTACCTAATAAGGTATTGAGATTAATATTTATGTACGGGTAAAGTAGTAAATTACTACCATCTAAATGGATTATCAGTTTACCCAATAACCCAATGTTAAAAACCAAAATCGAACTGATAACTCAATAATTTGTTTTTATAAAATTATTAAAAACCTATTAACCCAATAACCCAATAACAATAAATCAATAACACATTTTTTGGTTCGGTTTATCGATCGGTTCAGTTTTTGTACACCCTTTACGTTAGGACTTATAATGATTGTGTGTTGTTTGTACTTGATGTGCTTAAAAGGGCCAAGTTATTGCTTCTTATGTATTTATATTGCCTTATTGTAGGGAGATAAGGCATTGTACTTGTGTTTCAACCCTACCTCTTTCGTTCGGTCCTTATACTTCAGTTTCAGCTTTCAGTTTGCCTTACATGCTCGGTACATTATTTTGTACTAACGCCCCTTGCCTAGGGGCATTGTATTAATGCCTGCAAATCCTTAGTGAGGACCAGATAGACCTGCCGAGTAGCACAGCCACCTATCCAGCTGATTGGATGACTGCTTTCTTCTAAGGGTTGCCAAAGTCCTAGAGGTTTGCTTGTTTTCTTGTTTATGGTTTTTGGGTAGGTCGAGGCCAAGTCTCATCAAAGTATTGTATTCATAGAGGCTTTCAGACTAGTGTGTTGGATTGTGTAGCCAAATTTTTTGGCCATGTTGGCCTTGTTTGTTGGCTGGCTGAAATTTTATAGGCATTTGGTGTATTGGTTATATACATTGATGTTTTCAGCCTTTGTATAGTGATCGTGGGAGCTTTAATGGCTCATATAGCATTTATGGTTTCTTGGATACAATGGTGGCATCGACGGCCCAAACAACTTTTTTGCTAGTTGTTTATGGTTTTATTAAATTGTTGGGAGTAGCTGTTTTCTTTATAGAGATGTTGACAGGGGTCTTTTTCGCCTGAGAGGTTATTTTTTAGCTGAGGTATACTTGTTTCTTTTCTAGTGTTTGTTTTTTCTATGCGTAATTAGAAAGTAGTTCAGCTAAGTCGGCTCAAGTCTAAGTTATAGAATTAGTTGTCAGTTGCGTTCCTTCAGTTTGGGGCGTGACATCAATAATGGTTACTGAGTTATTAGGTCATTCCGATTATGGCCCCTGTGTTATACAATTATGCATATTTAATCCTAATTAACTTAGATATGTAGTTTTTGTCCATAAAATTGAATAAATGGGGGTAACCTTTTGTCAAGGTGGAGTCCAATCTCAATAATAATAAAAAAGTTCTCAAAGGGAATACATGAGACTTGGAGGTCCGAATTATGGGCATAATTGGGTCGGTTTTCTAACAAAGAAGGCATTTTTATCCTATTTTAATAGTTCAAGGGTATTGTTGGACCAAAACCCCCAATAGTACAAGGTTCTTTTTGGCCATTTTTTTATTTTATGATAATTTTGTTAAGCACCCAACTTTCCTCAATTTTAAGGACCATATATACATTATAGATTAATTAAAAGTTATATGTGAATATTACAAGGATCAAAATTGGATAACATCGTAACTCAAGGACAAAAATTGTTATTTTTCTTTTTAAAAAATAACATGCGTGTTAGGGTTAATTTAAATTTCAAATAGGTTGCTAGGTGGGGTTTTATTTTAGTTTTAATTTCAATCAGGTTTCTACATTACTCTTTAGTCGTCGAAACTTGAATAAATCTGGCTAGGTGATAAGTGAAATATGGGTATATAGAAAAGTGATTTTTTCGGTAAAAAAAAGATGGAAAAGATGACTTTAGTATATAGTTTAGAATTGTTGAACGACTATTTGGGCAATGAAGTTTAATTTATTTTGTGTTATGTTTCACGCTTTAAGTATCTACATTTTTTTTTCTAGAAAATTGGATGGGAACTTTTTGAATGTCTTGAAATAATATAACTTTTGAACAAAAATAGATAGCTCTGTAACTTATAATCTTTTGCATTGACTTCAATAATAGATAAATCAATTTTACTATCAATTAATGATTGTGGTGGAGTGGTAAGTACTCTCTCGAGTTCAAGTCTCTCTAGGTACGAAGTTGCCTTTGTTATAAAGTGCTTTTACCCCCAATATCAAAATTTCCAATGTGAATTTAGATTTAGTCGGACCCTAAATCGCCTTTGTCGAAAATTGGGTGAAAAACAACAACAAAAAAATCAATCTTAAAAGGAGAGGAAAGGCGCAAGTAATTTCTTGGGTGATCATTCAAATATATATTCATTGCACAAAGTCCATATTTCAATTTTGATTATCTAAAAATCATCAAACTCAACCCCATGTAATCAAAAAACAAACTTGACAAAAATCTATGTTTTGGTGATGTGAAATAATATAGTGACTAGTGAGGGTAAATTTCATAAATGGTCAAATAATTATATTTTTATGCCAGTGTCACTTAACTATGTTTTAACCTAAAAAACGTAATTTTAAATCTATAACAAAAAAATCACATCTGCCAGAAGATTCAACTTCATATGAGTATAATTTTTTTTACTTTGTTTTTTGGGACTAATAGATAGAAATTTTCTGGACACTAAGAAAGATATTAATAAAATAATTTTTTTTTGGGTATTTTAATTTTTGAACCAAAGTTCAAAAGTATGATCTTTATGCATAAAAAAAACCTGACTAAAAACAATTAAATAAGAGGGATATATCGTATTGTATTGTATTTTGTTGAATACAACATTTGGATAGATTGTACTGTTCTCCGTTATTATATTATGTGATATATCAAAAATTTGAATGATTAACCTACAAGAAAAGTAGGGTAAGAGGTATAGCTACTATTAAAGGATAGGACAAAGAATAAAATAAGATTATTAAATAATAAGTAAAGACGAATGAGAAGAAAATATTAAGATAATGAAGTGATATAACCAAATTGATCATTACATGAAATTAGAATTTTGGTCGTTATCTAATGATGAATTTAATCGATATACGATACAATAAAATTTAATTAACAATCAAAATACACATGATATTTAAACTTACAACACAATACATTACACGGCAACAACCATCCAAATTAAATAAATAAGTCCATTTTTATTATTTATTGGGTCTAATGTCTTAAATTTATTACAAATTATATAAGTCCATTTTTATTATTTTAATCCAAAGTCCATTTCAGTTTAAGGCCCAAACTTATGTCAATTATCTAATGACACGACATTTCAAGAAAATTCAAGGCCAATAATATGATGCCATGTGTTTTAAACAGCGTGGCAGCTCTGAGTCAAAACAAAAACGAATCAAAAGCTGCCAAGTGTTCAAAAAGGCGTGTCTTGGCCGATTACAAGTAAATTTTTTACAATATACAGAGAGATACATGCATCATAAAACAACATTGCTTCTACAAAAAAAGAATGAAACAGATCATTGAAAACTTGAAGTATTCCTTCTTGTTTACAGATTTGGTAACATTTTTACACAATGAATATTGAATCATTCTTTTCTTGCAAATAATATTAATCTCTTAAATGTTAGTTTCTTAGATATCTAACTATATATGGTTCCTTTCATAAAAGTATAAGGCGGTGATTGTAATGAGTCCAACAGGACGGGTAGATCTAGCCTTTCCATAGATCTATTAGCCGATTCATTTTATGTAGACGTCTTGATATAGGGTCCCCATATGTCATTTTCTGGAAAAATAGTACTACATCTGCAGTCTCCTTATTTGTGACGATATATCAAGTCCTTTTGTACACTATTATTTTTTCCCTATTCACAACTTCTACAGGAAAATTGTTGGCTAGATCTATGGAAAATTTAGATTTTCCCGTTCCTATTGCTCCTATAACCATCACCACCTTTTTAGGGGATTTCCACTCTAGAGCATATTCGCATAAGAGGCTGTCATGCGATCTTTCACTCCATAGCTAGACCCTATGTTGGTCAGACTCGAGTGCAGATGTTAGATAGAAATGCGGATCTAGAGGTCGGATCCTCTATGATCAAAATTTTTAACATTCGTGGATATAGATCCGTATATGGATAAGAGTGTGGGGATTCAGATAAAAATACTTCAAGTATCTATAAATAGAGTCATGAAACCAAAATTATGAGATATTATGTGATTCGAAGTTGAGAGTTATGGGGAAGAGGACAGTGTTCTCACAAAATAAACCCACGAAGGTTTAGACCCAAAATTTCACTCTTGTCGTTCATTGGAGCTTCGTCGGAGTTCACTGGAGCTCATCCTTTGGTGGTGGTGAAGTCCTCTTGATCATCATCATCGGAGCTTCGTCAGAGTTCGCCGGAGCTCATCTTTTGGTGGTGGTGAAGTCCTCTTGCTCTTCATAATCTAGCTCGTTGCTCCGGAAAAGGTAAACTCTTTCCATTGTTGGTTTTTCTTATGTCTTCTTTGCTTTTAAATATGTTATTTGCTTCGTTGTAGATTAGATTTAGTCCTAATTTTTTTCCTTTAGTGATTTCCATTATGTTGTTTAGTTTATAGAGTAACTTATTTTTTTCCGATTATGAGTTCTTTATGTTGTTCTTGTTGTTGATATGAAGAATGCTAAGTGTGTTGATTCGTGTTTAATATTTGCTCTTTTTCTGCTGGTTGTTTCGATCTTAGCTTAGTTCTCCTCTCTTTCAATATGGTATAAACTTGTACTAGATCGGTTTAGATTCCAAATGATAGTATGTCTATAGTTCATGATTATTTCAGTTTCCTTCTATACCTCATTCCTTCCAAATCATTTTGATCAACTGTTGTGAGTTGTTACCTTATTTTCCTTGTTCAGTCCCATATTCATGGTTTCTTGTGTATCTTCAAATAATTTTAATTTCCTGTCACCAATGGGTGCTAATTTTTACCATTTTTTGTGCATGAATTTCTTCGCTTTGGAGTCCACTGGACTCCCTATTCTCCCTTTGCATTGCAATGTTGGACCACGGAGGCCCAAGTTCTTCTGATCGAGTCTACCGTGGCTTGAAGTTTGAAAGGGAAGCTAATATGAAAGGATCGGAAAGCTAATATTGTGGGCCTAAGGTAGGAAAAGTTGCAGCTTGAAATTAAATGGGCATAGACCCAAAAAAGTTGAGTCTCCAACCCGGGTTCTACGAAAACCCTCTTTAGCTTATTTCTTCATTTTCGATTGTAGTTAGTTATTTCCTTTGTATATTTTAGTTAGCTTTATTTCTATTGTGATGTTTAGTTTACAATTGTAATTATTTGATTTGAATTCTATTATTTGTAACTTGAATGAATCTTCTAGTACAATTGTCTCATTTGGGTTTCAAAGTCTCTTTACTTTGTCAAATTATTCCATTTATCAATTTTGAATGATTATCTATTTTTGCTCATCACTTGTTCAATTTCTTTAAAATGAACTCAAAGTTTCTTTAAATAATAAATTCAAGTTTCTCTTATCACATGTTTTAAATAAAAAAATTTTAAAAAATCAAGTTTTAGCCAAATAAATGATTTGCCAGATTACCGCATATTGCTAGTGGATATTTCAAGTGCTAATACCTTCTTGATATGAAAATAGGTACCACGTACCCATTCTTTGGATTTAAAAAGATTTTTCTGTTTTAGATTGTTTTAAAATTAAATGAAAGGTTTCTTTATTTTCCATTAAAAATTAAGTGGCGACTCCATGTCATTATCAATATTTTGATCATCAAAAGTTGAAAGAAGTATTGAGACTTTAAATATTTTTCAAATATTTTCAACAACTCTTTACTGTACTCTATTTCAATATTGTGTTAAGCCAAATCCAGTGAACTCCGACGACCAGCTACTCGAGACAGCCAAAGAAGAGAATGTTCCTCTCAAAAAAAATTTAAAACTTAGAATACTCTTTTATCAATCAAAAAACCCTTCACATCCAAATATATGCAAATGAGATGTTATTTCCGGAAAGTTGTACTGATCTGATGGTGATTTCACATCCGCCATAGGAAGACAACTCTTCCAGTCACTCAATTCCACCTCCAAACCACGGAAACAACAATGAAAGTAACATTGAATCTGCTCCACTCAAAGATGAAGTCATACTTGATGTCCTTGAAATCAACTTATCCATCGTTGATATCTTCCCACCTCATGATGCTGATGGTGTTGTCATTCTCAAATCCAATTCTCTCAGTTTTTTAATTCAATTTTGGAAACAGGTTAGATTGACCCAAATCAAAATGGATGTTGGAATTAGTGCATTCACAAAAATATTATCCTTGATGTTTAGTCTTTCATTGTTGTCTCTTAGATTTTTAAGAAATATTTTAGGAGTTTGTGGAACATGTATCTAGTTAATTATGATACATATATTTAGTTATTTGTGCAAGACTTTTGAATCGATATTTTGAGTAGTATAAATAGAGATGTAATTGATGATTGTAATAATGGCAAGCGTCCTTAAGTAGCCTACTACAAATTGGACATTCTCTAAGAAAAATATTCTCTTTCTATTTTTCCTTCAAGTTGGTACCAAAATAATTTTTCGTTCTTAATCTAGGGTTAGGTAAAGAGAAAAATTATGACATTTAAGACGAATGAAGGCGTTGATCATGATTCTTGACTCCAAGGTCGTAGTTTTACAAATTTTTGTGATATTGATCAATGGATGCACTTTTTGTCGAAGAAAAAATGTCGAGGAATTCACCCTTTATGTAAGCTTAGGAAACAAATATCATTTACTGTTGGAAAACTATATGCACAGCGGATGCATACCAGAATCATACCGCTCACATGAATAATAGAAAACACATTCGTTTATTCTAGAACATATAAACTTTCTGAAATTTAATTTGATAAATACCCCCTTCAAGCGAATCCATAAGTTAGACTGCAGTTATGTGGTCTTGTTATACCAAGTTCACAGCCAACTCTCTCAATACTTGGATGGATAAGTACCGAATAGACTTATTTTTCTTCTAGATTAGAAGAACTTCTACTTATAGAGATTTCTTCCCAGTCTAAAAAGGAGAACCAAACACACACATATTTTCTTTTGAGAAAGAAACACACGTTGCTTTTCCCTTTTCCCCTACAAAATAGGATTCTATGTTATAGTTAAATATGGGCACGGTAGAGACCACCGAATTAATTATTGAGGCTTCCTATATGGAAATAATTGAAATAATTAATTTAAATTATTCTTACCATGATAAATTACAAATTATTTCACTAGAAATTCGTAATTGCACTCCTCTATTTATATTTCAAAATTTTCCATTAAACACTTTTGTAATTCTCCATGTTAATATTATAATTACTAATCATTAAATTAAATTACGGATAAATTTAATTTACTGATTGATTTCCTTTAGTGCGCTACTTAACTTATTTTATGTGTCAGATTCGTAAATCCACTTGCAAGGTTTGACACGATAAAAACATATCAACTTCTCAAAAAGGCATATCAGCAATATCTATATCAAAACATGGATTCCTTCAAATAACTTATTATTTCACCAATATATATTATTATCATCCAATCTACCAGACATCAGAATCTCACCTTTTAATAGATCAAAACGATAATTAATATATACAGATCGTAATAGTTATATCAGGATTGAGAATATAAATACATTTAATAGTTTAGAGAATATGCTTTTGTCAATCAGTCTAAAACAACTATCTCTACTCAGTCTCGTTCAATACATACAAAATACACCAGCACAAGAAGTTGGAACTACACTGTTTATTGATCTTTTGAACATTTTAATATTAATTTATTATTAAATTGTGTCATAATGTCCTAGGCTTATTCTGCCTTTGTGAATATGTTGCTGAACGTTGGAAGGAATGTGCAATTTCTTTGACTGCCCGTTAGTGGTCTTTTAATTGGTGTGTTACTCCATTTTGGAATTAACTGCTGCATTACTCCATTTGTTGGAGTTAGTGCTATATTCAATTCCTTTCTTGCAACAGTCTTTAGCCGTTGGTGCATTTGACCTTTATTCTTATCCATTTATTCTTTATTCCTCCATTATACCTTGTAACATATGTAACCTCCAAGATATTTATCTTCACTATTTACTACCCCATTATCTTCCTATTCATTGCTAGTAAGACTTCTTCTACTATAAAGAGTTGTTGTCTTCATTTGCTTTGAAATACAATAAAATAGAGAGTGCATAAAAGTTTGTCAAAAAAAAAGAGTTCTTATTAGTTGAAGGGAGGTGTTCTTTTTGTGGAGTTTTGAACTCAACTCTTGTCCAGAGTTTATTGAGTTATACTTGTGATTAGCCTATTGTATCTTGGAGGGAATAAGTCAAGAGTACTACTGCTAGACCGGTGAAAACATTTGTTGTAGTGGGCTTAAATCTCCTTAACGAGAGCAAGATATCCGCACCTTAGCCTGAAGATATTTTTATTTCTTCATGTTATTTTCAATTGTAATCTTGTAATATTGTAATTTTCACTAACACTGTTCCCATATTCAAGATAAATTATATTTAATCTTATGCTACAATCATACCAGTGGCTTGTTCAATTTCCATCTTAGATTGTGAACAAAAAATTTTATACTTCTAAGAACTGATGATTTAATCATTTGTGTATAAGTTAAAACACTATACACCAAATCATCTACTATATAAGTAAATAAACACATAAACTAACATATAATTTATTAAAACTGAATAAATAGCTATTATATAATAAATACTATATCTAAATACATGGTTAATAATATAAATCTCATGACTAATAGTATATATTTCAACATTTACCTCATCATCTTTTTACATTCCAACAACTAAGGTATTTGGTACTTCAACATTGCTTGTTCCACCCTCCACCCGGTTTCTAAGGATTTGAGAAGCTTATTAATCTCGATCTTCTACATGTCACGTTTGTTTCATCAATATTTACAAATCTCATCTCTAATAGCCAATTGTTTGAGCAATTGAGGTTGTGTTGCTGCACAAACTTTGACACCCTTGAAACTGATGCCGCTAATCTCAAATTCTTTGAGTTGGATGGAAAATCCAAATCCATTTCCTTGAAGAACGTTCCTATGCTTGAAAAAGTTACTGTGTGTTTCATTGGATGATGACTTTTGGCTGATACATCTCCTTTTTGCTCTTATCTTACAAAGTTCTTCCATTATATGCCTTCACTGTTGGAATTGTGTCTAAGCGGTTCAACATTAGAGGTAATGTACATATTTGATAATACTAATTATATAAATTTGCTACATATCATAACCAAATGATGAATTTGATTGGTATCTTAAAGTAATTTTTGACTTGCTTCTAGTACTATATCGAGGGAGGTGTACCAGAGAGTCCCCGACTGCTCTGAACAATATCAAATCTGTCAATTTTTTGTCCATGTCTTTAAAAAATGTCAAGGAGGATTCAGGTAATATTTTCTTGATTACCAGCTGCCCTAAATTACTCAAAAAATAGGAAGAAATTGATCGAGAGAAAATTCTCTTTTCTATATGTTTGACATCACTATATAGATGTGTATATATACAACTCACGAATACGTGAATAAAAAATCGTGAAAAGATAATGGAGAACGTGACTGGCCAACTATGAAACGTGTCCCCCTTCTAGCTTGATTCTTCTATGGCTCATGTTCGAAAAAATGATCTCCTTATCGCAAGCTTCATTTTGTGCTATTTCTTCTTATTTTTTGTGGTGGTTGAAGAAATTTTGTGTGTAATCTGGGTTTTAAGTTACTGATATGGTTGAGATACTTTGAGGTAAGGTTCTACACCTACTTTGCTTAGAGTCTCATGCCTTAAAATTTGTAATCGATTCCTATGACCTAGGCTTTATTTTGATGCATTTTCTTAAAGTTCTGGAGTTGGGATGGCGTTTGACCCTTGAGGCAAAATTTTATGCTTGAAAAATAGAATCTTTTTGGCTAAGGTAAATTTCCTCCAATTACCTCCCTTGCATTTTTTACATTTCTTGTCGTTTTGTCACTTTTGAGCCACGAGGCGGCGTATGAATGTCGTGACTCCAGTCAACCTAGTTGTTGTGTTTTTGTGATCTTTTTTGATGTATATATTGATGCTATTAAATTTATGGAGGGACGGGACATTGATGCTCAACTTTTAGGTGTCGCGTATAGAGGTTATCAATTGAATGGCTGTAACACCTCGGATTTCGAAAGAACTAAAGAGAAGTTCGTACAAGTCACCATCAGTTTGAAGTTTGGATCAATTTAAAACGACCATATCTTTTAGCACATAAATAATTAGGTGGCCCATGAGCGATTAAATTGAAGGTCTTTGAGTCCTCTTTCCAACGTTGCCTGGTTTGCTTAATTTCGAGCTCGGAGAAAAAAGTTATGTTCGTTTGAGTGAAGCCTCTATATTTAAGGCATCTCATTCATTTTAGGAAAGGGTATTTTGGTCTTTTCCTTTTCCCACTAGGCTTAACACGTTTTACTGACTTAATTAAGGGTCTAATCAGATTCTAAATCATGTATTCACATTCCTAAACACTTAGGGATTTAGAGCATGGTTTTAAGAGGAGAAAAAGGGATAAGTTCAAGCGTTCTTCAAGACGTGTGGTTTTCGCCAAGAACATCATTCTTTCCAGGTATGTAAGGATTCTCACAGTGTTGGACTTGTTCGTCCTCACACCATACATCTAGTTATCCATGAAATCGTTGTATCTAAAGGTTTTCTTGAGTAGTTCTTGATATTTGTTAAATTCCTTAACAATGGAGATTGCGAATTCTTGTGTGTTGTGGATTCATAGTAAAAGTGGTGTTTGCCAAAGGGATTGTGTTGAATTTCTTATGTATTCGTGTTGGGTTTGAGAATTGAGAAGAGATTAGGAGGATTTTTCCCATTCTAAACGAGTTAGGACCCTAAATTGAGCATAGAAATTCATTGGATTTCTGGGAAGATGTTACACCTCTGATCCGGAAAAAGAAAGGAAAATAAAATTTTTGGGTTGCGGTTTGTATCTACGGTTCCCACCTACGGTTGGTAGAAGGACCTACAGACCATAGATGGCAGCCGTAGAAGGTGGCGAAGTTATTTTCAGGAATCAAGTCTCAGTATCCTTTTTATGACTCAACAGGATGGTCCGTCATTGCTTCTACGGACCGTAGGTAGGTCTCGTAGGTCTCTCTAGACTTGGTAAAATTTTAAGGGTTCAAGGTTTGACTGACAGTTGACATGTACGGTCCGTCAATGGACCTACGAATCGTACATGGGGTCCCATCATTTGAAGGTCAAAAACTATAGTTTCTAAACTTTTCTACTATTGACCAGGATGGTCCGTAATTTGACCTACATAGGTCGAGATTCGGCAGTTTTTTTTAAGGGATTTTTTGTCTTTTCTCTAATTGATCTATTCCTAATCTAAGTCGGTTAAGCCCTAATCCTAGACCCTATATAAGTCCTCTTAGCCTAATTCCACTCATTCTAATCACTCCCACCTTCCCTCCAAAGTTTTCCCCAAATATTTCTCTGTCTAGAAGTTTGAAGAAGAAGAAGGAAGTTCTATGGTTTTCAAACCAAGCCTCCTAATCCTCCATTGATTTCAAGCTTTTGGCATCAAGGTATGATGGTTTTCACCTATGGACCCCTTTCCTCCATTGGGTTCCTAAATTCTCCAATTTTGTAAAGTTAGATTCTTCAATTCAAATTAGGGTTTTCTTCTATCTCATGGGTTCTTTCCAATTTTGATCTAATTGATTTATTTAAGTATTTTTATGAATGAATTGAGTTAATTGCATGTTTTTAAGTGGAATTCCCATGAACCCATGCATGATCCATGATTTTAACTATGAACCCATGATGAAGCTTATGAACTATGATCCATGAATTTATGAAGATATGCATGCTTTTTATGAAATTGATGTAAATGAAATTGAGGATGCTTTATGAATATATTTTATGAAAATTATGCATATTTATGAAAGCAATGTTTATGACTAAAGTAAGCTTATAGATGAAGGTTTCTATATGTCCTATAAAGCTTGGCCTCATGACATAAATGACATCTAGATTTGCCATCAATGCTTTTCGGGGTATTTTCCAAAATTAGGTCTTGATTAGTATGGTAGCCGGTTATGCCATCAATGATCATAGATCATGTTTTTAAAACTATCTCCATTAGAAGTATGGCATTTCTAGTATGAAGTTTTAATGACTATGAGCCTTATAAAGCTATTATGAAAAGATCACGGATGGTGAAAGGTTTTCTCACACATGGTCTAAGGAGTTTTCCTAATGATAAGACAAGTTAAGAATTATGATTAATCCATGAGAATTATGCTTAGTACCGAGAGGATATTGAGATTGAAGCTCTCCCATAGTAGAGGTCGGGTTTCTAGTAGCAATCTCCTTATTACATACCTATGTGCCCTCATAGGATGATTGTCTTAAATAGACATTAACTAGTGGATCCAGTTTAGCAAATGATGGTATGTGTACGGATTCTACCTTGGCAAGTTGATTCCCCTTCTTTCAGTATGAGGGATATACCAGATTCCATGTTATAGCTCATATGATCTATTTCGGTTAAGGCTCACTTCCAACAATAATGAACTAAGGTTGCTTCTAGAAGTATCACACAAGTGTTTTAAATATGTTAAGCTTGCATTGCATTGACCATGATTATGATTTATGTTTTCTTACCCTTTTATCTTATGATTTATGTGTGGTCATTGCATGTCATACAGAATCCTTTTGAGAATGATTTCATAACTCTTATTCATTTCTAACATACTTGGTATATTCTTGTACTAATGCATACTCTTGCCTACATTTTCTCCTAAGTGTAGGATCCGGCTCATCTCCATTCTTCCGTGGCTAGTTCGTTGTGTTAGAGACTTTGAAGATTTGGTGAGTCCTGATTTGTTCGAGGACATAGCTACATTTACCTTTCATGTCATTTTTTCAAGACTTGTATGGGTTACGTCCCAACTTTCATTTCAGTGATGTCTTAGATGGCTTTCAGACTATGTTAGACTTCAGCTACATTTGTCAACTCTTTGATATATAGATTGTCTTTCGAACTCTTATCTACTATTATCTTGTATGATGTATGCTAAGTGGCTTGTATAGGGCCTTTCGGGGTCTTTACGCCATGTCACGTCTAGGGGGTACTTTAGGTCGTGACAAACTTTGTATTCAGAGCACAAGGTTTTAGAAAGGTCCTAGGTTGCCTCATAAGCCACGTCGAGTAGAGTCTTGTTCATGGGTGTGATGCGCACTACACTATTGAATGAGAGGCTATAAGTTGTTTAGGAAACTGCTCTTCTTTCATCACTCCAAAATCGTTCCATAGAGTTTAACTCTAGAAAGATCCTTCTCCTAAATCGTGTTGATAGCTCACATGGTCTTATATGTCGGTTAAGGCTATTTCCCCACAACTAATGAACAAGTGTTATGATGATGGTCTAAAGTAAAGTAAAGGAAAGATGAATAGTTTGTCTTGGCCATGGTTTATGCTTCATCTTTCTTATGTTCTATCATATTTTAGCTTGGCCATTACATGTCATGATTATGTGTCATTCTAGCATGGTTTATATGCCCTTTGTGCATTGCTATCATACTTGGTACTTGATTGTACTAATGCATACTCTTGCCTACATTGATTCTATTGATGTAGGACTTGGTGGTTCTTCTCATCCCCCTTGTGGCTAGTCAGTTCCAGTGATAGTGAAGACTTGGTGAGGCCTCCTATGTCCGAGGACCTAACCTTGTTACGTTTTCATGCTTTCCATTATACTTTTTTTTGTATATTGAACTGGGCTGCGTCCTAAACCTTCATTTCTATTCTATTATGTTAGATGGCTTGAGACATGAGATGTAGACTTCCGCTGATGTTTTCTTAAACTCTATTGTTATTTTATCATTTGGACTCTTTAATGTCTACTATCTTGTATGAATGTATGCTAAGTGGCTTGTATGAGGCCTTTCGGGGTCTAGTATGCCATGTCACGTCTAGGGGGTACCTTGGGTTGTGACAGGCTTATGGGGGTATATCTGGGTTCTTATTTAAACTTGCGCACAAGTGTACCTTCTGGGCTCATGGGGTCCAGCTATGTTTAGTTTAGTTGTACTTAGATTCCTATTCAGTATGCTCATGTGCTTACTTTCTTTTCCCGTTTTGACCTCTGTTTGTGTCTAGATTCTCCCTTTTTGCTTTTACCATTCTTGCTCAGTCGGCTTATGATGCCTATTGAGTACCTTTGTTTTGGTACTTATGCTACACTCTGCATCTTTTTCGTGATGCAGGTCCTACTACCAGCGGTGATTATTTGTGCCATCTGTTACAGCTTGTGGATATCAGAGATGAGGGTGAGCACTTGGCGTCCTGGACCAGCGTATCTCCTTCTGTACGTATGTTAGCTAGTCTTTTGTCTTTGAGACAGCTTGCCACCTTTGGGACTAGTATTAGTTCTTATTAGGCAACTCTTTACTCGTGACTTTCAGGTTCTGAGAGGATTTCTATTGTATATAGTTTTGGTTTGTTCCTGTTTCTGTCTTTTTTTGATGTCAGTATTATTTTCTGTATAGTTCTACCCTTATACTCATTACTGGCCGTTCTGGGTTACGAGTTGGCTTACCTACTGTGGGTAATAGTAGGTTTCATCATGACTCGAGGGATCGGGTCGTGACATTGTGCGAATTACTTAAGTCTTATTTCTCAAATTCTTATGTTTTTTAAATGGCTATGATCATCATCTTCCTACTTTCAAGAGTTTTAGCCATCAAAGAGTTTTAGCCATCAAAGACTTCCTGATGTATTTGATGTGAATATCATAAGTATATAAAATAATGAATCCATGGGATTTATTACGATTTACTACATAATTAAATATATTTAGAAAAAGTACTCTCCGCGATTTATGAATATTTTTTTATAAGATGTCAAGGGAAGGTTGTAAACACATAAAAAAATATATTAGGTCTAATCCATACCAAATTTGGATTAAGTCTTTAAATTTATTTGGATTGAGTAATTAATTTGGACTTCTAAAATTAACTAAGTCTCATTTTGATTGTTTTCGAACCCATCGTCCATTTCATTTTAAGGCCCAAGCTCATGTCACATATTTAATGACATGGCGTTCTAGTCAAATCCAATACCAACAAGATGATGACGTGTTCAAATTATGTGGCAACTCCGAGTCAAAACAAGAACGAATCAAAAGCCGCCAAATCTTTAAAATTACGTGTCTTGCTCGATTACAACAAAAAGTTATATATATATATATATATATATATATATATATATATGGAGATACACACATAATAAAATGACATTGCTTCTGTAGAAAAAGAATGAAACATGCACCGAAAACTTGAGGTATCTTTCGAACTCTCCCAGTTTAAGATTCATCATCCCTTCTTGTTTACGGATTTAATAAAAATTTTACACAATGAATATTGCATCAGTCTTTTCTTGCAAATAAGATTAGTCTCTTAATTATTAGTTTCTTTGAGATATAACTATATATGGTTACTTTCATATATTTTATTTTCTATTAAAGATAAGGCGGTGATTGTTATGGATCAAACAGGACAAGTAAGTCTATCCTTTCCAATGATCTAGCTGATTCATTTTCAATATAGGTTGTAAATAATTGACAAGTACAAGCTAAGTTTCTCGAAATCTTCTTCAATCCTTAGGTTTCTTCTCTGTGGAGAACTTTGTGGCTCCTTTTCTATATATATACAAGTGAAAATGTATGGAAACCATGCAAAGTGTATTTAAATTCTTATAATAGTGCCTAAATATTACTGGAACCGTGAAAGTGGCTTCTTACATTTTGGTCTTACTTTAATCTTGTGCCAGCAATGGAGATGTGTTCCTTCTTTATATTATTTTTATGGACCTTTCTATCTTCCCTTTTATCAGTTACATATGGAATATTGATAGTGTAATTAATTATAGACATGAATATTGCTTCCAAACTTTGTGATATCTTAAATGAATCATTATATGTTGTAAAACTTAAGAACAAAAGAGCAATATGAAGATGAAAAACAATAATAATATAAGACAAGAGGAACAATATAAGATAACTTTCTTTCTTGCAAGTGTATTCAACATTATTCTCAACACCACTATTTATAGGATTACATTGAGGAATATCAAAGGGTGTCATCAAAATTACACTAAACCTTGAGAATTACTATCCATAAAGGAGGAAATAAACCTAGGAGTTATGGTCAACCATTATCAACAATTTTACTACCAATAAAGGAGGAAATTAACCTAGGAGTTATGGTCATCCATTTGACCACATTATCAAAAACATTACTACTCATAAAGGAGGGAATTAACCTAGGAGTTATGGTCATCCACTTAACCACAAAAATAATTTACAATACTCCCCCTTGGATGACCATTGATAGATAATATGCCTCGTTGAAACATTACTAAGAAAAAACCATGTGAGAAAAAAATCTTAGTGAAGGACAAAAGAGTACACATATCTTCTAATATGCTTTGTTTGCTGCCTCGTTAAAAACCTTTTCAGAAAAACTCATTGGGATAAAACCTAGGACACGGGAAAAAGAGTGCAGCACGTAATTTACTCCCCCAGTTGCAAACACCATTTAATTTCTTGGAGACGACGCATTCCAATCTTGAATACCAACTATTGAAATGTTGAGGTTGGTAATGCTTTAGTGAATAGATCCGCAAAATTATCAACTGAGTGAATTTGTTGAACATTTATTTCACCTTTCTTCTCAAGATCATGAGTGAAAAATAATTTTGGTGAAATGTGTTTTGTTCTATCTTCTTTAATGTATCCTCCCTTTAGCTGAGCTATACATGCATCATTGTCTTCATACAATGTAGTGGGAATATCCTTCTTCGTAGGAAAACCACACATTTCTTGAATATGTTAAGTCATTGAGCTCAATTAAACACACTCCTGACTTGCTTCATGGATGGCTATTATTTCTGCATTATTTGAAGAAGTTTCAGCTAGTGTTTAATTCATTGAACGCCAAGATATAGTTGTACCTCCGTATGTAAATAAGTAGCCTGTCTGAGATCGAGCTTTATGTGGATCAGACAAATATCCAGCATCTACATAACCAATCATTTCTGACTTGGATTTATTAGAATAAAATAAACCCATATCAATGGTTCCTTGAATATATATGAATATATGTTTGACCCCATTGCAATATCTTTTTGTTGGAGATGAGCTGAATCTTGCCAATAAACTTACTGCAAAATAGATATTCGGTCGAGTATTATTACCAAGATACAGTAGCACCCCAATGTCACTAAGATATGGAGTTTCATCACCAAGAAGTTTTTCATCATTTTCTTGAGGTCGAAATGGATCTTTATGTATGTCAAACGATCTCACAACTGTCGGGGTACTCAACGGATGTGATTTATCCATGTAAAATCGCTTTAAAACTTTGTCTGTGTATGTTGATTGATGGAAAAATATTCCATTTTTCAAATGCTCAATCTGTAGGTCAAGACAAAATTTTGTCTTACCAAGATCTTTCATTTCAAATTATTTCGTTAAAGACTCAACAACTTTTGAAAGCTCTTTAGGAGTGCCAATGATATTCAAATCATCAACATACACAGCTATTTTAAAAAAATCAGATTCTGACCTTTTTATAAACACACAAAGACAATAGGGTCATTTTTTTACCCTTCATTTAGCAAAAAATGGCTAAGACGATTGTACCACATCCTCCCTGATTGTTTCAATCCATATAAGGATTTCTGAAGCCTTATCGAACAAGTTTCTTGCGAACTTTTATATGCTTCAGGCACATTGAATGCTTCAGGGATTTTCATGAAAATATCGAGGTCCAATGAGCAATATAAATAGGCTATGACAACATCCATTAGACGCATTTCAAGGTTTTCATGAATTGGCAAATTTATTAGATACTTGAAGGTAATTGATCAACCACATGAGAATATGTCTCCACATAATCAATTCCAGGCCTTTGCAAAAAATCTTGTGCCACAAGTCGTGCTTTAAATCTTATGACTTCACCTTTTTCATTCTGTTTTCACACAAAAACCCATATATACCCCCACTGTCTTGACACCTTCACGTGTTTGGACTATTGGCCCAAAAATTTCACGTTTTTCAAGTAAAGTCAATTCTGCTTGAATTGCTTCCTTCCATTTTGGCCAATCATTTCTCTGTCTGCATTCATTGATAGATTTTCGTTCAAAATCCTCATCTTGTTGCATTAATTCAACAACAACATTATAAGCAAAAATATTGTCCACCACAATATTATTTCGATTCCACTTTTTTCTCATCGAGACATAACTTATTGAGATTTCTTCATTCTCATTATTTCAGTTATTTGGACCTGTTCTGTGGTCTTATCATTTGTTATGTCTCGGAGCTCTTCTTGAGCAATTTCCTCCATAATATGATCTTCTTGATCATTTGTTCCTTTTCTTTTTTCAAAGATTTTTATCCTTGGAACCAATTGGCCTACCACGTTTTAAACGTGGTTTAGACTCATTTGCTTTAACAATTTGTCCTGCCGGGACATCAACTCGAACTGGAGCATTGCAACTGGAATATAAGAGTTAGTAACCCTTGAAAGGTTAGTAAATGCATCTGACAATTGATTTACAATATTTTGCAAATAAATCATCTTTTTAACCTCTTGTTCACATTGATTTGTTCGAGGATCTAAATGAGATAGGGATAATGAATTCCAATCTATCTCCTTTTTCAACTGCTTATGTTCTCCCCCTAATGTTGGGTATATACATATTCATCAAAATGACAATAAGCAAATCTTGCCGTAAATAAATCTCTTGTCATATGTTCCAAATATTTGATAATAGAAGGATATTCATACCCAACATACACCTCCAACCTTCTTTGGGGACCCTTCTTTGTGCATTGCGGTGGAGCAATTGGAACATATACCGTGAAGTCAAAAATTATAAGATGGGAAATATTTGGCTCATGACCAAGAGTCAACTGTAATGGGGAGAGTTCATGATAACTAGTTTGCCTTATGCGCACCAATGTTGCTACATGCAAAATAGCATGCCCCCATAATGAAACAGGCAACTTTCTCCTAATTAGCAATGTTCTAGCTATCAATTGGAGACGCTTAATCAAAGATTCTGATAGACCATTTTTAGTGTGAACATGAGCAACTGGATGTTCAATTGTTATCCCAGTAGACAAACAATAATCATTAAAGGCCTTCGATGTAAACTCACCAGTATTATCAAGACGAATTGTCTTTATTGCATAATTCGGAAATTGTGCTCTTAATCTTATTATTTGAGCCAACAACCTCGCAAAAGTCATATTGCGAGTTGATAAAAAAAACACATGTGACCATCTAGTAGATGCATCTATCAAGAGCATATAATTTTTAAATGGTCCACATGGAGGGTGAATTGGCCCATATATATCACCTTGTATACGTTCCAGAAATGCAGGGGATTTCATCCCAACCTTAGCTGCTGATGGTTTAATAACCAACTATCCTTGAGAACAAGCAGCACAAGAGAATCCCTTTGATTGAAGAATTTTATCATTCTTCAAAGTATGCCCATGTGAATTCTCAATAATTTTGCGCATCATATTATAACCGAGATGGCCCAAACGGTTATGCCAAATGAAAAAATCATTAGGATTAGTAAACCCTTTGTTTACTATGGCATGCGATTCAACCATACTAATACTTGTATGGTACAACCCAGAAGAAAATGCGGGTAATATTTCACGCACATACTTTTGCCCCCTTTTTACTATAGTAATATAAAGGTATTCAACCTTTCCTTCATTGGCAGTCTCAATATAATTGCCATTTTTGTGAATAACCTTGAAACTTAATAAGTTTCTTTGAGACTTACTACAGTACAATGAATTGTTAATAGTTAATATCGTTCCCCCAGATAGTAATAACGCCGTTTCCTCAATTAAATTTGCACTACCAGATATTGTATTAACATAAGCCTTTTTCATAATCAAATTAGAGAAATATTTCTTTTCTCTTAAAATAGTGTGAGTTGTAGCACTATCAAGAAGACACATATCACCATTATTCATCTTGGGCCAATTGAAGTTTGGGGAATTTTATATATCTTCATAAAATAAAAGTACATCATAAGAAATATGAAAAATCAACAACTTTGCAAGAAAATAAAAGTACTTTTTTTCTAAATATAAAAACAACATAATGAAAAACATAACAATTCAAAGCACATAAATAAAACAACATAATTATTTTCCCCAATCAAATGATCAAAAATTAGTTTTGATCTTCAAAGAAGTCTTCAACTTCCAAATGAGTAATATCATCTAGGCTATCAAAATCATCATCTTTTAAACCCAAGTTTACTTCAATATTGTCATCATATTTTTGTGAAGGCCCTGCCTCAACATTATTTTTATAAGTCAAGTGTGACTCCACCTGAGCATTAGAAGAAGAGGCACCACTTTTGTTTCCTTTTATTTTCAAGGAATCTTGGTAAAGCCTAACAAAATGCTCAGGTGCTCGGCATTAATTCTTCCAATGCCCTTTCATACCACAATGATGACAATTGCCGCTTGAAGGATTACTTTGAGAACCCATATTGTTCTCCCTTTTGTAGTGATCACCACCACGATGATTATTATATCGTCCCCTGCCATTGCCACGTCCACGCACATTATTTTGGCCCCGATTATTATTTTGTCTTTTTTTAGATTGGCCATGTGCTTCAACCTCATTTGCTTCCGGTAATGAAGCAGTTCCCGTGGGACGGGCCTTATTGTTTTTAATGAAAGAGTATTATGTTGTTCAGCCACAAGAAGGCATGAGATCAACTGAGAATACTTTTTAAATCCCCTTTCACGGTATTGCTGCCGTAATACCAAATTTGAGGCATGAAAAGTTGTGAGAGTCTTTTCCAACATGTCCTCATCTTTTATATCTTCCCCACATAATTTCAATTGGGAAGTAATTTTGTATACAGCCGAATTATATTCACATATAGTTTTAAAATCTTGTAACCGTAAGTGAATCCATTCATAACGAGCCCTTGGCAATACCATTGCCTTAAGGTGGTCATACATTTCCTTCAAACTAGTCCACAATTCAAGTGGATATTTCACCGTAAGGTATTCAACCTTCAATCCTTCATCCAGATGATGACAAAGGAAAATCATTGCCTTTTCTTTGTCCTGACTCGATGATGTGTTACTATTGGTAATAGTGGCACCAACACCTTTAGCGTCAAGGTGAATTTCAGCATCAAGTACCCATGACAGGTAATTCTTTCAAGAAATATCTAGTGCCACAAACTGAAGCTTTGATAATTCGATATGCTAAAACTATCATAGAAAATAATTAAATTAGAGTAAAATAGACAGTGAGTAAATAATTAAGTAGCAAAACTTTTTTTTTTCATCAAAGTAAAATTAGCATACAATCTAAATTAATATTTTGTCTCACAAACAAAAAAAATAACTTTAGTAAAATTGTTAGATAAAATCTTTTCATTAAAAAATAATTGTAACATAGATAACTCACTTTTTCCAATGAGAACCGAAAACACTGGGATTTATAGTCCATTTTTTTTCACAAAATAGTGACCTTCATCTTCTCTCCACAAAATCGACAAATGGTTAGTCTTTTTTTTCATTCAACTTTAACTAAAATATAAAGTAGAAAAAATATAACCACAATTTAGTAATTTTAACATTAGATTATAAAGGGATATCTCACAAGAAATGTTCAACCTTGAGACTTCGTGTTGATAACGTGTTGTAAAACTTAAGAACAAAAGAGCAATATGAAGATGAAAAATAATAAAAATATAAGTGTTGGTGTAGATAATGGCTGTAACACCTCAGACTTCAAGAAAGGGCTAAAAAGGGCAAGTCCACGAACCCAAAGTGGACCATGGACCCTTCACGAGACCTTAGACGGCCCGTGGAGGGGATCACGACTCGTATTAGGCATCGTGAAGGACTGCACAAGCCAGCCAAGCTGAGGGTCACTCACCACGAGCCAGTAAATGGCCCGTGGCGCATTATACAGCTCGTATAGTGGTCCGTACAATGTCATCCATCAGATTTCAAGTTTCGGGTCAAATTAAAACGATGATATCATTTAGCAAAAAATGAATTAGGTGGCCCATGACCTATCCAATTAAAGTTCTTTGAGTCCTCTTTCCAACGCCACCGATTTTGCTCCATCGGAAGTTCGGAGTAAGAAGTTATGCCCATTTTAGTGGAGCATTGTCAGGCTGAGAAATATTCACGACCCACTGTACGAGCCGTGAAGTATTGTACGATTCGTGGAGCGTTTCTTGAAGTCATTTCAGCAGCTTTATGTCAGGGTCTTATTGGTCTTTTCCCATATGCGTTGGGCACTTAAACTACGTTATTTGATGCCTAAACGACGTCATTTTACTCAATTTAAGCCTAATAACCTAGTCAGAAACTACTTAGAACCCTCATTCTTCAAAATCATTCAACTTAGAAAGAAAAGAGAAGAAAGAAGCGACAGTTTTCTCCCAAGAACAAGTAGAGGTGCTCTTCAAGTTCAGCCCCCAAATCCGAAGGATTTCTCCATAGTTTTCGTCACCTGGTATGTGGGATTTCACTAGTGGGTTCCCTTCACCCATTAGGTCCCTAGAATTCAGTCAGTTTCTCCATAAATTGCTTAGACCTAGGGTTCCCAAATCTTGGGAATTTATTGAAAGTTAGTTGATATAGTTCCATTGCATTGATTACCTGTTTTCTTGGAGAATTAATGTAGTCCCATGTATAGAACTCAGAACCCTAGCTTGTATTCATCATCAATTTTTCATGAATTATACCTGCTAGACAAATCACTCAGAAAATCATGCTCCAGTATTTGAATGTCATATCTTTCAGTATATTTATGTGCATTCCTAGATAGCATGTTAGTATTTTGAGCTACTCAGTATATCAGTTACATTTTAGCCTTGCATATTCAATTGGGAGTAGACTTAGCACCGAGTTGGACTGGTTCAGCGTACCCACAAAGTCCTAGAACTACGCGCCAATGTAAGTTCAGAAGTCCCCTTTATTGGGCATCAGTTTTAGTAATCACGCCACAATCATGCTTTTATACCCTTGGCAAGGTATATTGGGTCCTCTTGATGGGGCGTATACATCGGACTCCACGTTTAGCTCACGTGGTTTATGTCGGTTAATAGTAGCTCGCACAGTCATACTCCCATTGCTTTGATCATGTTATCAACATCACTTCGGTATACAGTTCAGCATGCTATCTTCATGATTAGTACTTAGTCATTACATCTAGCCCAGTTTTCAGTTATATTTCAGTACAGTCTATTCCATGTTCAGTTATATTGTCCAGTTTATATCATTCAATTTATATTGTTCTACTTAGTATCTATATACTGCATGCTCAGTACATTAAAAGTACTGACGCATACTCTTGCGCTAGATCATTTAATGTTGTAGGTTCAGGCGCTCAGCATCCAGACCACGCTTAGCTCGACTTCTAGTCCTTATTCTGCATCTTCAGTAGTGAGTCCTCATAGATCAAGGATTATGGATATGCTTTAAATTTAAGCTTTTACTTTTCAGTTTCATTCTTTTTAGAGTTAGCTGGGGGCATGTCCCAGAACTCAAGTCAGTTAGAGGCTTGCGGACATAGACATAGAGTCAGTATTCAGTATTTGGGTTGTTCCACATTTGAACTCAGTTATATTCTCAGTTGAACTCTTTTAAATTTATTCAACTTTCACTTATACTTCCGCTTACATAGAATTATTTCAGTATGCTTCTGATATGCCAGATTCAGGGTTAGCTTGGGGTTACTTGTGACCCTAGGTCCCGTGTTACGCCTAGGGGGTAGCCTCAGCGCGTGACAATCTTTGTATCATAGCATCAGGTTCAAGAGTCCTAGGGTATCTGAAAGCCGCACTAAGTAGAGTCTCTTTCAAGAGTGTGAAGCGCGCCATACCTATAAGGGAGAGGCTACTAGGTGTTCTAAGAAAAACTTCACTTCTTTCTTTTCCAACTCGTGCTATAGAGTATAAAATCTATTTAATCTCTTTCAAACTCCTACTCTTCGCATATCAGAAGATGCCTCTTAGAAGAGCTAACGCCAAGAATTAGCCAGCAGCTCCAGTAGATCAATTGAATGAGCAAGTCACGCATGCCGAGTTCAGGGCTGCTTTCCAAGTGCTTGCTCAGACCATGACCACCGAGGTCAATTAGCAGGCTGTGGCCTTAGCTCCGCCGCAGACTAACACTGCTATAGTAAGAATTCAGAACTTCATTCGGATGAACCCTCCGAAGTTTCTTAGGTCTAAGTCAGAAGAGGATCGACAAGAGTTTCTGGACGACATCAAGAAAGTAACAGACATTGTGAGTGTCACTCGAGTTAAAACTCCCCCAGAACCCTTTTCAGACTCTACCCCAGTGGTGACCCAATAATAGCTAGACGGGTCTACAGAAATTGCCCCGTCAGAGTTTCCCAGAAAGTCACCTCGGCAGATCTTGTAGAGTTAGAAATTATAGATTTTGATATCATTCTAGGCATTGATTGGTTACATTCCTGTTATGCATCAGTCGATTGTAGAACTAGGATCGTTCGATTTCAGTTTCCAAACAAGTCAGTCTTAGAGTGGAAGGGTAGTAATTCAGTGCCTGCATGTCGATTTATCTCTTACCTTAAGGCCAGGAAAATGATTTCCAAAGGGTATATTTATCATCTTTTTAGGGTTAAGGAAACTCTGAAACCCCAACTCTCGAGTCAGTCCCAGTGGTGAATGAGTTTCGAGAAGTGTTTCTCTCAGAGTTCCTCCCGAAAGGGCAATCGACTTCGGAATAGATCTCTTTCCAGATACCCAGCCTATTTCAATTCCTCCTTACAGAATGGCTCCAACAGAGCTTCAGGAAATGAAAGAACAGTTGAAAGACCTTCTAGATAAGGGCTTCATCAGACCCAGCATCTCTCCATGGGGTGCTCCAATGTTGTTCATGCGTAAGAAAGACGATTTTCTCAGGATGTGGAATGACTATCGTCAGTTGAACAAAGTCACAATCAAGAATAAATATCCCATGCCAAGGATTGATGACTTGTTCGACCAGCTTTAGGGTGCTAGTTGCTTTTCTAAGATAGACCTCAGATCCGGCTATCAGCAGCTCAGAGTTCGAGATAGTGACATCCAGAAGACAGCCTTCAGGACTCGGTATGTCACTATGAATTTGTAGTTATGTCTTTTGGACTAACCAATGCTCCTGCAGCTTTCATGGACTTAATGAACCGTGTGTTCAAGCAGTATTTAGACTTGTTTGTAATCGTCTTTATTATGATATCCTCGATTATTCTCGAAATGAGGAAGAGCATGCGACTCATCTGAGAGTGGTTTTGCAAGCCCTCAAAGATCGCCAGCTATTCGCTAAGTTCAACAAATGTGAATTATGGTTACAGTCTCTCGCTTTCCTTGGTCATGTGGTATCCAGCGAAGGGATCCGAGTGGATTCTCATAAAATTGAGGTAGTAAAGCACTAGCCCAGACCCACCTCTCTGACTAATATTAGAGTTTCTTGGGTTTGGCCAGTTACTACAGGAGATTTTTTGAAGGGTTTTCATCCATAGCTGCCCCATTGAAAAAGTTGACTTAGAAGAAGGTCAAATTTCAGTTGTCAGATGAGTGTGAGAAAAACTTCTTAGAATTGAAAATCAGGTTGACTACAGCTCCTTTCTTGACTCTACCAGAGGGTTTAGACGGTTATGTGGTTTATTGTGATGCATCAAGGGTTGGCCTAGGTTGTGTGTTGATGCAGCAGGGTAAGATCATAGCTTATGCTTCTAGAAAACTTAAGGTCCATGAGAAGAACTACCCGACTCACGTCCTCGAGCTTACAGCCGTAGTGTTCGCCCTAAAGATTTGGAGACACTACTTGTATGGTGTTCATGTTGATGTGTTCACAGATCATAAGAGCCTTCAGCATGTATTCACCCAGAAGGAGTTGAATATTCGTCAGAAGAGATGGCTTGAATTCCTCAAAGACTATGACATGAATGTGCTCTACCATCCGGGCAAGGCCAATGTAGTGGCTGACGCCCTCAGAAGACTATCCATGGGTAGTGTGGCACATGTTGAGGAAGAGAAAAAAATTAGCCCGAGATGTTCACCGGCTTGCTCGCTTAGGAGTTTGCCTTATGGACACGACAGATGGTGGTGTGATAGTGCAGAATGGATCAGAATCTTCATTGGTAGCGGAGGTTAAGGAGAAACAAGATAGTGATCCTATATTGTTTCAGTTGAAAGGTGCAGTTCATTAGCAAAGAGTTGAGGTTTTCTCCCAAGGGGGAGATGGTGTACTTCGTTACCAGGGTCGCTTATGCGTTCCTAATGTGGATGAGTTGAGGCAGCAGTTCCTTACAGAAGCCCATAATTCCAGATATTCTATTCATTCGGGTGCCACTTAGATGTACCATGATCTGTGGGAAGTCTATTGGTGGAACGACATGAAGAGAGACATCACAGATTTTTTGGCTAAGTGTCCCAACTATTAGCAAGTTAAGGTAGAACATAAAAAACCAGGAGGTGTGACTCAAGAGATTAGCATTCCTACTTGGAAGTGGGAGGTGGTAAACATGGATTTAATTATGGGTTTACCTTGTACTCACATACAGCATGCCTCCATATCGGTGATAGTGGACAGAGTCACTAAGTCAGCTCACTTCTTGGCAGTCAAGACTACATATTCAGTGGAGAACTACGCCAGAATGTACATCAACGAAATAGTCAGGTTACATGGTGTTCCTTTGTCTATCATTTCAGATAGAGGTCCTCAGTTTACCTCTAATTTCTGGAGATCATTTCAAAAAGGTCTTGGTACTCAGGTAAATCTCAGTACAACATTCCATCCGCAGACGGATGGTCAGGTAGAGCGTACCATTCAAACCTTAGAGGACATGTTGAGAGCTTGCGTGTTCAATTTCAAGGGTAGTTGGGATGATCACTTACCTCTCATAGAGTTCGCCTATAATAATAGTTTCCATTCCAGTATTCAGATGGCCCCTTATGAGGCATTGTATGGGCGATGATGCAAGTCTCTGGTTGGTTGGTTTGAAGTAGGTGAAGCAGCCTTGGTTGGGCCAGATTTGATTTATGAGGCAATGGAGAAAGTATAGCTTATCCGCGATAGACTAAAGACAACTCAGAGTCGTCAGAAGTCCTATGCAGATCTGAGGAGAAGGGACTTAGAGTTTGAAATTGATGATTGGGTTTTCTTGAAAGTGTCACCCATGAAAGGGGTAATGAGATTTGGCAAGAAAGGGAAGTTCAGTCCCAGATATGTAGGTCCTTACAAAATCCTAAAAAGGGTTGGTAATGTGGCTTATGAGTTAGAGTTGCCAACATAACTAGCAGTGGTTCATCCAGTCTTTCACATTTCCTTGTTGAAGAAGTGTATGGGTAATCCGACATCGATAGTACCCTTAGAAAGTGTGGTTGTGAAGGATAGCCTCACCTATGAGGAGATTCCAGTTGAGATTCTTGACCGTCAGGTTCGTAGGTTGAGAAATAAGGAAGTCACTTTGGTAAAGGTTTTGTGGAGGAATCAGTCCGTAAGGGGAGCTACTTGGGAAGCAGAAGCAACTATGAAGGCCAAGTATCCCAATTTTTTTCCCTCCGATTCAGTTTCAGCTTGAGGTAATAGTTCCTCTCTAGCCTCTCAATTTACTCTTGTGTAATTCAATCTTAGTATCTCTTTCCCTCAGTTATCCATGCATTTTAGTGTATTTGCATGTTCGTGAAACTCAGTTCAGTTAGATATCAGTTTCAAGTACTCAGTTGGTAGGGATTGCAACTCTTTCCCTCAAAATTCAGCTTGCTTAGTCTTAATTCGAGGACGAATGATCCCAAAGGGGAGATATTGTAACACCTCAGACTTTAAGAAAGGGCTAAAGAGGGCAAACGGGCAAGTCCACGAACCCAAACTGAACCATGGACCCTTCACGAGACCTTAGACGGCCTGTGGAGGGGACCATGACCCATATTGGACATCGTGAAGGACTGCCCAAAGCAGCCAATGTTAGTGTCACTCACCACGAGCCACTAAACGGCCCGTGGTGCATTGTACGGCTTGTATAGTGGTCCGTACAATGTCATCCATCAGATTTTGAGTTTATGGTCAACTTCAAATGATCATATCTTTTAGCACAAAATGATTTAGGTGGCTCATGACCTATCAAATTAAATTTCTTTGAGTCCTCTTTCCAATGCCACCAAGTTTTCTCCATTTCAAGTTCGGAGTAAAACATTATGCCCATTTTAGTGGAGCACTGTCAGGCTTAGAAATCTTCACGACCCACTGTACGAGCCGTGAAGTATTGTACGACTCATGGAGCCTATCTTGAAGTTATTTCGGCAGCTTTAAGTCAGGGTCTTATTGATCTTTCTCCTATGCGTTGGGCACTTGAACTACGTTGTTTGATGCCTAAACTATGTTGGTTTACTAAGTTTATGCCTAATAACCTAGTCAGAAACTACTTAGAACCCTCATTCTCCAAAATCATCCAACTTAGAAAGAAAAGAGAAGAAAGAAGCGACAGTTTTCTCCTAAGAACAAGTAGAGGTGTTCTTCAAGTTCAGCCCCCAAATCCAAAGGATTTCTCCGTAGTTTTCATGACCAGGTATGTGGGATTTCACTAGTGGGTTCCCTTCACCCATTAGGTCCCTAGAATTCAGTGAATTTCTTCAGTTTCTCCATATATTGCTTAGACCTAGGGTTCCCAAATCTTAGGAATCCATTGAAAGTTAGCTGTTATAGTTTCATTGCATTGATTACCAGTTTTCTTGGAGAATTAATGTAGTCCCATGTATAGAACTCAGAACCCTAGCTTGTATTCATCATCATTTTTTCATGAATTATACTTGCTAGACAGATCAGTCAGAAAATTATGCTCCAGTATTTGAATGCCATGTCTCTCAGTATATTTATGTGCATTCCCAGATAGCATGTCAGTATTTTGAATTACGTAGTATATCAGTTGCATTTTAGCTTTGCATATTCAATTGGGAGTGGACTTAGCACCGAGTTAGACGGGTTCAGCGTACCTACAAAGTCCCAGAACTACGCGCCAACGTAGGTTCAGAAGTCCCATTTATTAGGCATCAGTTTTAGTGATCACGCCACAGTCATGCCTTTATATCCTTGGCAAGGTATATTGGGTCCTCTCGATGGGGCGTATACATAGGAATCGACGTTTAGCTCAAGTGGTTTATGTCGGTTAATATTAGCTCCCACAGTAATACTCTCATTGCATTGACCATGTTATCAGCATCACTTCAGTATACAGTTCAGCATGTTATCTTCATTATTAGTACTTGGTCACAACATCTAGCCCTGTTTTCAGTTATACTTCAGTACAGTCTATTCCATGTTCAGTTATATTGTAAACTTTATATCATTCATTTACATTGTTCAGCTTAGTATCTATATCATGCATGCTCAGTACATTGAAAGTACTGACGCATACTCTTACGCTTCATCGTTTCATGATGTAGGTTCAGGCGCTCAGCATCCAGACCGCGCTTAGCTCGACTTCTAGTCTTTATTCTGCAGCTCCAGTGGTGAGTCCTCATAGATCGAGGATTATGGACATGCTTTATATTTAAACTTTTACTTTTCAGTTTCAGTCTTGTTAGAGTTAGCTGGGGGCATGTCCCAGCAACTCAAGTCAGTTAGAGGCTTTCAGACATAGACATAGAGTCAGTATTCAGTATTTGGGTTGTTCCACATTTGAACTCAGTTATATTCTCAGTTGAACTCTTTTAAATTTATTCAACTTTCACTTATACTTCCGCTTACATAGAATTATTTCAGTATGCTTGTGATATGCCAGATTTTGGGTTACCTTGGGGTTACTTGTGACCCTAGGTCCCGTGTTACCACTAAGGGGTAGCCTCGGGGCGTTACAATGGCGAAGCAGTAACAAAGAAGAAAACAGAGGTTTACTAGGTGTGTTTCTTGTATGAAAAGGCTTCTGGAAGATTAGTCATATATATTTTTATTATCTTTTAGTTTGTTAGATAAAGTAGGACACGTTAGTTTGTTAGATAAAGTAGGACATGTTTCATAGTTGGTCAGTCGCGTTCTCCATTATCTTTTCATGATTTGTTATTCACGTATTCGTGAGTTGTATATATACACATCTTTACAGTGATGTCAAACATACAGAAAAGAGAATTTTCTCTCTATTAATTTCTTCCTATATTTTCATGGTATCCGAGTAGGTTTAGAATCTGCCTAAAATCCTTGTTTCGTTTTCTCTTTTATACATCTTCTCTGCAATGGCACCCACATCTTCTACTTCTGATCCAATTATTGAAACCACTCCAGCTACTTTTTCTGCTGGAACTAAGGTCATCGATCCAACTCATCCCTACTATATTCATCCCTCTGATTATCCAGGGGTGAATCTCCTTTCCACAGTGTTTGATAGGAAAAGCTATGGTGGATGGGGAAGAGCTGTTATAATTGCGCTCTCTGCAAAAAACAAACTTTGCTTCACTGGCAATTCCAATTGCAGATTTGGCTCTTCAAAAGGCATGGTCACGCTGCAATGACATAATTCTCCCGTCACTTCTCAACTCTTTATCTAAATAGATAGCTGAATCGGTGCTTTACTCCCAAAGTGTCAAAGAACTCTGGAGTGACCTAGAAGATAGATTTGGTCAGACGAATAGTGCAAAATTGTACTAGTTACAAAAGGAATTGAATGTTGTGGTGCAAGGTAACTCTAGTATATCAGGCTGTTTCACTAAAATGAAGAGTCTATGGGATGAACTAGATGAATTAAGCACTTTTTCTGTTTGTGTTTGTGTGTGCGACTGTGGAGCTAAGGCAAAACTTCTGAAAGCCCATCAAGATGAAAGGTTGTTACAATTCCCGATGGGGCTGAATGAGTCCTTTATTGGTGTTAGGAGCAATATTTTGTTGTCTTCCCGTTTACCCTCTATTGGACAGGCTTAATCCTTGGTTATCCAAGATAAAAAGCAATGAGAAATCAATACATCTCCCGTCTATCCAGGAGACTCTGCATCTTTTATTGTAGCAAATTAATCAGGAGGAAATAAAAACTATTCCAGTTTCAAACCAATTCCAAAGTTGTAGATCGTTCAGGTTTATTTTATGACCAGTCCAAAGTTCATAAGGAGTCGAAGATACTGATTTAGAGGGAACTTTATTCAATATGTAGGCCGCAGTCAATAGTGCATCTCCCAGAAAGAGATAGACAAATTTTCTTGTGCCATCGTTGACCTAGTCATGTCCAAAAATGTTCTATTCCTTTTTTCAGCTACATCATTTTGTTGAGGTGTATAAGGAGTAGTTAACTGTCTAATAATACCATTTTCAGTATATAATTCTTCAAAGTGTTTTGACAAATATTCACGCCCTCTATCAATTCTTAAAACCTTTATGCTTTTATCTAATTGATTCCCAACTTCATTCATATATTTTCTAAAGCACTCAAGTGGTTCAGATTTATGAGTAATAAAATAGACATAACCAAAGTGCATGAAATCATCAATAAGTGTAATGAAGTATATAGCATAAGACCTTGCCCTCACATTCTTTGGATCACAAATATCAAAATGAATTGATTGAAGTGGGAACTCAACTCTCTTAGCCTTCCCAAATGGTTTACGCGTAATCTTTCTAGCAAGACAATATTCACAAGTTGGCATATCAATTTTGGTGAAAGAACCTAAATGTCCTTCTTTTGCCAACCTACTCATTCGATCTTACACTATGTGACCTAATCTTGCATGACATATAATAATATCAATATCATTGTTACTTGAATAACACGCCATTACACAACGGTCAACATAATAATTATAAGTTGAAGGATTATCAATCTAAAATGATAAACCGGTCATAACAAAGTCCAAAACCATATAAAACATTATCTAGAGTTATTCTAACGCCATTACAACTAAAAAAAACAAATCAAAACCAATCTCTAAAAGAACAGACAAAGATACTAAGTTTCATCGATTCTCTGAAGTACATAGGATGTTATACAACATCAAAGAACGGCCACCACACAAGTCCACTTTGCAAGTACCTATCTCTTTGACTTCTAGTTTTGCATTATTCATGTAGATCCACCTGGATTTAGATGAAATTCAATGAAACTCCACAAATGTTTCTCGATCTCGACTCACGTGGTCGGTGGATTCTGACTCTACAATCCACATAGGATATGATTAAGTTAAATAAGGAAGTGCTAGATACATATGTAGCACTTAGAGATGCATTTCGAAATGCTACCTTTTTCGGCTCGGTACATTCATGAGCAAAGTGTCCCAACACTTGGCAATTATAGCACTTCATTTTTCTCTTGTCTCTCTTCTTGAAGAACCATTTTCCTTTCTTGGAATTAGGCTTCTTTTTTTTCTTAGAGGGTCCATCTAAGATCACCCTGTCTTTCCCATTCCTTTTACAATTCTTCTTGCACTTGAAGCCTGAAGACTTTGTGCCACTTGACTCTGCCACAATGTCATTGGAAACAACTTTAGAAGCACCAAGCCGCTCATCGTGAAGTTTAACACTGCAAACAACATCAAAAAAAGTTTGGATATTATCATTATGGGTCAAGTTAACCTTCAAATGTTCCCAATTATTGGGAAGAGATCAGATCACTTCTTGAATTTGTTGTTCATCCGAAAGAACATGACCAACACTCTTGAGTTGAGCTATCATGTTTGACATCACCCTGAGCTGTTGTGTGACATCACCCTGAGGTGTTGTTTGACATTTTGATCACGACGCTTCTTATAAGTGTCAAATTTGATAGTCAATTATCGGAGGCAGGTCCTAGATGTACCCCCATATGTTCCTCGCAGATGTGCCCATATAGCATGAGCAGTAGGAAATTCCTCACATTCATATATGGGGTCATCAACCACAAAACTAACCAATATTCCACGTGTAGTGGAATTAGCCTTTTTCCAAGCTTAATAAGATTCAACGTCTCTTCTGTATTGTGAGTGTTTCCCTCTTCTGGTTGATTTAAAACATGATTTATACCTTCGAGCGTATTTTTCTCTTCCAATACATATCATATTTTACGACTCCAGATATGTTGTAATTGTCACTGTTCAGTTTTTCACCTTTGTTTAAGTCAACAATGATACTTTTTGATGCCATGATTGTATTTGAGAGGTAATTAGACAAGAATATTTTTAATCAATTTTGCATATGACATACACATTCAAGCAAATCAATTCTCATAAAGATTTTATATTCAATGTAAAATAAAAAAGACACATAAGCATTTAATCATCATTAACAAATTAAATATTTAACCAAAATTCGAAACTGATTTCTTACTGTGTTTACTAATAAATTTTAGACCATAATCACAAAGATTTACATGTCTAATGATCAAACACCATATGATAATGCGCAATAGAATAATAATCCACTAATCCATTAAAGGATAAAACTCATATATTCATATTAAAGCATAATCAAAGGTGTTCATTCCATAATTTGTAAAGAATAAATAATATGTTCAATACTAATCTATGCTTCTATTGTAAAGTTTTATCCACTGAACTCCTATATCCACTACATACCTCCATAATGATTCATTATGCCCAATGTCTTAATAAGTTTTAATCAGTTCAATCTTTCAGTACTCTGGTAAGGAATAATTCAAAATGTCAAATGCAACCCACTCCTCAACATGAATGAAATTTTCATTAATCTCAACTAATTTCATGTTAAAGGATTTGAGGATCCATCTTCAAAAACTTAAACTCTTTAAGATCTTTTTCTCTTTTCCTTCGAATAGCCCATTGATTTCATAATAGATTTTGTGTCACCCTTGGAACACCAATCTGTACAATTTCACGGCCTCGAAAACATATCCTACGGTGATGTGCTCTTCTACTCTGTCCCTTTGCTCAACCTCGAGAACTCCCACTTGGAGTAATTCGAGTTTATTCCTATTTAGCCATGTCTTAAATAAGAATAAGGAAATAAAAAAATGGTTGTACCACTCAATGTGACAACATATGTCACTATTATTTGTAGAAGACAAAATTGTTTAAGGAACTTAAGGACTAAACGAATTATCAAGATAAATTTTTGAAAAACAAAATATATAAACACATATACTATCAAAAACCATCCTAAAAGGACACAAAATCCTTTTCCAAAAGAATAATCCTAAAAGGACACAAAAACTTTCAATAGAAGCAGTTCTTCCACAAATAACAGTCCAAAATCAGCCAATTTAAAAAAAAAACATATCTCACTCATTTTAAATCTGTTTTACTATTATAATATATTCACGAAAAGCTATGAACGAGTAGATCATGAATATTTAAGTTTCATACCTAATATTTTGAACATATAGAACGAAAAACACAAAAAATAAATGGCAGTAGATTCTCATAAACAAATAAACCATAGAATCATTTTCATTGTAAGATAAGGAATCCTATCTACAATGTAATTAAGTCACAATCAAAAGGCTTTAAAAAACTTTGACTTCTTCCAAATTTTTCTTTTCACGTATTTTCAAGAAAAATTAGTCACAATTAATTTCTTAATAACAACACAGTAAAGTCACATGGAAGCATCGAAAAACGGGATTAATTAACCATGCTCTGACATCAATAAAAGAGTTTTAAAGGTAAAACAACAATAGGATGTGTACCTAAATACTTGCAGCGGAAATTATTGGCAGTGCATTTGTTGTAGATTCACTCCAAATCCGAACAGCCATAAGATTGACTTCAACTCTCAAAGAAAAGGTAGTGCAATTCACAAAGTAAGAGTCTCCTTAGTGTGTTGATTGAATTGTGAAAAATCTAGGATAGTTTTTCTTTTCTGATCTTTGGTTTTTTACATTCAGAAAGTTACTCCCACTAGGAGTCTTTTAATGAGAGGCTGAGCAGTTACTTTGTAACTGTTTCCTCTTATTCTTTACAAATAGAATTATCTATTTAATTAATTAATTAACTAAATCAAATCGGATCGAGTAAAATCAGATCGGTCCACATGGGTGACCCACGAACCAAAACTTACAATATTCTTTTCATTCAAGTCGTGATTTAAGTCATGTGTTTATACGAATCCACAATATAGATGGTGACTATGTTAAAAGAGAAAGGATATTTGTTGAATGTTTGTGTAACTGTGTTTCTGCCAATTGTTGTGAGCTTTATATTTTGTTCTAGATGTTGCAAGCTTTATCCTGGAAAAAAAAATTGTTATTGCTGCTCAACACTTACTTATTTTAAGATCTTCTTCTCACTATATGTTTAAGAAGCCACTTTCATGGTTCCAGTAATATTTGGGCACTATTATAAGAATGTAAATACACGTTCCATGGTTTCCATACATTTTCACCTATATATATTGTTGTCAATTATTCACAACCTATATTGAAAATGAATCGGCTAGATCTTTGGAATGATAGACTTACATGTCCTGTTGGATCCTTAACAATCACCGCTTTATCTTTAATATAAAGTAAAATATATGAAAGTAACCATATATAGTCATATCTCAAAGAAACTAATAATTAAGACACTAATCTTACTTGCAAGAAAAGACTGATGCAATATTCATTGTGTAAAAATGTTATTAAATCCATTAACAAGAAGGAATGTTGAATCTTAAACTTGGAGAGTTGGAAAGATACCTCAAGTTTTCAGTGCATGTTTCATTCTTTTTCAACAGAAGCAATGTCATTTTATCATGTGTGTATCTCTCTCTCTATATATATATATAAAAAACTTTTCTTGTAATCGGGCAAGACACATTATCTTAAACATTTGATGACTTTTGATTCGTTCTTTTTTTTTACTCGATTTGATGACTTTTGATTCGTTCTTTTTTTTTACTAGGAGTTGCTGCATAATTTGAACTCATGGAATCATCTTGTTGGTCTTGGATTTTTCTGGAATGCCATGTCATTGAATACGTGACATGAGCTTGGGCCTTAAAATGAAATGGACGATGGGTTTGAAAATAATGAAACTTAGTTAATTTTTGAAGTTCAAATTAATTACTCAATCCAAATAAATTTAAAGACTTCATCCAAATTTGGTATGGATTAGACCTAATATATTTTTTATGTGTGTAAACCACTTTCCCTTGAGATCTTGTAAAAAAATATTCATAAATTGCAGACAGTACTTGTTCTAAATATATTTCATTATGTAGTAAATCATAATAAATGTCATCGATTGATTATTTTATTTAATTATGATATTCATATCAAATACATTAGGAGGTCTTTGATGGCTAAAACTCTTGTACGTAGGAAGATGATGATCATAGGCATTTAAAAAACTTAAGAATTTGAGAAATAGGTCTTATGTAATTTGCATGATGTCACGATCGGATCCCTCGAGTCATTATGGCACCTACAATAACCCACCAGTAGGTAAGCCAACCCGTAACCCAGAATGGCAAGTAATGAGTATAGTGGTAGAACTATACAGAAAATAATACTAACATCAAGAAACGACAAAAATAGCAACAAACCAAAACTATATACAATAGAAATCCACCCAAAACCTAGAAGTAACGAGTACAAAGTTGCCTAATAAGAACAAATAAAAGTCCCAAAGTTGGACCACAACAAGCCGTCTCAAAAGCAAAAGACTAGCTAACATATCTACAGAAGGAGACAAGTTCGTTTAGGATGCCAAGTGCTCACTCTGTCTCTGATATCCACAAGCTGTAAAAGATGGCACGAACAATCACGGCTGGTAGCCGGTAGTAGGACCTGCATCACGAAAAAGATGTAGAGTGTAGCATAAGTACCAAAACAAAGGTACTCAGTAGGCATCATAGGCCGAATGAGCAAGAAAGGTAAAAGACATATGAAAAGAGAGAATCGAGACACAAACAAAGGTCAAAGCGGGAAAAGAAAGGAAGCACACAAGCATACTGAATATAAATCTAAGTACAGCTAAACTAAACCTAACTGGACGCCATTAGCCAAGAAGATACACTCGTTCACAAGTTTAAATAAAAACCAGAACATACCCCATAAGCCCCACAGGTACACAAAATAGCTAAGACTACAAGAATATAGAGTAACACAAATCTGAATCCGAGAACATCAGCGGGGCTCCTAGCCCAAGTAACCATGAACCAAGAAACCAATCAACTCCCAACCCAGCTAGGAAGAGTGACAACCAATCCAAGCCACCCAGCAAGACAGTCCATTCCCAGGGGCATCAGTCGCCAAGCTACTAAGAGTGACCCAGGGGCATGTCAACTTTGTAGAGGATCTTAGATATCAAGGCCACCCAGCCAGCTAGTCCACTCACAGAGGCATAAGCCACCCAGCTAGCAAGAGTGACCCGGGGGCATGTCAACTCCGAAGAGGATCTCAAGTAAGCTCCAAGCCATCGTGGATCGCCGTCCACTCACAAAGGATCATAAAAGGCTCCAATCCTGAATTACTATAACCCTGAGAAAGCACACAACCTTGAATGTGTTACCGGAGGTTGTGTTCTTTCTTGGGGTTGGGTTATTTCAGGCTTAGAGCCTTTTATGATCCTTTGGGAGTTGACGGCGATCCATGATGGCTTGGAGCCTACTTGAAATTCACTTTGTAGTCGACAAGCCCTCGGGTCACTCTTGCTAGCTTGGCAGCTAACGCCCCTGGGAGTGGACTAGCTGGTTGGGTGGCCTTGATATCTAAGATCCTATACGAAGTCAAAACACCCTCGGGTCACTCTTACTAGCTAGGCGGCTGACGCCCCTGGGAGTGGACTTTCTGGCTAGACAGCCTGGATTGGTTGTCACTCTTGCTAGCTGGGTTAGGAGTTGACTGGTTTCTTGGTTCGTGGTTACTTGGGCTGGGATCCCGACTGATGTTCTCAAATTCAGATTTGGGCTACTCTTCATTCTTGTTGTCTTAGCTATTCTATGTACCTGTCTGGCTTATGGGGTATGTTAGGGTTTTTATTTAAACTTGCACACGAGTGTATCTTTTGGGCTTATGGGGTCCACTTAGTTTTAGTTCAGTTGTACTTAGATTTCTACTCAATATGCTTGTGTGCTTCCTTTCTTTTCCTGCTTTGACCTTTGTTTGTGTCTAGATTATCCCTTTTTCAGATTGCTTTTACCTTTCTTGCTCAGTCGACCTATGATACCTACTGAGTACCTTTGTTTTGGTACATATGATACACTCTGCATCTTTTTCGGATGCAGGTCCTACTACTAGCTACAAGCCGTGATTGTTCGTGCCATCTTTTACAGCTTGTGGATATCAGAGATAGGGTGAGCACTTGGCATCCTAAACTAACTTGTCTCCTTCTGTAGATATGTTAGCTAGTCTTTTTCCTTTGAAACGGCTTGTTGTGGTCCACCTTTGGGACTTGTATTTGTTCTTATTGGGCAACTTTGTACTTGTGACTTCCAGGTTCTTAGAGGATTTCTATTGTATATAGTTTTAGTTTGTTCCTATTTTTGTCTTTTTTTGATGTTAGCATTATTTTCTTTATAGTTCTACCCCTATACCCATTACCTGCCGTTCTGAGTTATAGGGTGGCTTACCTACTGGTGGGTTATTGTAGGTGCCATCATGACTCGAGGGATCGGGTCGTGACATCATGCGAATTACATAAGACCTATTTCTCAAATTCTTAAGTTTTTTAAATGCCTATGATCATCATCTTCCTACTTACAAGAGTTTTAGCCATCAAAGACTTCCTGATGTATTTGTTGTGAATATCATAATTATATAAAATAATCAATCGATGACATTTATTACGATTTACTACATAATGAAATATATTTAGAAAAAGTACTCTCCGTGATTTATGAATGTTTTTTGACAAGATCTCAAGGGAACGTTGTAAACACATAAAAATATATACTAGGTCTAATCTATACCAAATTTGGATTAAGTCTTTAAATTTATTTGGATTGAGTAATTAATTTGGACTTCAAAAATTAACTAAGTCTCATTTTAATTGTTTTCAAACCCATCGTCCATTTCATTTTAACGCCCAAGCTCATGTCAAATATTCAATGATGTGGCGTTCCAGTCAAATCCAAGGCCAACAACATGATGCCATGTGTTCAAATTATGTGGCAACTCCGAGTCAAAACAGAAATGAATCAAAAGCCGCCAAATGTTTAAAATAACGTGTCTTGCCCGATTACAAGAAAAAGTTTTTTTATATATAGAGAGAGATACACACATGATAAAATGACATTGTTTCTGTTGAAAAAGAATGAAACATGCACCAAAAACTTGAGGTATCTTTCCAATTCTCCTAGTTTAAGATTCATCATTCCTTCTAGTTTACGGATTTAATAGCATTTTTACACAATGAATATTGCATCAGTCTTTTCTTGCAAGTAAGATTAGTCTCTTAATTATTAGTTTCTTTGAGATATAACTATATATGGTTACTTTCATATATTTGAATTTCTATTAAAGATAAGGCGGTGATTGTTATGGATCCAATAGGACATGTAAGTCTATCCTTTCCAAAAATCTAGCAGATTCATTTTCAATATAGGTTGTGAATAATTGACAAGTACAAGCTAAGTTGCTCGAAATCTTCTTCAATTCTTAGGTTTCTTCTCTGTGGAGAACTTTGTGGCTCCTTTTCAATATATATACAGGTGAAAATGTATGGAAATCATGCAACGTGTATTTATATTCTTGTAATAGTTCCCAAATATTACTGAAACTATGAAAGTGGCTTCTTACATTTTGATCTTACTTTAATCTTGTGCCAGCAGTCGAGATGTGTTCCTGCTTTATATTATTATTATGATGAACTTTTCTACCATACATTTTATCAGTTACATATGGAATATTGATTGTGTAATTAGTTAAAGACAAGAATATTTCTTCCAATTTTTGTGATATCTTAAATGAATTTTGACTGAACAATTTAAGAATCTCCAGAATTAAAGACATGAATATTGTAATATTTTTGTCAAGTAAATCTAGTGTATAAAGAATCAACTTTTAAAATTCTCGAGATTCTTAAACAATTTAGTAAAAATTCATTGAATCCTAGAGCAATTATTAAATGAGGAGTTATTTTTTAGATTATTTGAAGAAAATAAATTAATAACTAAAGGGTAAAATAATTTTTTAAATTTTAAAAAGATATTTTCATAATTCAACTTTTGACTTAGATGGTTCCCACTTTTAATATAATATAATAATATTATATAATGATATATATGATGTGATAATGATGATAGATGATATGATGATGATATGATGAAAATATGATGGTGATATGATGATAGTTGTTAATCTTGATGTGTTAGCAAGCTATGTTTATTGTTGTGAATACTGTGGGCGTTCGTGTTGTTACAGCTCAAAGTAGTAAGGATTAAATATTGTAAAGTGACTAGAAAGAAAACAACCATAGAATTAAGTTTGTTTGCCTTCTTTCTTTTAAAAAACTATTTCCTTTACTGCTTGTACTTTTGCATTATGTGCGTTATTTTATTTGGACCAATGTATACTTGCTCACCTTTACTTTCTTAAAGTTATGTTGAGTAACATATATTGTTCAATGCTTTTTTTTCAGCTGGTAATGATTGAGATTGATCAATTTATGTTGTAAGAAAATTGTTTAAGAGGTTTTCAAAGACATCGGTCCTCAAAACATCAAATCCACTATAACTATTCAGACACTGGTGTTGACCTAGTCTATTCTGGTGTGGGTCAATCTAACCCATTTTTTAACCCAGTTTAGAAACGTTGAAATAATTTGCATTGAGAATGTCGGAGGAATCAGCCTCGGGCGGTGGAAAGATGTCATCGATGGTTAAATTCATGTCATTGTCGAGGTCAACAAGCAGGACTTCCTCTTTGGCAGCATCAGATTCAACGTCACTGCCATTGTTGTTTTCGTTATCCGGAGGTGTCACGCCCCGAGACTATCCTATAGATCCGACATGATGCTTAGAGCCACAAGTGACCCGAAGCTAACCTCAAGGTATGACATGTCACTAAGATGAACATAATAAGACTGAAAATACTAAATGTGGAAATAACATCTTAATAGTCTAACAAGATAAATTAGACAAGAATCTGATTAAGACATAAGCAGAATCTAAACTATTTTTCTAAAAGACCTCTTCTAATATGAGTGGCTACGACAAACCCCTAGCTTACTCTAACTATCTAAAATTGAAAGTAAATCACCGGAAAGATATCAGAAAGGTTGTCTTCAGATAATGAGGACTCACCAAAAGTCGCTGCAACACTGACTAGATCTGTAATAACTTCGGGCTAGAGACTGAGCGACAAAACCTATATTATCAAACAATATACGTAGAAAGTATGCGGTCAGTACTTTGAATGCCATGAGTAAGAGGAATATGCATAATAAACATGATATCTGAATATACTGATGTTGACACCCAATTTTGGCTCTCCTTTTCCCTACAATCAATTTCTTCATGCTTCTTAGTCCTGAATAGTTTACTAAAATAATTTTACCTATTTTTAACGCTGATTTCAACAAATTTCGAAAAAATTATTACCTTTGCCTTATTTTTGAGTATTTAATTAAATATGCTCGAGTAATTTTTATATTAGAATTCCCATATATATATATATATATTTGGTGTCCTCACTTTTACTTTTTAATAATTTAATCATTTTTTAAAAAACTATATTTTTCATTGCAATATATATATATATTCACTATTCAAATGATGAGTGGCTCGAGTTCGATATGAGCTTATGAACGGGCGGTTATGAGTGGGATCAGGTACCACGCGGTACGGTACATGGACACCTAAAGCCCCTACAGATCATAACTAGATGAACAAGATTAAGACCCTTTAGCATGTGTGTACTGTGTACAGATGAGAGTGAGCCTTGTGATTTTGATAGATGATTGGTGATACAATGTTAAGGCTTAATGTGATTCTGATTGGGCTGCATGCCCTGAATCCAGGAAATCAGCAAGTACATTGTGTTGTCGGGTAATAGTCCACTCAGCTGGAAATCAAAGAATCAAGAAACTATATCCCTATCTTCAGTAGAGGCAGAGTACAGGGCTCTGCGAAAAGTTGCAGGTGAATTAGTGTGGCTCAGCAGATTACTTGCAGAACTTGTAGTATCAGTGACAACTCCCATTGAAGTGTATTTTGACAGTCAATCAGCTCTTCATATTGCTAGAAATTCAGTGTTTCATGAATGGATCAAATATATTGAAGTTGATTGTCACTTTGTAAGAAATTTACTACAAGCAGGCCTTATCTCATTGCACCACATAAATTCAGACAACCAATTGGCAGATATCTTGACAAAGACACTGACTGGGATTAAGCATTCTTGACGGGGGGGGGGGGGGTGTATTAAGATTAGAGACTAGCTAATATGATATCAATTCAATTAGTTAGTTAACATAGCCTAGATTACGTTATTCTGTTAGTTTGTGAGTTAGTGGTCAGCTACCAGCTGTAGGAATTTGTTAAGCTAGATATTATCATTTCCCTCCTGTATAAATACATGTAAGCTTATTGATGGAAACCAATTAATGGATTTTCCCCAAATTCCTTTCTTCTTCTTCTTCGATCTTTCTCTCATGGATCATGTCTATGAATGAGGTTCAGCCCCTGAGTGCAGTCCTCTTGACAGTAGCCTTTTTATCTATATGAGAGAAGTTGTGGTATCTTACCTCATCAAATGTGCAGACCACAATTCGTTCAGTGTCTGATCTATTATGAACAGTTCGCATTAGAGATGTAGGTTCATCCATAAAAATTATATATGGATGTGTTTGTCACAGGTTCTATCGTCAAATGTGTTCTTTGTTTGGTTTCTAAGCACAAACTGTAAGGCTAGCCAACCAAAGCATGCCTCAGAGAGACAAGTACCACCAACTCCATTACGTGAAATAAGAAAGCCAGAAGAAGTTGTGAGTTTTAACAAAATAGATCAATTTATTCACTTGTTTAGGGAGCAGGAGATAAGAAGGAAACCGCTGGGATTCAAAATCTGTCACTTGAGGAGAATGTACATCATTCTACTGAATATATCCTGAAATTCTTGCATAAGTTTCTTCTTCTTATGGGTAGGCTGATATCCTAATATCACCATATATATGTCCAGCAGTCTTCCTACCACGCACCCTCTATATGTACACCTCAAAAAATGAAGTATTTCTCATAGAAACCTAACTGATTTTGCTGCGTAAATTTTGAGCAAAGAACAAAAAATCTTAGGGACGCATGTATAATGCACAAGATGCACGTGGGACATGCAGAAAATGAACGTTTGAGGTATAATCAAGACGGAACAATTATTTTCAAGAAAAAAGCAAGATATACCCCTCAAATGGAACGGGAGCTCTACAAATATTGTTGAATAAGGTGTATTTAGTAATGTTGATATTAGTTATATTTACATTAATTATGTTGAGATAATTTTTTATGTAGTGTTTGATTTATGTATTAAAAATAACATGAATGTACACATGATGCACAAGATGTATGCGAAACGCACACAAAATGCACGTTTGAGCTATAATTGAATTCCCTCAACTTTGCGATTTGGATTTGATATACCCTCTCTAAAAAAGTGATTTATATTTACCCTTGTTGTCCAACAAATACAACATGTTTTGCTCCTTTTTTTTTTCTATAATAGAAATAGACTCCCATTTTTTTGAATTATAAAAAATATTATCTGGCTTACTTTTAATTAAAAAGTTGCGCCATGACTTTTCTTTTAAAAAAATCTTCCCATTTTATCAAACTAAATCATGTAGTTCTATTAATTCAATATTTAGATCATAAATAGGCTAACCGATCACTAAATTGAAACAATTAGAAAGAGACCTATGCACGCACATGGCCATGCATACACTTTATTTTTTTACCCCACCCCTACCCCTGACCCCCCATCTCTATCGCCACCCCCACGCCCCCAACTAGCCCCCCTCAAAAAAAAAAATTTAAAAGTTTGTTTTAAAAAGTACTTTCAAATTTTTAATTTTTTTTATTTTACCTCACCCTACCCCACTCCTCCCCTCTACCAGCCCCCAGCCACCCCCTTAACAAAATTAAAAAATTGCTTTTTAAAATTATTTTCTCCTCTCTAGTAAAAAAAATGATATTTTCTTTAAAATATTTTTCATTCATAGATCAAACACTAAAAAATGTTTTCCGGAAAATACTTTCTACTCACCAACCAAACATGAGAAAACAAGTCAAAAATTCACTTGTTTTCCAAGAAAACATTTTCCATGGAAAACATTTTCCAGAAAAACATTTCCCTTCATACCAAACACACCCTAAGAGAATTAATCTTTTCTTTCTTGAGGATTTTTATGTCTTCCCTCAAATCATGACTAGTATACAAATATTTTAAATCCCTACACAATGATTAGATAGTGATGAATTCTGCTCTCCTAATTTTAAGAGATTTTTATCTCTTGGAGGTCGATGACGGTTCAATGACGGAAAGCTTATGAAGAAACAACGAAGGGTGGTGGTCCAGCGGTGTTTCTATTGTTTGTGATGCCTCATTAATAGAGTCACTGTCACGACCCAAAAATGGACGTGACGGCACTTGTCTATTCCCACCAAGACAAGTCAGCCTCAACCCAATGAAAACGAAAGAAAAGCGGAAAGATAAAGTAAGAACAATGCAAAGGCAGAAAAATTATTAATTCTAAACAACACCCCAAAATCTGGTTGTCACATGTACAAGCTACAAAAGTAAATACAAAATTCAAAAGATAAATACAAGTCTCAAATTTCTTTGCTTCTCAAATAGAACAAAGCATAATAAAAGGAAAAGAGGGCCCGCTGAGATGACAAGCAGTTACCTCTCAAGTCTGTCAACGAGCCTCGAAGTTAGATGAAGAAGAAGATCACATGGATCCGAGCTTGGAACCTACACAAGTGTAGAAGCAAAGAGTGACTACCACTAACATGGTACCCAACAAGCAAACTAATAAACTAGGCAACCTAGCAAAAATCGAATACTCCTTTTCATCCCAACCGAACCTCACAAACTATAACCTGCACTGAAATTAGGCCAACCTAACAAATCTACAATACACAAGTCTCAAGGCTCAAATATCATAGAGCAAAAGTCGCCTTTCAACAACCGACAAGTATCGAATCATTTACTCTCAAGTACAAAGCATTTCAATCCCAAATAGCAACATATTCAACTCACATATCAAATAAACCAATCAAACACATCACTTAGCTCAATCATATGCATCAAATAAGTTAAATATATGCATCAAGTAGATTGATCACAAAGGTCGACATTAGCTGGAAACATTTCCCTTCGGCACAATGTCACTAGTTGGAACCATTTCCCTTGGGCATTCTTATCACTATTCGAAATCAGTTTCCTTTAGCTTTTATCATAACATAGCGCTTACCAGAACCATTTCCCTCCGACATTCATATCACTAGCCGGAATCAATTTCCTTTGGCTTTTATCACAACGTATCACTTGCCGGAACTGTAACACCTCAATTTTTTTAAAGTTAAGATCCAAACTATTCTTCATTTGCATGTAAAATCATATCGGGTGTTTCTTAAATTACTCCTATGTGTAAAGGTCATTTCTTTGGTGCTTGAATGGATTTGGATATGACTTAAGGTCACAAGAACCCCCTAGCACAAAGTTGAGTTGAAAGATTCACTACCGATTAAGTTTTAACATAAGATTCTACTTAGTTCAACTTCAAATGATCATATCTACCATTACATAATGAATTAGGTGGCCTATCACCTATCAAAGTGAAGGTCTTTGAGTCCTCTTTCCAACGCCACCAAGTTTGCCTTATTTCGAGTTCGAAGTAAAATGTTATGACCATTCTACCAGAGACTCCCATATTAGAGTTTTCTGAGTCTGTGAACGATAGCTCCAATCTACGAGCCGTCGGTTGAACTACGACTCGTATTGTCAAACCATCGAAAACTTTAGAAAGTATGAATTTTGGGATCCAATACCTATGGATCCATTCTACGGGCAGTAAGAACTACTACGGGCCATCGTTTGGACCCGTAGAATTCGATATAAATTCCACAGATAGGATCTACGGTCCGTAGAACAAACCACGAACTGTAGATGGACCTATAGAAGGTTTTCGTCAGTTTTAAGAAGGATAACTTACTCTTTTTCCACCCCTTCTAAGTCTAAACCACGACCCTTTTAAGCTAATTAAGGGTCTAAACAGTGTTAAAACATTATTTTATGTTCTTTAACAATTCAAAGACTTAGAGCAAGGATTCGAGAGGAGAAAAGCTAAGGTTTTCTAACGTTCTTCGAATTTCGTTGATTTCGCCAAGAACTTTGTTCTTTCCAGGTATGTAAGGCTATCACAGTGATGGGCTGAGTTTGTCCTCACGCCCTACATCTACTTTCAATTAGTAAAAGAGTAATCTTGAGTTCTATCCTTAGTCTTGAGTATTCGTGACACGAGTTTGTTGTGGAATTTTGAGCTGCTATTCCTAATTTTTGAGTTGCTATATATTATGCATTGAGATTCTTGAGTTGATTGTTCATGTCTATTTTTCAGCATGAACCCTATTATTTGAGTATTCATTGAGTTATTGTTGAGAATCTTTTTAACTGAACAATTATCATAAATTAATTTTCTGAGAGAGTAAAGAGGAGTTTTGAGGAAAGTTTAAAGAGACATTTTGAGTAAATTTTAAGGGAACTATTGATTCCCAAATTTATCATTTTTACATTGAGAAAAGAGAAATTTTGATTTCTAAACGAGTAATGAGTTTAGAGTTATTTCGGAGCAATTACCTCTTTTATGAGGATATTTTGAGCAATTACCTCAAATTGAGAAAGAGTATGTTGTATACATTTGAGCATGAGTATATATTTATTGGGAGTAGTATTGAGCACCGATATGGGGATGAGTTCAGACAACTCACATTCCTCATAAACCATGTAGTCAATATGGGTAAAGGATCATACTTTTTAGATGTTTCCTTATTGCTTTTTAGTAGAGTTTTAGTTGAGGTATTCTATACCCCGGTAAGGTATAGGAAAGTTCTGGCAGCGCGGACAAGAAGTTGTATCATCACATAGCTCATAGTGATGGTTGTCGGTTAGAGAATCTCCTAAATAAGAGTAATGAGTAATTTATTGTATTTTTATATGCATCTTTGAGTTAGCATCTTTTATTTATGAAGCTTTAAATATTTCATCTCTTATTATTGCTTTGTATTGAGTTGAGTTGAGTATTCTTCTAGCCATATCAGTTCAATTATTTTGTTCATTTAGCTTTATTACATACTCATACATTCAATGTACTGATGTCATTCGACCTGCATCTTTATGATGCAGATACAGGTGTTCCGAATAATCAACATGCGCTTTGTTGAGATCACTTTACACTCCAGTTAACTTTTGGTGAGCCTCCTTGCATTCGGAGGACTCTACTTTTATTTTTAGTTTAGTAATTTTAGGGTGTCGTGAGTCTTGTCCCGACATCCATGTTGAACTATAGAGGCTTCATAGATGGATAGAGTTGAGGAGTCTCTCAGTACTTTCTTTTTCTTTGAGATGTTTTGCAAACTATTATTGTTGCATTCAGTATTATTCAGACAGTATGAGATGAGCCTTTTACAATTTTAATGATTTACTTCTGTTTTAAGTCTTGAAATGCTTGAGTCAGTGTTTCGCTAAGTAGTCAGTCAGGCCAAAGGTTCGCTTGAGGACCAACAATGGTTCTCAAGTGCCGGCCACTTTCAGGGTATGGGCTCGAGGTGTGACAACAACCATTTCCCTTAGGCATTCATATCACTAGCCAGAACCATTTCCCTTCGGCTTTTATCCAGTGTCTCATCACATTATTCAACAATCAATGCATACAAGCAATATAACACCACACGGAGAGAAGAAAATTCATATCATTCAAGTTCACTTTCACGTATTCAAGCCATTCACCAATCAATCAAATAGGGGCCACAACAAGGCAATTCGCAATTTTATCATTATCATCAAAAAGCCTTTTCAATTTCCCCTTTTTTTGTTGGTTAATATTAATCAAGTCGAGCAAATTGTAACACCCTGAAAATTTCTAAGTTAAGACCCGAACCATTCTTGAATTGCGTATAAGGTCGTAACGAGTGATTCTTAATTGTTCTTAGATTCTAAGGTCAATTCATTAGTGTGAGAATGATTTTGGATGTCAATTAAGGCCACTAGATTCCCCTAGCACAAAGTTGAGTTGGAAGCTTCCCTACCGAGTAAGTTTTGACCTAAGATTCTACTTAGGTCAACTTCAAATGATCATATCTCTCAACACATAATGTGGTAGGTGTTCCATGAGACATCAAATCGAAGGTCTTTGAGTCCTCTTTCCAACGCCGCCAAGTTTACTAAATTTTGAGCTCGGAGTAAAAGGTTATGCCTGTTTGAGTGAAGCCTCTCTATTTAAAGCACTTCATTCATTTTAAGAAAGGGTATTTTGGTGTTTTCCTTTTTCCCAGTAGGCTTAGAACATTTTTTCTGACCCAATTAAGGGTCTAATCAGATTCTAAATCACATATTCACGTTCCTAAACACTTAGGGTTTTAGAGCGAGGTTTCAAGAAGAGAAAAAGGGCTAAGTTCAAGCGTTCTTCAAGAGTTTTGATTTTCACCAAGAATATCGTTCTTTCCAGGTATGTAAGGCTTCCCATAGTGATGGATTTGTTCATCCTCACACCAAACATGTAATCCTTTCATTAATTCACCCATAAAATCGTTTATGTAAATATTCTTGAAGAATTCTTGAGTTTTAAGTTTCATTCTTTAACAATGGAGGTTTTGAGTTCTTGAGGTGAGGGTTTTGTGAATGACTAGTGTTTCTGGATAGAGTTTGAGCGGGATTTCAGTTATTTTCTATTGGGTTTGTGAATCAAAGAGCGTTTGGGAGAAACCAATCGATTCTAGACGAGTTAGGACCCAAAAGTGAGCAAGAAAATTCATCGGATTTCTACGTAGGGGACTGGCGCAGCGCGCCACCATAGAGCTTGAACTATTGGTCAGTTGTTTGGGGCCTGGCGTGCCACACCAATAGTGCACCTCAAACTCTTGTCAGTAGTTTGGGGCCTGGCGCCCCAATCCATCAGTAAGCGAGAGGTTGTCTGGCCTTTTTCCTTCCGTGTTTCATTCCGAACGTATTCCTTTGAATTGTGAATACGTTCTCTTCTTTCTATTATCTCCCAAAGGCTCCATTAATCCTTGAAAGAGTCTAAATGCCCCACTCACATGTCTTAATTTACATTCCAAATTAATGTAAGAAAGGAGGAAAGTTTAAAGGTTCTATTTCATAAAAACTTAACAGCTTCAAATGTTATTTATATATACATATATATGTTCCTATGTTGTTTATTGGGCTTGAAATATAAGTTCGTAAGTTCATGTTTCAATGATACAAGTATGTCTAAAGTTTGGAAAGTACTTCAGTAAAGTAAAAAGTCCCTTTTTTGAAAAGAGTGTATTAAGCGTAAAGTTATATTGATTATTTTGAGAGTAGTATCGGGCACCGAATTGGGTTAGTCTTTTATAACTCAAAAGTCCCATAAAACTACGTAACCAACGTATGATAGGATATCATTTATTCTTCATGAGACTCCTCACTGCCTCTAAGAAGGCCTGCTAGATGGATCCATAGTCACAATATCATCCTATACCCTGGAAAGGTATAAGATGGCCTTTGCAACATGGGCAAAACGTTGTATCATTGCTAGGCTTATAGTAATGGTTGTCGGTTAGAGAAACTCCCCACAAGTAAAGTATGTTATTTTTTATATTTCTTTTATTGTATATCTTATTGTAAAACTTAAAGAGTTTTCACATCTTATTCATGTATTGATATATTGTTGAATTGCTCTTAGTCATTCAGTTCTATTATTGTTTAATCTGGCCGTATTGCATACTCGTACATTCAATGTACTGATGTCATTCGACCTGCATCTTTTATGATGCAGATACAGGTACTTAGGATCTTCAGCAGGAGTTTTGTTGAGATCACTTTATCCGCTTCTCAGCTTTGAGTAAGACCTCCTTGGTTTCAGAGGACTCCAGTTTTTTAAGTTGTTAGTAGTAGTTCTCTTGAGGAGTCGTGTGTCTTGTCCCGACACTCATCTTTGTACAGTAGACTCTTCATAGATAGAAAGGTTTGGAGAGTCTTTTAGTTACAGAAGTTTTACTTAAATTTTGTGTTTCATACTCAGTATTTTAAGATAGTTTTGAGATTCAGTAAGTTGTATTAAACTTTTCTTGAGTTTTGATGCTTGTAAATGCTTGAATTAGTCTTCCGCCTGTAGTTATCCTGGATGAGGGTTTTCTTGGGGACTAGAAATGGTTCTCGAGTGCTGGCCACGTCTACGGTGTTGGTCCGGGTCATGACAAACTTTGTATCAGATCACAGAGTTGAAGTGTCCTAGGATTTCTATGAAGCCGTGACAGTAGGATCTTATTTATGATTGTGAGGGCCCCGTTTCTATAAATGAGGGACTACAGACATTTAGGAAAGTTTTCCTTCTTTCATACTCTAAATTGTGCACTAGAACTGTGTCATAAGGAACATATTCATACTCTTGCGTTTCTCAAATTCATTTGACTATCCCTCATACTCAAGGTAGTTGAAAAGCAAGGCCCAGATCCTTATCGATCAGTTACTCTCAGATAAAGTCTTCAAAAGGTCATGAGACTGTAGAGGGGCTTGAGAGAAGCCTGTGAGTGAGCTTAGATTCGAGAGAATGCACTCTTATTCATATGAATCATGCGTTCAAGCTAAAGCGAGATGTACTCCCAGACTCTCTTCTCTATGTTTTGTTTCAGGTGATACCCTTTAAGAGGAGAGTAAGTTCTAAAGCTTGGGTTGTATTTTCACTCGAAAAGATAGTATGAGTTACGTTGTTATAAACAGTTGTAGTAAAAGTGCCCAGAATTAGAAGAATGCATGCGGAGGTATAGTAATCTAAGAAAGGAAGATAGTGATGAGGCAAATTATGATGTTGCAGTCATGCACCCAGTAAGTTATTAATGAGGAGTTTTTCCTTATGGGTAGATTAAGAAGTGATGAGTTGGTGTAGACTTCATGATAGAAGGTAGAGTACGAGTTACTAGACTAGAGAGAAGTTTATATGACGTATTAATGCATTAATATCGACCAAGTATAAGTGTTGAATAGAAGATTCAAGTATTCGTGATGCGATAGATTTAAGCTAGGCCTATGATTTTTTTTAAAGGAGAGCCCTATTATATTCAGAGGGTTATAGAACTAATTAGACAATGATGTATAGTAAATGAGTAAGTAGTACTTAAGTTGTGAAATGGAAGTGTGGTAGTAATCTGCAAATAGGTAGACTGAGAGATAAAGGTTGACTATTTGTCATGAGATCTTAGTGGGTGAGTATTTATAAAAGTTTATCTAGTAGTTATAAGTTAGTATAGTAAGCGAGCAATTATATTGATATATGTGTTTAGTAATAAACACTAAGCTTGAATTTGAGGTTTGTGTCGTGATCAAAACGATGGCAACATAAGGGTGATGATGTTAGTTCGAGATCTAATCTAGTAGGTTTGACATAAATTAGGTGAGAAATTAAGGTGTTACTTTTGATTAGTGTGAGTGGACAAGTGTGATATTATGACTCTTAGATGAGAACAAGGGAGTGTGGCTAAGCCATTAGATTAGAAAGAGCATCAAGAGGTAAACTTGGGATCGTAGGTAGTCCGACGAGGTTCCAATTAAGTTAATGATTTTTCATGTGTGCCTAGATCGTATATTTGAGCTGGCAATGTGGAATAGGCTGATGTAAGCATATTTATTACCCTTAAGAGTATGGTCGGAGATATCATATATAGTTAATGATGAGCCTTTCGAATATAGCTCAAGTTTCCTCCAGTTAGCTAGATATGAACTTAGAAGGATGGTATTAGTGCGCTAAGAAGGAGAAGTCAAACTATTAAGAGATACACTAAGCGTCTTTATAAACCATTGAGAAGAGGTTAAGAGAAGCATATGAGAAAGAGATCTTAGAAGGAACCCTAGTACTTGCACTTAGAGAGTTCAATAACCATGAGTTAAGCATTTCCTGAGTATTCGAGTAAATTGAATGTAGACCAGTTTAGAGATGATAAAATAAATCCAGAACTTTAAAGTATCAGCTTCAGACCTAAGGGGGAGATGATAAGATGAGAAACCAAGTCAAGCATTGAGAATCAGATAGTGATGTGCTAGACAGAGTTATGGTGATATATCAATCCATTCATACTATAGCGTATTCCTCACAGTTCAGTTATTCCAATATCTTATTGATGTTTCTTATATCAAAATTGTGCTCATGACTTAAGCTCATACACTTCAGAGAGATTCACATACATGCTCAGTTCCCAGAATGAAGGGCAAAGACTTTAGCCCATTGATCTCAATCTTACTCCATAAAGTTATGGATATAAACCTCATGATATGAACCTATTCATATAAGCACTCATGTCTTATAGTATGCTCAGTCTCACAAATTCATGATTTACCCTCAATGACTAGCAACATAATGTTATGTCATACAAATTCTTATATCAGTGTTCTCTAATGAATCATGCTTATGATCTTTCACCCTAAAGCTTTTTCAGTGATCCTTTTCAGTTTTGATAGCGATGTTGATGGTAGTACTTGAGTTGTGATAGAAGGAGAAGGTTGATGTTTCTTATTATGGTAGTGGTGGCGATCTTACTCCATCTAAGGTTATAAAAGTGGAGGAAGGATGAGATGAAGTTTTACTATGAGTAGTAGTTAAATGAGAGCAATTAGTCAGTTTCTGGTAGTAATGCGTGAAATGTCAGTTGGTAGAGATGATGAGAGAATGAAAAATTCTTAGAAGGATTGGTTAGTAGAAGTCCATGGAGTGGTTATAGTGCCAGGCTTGAATGTGGTGTTGTTAACATGTGGAAAAATGCATGATGCATTAGGTATTTCTTGATATGGGCTCAAGGTTGGTTAAATGCAGTTATAAGAAGAAGTATTCTTGGGATGAGGTTTCCTATAGAGGTATATAACCTGATTGTTGTGGTGTAGATAAGTATAATCATCTCATGTCTAACACCTGGTGACTTAGAGATTAAGCTTGAACATAATAAGAGCAAGCGATTTGACTTAGATGTTTGTAAGAGTAGTCATATACTCTAGTGGGAACTATAAGTTGAAGCTAATAAAGTGTAGTAATAAGAAGGAGAGTGTTGTTGAGAAGTGTTGCAAAGCTTAAAAGCTACCAGTTATATCACTCGAGGCATAATATTCATATTCTTACTTTGTACCCAGATATCCTTGTTTCATTTAAAATAATTTCAGATAGAGTGTGACTATGTTCAAACTCATATCGTTCATGACGTATGTGCTCTAGTCCAGTTTCAAAACTATGAGTATCAATCAGTTCCACTTATGTTAGTAAGTTTATAAGTCAAAAGAGGTAGTGATAGTAACTCTTTTCCCTTCATTCTCAGTTTAACCGTCATTCGAGGACGAATGATCCCAAGGGGGAGATAATGTAACACCCCAAAAATTTTTAAGTTAAGACCCGAACCATTCTTGAATTGCGAATAAGGTAGTGTCAAGTGATTCTTAAATGTTCTTAGATTCTAAGGTCAATTCATTATTGTGGGAATGGTTTTGAATGTCAATTAAGGCCACTAGAATCCCCTAGCATAAAGTTGAGTTGGAAGCTTCCCTACCAAGTAAGTTTTGACCTAAAATTCTACTTAGGTCAACTTCAAACAATCATATATATCAGACCATAATGATTTAGGTGGCCCATGATCTATCAAATCAAAGGTCTTTGAGTCCTCTTTCCAATGCCGCCAAGTTTGCTAAAATTTGAGCTCAGAGTAAACAGTTATGCCCGTTTGAGTGAAGCCTCTTTATTTAAGGCACTTCATTCATTTTAGGAAAGGGTACTTCGGTCTTTTCCTTTTTCCCACTAGGCTTAGCATGTTTTTCCTGACCCAATTAAGGGTCTAATGAGATTCTCAATCACCTATTCACGTTCCTAAACACTTAGGGTTTTAGAGCGAGGTTTCAAGAAGAGAAAAAGTGCTAAGTTCAAGCATTCTTCAAGAATTGTGGTTTTCGCCAAGAACATCGTTCTTTCTAGGTATGTAAGGCTTCCAACAGTGATGAATTTTTTCATCCTCACGCCAAACATGTAATCCTTTCATTAATTCGCCTATATAATCGTTTATGTAAATATTCTTGAAGAGTTCATGAGTTTTAAGCGTCATTCTTTAACAATGGAGGTTTTGAGTTCTTGAGGTGAGACTTTTCCGAATGACTGATGTTTCTTGATAGAGTTTGAGTGCGATTTTGATAATTTTGTGTTGGGTTTTTGAATCAAAGATAGTTTGGAAGAAACCAATCGATTCTAGACGAGTTAGGACCCGAAATTGAGCAAGAAAATTCATCGAATTTCTAGGTAGGGGGCTGGCACGGTGCGCCACCATAGCGCCAGAACTAGTGGTCAGTAGTTTGGCCTGGCGTGCCACGCCAATAGTGCGGCCATAACTCTGGTCAGTAGTTTGGAGCTTGGCGCCCCACGCCAGGAGTACACTGGGGTTGTCTGGCTTTTTCCTTTCGTGTTTCATTCCGAACGTAGTCTTTTGAATCGTGACTACATACTCTTCTTTGTATTAGTTCCTAAAGGATCCATTAATCCTTGAGAGAGTCTGCATGTCCCACTCACATGTCTTCATTTACATTCCAAATTAATGTAAGAAAAGAGGAAAGTTTAAAGGTTCTACTTCATAAAAACTTAACAGCTTCAAATGTTATTTATATATACATATATATGTTCCTATGTTGATTACTGGGCTTGAAAGATAAGTTCATGTTTCAAGGATGCAAGTATGTCTAAAGTTTTGAAAAGTACTTCAGTAAAGTAAAAAGTCCCTTCTTTGAAAGGGGTGTATTGAGCGTAAAGTTATATTGATTATTTTGAGAGTAGTATGGAGCACCGAATTGGGTTAGAGTCTTTTATAATTCAAAAGTCCCATAAAACTACGTAGCCAGCGTTGGATAGGATAACATTGATTTTTCATGTGACTCCTCACTTCCTTTGAGAAGGCCTACTAGATGGATCCATAGTCACAATATCATCATATACCCCGGCAAGGTATAAGATGGCCCTTGCAACTTGGGCAAAATGTTGTATCATTGCTAGGCTCATAATAATGGTTGTCGGTTAGAGAAACTCCGCACAAGTAAAGTATGTTATTTTTCATATTGCTTTTATTGTATATCTTATTGTAAAGCTTAATGAGTTTTCATGTTCGATCTTAGCTTAGTTCTCGTCTCCTTCAATATGGTAATCTTGTACTAGATTGGTTTAGATTCCAAAAAATTGAGTCTCCAACTCGGGTTCTTCGAAAACCCTCTTTAGCTTATTTCTTCATTTTCGATTGTAGTTAGTTATTTCCTTTGTATATTTTAGTTAGGTTTAATTCTATTGTGATGTTTAGTTTACAGTTTTAATTATTTGATTTGATTTCTATTATTTGTAACTCGAATGAATCTTCTAGTATAATTGTCAAATTATTTCACTTATCAATTTTGAATGATTATCTATTATTGCTCATCACTTGTTCAATTTCTTTAAAATGAACTCAAAGTTTCTTTAAATAATAAATTCAAGTTTCTCTTATCACATGTTTTAAATAAAAAAATTTGAAAAAATCAAGTTTTGGCCAAATAAATGATTCGCCGGATTACTGCATATTGCTAGCGGATATTTCAAGTGCTAATACCTTCTTGATATGAAAATAGGAACCACGTACCCGTTCTTTGGATTTAAAAAGATTTTTCTGTTTTAGATTGTTTTGAAATTAAATGAAAGGTTTCTTTATTTTCCATTAAAAATTAAGTAGCAACTCCATGTCATTATCAATATTTTCATCAAAAGTTGAAAGAAGTATTGAGACTTTGAATATTTTTCAAATATTTTCAACAACTCTTTACTGTACTCTTTTTCAATACTGTGCTAAGCCAAATCCAGTGAACTCCGACAACCAGCTGCTTGAGACAGCCAAAGAAGAGAATGTTCCTCTCTAAAAAATTCTTAAACTTAAAATACTCTTTTATCAATCAAAAAACCCTTCACATCCAAATATATGCAAATGTGATGTTATTGCCGGAAAGTTGTACTGATCTGATGGTGATTTCACATCCGCCATAGGAAGACAACTCTTCCAGTCACTCAATTCCACCTCCAAACCACGGAAACAACAATGAAAGTAACATGCTCCACTCAAACATGAAGTCATGCTTGATGTCCTTGACATCAACTTATCCATCGTTGATATCTTCCCACCCCCTGATGCTGATGGTGTTGCCATTCGCAAATCCAATTCTCTCAGATTTTTAATTCAGTTTTGGAAACAGGTCAGATTGACCCAAATCCAAATGGATGTTGGAATTAGTGCATTCACAAAAATATTATCCTTGATGTTTAGGCTTCAATGTTGTCTCTTAGATTTTTAAGAAATGTTTGAGGAGTCTGTGATACATGTATCTAGTTAATTATGATACATATATCTAGTTATTTGTGCAAGACTTTTGAATCAATATTTTTAGTAGTATAAATAGAGATGTAATTAATGATTGTAATAATGTCAAGTGTCCTTAAGTAGCCTACTACAAATTGGACATTCTCTAAGAAAAATATTATCTTTCTATTTTTCCTTCAAGTTGGTACCAAAATAATTTTATGTTCTTAATCTGGGGTTAGGTAAAGAGAAAAATTATGACAGCTAAGATGAACGAAGGCGTTGATCATGATTCTTGACTCAAAGGCCGTAGTTTTACATGTTTTCTTGATATTGATCAATGGATGCAATTTTTGTCGAAGAAAAATGTCGAGGAATTCACCCTTCATGTAAGCTTAGGAAACAAATAGCATTTACTGTTGGAAAACTATATGCACAACGGATGCATACCAGAATCATACCGCTTACATGAATAATAGACAACACATACGTTTATGCTAGAACATATAAACTTTCTGAAATTTAATTCGATAAATACCCCCTTCAAACGAATCCATAAGTTAGACTGCAGTTATGTGGTCTTGTTATACCAAGTTCAAAGCCAACTCTATAAATACTTGGATTGACAAGTACCGAATAGAGAACTTATTTTTCTTCTAGATTAGAAGAACTTCTACTTACAGAGATTTCTTCCTAGTCTAAAACGGAGAACCAAACACACACATATTTTCTTTTGTGAAAGAAACACACGTTGCTTTTTCCTTTTCCCCTAAAAAATAGGATTCTATGTTATAGTTAAATATGGGCACGGTAGAAACCACCGAATTAATTATTGAGGCTTCCTATATGGAAATAATTGAAATAATTAATTTAAATTATTCTTACCATAATATATTATAAATCATTTCACTAGAAATTCGTAATTGCACTACTCTATTTATATTTCAAAATTTCTCATTAAACACTTATGTAATTCTCCATGTTAATATTATAGATACTAATAATTAAATTAAATTACTAATTTACTGATTAATTTCCTTTAGTGCGCTGCTTAACTTATTTCATGTGTCAGATTCGTAAATCCACTTGCAAGGTTTGACACGATGATAAGATATAAACTTCTCAAAAAGGCATATCATCAATATCTATATCGAAACATGGATTCCATCAACTAACTTATTATTTCACCAATATATATTATTATCATCCAATCTACCAGACATTGGAATCTCATCTTTTAATAGATCAAAACGATAATTAATATATACAGATCGTAATAGTTATATCAAGATTGAGAATATAAATACATTTAATAGTTTAGAGAATATGCTTTTGTCAATCAGTCTAAAACAACTATCTTTACTCAGTCTAGTTCAATACATACAGAATACACCAGCACAAGAAGTTGGAACTACACTGTTTATTGATCTTTTAATTATTTTAATATTAATTTATTATTAAATTGTCTCATAATGTCCTAGGCTTATTCTGCCTTTGTGAATATGTTGCAGAACGTTGGAAGGAATGGGCAATTTCTTTGACTGTCCGTTAGTGGTCTTTTAATTGGTGTGTTACTCCATTTTGGAGTTAACTGCTGCATTACTCCATTTGTTGGAGTCAGTGCTATATTCAATTCCTTTCTTGCAACAGTCTTTAGCCGTTGGTGCATTTGACCTTTATTCTTATCAATTCATTCTTTACTCCTCCATTATACCTCGTAACATATGTAACCTCCAAGCCATTTATCTTCACTATTTACTACCCCATTACCTTCCTATTCATTGCTAGAAAGACTTCTTCTACTATCAATAGTGGTGGTCTTCATTTGTTTCGAAACACACTAAAATAGAGAGTGCATAAAAGTTTGTCAAAAAAAAGAGTTCTTATTAGTTGAAGGGAGGTGTTCCTTTAAGTGGAGCTTTGGACTCAACTCTTGTCCAGAGTTTGTTGAGTTATACTTGTGATTAGGCTGTTGTATCCTGGAGGGGACAAGTCAAGAGGACTACTGCTGGACCAGTGAAAACTTTTGTTGTAGTGGGCTTAAACTCCTTAAAGAGAGAGAGATATCCGCGCCTCAGCCTGAAGAGATTTTTATTTTTTCATTTTATTTTCAATTGTAATCTTGTAATTTTCTCTAACAATTTTAAGGAGAATTCATAATGACTGCAATTGAAAAAATCATGGATGTCAAGATGGGAGAACTTAACAAGCCATTTCGGTTCAATGGTAACCATTTCAAGAGATAGAAGGGTAAAGTACTTTTCTACTTAAGCCTTCTTAATGTTTCTTATGTGTTAACTAAGAAGAATCCTAACAAAGTTGATATCACATCTATGAATGATGATGAAACTATTTCTCATCTAGAGAAAGTGGAAAAGTACGATGGTGATTCCTATAAGCATCGATATTATATTCTTAATTGTGTAATCTGATAATTTTTATGATTATTATTATAGAACTTGCTCTAGTGCAAAGAAAATTTGAAAAACATTGCAGAGTAAGTATGATATCGAAGAGGCTGGAGCGAAAAAATATGCAGCTAGTAGATTTTTTCATTTCCAAATGGTGGACAACAAATCACTGGTAGACCAAGCTCAAGACTACATAATGATTGTTGGAGAGCTCAGATCCGAGGATGTAAAAATTGGAGATAACCTTATTGTTTGTGGCATAGTAGATCAACTTCCACCTTCTTGGAAGGAATTTCAAAAAAACTATGCACCACAAACAAAAGGAAACCTCTCTTAAAACATTGATAATGAAAATTCGTATGGAAGAGGAGGCAAGCAGCAAAGATGCACTTTTACAATCAGAAGAGAGCAACATCACAACGAAGGTAAATTTAATTACTTTAAATAACGCTACTCCTGAATCTCACAAAAATACTTCTTTGAAGTCTAAGAAGAAAAAATTCAAGAAAAATAATAGTAGACCTCCCAAGAAAAATAATGGTGAAAATAACCAAGCACAAAATCAACAAGTTCAAGATAAGGGATCATGCTTTATTTGTGGAAGAGTGGGCATATGGCTCAATTTTGCAGATTCTGGAAACGTCGTCCTACCCCTCAAGTAACATTACCGAAGAACCTTTTGTGGTCATGAATATGAATCAAATGAGTTTAATTCTTTTGTTAGATCATTAGGAATAATTCATGAAACTGCTCCTCCTTATTCTCCTTCATCTAATGGTGTAGCGGAAAGGAAAAATAGAATTTTAGTTGAATTGACTAATGTCATGCTTATTGAGTCACATGCACCTTTAAATTTATGGGGTGAAACTATTTTGACTGCTTGTTATGTGTTGAATCGTGTGCCTCATAAAAAGTCTAAATTCACACCTTTTGAAGTGTGGAAAGGTCACAAGCCAAGTTTGGGATATCTAAGAGTTTGGGGTTGTCTAGCCTTTGTGAGGCTAATGGATTCAAAAATTACAAAATTGGGTAAGAAAGTTACTACTTGTGCTTTTCTTGGTTATGCTTCAAATAGTACAACCTATAGATTTTTCAATCTTGAAGATAATGTTATAATTGAATCGAGTGATGCTATTTTTCATGAAAATAAGTTTCCTTTTGATTCTAAAAATAGTGGGTGTCAAAGGATTGAACAAAATATTTTGTCACTACCTAGTTCTTCTACTTCTTTTTTTAAAAATAAAGAAATTGATGATTTTGAGTTAAGAAGAAGTAAAAGTGCTAGAGTAGAAAAAGATTTTGGTCCTGATTTTTATGTGTTTAATGTTGGAGATGACCCTCTAACTTTAAAAGAAGCTTTATCTATACATGATTCTATTTTTTTGAAAGAGGTTGTAAATGATGAAATAGAGTCACTAATTTCTAATAAAACTTGGAAGTTAGTTGATTTACCGCTGGGTTGTAAAACAATTGGTTGCAAATGGGTCTTACAAAAAAAGTTGAAACCGGATGATTCCGTTGATAAATATAAGGCTAGACTAGTTGCAAAAGGTTTTAAGCAACGAGAAGGCCTAGATTGTTTTGATACTTTTTCTCCGGTAACAAGAACTACATCCATAAGACTTTTAATTGCTATGTCTGCGATTTTCGATTTGCAAATTCATCGAATAGATGTAAAAACTGCTTTCTTAAATGGAGACCTAAATGAGGAAATTTATATGGAACAACCCGAGTATTTTGTTCAAGCAAGCCAAGAAAGCAAAGTGTGTAAACTTACAAAATCCCTATATGACTTGAAACATACACCAAAGCAATGGCATGAATAGTTTGATTCCCGTATGATTGAAAATGGATTTAAAACAAAATGAGTGTGATAAGTGCATATATCATAAGTCTTGAAATAATTCACATGTGATTATTTGCCTATAAGTTGATGATTTATTGATCTTTGGCTCTAACATGAATGTTATTGATGAAGCTTAAAATATTCTTAGAAGTCATTTTGATATGAAAGATCTTGGTGAGGCAAATTTTATTCTTGGAATAAAAATTACAAGAACATGTGATGGAATTTCCCTTGAACAGTCGCATTATGTTGAGAAAATTTTGAAAAAATATAAATTTCTTGATCGCAAGCATGTTGTAACTCCTTTTGATTCAAGTGTTCACTTATTTCCTGTTGAAAGTGAAAAAGATGTAATAAATCAAAAGGAATATGCTAGCATAATCTGAAGTTTGAGATATGTGACAGATTGCACTAGGCTTGATATTCCATATGCAGTAGGAGTACTTAGCAGGTTTACAAGCAAGCCAGGTAATGAACATTGACATGCTATAACAAGAGTTATGAGATATTTAATTGGAACAAAAAGTTGTGGTTTGTTCTATAAAAAATATCCTTTGTACTTGAAGGCTTTTCTGATGCAGTTTGGAACACCTTATCAGGTGATTCATGTTCTACCATTGGTTATATCTTTACTTTAGGTGGTGGTGCTATTTGTTGGTGATCAAAAAAGAAAACTATAATTGCTAACTCTACCATAGAGGCTAAACTAATTGCGTTAGCTTCAGCTAGTGAGGAAGCGAATTGGTTGAGAGATTTATTATTTCAAATACCTTATTTTGAAAAACAAATTCCTCCTATTTTAATTCATTGTGATAGCACTGGCAATTGGTAGAGTTCAAAACCGTTATTACAACGGTAAATCAAGACCTATAAGGAGGAAACACAGTAATGTAAAATCGTATTTGACAAGTGGTACCATTAATGTTGATTATGTCAAATCTTGTGATAATCTTGCATATCCTCTTACTAAGGCCTTAACAAAAGAAAAGGTCTGGAGCACATCGAGGGGGATGGGATTGAAGCCTATAAATTCTTGAGTCATATATGAGGAAACCCAACCTGGGAACTAGAGATCATATAACCAGGTTCAATGGGAAAAACAAATCATATGATGACTTGTTGTGAAAAAATGAACTATCTTTTTATTCTCTCATGTGAGTGCATTGTTTCCTGTAGTAATTTGTGAAGGTTGAGTTTACAAAACTCTTAATGAAAATTTGTAGCCCCTATGGGTGGAGTATTAAGCTTACAGGAGCACTATCGACAGATTTCACCTATGTGAGTGTGGAAGTAGGTCGCTTGCTATGAGAATTGGGCTTATTCTCAAAAGCACTCATGAAACCGGGATAGCATAAGGCCGTAACGTGCTAGCTTTTAAAGATCATGTCAACACCTTGATTATTGTGTGTGAGCAGTGATGTTTTATTTTCCTTAAGTTGTCATAGTTCAGGTCTAAGACCACTACGATTTTGGAGTAAAAGTTATTGTTTCACTAAGCGGAGGTTCAATGCAGATCACACCTTCATTATGCATGATAGTCTTCCTTCAGCTGATATAATCTCTTGTTCAATATTAAAATGAGTGGGGGATTGTTGGTCTTTTGAACATTTTAATATTAATTTATTATTAAATTGTCTCATAATGTCCTAGGCTTATTTTGCTTTTGTGAATATGTTGCAGAACATTGGAAGGAATGGGCAATTTCTTTGATTGCCCATTAGTGGTCTTTTAATTGGTGTGTTACTCCATTTTGGAGTTAACTGCTGCATTACTCCATTTGTTGGAGTTAGTGCTATATTCAATTCCTTTCTTGCAACAGTCTTTAGCCGTTGGTGCATTTGACCTTTATTCTTATCCATTCATTCTTTATTCCTCCATTATACCTTGTAACATATGTAACCTCCAAGACATTTATCTTCACTATTTACTACCCCATTATCTTCCTATTCATTGCTAGGAAGACTTCTTCTACTATAAACAGTGGTGGTCTTCATTTGTTTGGAAACACAATAAAATAGAGAGTGCATAAAAGTTTGTCAAAAAAAAAGAGTTCTTATTAGTTGAAGGGATGTGTTCTTTTTGTGGAGCTTTGGACTCAACTCTTGTCCAAAGTGTGTTGAGTTATACTTGTGATTAGGCGGTTGTATCTTGGAGGGGACAAGTCAAGAGTACTACTGCTGGACCAGTGAAAAGATTTGTTGCAGTGAGCTTGAATCTCCTTAAAGAGAGCGACATATCCGCGCCTTAGCCTGAAGAGATTTTTATTTCTTCATTTTATTTTCAATTGTATTCTTGTAATATTGTAATTTTCACTAACACTGTTCCCATTATCACGATACATTATATTTAATCTTGTGCTACAATCATACCAGTGGTTTGTTCAATTTCCATCTTAGATTGTGAACAAAAAACTTTATACTTCTAAGAATTGACGATTTAATCATTTGTGTATAAGTTAAAACACTATACGCCAAATCAACTACTATATAAGTAAATAAACACCTAAACTAACATATAATTTATTAAAACTAAATAAATAACTATTATATAATAAATACTACATCTAAATACATGGTTATTAATATAAATCTCATGGCTAATAGTATATATTTCAACATTTACCTCATAACCTTTTTACATTCCAGCAACTAAGGTATTTGGAACTTCAACATTGCTTGTTCCACCCTCCACTCGGTTTCAAAGGATTTGAGAAGCTTATTAATCTCGATCTTCTACATGTCACTTTTGTTTCATCAATATTTACAAATCTCATCTCTAATAGACAGTTGTTTGAACGTTTGAGGTTGTGTTGCTGCACAAACTTTGACACCCTTGAAACTAATGCCGCTAATCTCAAATTCTTTGAGTTTGATGGAAAATCCAAATCCATTTCCTTCAAGAACGCTCCTATGCTTGAAAAAGTTACTGTGTGTTTCATTGGATGACGACTTTTGGCTGATACATCTCCTTTTTTCTCTAATCTTACAAAGTTCTTCCATTATATGCCTTCACTGTTGGAACTGTGTCTAAGCAGTTCAACAATAGAGGTAATGTACATTTTTGATAATACAAATTATAGAAATTTGCTACATATCATAACCAAATGATGAATTTGATTGGTATCTTAAAGTAATTTTTGACTTGCTTCTAGTACTAGATCGAGGGGGGTGTACCAGAGAGTCCCGACTACTCTGAACAATATCAAATCTCTCAAAACAAATTCCATGTCTTTAAGAAACATCAAGGAGGATTCAGGTGATATTTACTTGATTACAAGCTACCCTAAATTACTGAAAAAATAGGAAGAAATTGTCGAGAGAAAATTCTCTTTTCTATATGTTTGAAATCACTGTACAGATGTGTATATATACAGCTCACGAATACGTGAATAACAAATCGTGAAAAGATAATGGAGAACGTGACTGACCAACTATTAAACGTGTCCTACTTTATCTAACAAACTAGCGCGTCCTACTTTATCTAACAAACTAAAAGATAATTACAAGATAATAAAAAATATATATGACTAATCTTCCAGAAGCCTTTTCAGACAAGAAACACACCTAGCAGACCTCTGTTTTCTTCTTCGTTACTGCTTCGCCATTATCTACACCAACTGTCATGACCCAGGGTAGCCCCTAGATGTAACACGGCGTACAAGACCCCGAGAGGCCTCATACAAGCCCTTAGCATACATAACATACAAGATAATAGAGAAATAAGAGTTCAAAAGAGCATTTGTATACTCAAACAACGGAAGTCTACAACTCATGTCTCAAAGCCTTGTAATATCATAGAATACGAATAAAAGTGATAGGGACGCAGCCCAAAACAATATCCAACACTGAAAAGAAATGACATGAAAAAAATAAGAACAACTAGGCCATGTCCTCGGATGGATGAGGACTCACCAAGTCTTCTTCCCAACTCTAAGTCAATGCACTAGCCACGAGTAGGAGAACTGCCACGTCCTACACCAAGGAAGTTGATGCAGGCAAAAGTATGCGTTAGCACAATTAAGTACTAAGTGTGATAGCAATGCATATAAACACATAAATCATGCTAGAGATAGAGACATAATCATGACATGTAATGGCCAAGCTAAAAACATGATAACATAAGGCATATATCAAGGCCAAAGCAAGCTAAATCATCTTTCCTTCTTTTCTTTACTTCATCATGAGAACACTTGTTCATTAACTTGTGGGGAAAAGCCTTAACCGACATGTAAGACCATGTGAGCTATCAACATGGAATCCGGTGTCTACCCCACACCGTAAAGAGGTGTCCTACTTGCCAAGGTAAGACCATGAACTTCTTAGCTTATGTGGATTCATTAGCTAATGTCTACTTAAAGACAACATCCTATGGTGGAAACATAGTTTATGGGATAGAGATTGATTTAGGAGACTCGGCCTCAACTAGCAGGAGAGTTCCATCTAGAAAACCCGGCCTCTACTAACGGGAGAGCTTTCACTAGAAGACCCGGCCTCTACTAACGGGAGGGCTTCCATCTCAATATCTACTCGGTGCTAAGCATAATTCTCACGGATTAGTCATTAACATATTTATATCATCAAACATGAAAAGGTACAACTAGGGTTACCAATTCAAGCTAAAATCATCCTATAGATATTCATCTTTCATGGACCTTGTCCAAGCTTACATCATTAGAATAGCTCCTTAAGAACATGGGTAATCGCCTCTTTGTTCTTCTTTTATCATAGTGGGAGAATTACGTGAGAAAACTTTTCACTACTCGACCATAGCATCATCATATCATAACTTTTGGCCCTTTACTCTCAAAGCACCCTTAATTCATCATGCTCATATTTCATAGTTTATAGAGTTCATATGGGTTCATGCAAGTTCAACTCATAACATGCAATTCAATGCAAGCTCATGCTTAGAAAGCCATAATTAAGACAATATACCCATACTTGAAGGAACTCATATAATAGAGGAAAATCATGCTTTTGACTTGATCATGCTAAATTCATAAGATTATCCTCAATTCATACATAATTCATGCTTGATTTCATAGAGAATTCATAAAATTCATCAAATCATAACTCAACCCAACAATCAAAGCATAGATTATCAAATTGGGGAGAATTAACTTGGGATCATGGGGGTTCATGCAATCTTTACATCAAATAAAGTAATTCACGCTAATTCGTGCACTAAGTTCCTTTATCACGCTAAATCATGCACTAGGAATCATAAAATCAATAATTGGAATCATAATTGAAGAACCCACAATAGTTGATCACAAACCCTAATTCAATTGGGTTAGAGTAAAACTTTGAAAATCATGAAGAAGGGGAAGGGCCCATTGGAGGAAAAGACTCCTAATGGTGAACACTATCATACCTCAAAGCAATCCACTAGAAATTGGAGAAGATTGAAGGTCTTCAATGGAGGATTCAAGCTCCTTCTTCTTCCTTGAGAGTTGAGAGAGTTTTTTTTAGAGAGAGAAATAATTGAGAGAGGAGAGTTTTGGAATGACTTAGAATGAAAGGAATTAGGCTTAGAAAGTATTTATAGTTCTAAGATTAAGGGTATAACCGACTTAGCTTAATAGGTAAACAATTAGGGAAAAGACCAAAAAGCCCTTAATTAAAAACTGTCGGGGCCAATTGACGGACAGGATCTACGGTCCGTACATCAATTGATGGGCCGTTCTATTCTTCCGTCAATTGATTCAGAAAGTTCATTTTGGGCTGAAAATTTGGCCATCTAGAAGGCATCTACGGAACCTATCTATGGCCCGTCAACTGGACTACGAACCTTCCCGCTTTTCCATAGGTGAAGGTTCAGAAACTTGGAAATCCAAAAATTTCACAGTGCCATTGACGGTTCCCACCTACGGCCCGTCAATCCATCTACGGCCCATCAGTGGCCTCCGTAGGTCACTGTCTTTAGGTGAGTTCTGCATTTTAAAATCCCCTGGAAGCTTGAGGTGTTACAATATCTCCCCTTTGGGAACATTCATCCTCGAATGAGAATCAAGACATCTTGAGAAGGGTAATAGACACGGACTAACAACCCAACCTAGCATGCAATCACATAAATGCACATATCCGAGGAGGAAACATAAACTCCAAGCTAAAGCATGATCAACACATCATATCAGAAGACTTTATGCAACTCATACTTAAATGCACATAATCATATAAGACTCTTCATGAACATACACAATCAAAGAATCATGGAAATCAACTATGACACATGAGACCAAAAGAATGAACCATGAGGATCAAGATACCTCAAGCTAGAGTAGGATCGGAAGGAAAGAGATGAGGATATCGGGACATCATATCGGCCTCGGCCTCCCAAGTAGCACCCTCAACCAATTGATTCCTCCATAGAACTTTCACAGAAGCAACTTCCTTATTCCTTAACTTCTGGACTTGCCGGTCTAAAATCTCAACCGGAACCTTTTCATAAGAAAGACAATCCTTTATGCCAAGATTCTCTAATGGCACTATAGTGGTCGGATCACCAACACACTTCTTCAATAATGAGACATGGAAAACTGGATGCACAGATGCCAAATCATTAGGCAAGTCAAGCTCATAAGCAACCTTACCAACACGTCTCAAGATCTGATATGGGCCTACATAACGGGGACTAAGCTTCCATTTCTTCCTAAATCTCATTACGCCCTTCATGGGTGAGATTTTCAAGTAAACCCAATCATCCACATCAAATTCTAATTCTCTTCTACTAACATCGGCATAGGACTTTTGTCGACTTTGAGCCATTTTCAACCTCTCCCTAATAAGTCAAACTTTCTCCATAGCCTCATGCACAAACTCCGGGCCTATCAAAGCAACTTCACCAACTTCAAACCAACCTATAGGAGATCTACACCTCCTACCATAGAGAGCCTCAAATGGAGCCATACCAATACTAGAATTGTAGCTATTATTATAAGCAAACTCAATCAAAGGCAAATGATCATCCCAAATACCCTTGAAATCGATTACACAAGCTCTCAACATATCTTCCAAGGTCTGAATAGTACGCTCCGCTTGCCAATCGGTTTGGGGATGAAAGGTCGTACTAAGCTTAACACGAGTACCAAGGCCTTTTTGGAACGACTTTCAAAATTGAGAAGTAAATTATGCACCACGATCGGAGATAATGGATAACGGCACTCCATGCAGCCTAACCATCTCCCTCAAATACAACTTAGCATAATCCTCCGACGAATAAGAAATGAAATGGGTTGATTTTGTCATTCTATAAAAAACAACCCAAATCGAATCAAATTGTCGCCTCGTGCGATGCAAGCCCACAATAAAATCCATATTCACATCTTCCCACTTCCAAGTAGGAATACTAATATCTTGGGTCAAACCTCCCGGCCTTTGATGCTCAACTTTCACTTGTTGGCAATTAGGACACTTAGCCACAAATTCTACAATATCTTTCTTCATTCCGTTCCACCAATAAATTTCCCGAAAGTCACGGTACATTTTGGTAGCTCCTAGGTGGATGGAATATCGAGAACTATGGGCTTCCGATAAAATTTGCTATCTTAAGCCCTCTACATTGGGAACACACAAATGACCTTGATATCGAAGCACACCATCTCCCCCTTGGGAGAAAACCTCTATGGACTTCTTGAGTACCACTTTCTTTAGTTCAGCCAAGTTAGGATCAAGACCTTGTTTAGCTTTCACATCATGCACAAAAGAGGACTCGGAACCCTTGTGAACCGTAACACCACCTTTAGTAGAATCAACCAATCTAACACCCAATCGAGCCAATCTATGGACATCGCGAACCAACTCTTTCTTACCATCCTCAACATGAGCAATACTACCCATAGATAATCGACTAAGAGCATCCGCCACCACGTTAGCCTTACCGGGGTGATAGAGAACACTCATATCATAGTCTTTTAACAACTTGAGCCACCTTCTTTGGCGGAGATTCAAATCTTTCTATTTTAACACATATTGCAAACTCTTATGGTCGGTGAAGACATCTACATGTACTCTATACAAATAATGTCACCATATTTTCAAAGCAAACACAACTGCTGCTAATTCCAAGTCATGAGTAGGATAGTTCTTTTCATGCACCTTAAGTTGTCTTGAAGCATAAGCAATGACCTTCCCGTTTTGCATAAGAACACATCCTAGCCTAATCCTCGAGGCGTCACAATAAACCACAAAACCATCGGATCCTTCCGGTAGAGTCAATATCAGAGCCGAAGTAAGTCGAGCCTTCAACACTTGAAAACTCTTCTCATATGCTTCGGACCATGCAAATTTAACCTTCTTTTGAGTCAAAGCCGTCAATGGAGAAGCAATGGATGAAAACTCTTCAACAAACCTCCTATAATAACCGGCTAAACCCAAGAAACTACTGATATCCGAAGGTGATAAAGGTCTAGGCCAATTCTTAACCGCTTCCGTCTTCTTAGGATCTACCTCAATGCCCTTACCGGAAACAATGTGACCAAGAAAAGCCATAGACCTTAACCAAAACTCACATTTACTAAACTTCGCAAAGAGTTGTTCGTCCTTGAGGACTTGCAACACAATCCTCAAATGATTAACATGTTCACCCTCATTCTTTGAGTAGATTAAAATGTCGTCAATAAACACAATCACAAACATGTCAAGTTATTGCTTAAACACTCTATTCATCAAGTCCATAAATGCGGCCAGAGCATTTGTCAATCCAAACAACATTACCAAGAACTCGTAGTGACCATACCTAGTCCGTAAAGCCATTTTCGGAATATCATCTTCCTTCACCCTTAATTGGTGATAGCCCGAATGAAGGTCGATCTTAGAGAAATAACTAGCCCCTTGAATTTGATCAAACAAGTCATCTATCCTTGGTAGAGGATACTTATTCTTAATGGTAACCTTGTTCAATTGGTGATAGTCGATACACATACGGAGTGAACCATCTTTCTTCCTTACAAACAAGACCGGAGCACCCCATGAAGAAATACTTGGCCGGATGAAACCCTTATCCAACAAGTCTTTCAACTGCCCTTTTAGTTCCTTAAGTTCTGCCGGAGTCATTCTATAAGGAGGAATATAAATAGGTTGCGTATCTGGGAGAAGGTCAATACCGAAGTCTATTTCTCTTTCGGGAGGAATACCGAGCAAGTCATCGGGAAACACTTCCGGAAACTCATTAACAGTGGTGACCGACTCGAGAGTAGGGGTCTCGGAATCTATATCCCTCACCTTAACAAGATGGTAAATGCAACCCTTTGAGATAATCTTTCTAGCTTTTAGATAAGAAACAAATTGACCTCGAAACATAGAATTTCCTCCCTTCCACTCTAGGATAGGCTCATTTGGAAATTGAACTTGATCATTCGGGTCCTACAATCAATAGAGGCATAACAAGCATGCAACAAATCCATCCCAAGAATAACATCAAAATCTAGCATGTCAAGCTCTACAAGATCAACATGAGTGACTCTATGGGATAAGGAGATGGGACAGTCTCGATAAACTCTCTTAGCCATGATATATTCTCCAATCGGAGTAGCGACATGAAAAGGATCTAGCAACACATCCGGAACAACATCAAACCTCATAGCCACATATGGCGTCACAAAATACAAGGTAGCACCGGGATCAAGCAAAGCATAAACATCAAAATGGAAAACTCTTAACATACCAGTAACCACATCGGGAGAGCTCTCTTGCTCATGACGAGCCTAAAGTGCATAAAATCGGTTTTGCTTCTGAGCATTTGAACCCGATCCTCTAGGTGGAGCTTGCTTAATCTCTCTTCCCTTGGCCGTGAGAGATGGGCAATCCCTCATCTTGTGACCACTCTTTCCACAATTACAACAACCATCCGTACTGGCTAGACATCTACCTTCATGCTTTTTCCCACACTTGGCACAAGGAGCCAATAAAGAACCACCATTACTCCCTCCTTGAGACTTGGGGTTAGACACCCTATCATTGTTGGACTTCGGAGGAGCATTGGATGAGCCTTGGTTAGAGAACCTTGGTCGAAATCTAGGACATTTCTAAGTGGCTTGTATGAGGTCTTTCGGGGTCTTGTACGACATGTCACGTCTAGGGGGTACCTTAGGTGCTGCACATTGTTCCCATAATCAAGATACATTATATTTAATCTTGTGCTACAATCATACCAGTGGCTTGTGCAATTTCCATATTAGATTGTGAACAAAAAACTTTATACTTCTAAGAACTGATGATTTAATCATTTGTGTATAAGTTAAAACACTATACACCAAATTATATACTATTTAAGTAAATAAACACATAAAGTAACATATAATTTATTAAAATTGAGTAAATAACTACTCCCTCCGTCTCATTTTATGTGGCACCATTTGACTTTGCACGGTGTTTAATAAAAAAGTAAGACTTTTGAAACTTGTGGTCTAAAACAATTCTTAGATATTTGTGTGGCTGTAAATAAATTTCATTAAGGGTAAAAAAGAAATTTTAAAACTAAATTGTTTCAAGTTATAGTAAAGTGACATTCTTTTTGGGACGGACTATAAATGATATGGTGCTACATAAAATGGGATGGAGGGAGTATTATATAATAAATACTATATCTAAATACATGGTTAATAATATAAATCTCATGGCTAATAGTATATATCTCAACATTTACCTCATCACATTTTTACATTCCAGCAACTAAGGTATTTGGAACTTCAACATTGCTTGTTCCACCCTCCACTTAGTTTCAAAGGATTTGAGAAGTTTATTAATCTCGATCTTTTACATGTCACCTTTGTTTCATCAATATTTACAAATCTCATCTCTAATAGCCGGTTATTTGAACGATTGAGGTTGTGTTGCTGCACAACCTTTGACACCCTTGAAACTGATGCCACTAATCTCAAATTCTTTGAGTTTGATGGAAAATCCAAATCCATTTCCTTCAAGAACGCTCCTATGCTTTAAAATGTTACTGTGTGTTTCATTGGATGACGACTTTTGGCTGATACATCTCCTTTTTGCTCTAATCTTACTAAGTTCTTCCATTATATGCCTTCACTGTGTGAACTATGTCTATGCGGTTCAACATTAGAGGTAATGTACATTTATGATAATACTAATTATATAAATTTGCTACAGATCATAACCAAATGATCAATTTGATTGGTATCTTAAAGTAATTTTTGACGTGCTTCTAGTACTAGATCGAGAGAGGTGTACCAGAGAGTCCCCGACTACTCTGAACAATATCAAATCTCTCAATTTTTCATCCATGTCTTTAAGAAACGTCGAGGAGGATTCAGGTGATATTTACTTGATTACAAGTTGCCCTAAATTACAATATCTTACAATTGAATTTGTAAGCACTCTCTTGTTTTTTTTTTATTAAGGTGATATATTGAATTAACATTGTTTCTTCTTCATCTGAACTCACCTAATTAACTGTTCCTTTGAAATTCTTTTAGAACCCTGTCGGTAATATTGTAGAACTTATTGTACAATTTCTACGAGCCCAATCGTTCTTGTACGGTGCTGTGAAGCTTTAAAGAGTTCATGTGAACATGTTTATTGGTCTAGAGATGGAAATGGAATTTATGAAGTTTATTTTTGCATCTGCACCTATACTTTGAGGAGATATTCATTTGGAATTTTTCATATCTCCTTCTTCGTTCAAGTAAACAAATGATTGATGAGATGGAAGAATTCCACAAAGCATCACCTAATGTTGAATTCATATTGAAGAAGTCGAGTTGGAATATCGTGTATTACGTGAACCCGAAGAAGTCATGGAAGTTCCTTTATTTTGCTTACATATTATTTTTTGTACCATTTCTTGTGCTTTAGCTTGCCTGTTATACCCTGCCTATCTAATCAGTACAAAGGTGCCTAACATAAAAAACGTAACTACAACAATTTTCAATTGTAACACCACATAAGTTTGTAACATTTGAAATAACAAGCTTATGTTTGATAAGCCAATTTATTGAAATTTACGTCAACCATCAATGGGATGTTGGGAGAATAATGAAAATTAGGTGGTTATACCAAGTAATAACAATATAAACTCACTTGAATTCATAGATGGAAGCTAGAGGTCAAGGGGTACCTTGAAACAAAAAATTTAAGTGATGAGTTTATTATAAGAAAGTTTTGATATGATCCTATTTATGTACTGACTTGGGATAAGGGTATATTCCAATATATATTGAGTTAGGAGACCTATAATTTATCAAATCGAGGGTCTACGAGTCTAGTTTCCAATACACAAAACTGTTTGTCAATACAACATCAAAGTAGAGAATTATGACCATTTTGCCGCAGACTGTCTAGGCAAATCGGTTAAGGATCCAGGTCAGGTTTGGCCGCCTTTAAAAGGTTCTTTTTGACTTCAAAAAAGATAAATTTCACATTTTTTCAAAAGAAAAACGTCCATGGCCCATTGAAGAGAGCTCTAAGACCTTTTAGGTACCCCCTTATAGCTTGATTCTTCTGTGGCTCATGTTCAGAAAAATGTTCTCCTTATCGCAAGTTTCGTTTTGTGCTATTTCTTCTTATTTTTTGTTGTGGTTCAAGAACGTTTGTGTGTAATCTGGGTTTTAAGTTAATTATATGGTTGAGATACTTTGAGAAAAGGTTCTACACCTAATTTTCTTAGAATATCATGGACTAAAGTTTCTAATCAATTCCTATGACCTAAGCTTTATTTTGGTGCATTTTCTTAAAGTGTTGGAGTTAGGATGGTGTTGGACCCTTGAGGCAAATTTTTATGCTTGACAAATAGAATCTTTTAGGTTAAAGTAAATTTCCTCCATTGCATTTTTTACTTTTCTTGTCATTTTGTCAGTTTCTGAGCCACGAGGTGGAGTCTGAGTGTCGTGGCTCCAGTCAACCTAGTTGTTGTGTTGTTGTGATCTGTTTTGATGTATATAATGATGCTATTAAATTTATGGAGGGATGGGAGATTGGTGCTCAACTTTTAGGTGTCGGGTACAGAGGTTATCGATTGAATGGCTATAACACCTCAGATTTTGAAAGAACTAAAGAGAAGTTCATACTAGCCACCATAAGTTTTAAGTTTGGATCATCTTAAAACAACCATATCTTTTAGCAAATAAATGATTAGGTGGCCCATGATCTATCAAATCGAAGGTCTCTGAGTCCTCTTTCCAACGGCACCAAGTTTGCTTAATTTCTAGCTCAAAGTAAAAAGTTATGCCCATTTGAGTGAAGCCTCTTTATTTAAGGCATCTCATTCACTTTAGAAAAGAGTATTTTGGTCTTTTCCTTTTACCACTAGGCTTAACACATTTTTACTGACTTAATTAAGGGTCTAACCAGATTCTAAATAACCTATTCACATTCCTAAACACTTAGGGATTTAGAGCGAGGTTTCAAGAGGAGAAAAAGGGCAAAGTTCAAGCGTTGTTTAAGCTGTGTGGTTTTCGCCAAGAACATCATTCTTTCCAGCTATGTAAGGCTTCTCACATTGTTGGACTTGTTCGTCCTCACACCGTACATCTAGTTATCCATGAAATCATTGTATCTAAAGGTTTTCTTGAGTAGTTCTTGACATTTGTTAAATTCCTTAACATTGGAGATTGTGAATTCTTGTGTGTTGTGGATCCTTAGTAAAAGTTGTGTTTCCCAAAAGGATTGTGTTGAATTCCTCATGTATTCGTGTTGGGTTATAAAATCAAGACGAGTTTAGGAGGATTTCCCCCATTCTAAATGGATTAGGACCCTAAATTGAGCATAAAAATTCATCGGATTTCTGGGCAGAGGAGTGGGGCAGCGCACCACCATAGCGCCAGAACTACTGATCAATATTTTAGGGCCTAGCGCCCCGTGCCAGCAGTACGTGTGGGATCATCTAGCCTTCTTCCTTTCATGCTTCATTCTGAACGTGTTCCTTTGAGTCGTGACTACGTTCCTTTCTTAGTATTAACTCCTAAAGGCTCCATTCACCTTTGAGATTTCCTATATGTTCTAATCACCTATCTTAATTTACATTTATAAACTAAAGTGAGTATAAAAGGAAAGTTCAAGAAGTCTTTTGAGTTATTATTGAGAACGCTTGTTAATCAACAATGATCTTAAACCGAGTTTTGGGAAAGTAAAGAGGAGTTTGAGAATCTTTTTAGAACAAATGCTTTGTCTTTAAAATTGATTATGAGAAAGAGTATAAGATGAGTTTCGAGGAAGGTATAGGGAACTAAGTAATTCCCAAAGATATAGTTTTAAATTTAGAAAAGAGAAACTTTGTTTTCTAAATGAGTTATGAGTTCAGAGATACTTCAGAGTAGTTATCTCTTTTAAAAGGATCTTTTGAGTAATTACCTCAAATTGATAAAAAGAGTAGTTATTTCTTTTAAAAGGATCTTTTGAGTAAGTACCTCAAATTGATAAAATAGAATGTTTTTAAACATTGAGCATGAATATATATATTTATTGGGAGTAGTATTGAGCAATGATATGGGGGAGAGTTCAGACAACTCATAGACCTCATAAACCATGTAGCCAACATGGGTACAAGATCATACTGTTTAGATGAATTTTTAGTGCCTTCGAGCAGAGTTTAGTGGATCCACTTAGTTGAGGTGTTCTATACCTCGAGAAGGTATAGGATAGTTCTGGCAGCATGGGTGAGATGATGTATCATCACGTAGCTCGTAGTGATGGTTGTCGGTTAGAGAATCTCTCAAATAAGAGTAAAGAGTAATTTATTGTATTTTTATATACATCCTTGAGTTATATCTTTTATTTATGAAGCTTTAGAGGATTTTATCTCTAATCATGCTTTACATTGAGTTGAGTATTTCTTTCTGGCTAGTCAGTTCAGTATATGCTATTATTGCATTCTTTCGGTAAGAGTTTAAATGATTTTTCCATCATGATTTATATTATATTTCAGTTGAGTTATTGTTTGAGTTTCAGTTCAGTTATTTGTTATTCAGCTATATTACATACTCGTACATTCCATGTACTGACGTCATTTGACCTGCATCTTTTATGACGCAGATACAGGTACTTAGGATCCTCAACATGAGTTCGTTGAGATCACTTTAATTCATCCGCTCATCAGCTTTCGAGTGAGGTCTCCTTGCTTCCGGAGGACTCTAGTGTTATGAGTTGTTGGTATTAGTAGCATTTTGAGTAGTCGTGGATCTTGTTGCAACATTAGTCTACATATAGTAGAGGCTTCATAGATAGATAGTTTTTGGAGAGTCTTTCAGTCTCAGAAGTTTTCATTAAAACTTTTGTTTATTACTCAGTAAATTCAGAGAATTTTGAAATTTAATATACTGTTGTTTTAGCATTTCTTTTAGTTTGATGTTTGAGTTAGTCTTCCACTTGTAGTCAGCCAGGATTAGGGTTCTCTTGGGGACCAACAATGCTTCTCGATTGCCGGTCATGTCTAGGGTGTAAGCTCGGGTCATGACAAACTTGGTATCATAACACAGAGTTAAAGTGTCCTAGGGTGTCTATGAAGCCATGTCAGTAGGATCGTATTTATAGTTTTGAGGGCCCCACTTCTATAAATGAGGGACTATAGAAATTTAAGAAAAGTTTCCCTTCTTTCATACTCTAAATTATGCACTAGAATTGTGTCATATGGAACTTATTCATACTCGTGTATTTCTTAAATCCATTCGACTACCCCTACTACTTAAGGTGGTTAAAATAGCAAAGCCTAGATCCTTATTGATGAGTTACGATTAACAAAAGTCTTCAGAAAGTCATGAGACTGTAGGGGGCTTTAGAGAAGCCCGTGAGTGAGCTTAAGTGTTCAGATTCGAAAGAATGCACTCTTATTCATATGAATTGTGTGTTCAAGCTAAAAGCGAGATGTACTCCCAGACTCTCTTCTCTAAGTCTTGTTTCAGGTGATACCTTTTAAGAGGAGAGTAAGTTCTAAAGCTTGGATTGTATTTTCACCTGAAAATATAGTATAAGTTACAATGTTATAAACAGTAGTAAAAGTGCCCAGAATTAGAAGAATGCATGCAGATGTATAATAATCTAAGAAAGGAAGATAGTGATGAGGTAAATTATGATTTTGCAGTCATGCACCCAGTAAGTTATTAATGACGAGTTTTCCCTTATGGGTAGACTAAGAAGTGATGAATTTGTGTAGATCTCATGATAGAAGGTATAGTAAGTTACTAGTATGGATGCATTAGAGTATACTTAACCAGAAGGGAGTTTATGTCAACGCCATTGTGTTTTTAAAGGCTAAGCATATGTGTTGAATAAAAGAGCAGAGTATTTATGAGGTGATAGATCTAAGCTAGGCTTATGATTTTTGAAAGGAGAGCCCATAGTATTTAGAGGATTATAGAACTAATTAAGTAATGATGTATAATAAGTGGGAAAATAGTACTTAAGTTGTGAAAAGGAATGTGGCACTAATCTGTAAGTATGTAGATGGATAGATAAAGATTTAGTACTTGTCATGAGGTCTTAGTGGGTGAGTGTTTCTTTATTTTATCTAGGAATCGTAAGTAGTAAAAGATGTGAGAAATTATATTGATATATGTGTTTAGTACTAGCCACTAAGCTTGAATTTGAGATGAGTATCATGATAAAAGGATGGAAATATGAGGGTGATGATGTTAGTTTTGAGATCAGATGTAGTAGGATTGACCTAAAGTTGGTGAGGAATTAAGGTGTTACTTTGAATAAAAGTATGTGACACAAGTGTGATATTATGACCCATAGAAGGTGGCCAAGTCACTAGATTAACAAGAGTATTAAGAGGTGTACCCAAGATCATACATAGTCAGATAAGGTTCTAATTAAATTTAACATTTTCATGTAGTCCTAGATAGCATATTGGAGTTTCAAATGTGTAGGCTGATGTAAGCATTATTTAATACCCTTAAGGGTAGAAGGGATTTTATATAGTCAATGATGAGCCTCTTAAATATAGTTCCGTGTTTCCTCTAGTTAGGTTGACATGAACATAGAAGGATGTTATTAGTAGGCTAAGAAGGAGAAGTCAGATTATTAACAGTTAGATTAAGTGGCCTTATAAGCCAATGAGAAGAGGGGAAGAGAGGCATCTTAGAAAGAGGTCTTAGAAGGAGTCTTAGTACCTGCTTATGGAGAGTTCAGTAGTCATAAGATTTGCATCTTCTGAGTAAGAAAAGCAAATGTAGACTAGTTTAGAGATAATAAAATAGATCCATTGCTTTAAAGTGTCAGCTTTAGACTTATGGGGTATATGATAAGATGAGAAACTAAGTCAAGTGTAGAGAATCAGATTGTAATGTGTTCAAAAAGAGTTTTAGAGATATATCAATCCATTCATAATTTTGAGCATTCCTCAAAGTTCAGTTATTCCAATATCTTATTGATGTTTCTTATATCAAAATTGTGTTCATGACTTATACTCATACACTTTAGAGATATTCACATACATGCTCAGTTTTTAGAATGAGGGAAAAAGACTTTAGCCCATTGATCTCAATCTTATTCTATAAATTTATGGATATCAGCCTTATGATATGAACTTATTCATACAAGAACTCATGACACATAGTACGCTCAGTCTCGCAAATTCATGATTTGATCTTAATGGATAGCAACATAATGTTATGTCATTCATATTCTTGTATCAGATTTCTTGAGTGAATCGTGCTGATGATTTTTCGGTCTAAGATCTTTCAGTGATCCTTTTTCAGTTGTGAGGGTGAGGCTGATGATAGTAGTTGAGTAGTGATAGAATGAGAAGGTTGATATTTCTTATTGTGATAGTGATGGTGTGTTTATTCCATCGAACGTTTTAAATGTGGAGGAAGAAGGAGATAAGGTTTTACAATGAGTAATAAGTCAGTTTCCTGGTAGTAATGCGTGAAATTTCAGTTGGTAGAAGTGACGAGAGAATGAGGAATTCTTATAAGGATTGGTTAGTAGGACTGGATGGAGTGGTTATAGTACTAGGCTTGAATGTGGTGTGGTAGCATGTGGATGAATGCATGATGCAGTAGGTGGTTCTTGATTAAGACTCGAGGTTGGTTGAATGTGGTAGTAAGGAGTAATATTCATGGGATGAGATTTCCTGTAGGGCTATAGAACCCCAATCTTGTGATTTCGGTTAGAATAATCACCTTATGTTAAGTACTTTGTGGTTTCGAGTTAGGCTTGAATATAGTAAGAGCATACAGTTAGACTTAGACCCTGGTAAGAGTAGTCATATACCCTTGTGGAACCCATGATTTGCAGCCAATGAGGTGTGGTAATAAGAAAGAAGAGTATAGTTTATAACTGTTTCTAAGCTTCAAAACTATCAGTCGTATCGCTCAAGGCATAATATTCCTATTCTTTCTTCATGCCCATACATCCTTGCCTTATGCCAAATAGCTTTAGATAGAGCGTGACTATATTCAAACTCATATCGTTTTTGACTTATGTGTCATAGACAAGTTCTAAACTCTTAGTAGGAATCAGTTACGCATATGTTAGTAGCCAAGTTCAGAAGTCAGAAAGATAGTAAGAGTAAATGCTTTCCATTATTCACGTTTCTAAAAACTTAGAATTTTAGAGCAAGGTTTCAAGAGGAGAAAAATGGCTAAGTTCAAGCGTTCTTTAAGACGTGTGGTTTTCTCCAAGAACATCGTTCTTTCCAGGTATGTAAGGCTTCTCATAGTGTTGGACTTGTTTGTCCTCATGCCATACATCTAGTTATCCATGAAATCGTTGTATTGAAAGTTTTCTTAAGTAGTTCTCTATATTTGTTCAATTCCTTAACAAAGGAGGTTGCGAATTCTTGTGTGTTGTTGATCCTTAGTAAAAGTTGTGTTTCCCAAATGTATTGTGTTGAATTCCTCATGTATTCGTGTTGGGCTTGAGAATCGAAAAGAGTTTAGGAGGATTTCCCTCATTTTAAACGAGTTCGGAACCTAAATTGGGCATAAACATTCGTTGGATTTTTGTAGAGGGGTGGGGTGGCGCGCCACCATATCTCCAGAAATACTGGTCAGTAGTTTGGGGCCTAGTAACCCGTGCCAGCAGTACGCCAGGGGTCACCGTGCCTTTTTCCTTCCGTATTTCATTCCAAACGTGTTCCTCTAGGTCGTGACTACGTTCCCTTCTTAGTATTAACTCCTAAAGGCTCCATTCACCATTGAGATTTCCTATATGTTCTAATCACATGTCTTAATTTACATTTAAAAATTAAAGTGAGTTTAAAAGAAAATGTTCAAGAAGTCTTTTGAGTTTTTATTGAGAACCCTTGTTAACCAACAATATCTTAAACTGAGTTTTGAGAAAGTAAAGAAGAGTTTGAGAATCTTTTTAGAACAAATGCTTTGTCCTTAAAATTGATTCTGAGAAAGAGTATAAGATGAGTTTCGAGGAAGGGCTCGGGTCATGACAATGGCGTGAAGTGCATGCACCTTGTTATATTACCTCAGAAGCTTGCCACTCTGGTGAGAGGTTTAAAGAATCGTGTTGTTGTTACTTGCTATTGGTTATTTTTAGATTGTGACTTTGATTGTAGAGTTAAAAGTGGGCTGGTTGTGATAACAACCGTAATGCCTTATCGATTAGTTATGGCTTGTTTTTGCAATTTGGTCGATTCTCGCATAATTATTGCATTACCTTTGGTTTGCTAAGCTTCGTAGAGGCAACTTTGGGGATTTGATTGAAAGTTATTTTAAGCCTATTATTTCTCTTCTGGCATAATCCTAATGGCGTAATCTTGTTATGGCCGGTATATTTTCATTATTTGACATGTAGCCTTGTCCTATTGAGTTGGTTACCGCCATATGATATAATGTCTATTAGTGACACTCTACTCCTTTCTTGGAGGCCTAGAAAAGCATGTTATGATTGTATTTTGATCAAATATGACTACTTGTTATTGTTGTGATGTTTTATTGTCTAGTGGCTTGTTTTGGCCTCAGCAGACACTAGCACAGTAGGCTTCTTGAGCATATAGATTAATTGTTATATAGTGCCTACGGGCCGGGTAGACTGTTCCAACAAGCCAGGTAGACTGCGCTTACGGGCTGGGAGGCTGTGTCTATGAGTCGGGTAAACCGTACCTACGGGATATACAGGCTGTACTTACGAGACAGTATATTTATGTATTGTACCACAGAGCCTAAAAAATTTATTGATTCACGGCACATGAATATACAAATAGTTCAGATCATACCATCAGTGGGATCCTATTAAGGAGGCTAATATGGGTATTTAGCGATTGTTTGCGCTCATAAGGACTTATTGTGATTGTGTGTTGTTTGTATCTGTCGGGATTATGGGGGCCAGGTTATTGCTTCTTATGTGTTTATATTGTCTTATTAGAGGCAATTAAGGCATTGTATTTGTGTTTCAACCCTACCCATTTCGTTCGATCCTTATACTTCAGTTTCAGCTTTAAGTTTACTTTCATGGTTGGTACATTGTTTTGTACTGATGCCCCTTTCCTGGGGGCGCTGCATTCTTTCCTACAAGTCATAGTGAGGACCAGGCACACCTGTCGAGTAGCACAACCGCCTATCCAGCAGATTAGTTGACTCTTTTCTTTTAGGGGTTGCCACAGTCTCAAAGCTTTGCTTGTTTTCTTTTTTATGACTTTTGGATAGGTCGGGGCCCTATCCATACAAGTACTGTATTCATAGAGGCTTTCAGACTAGTGCGTTGGGTTGTGTAACCATGTTTTTTTGCCATGTTTGCCTTGCTTATTCGTTGGCTGAAATTTTATAGTCATTTGATGTATTAGTTATATACATACAAATTTGTAGCCTTTATATAGTGATCTTGGTAGCTTTGATGATGCATATAGCGTTTATGGTTTTTTAGATACCATGGTGGCCTCGACGGTCCAACCAGACTTTTGTGCTAGCTGGTTATGATTTTATATAAACTGTTGCGAATAGTCGTTTTCTTTGTAGAGATGTTGACAGGGACCTTTCCTCCCGAGGGCTTATTATTAGCTCAGATATAATTGTATGTTTTCTTGATTGTTTGTTGTTGTTATGTGCCACTAGCAAAAATTTCAGCAGCGTCGGCTCAAGTCTAAGTTTTGGCATAAGGTGTTTGTTGTACCCCTCGAGTTTGGGGCGTGATATTAACAGTGGTCACATAGTTATTATGTTATTCCAATTTTTGCCCCTGTGTTATACAATTATGGATATTTAATCCTAATTAACTTAGATGTGTAGTTTTTGTCTATAAAACTGAATAAATGGGGATAATCTTTTGTCCAGGTGGAGTCCAATCTCAATAATGATAAAAAAAAAATTCAAAGGGGATACATGAGACTTGGAGGTCCACATTGGGGCATAATGGGGTCAGTTTGCTAACATCGAAGGCATTTTTATCCTATTTTTAATAATTCAAGGGTATTGTTGGACCAAAACCCCCAATAGTTCAAGTTTTTTTTTTGGCCTTTTTCAATTTTATGATAATTTTGTTAAGCACTAAAATTTCGTCAATTTTAAGGACCAAATATACATTACAGATTAATCAAAAGTTATATGTGAATATTACAAGGATCAAAATTGGATAACATCGTAACTCAGAGACAAAAAAATTTATTTTTCCTTTTATAAAATAATGTGGGGGTTGCGAATAATTTAAATTTCAAACAGATTGATAGGTGGTGTTTTATTTTAGTTTTATTTTATTTTTAGTTTTATTTTATTTTAGTTTTATTTTATTTTTAGCTACATTACTTTTTAGTCATCGAAACTTGTATAAATCTTGAAAGGAGAGGAAAGGCACAAGTAATTTCTTGGGTGATCATTCAGATATATATTCATTGCACAAAGTCCATATTTCAACTTTTCATCAAACTCAACCCCGTGTATTCAAAAAACAAACTCACCAAAAATCTATGTTTTGGTGATGTGAAATGATACAGTGAGGGTAAATTTCATAAATGGTCATATAATTAAATTTTTACGCCAAAGTCACTTAACTATGTTTTAAGATATAAAAAAATAATTTTAGATCTATAACACAAAAATCATATCTGTCAAAAGATTCAACTTCAGATGAGTATTATTTTTTTTGACTAATAGATACAAATCTTCGGTACACTAAGCAAGATATTAACAAAATAATTTTTTTGGTATTTTAATTTTTTAACCAAAGTCCAAAAATATGATCTTTATGCTAAAATAATTAATTAAGAGGGATATGTTGTGTTGTGTTGTATTGTGTTGAATACAACATTGGGATAGATTGTACTGTTCTATGTTATTATATTATGTGATAAATCAAAAACTTGAATGATTAACCTACAAGAAAAGTAGGGTACGAGGTTGAACTACTATAAAAATATATGATTAAGAATAAACTAAGATTATTAAATAATAAGTAAAGACGAATGAAAAGAAAATATAAAGATAATAACGTGATCTTACCAAATTGGTCATTACATAAAATTAGAATTTTAGTCGTTATCTAACGAGGAGTTTAATCTATATACCATACAATAAAATTTAATTAACAATCAAACTACACATGATATTTAAACTAACAACACATTATATTACACGACAACAACCATCCAAATTAAATAAATGAGTCCATTTTTATTATTTATTGGGTCTAATGTCTTAAATTTATTACAAATTATTTAAGTCCATTTTTATTATTTTAACCCAAAGTCATTTTCAGTTTAAGGCCCAAACTTATGTCGCGTAACTAATGACATGGAGTTTCAAGAAAATTCAAGGCCAACAAGATGATGCCATGTGTTTAAATGGCGTGGTAGCTCTGGGTCAAAACAAAAATGAACCAAAAGCGAGTTCATGGAAAGATAGGAGAATGCTCTAGGCGCACTTTAGCAAAGACTGCTAACGTACGCTGGTAGTTATTTCTACAATGCACCAACGGAAACGAGCAGAGACGATACCGGCAATGGAAACACCAGTAGATACGCCGTAGGACGAGATCAACCGGCGAGTGCAAGCTATTCAGTTTGGTAGCTTTGATCCGAATCGATTTAGCACAATTATGGAAAGAACAGAAATGGTTGCTAGCTCAACACTACAGCTGAAGCCATTTGGGGGAGAAGACACTGGTTCGCAACTAGCAGCTAGACGGCTCCAATTTTCTGATACAGAGTCATCGAAACATCCAACACTAGTGAAGCAAACTGAATACGCAGGAAATCAAGAGGCCAGGATGGTCAAGACACTAGAGTACATACCTCCTAGCTCAAAAAATGGGAAGATTATTGTGAACATAGAGACGAAAGACCTCCTGGAGCAGCAGAAATACTAGGAGAACTCAATAATAGGATATGTTATCGGGGATACACCGTATGTCAAAACATTGGAAAACTTTGTACGAAATGCTTGGCGATTTGTCAAAATGCCCCCAATTCTAATGCACGATGATGGGTATTATATCTTCAGATTTGAATCGGATGAAGACAGAGGTAGTGTGCTACAAGCGGGGCCTTATACATTCTTCAATAAACCTCTTATACTGCATAAGTGGGATATATATTTTGAATTTGATCCGAATTGCCTCACAATAATGTCATTGTGGGTAATACTACCAGGACTCCCTGTGGGTTATTGCTCAAGTGAAGCTTTGAGTAAAATGGCACGTTCTATTGGAAAGCCATTATACACTGATAGCTTCGTGGCATCTATGGAAAGAATATCTTATGCTAGAATACTTGTGGAAACTGATGTGTCTCAACCACTGATTTACTCTGTAGAAATTATTACTCCTTCAGGGACGTTTCAACAGCCTGTTGAGTATGAATGGAGACCTTGTTTCTGCACTGATTATATGAGGTTTGGGCATAATGTTGAAGGATGCTGTACAAAACAAAAAGGAGACAAGGAAGAGGTGCAGCCTAAGTTTCAAGTAGTCAAACGTAGAAGGAGAAGAAATAGGAAACTGAGGCAACCAAGGATGGATTGGAAGGCTACATGAGTATTGAAGCTACCTGAAGTGGGCAAAGGAATAAATGGTCAAAAGGATGATCAACCTCAACAGCCACAACCACAGAGAAATACAAGCCCTAATCAGGATGGTGTAGTAGAAATGAATGTTCAGATACAAAATAGATATAGTGCCCTTCATGACAATGTAGGGGCACAAATTGAAGACCGTGGGGGTATCCCCATCCCTCAATGATTATTTCTACTTGGAATATTAGGGGACTAAATCAGCCCCTAAAACTGAAGGAGTTGAGGCTCCTTCTATAAAAACACAAGATAGATGTAATGGGAGTACTGGAAACTAGAATCAACCAGAATAAAGCAGCTAATATTGTGCAGAAAATAGTGCCTACCTGGAAGAACTGTATGAACTATCCATTTGCTTACAATGGTAGGGTGTGGCTACTATGGCAGACACATATTCACGTGTAGGTGATAGTGGTTCATGAGCAGTTTATTCATTGTACTATTACAAAAGAAGCTACAAACTTCTCTGCTCACCTTACAGTAGTATATGCTAGAAATGAAAGTCAGCAAAGGGAGCTATTATGGAAGGAAATACTACAATTAGGAAATGGAATCAAAGATGCTTGGCTTGTGTGTTGGGACTTCAATAATGTGCTTAACTCTGAGGACAGGATTGGATCTCCAGTGTTATTAGGGGAGACTCAACCTTTCAAGGACTGCATAGATGGGTTGCAGTTGAGTGTATTAAAACAAACAGGGTGGCAATATACTTTCTGTAATAAGCATCAAGATGGTAGTAGAGTTCATTCCAAATTTGATTGGGCGTTTGGAAACATCAAATGGATACAGGACTATGGACATGTGGAAGCAATATATGAAAATCCAAGGATCTCTGATCATTCTCCAATTCTCATTCAGGTATGTCCTAGACCATCAGCTAGACAAAGGCCTTTTAGACTATTTAATACTATTGTGAATCACCCAGAGTTTGAGAGCATCATGACTAAAATATGGGGTAGAAGATTCAAAGGAACAAGAATGCAACAACTGTGGGCTAAGCTAAAGGCTGTAAGAAGGGGCTCAAAGGAACTGAATGCTTATATGTCCACATATAGTCAGAAGCTACAAAAAGCTAGGGAACAACTCGATATTGTGCATAAACAAATGGTTTCCCAGCCTCTCAACCAGGTTTTAGTAGAAGAGGAACATAATTAGCTAGTAGAAATAAGAAAATGGAGTGAGGTTGAGGAACAGGTATTGACACAGAAGTCTAGAGTAAACTGGATAATACATGGAGATGCAAAGACAAAATACTTTCATGCATAGATAAAGCTGAGAAATAGCAGAAATGGCATTACTTCAATTCATGATGCAAATGGAAACAAGCTCCAAGACCCAGACTTAGTGGAGAAGGAGTTTACCTCTTTTTTTACTAAGCTTATGGGAACAGCAGCAGAACAGCTACCATGTCGAAATATAAAGCTTATCAGAAAGGGCCCATGTTTAAACTATGACAAGAAATGTAATCTGATTGGTCCAATAACTGAGCAAGAAATAGGTGATGCACTAAGGGGAATGACAAAGGATAAAACACCTCGAATAGATGGGTATCCAATGGAATTTTTTGTGAAGCACTAGGAGATTGTCAAAGAGGATATAGTGGGTGCTGTGATGGAATTCTTTAACAATGGTAAGCTATTCAGGAAGTTAGATCTATAGCTATTACTTTAGTCCCTAAAGTAACTACACCTAACCAGGTAAAGGATTGCAGACCTATTGCCTGCTACTCCACCATCTATAAACTTATTACGAAGGTCCTCACTAAAAGAATTAAACCAGTGATTGGTGCACTAGTAAGCCTTTCTCAGACTGCCTTTATAGAAGGAATGAGTATTATTGATAATATTTTGTTTAGTCATGAACTTTTGAAGTGGTACACTAGGAAAGGTTTATCACCTAGATGTACTATGAAAGTAGACTAAAGAAAGGCTTATGATTCCATTGAATGGGAATTTTTAACAAAGCTGCTCGCAGGACTGGGCTTCCCTTTCAATTTTGTGAATTAGGTTATGGAGTGCATATCCACAGTCTCATACTAACTAATCACCAATGGAGGGTTAACACCTTTATTCCAAAGGAAAAAGGGAATCAGGCAAGGGGACCCAATGTCTCCCTACTTATTTGTCCTAGCAATGGAGTACCTTCAAAGAGAGTTAAGTGAGATACCTCAGTTCAAGTTTCATCCTAGGTGTTAGAAGTTTGGAGTAATGCATATATGCTTATCATATGATCTTCTGATGTTTTGCAAGGCTGATATTGATTCTATACAATTGGTGCAAGATGATTTTCATAGATTCTCTATGGTTTCTGGATTACATGCAAATTCTGAGAAAAGTTCTATATATGTGACTGGAGTGAAACCTGATATGAAGGAATTTTTTTTAGCTACTTTGGGCTATGTTGAAGGTGAGATGCCTTTCAAATATCTAGAGGTGCCTATATCCTCTAAGAGACTCACTGTAGCTCAATGCATGTCTTTAGTGGAAAAGATAACTGAAAGAATAAGATGCTGGACAACAAGACTACTATCCTATGTAGGGAGGATCCAGTTATTGAAGGTAGTTATGTTTGGGATGAAAACTTACTGGGCACAAATCTTTGTCTTACCAAAAAGAATACTAAAATTGATTGAAGGTGTGTGCAGAAATTATCTATGGACAGGTTCAACTCTGAGTTCTAGGAAAGCACTGGTGTCTTGGGAGAAATTTTGCCTTCCAAAGTCAGCTAGGGTCAGAATATAATTAATCTCACTGTTTTGAATAATGCTTCCATCTTGAAGTTATTATGGGCAGTGCATGAGAAAAAGATTGTCTTTTTATCAAATGGATACATACTTACTATATAAAAGGTGAGGAGGTGGAACAATGTGCTATTCCACCAAATGCCACTTGGGTTATACGTAAGATATTGGAGACCAGGAAGATGCTTAGGCCAATCTTGGGATCAAGTGATCTAGGATCAAAGTTAAAAGGAGTGGTGGTAGCTGGTAAATTGTCTATTCATCGGATGTACATCAATCTAACACCATAACATCCTAAGGTAAGTTGGAAGAGCATTATTATGTAGCCACAAATCCATCCTATACATCAATTTATTCTCTGCCTAGAAGCTTGGAGAAGATTGGCTACAGCAGAAATTTTACAGAAGTTTGGCATTAATGTGCCCATGGAATGTAACTATTGTTCAGATGCCACAGAAACCTTTGATCATCTCTATTTCGAGTGTTCTGCAAATAGAGCATTATGGGATAGATTGCTGAAATGGCTGGGCATAAACAGGCAAATAGGAAGCTGGCAGCAGGAGCTTGCAGGGGCAAATAGATAGGCAGTGAAGAGTGATGGCAATGGAGCAATAATCAGTTGTGTCTTTGCAATAGTGGTCTATGTTATTTGGAGAGAAAGAAATACTACCAGGTTTCAGGAAACACCATACCAATGCGATAGAGTATGCAAGGAGATTGGCACATACATTCATATTAGAGGGAGAGACCTGAAGAAGTGGAAGGAGACACTGAAGAAGATAGATCATCTACCTTGAAGCCTACACTGTTTCTATCTTGATTAGAAGTCTTCTACTATATTGTTTAAGTGATTGTTTAGTTATGAAAATAGTCTTAAGTCCAGGCTAGAATGTTTTGTGGTAGAATTTGAGAAGTAGATGGTCAGCTTCTACTTGGTATTGTAATTACTACTTTTTTTGTATCAATAAAGTTTGACAGTTCGACCAAAAAAATGAATCAAAACATGCCAAGTGTTCAATAAGACATGTCTTGGGTGATTACAACAATTTTTTTTACAATATATAGAGAGATACATGCATCATAAAACAACATCGCTTCTACAGAAAAAGAATGAAATAGAACATTGAAAACTTGAAGTATTCCTTATTGTTTATAGATTTGGTAACATTTTTACACAATGAATATTGAATCATTCTTTTCTTGCAAAAAATATTAGTCTCTTAATTGTTAATTTCTTAGAGATCTAACTATATATGGTTCCTTTCATATAAAGATAAGGCGGTGATTGTAATGGGTCCAACAGGACGGGTAGATCTAGTCTTTCCATAGATCTATTAGTCAATTCATTTTTAGTAGAGGTCTGGATATAGGGTCGCCATATGTCATTATCTGGAAAAATAGTATGAAATCCGCAGTCTCCTTATTTGTAACTATATATCATGTCTTTTTGTACACTTTTATTTTGTCCCTATTCACAAATTTTGTTGAAAAATGGTTGGCTAGATCTATGAAAAGTTTAGAGTTTCCCATTCCTGTTGCTCCCATAACCATCACCACCTTTTTAGGGGATCATTTCCACTCCAGAGCGCATTCGCATAAGAGACTTTCATGGGATCTTTCACTCCATAGTTAGACCCTATGTTGCTTGAACTTGGGTGCAGATGTCCGATGCAGATGCGGATCTAGACGTTGGATCCTCTATGATAAAAAAATTTAACATTCTGGATATAGATCCATGTATGGCTATGGGTGTGGGGATTTGGATAAAAATAATTCAAGTATCTATAAATAGAATTATCAAACCAAAATTATAAGATATTATGCAATTTGGAGTTGACAGTTTTGGGGAAAGGGACAACGTTCTCACAAAAAAAACCTCCACAAAAGTTTAGACCCGAAATTTCTCTATTGTTGTTCATTTGAGCTTCGTCGGAGTTTTCCAGAGCTCCTCTTGGTGGTGGTGAATTTCTCTTGCTCGTCTTCATACAGTTTGTTGCTTTGGAAAAGGTAAACTCTTCCCATTGTTGATTTTTCATTTGTCTACTTTGCTTGTAAATAGGCTATTTGCTTCGTTGTAGATTAGATTTACCGCCTAAAAAAAAAAAAAGAAGAAGTTGTGTGTATATACACATATACATACATACTATGACTTTACAATCAGTGTTTTATTGGTCCAAATAAAGTAGAGATTTTTCATATACATACATGTACAATTTCACAGGTAAAACTTTAAAATATTATTATCAAGTTTTAACTATGAAATTTTAAACTTCACGAGAGTAGTTATATTATTTCAATTATATGACCAAAAAATAATTACTCCACGCTATTATTATGAAAAATTCAAAATACCTAATTGATCGAGCCAAAGAAGCTAGGTATGCTTTGTGATATTTAATTCGTTTCATATCTTGGTCCATATCATATCCTTCTTGATTCTCATTTGATGCATACCCTGCATGAATTATATATAACATAATTATTTTATGCATACCCTGCATGAATTATATACAACATAATTTACTTTTAATTATGTAAATCAATAGTTTTTTCATTTGATTTTAATTAATTAAGGAGATTATTACCATTTTCAGTCACAAATATAGGCATATTATTGTATCTCTTGTTCACATAATCAACAATCTCTTCCATGCCTTGCGGTACCACATACACTCCAAGCATTCCCATCTGAAAAATCAAACTCTTTTTTTTTGTTAGTGTGAGTGGGGGAGTAAATATGTTCTAACAAACATTTTTTTTTGGTTAAAATAGTTATAAATTTCTTGAAAACTATTTATATATATATAAAAAATAATCTAATGACGAAAATAGAATAGAGAGAAAATTAAATGTTATGTTTTAGAAAGAGTATTTATTTGGAGATTCAAAAAATATTTATTAGGAATAAAATCGTAAAAGATTTTACCATACCAAAACTGCTTATAAGATGTAATAATACTTATGACTTCTGATTAGATTTTAGCTTATAAGCATTTTTGATGTTACCAAACAATATAGATAAACTAAAACGTACTTATAAACTAGTTTGACATGCTATAAATTGCGTACCTTAGAAGTTAAAGCAAAATAATAAAAATAAAACTAATGGTGTGTGTGGAAAGAAATTATTTACTTGATCTCCTATGTATTCACCATCTTTCTGTCCAGTAATAAGGACAACCCCACGAATGGCTCTATTTTCACCATGTGTACAAAGAACATCACTGTCCATGCATGTGCAATTTGAATTAAGGCAATCTTTTGCAAACCATGTTCTATAATGATTAAGTCCTATGAAATCAGTGCTGTTTTTTATAAGTAATTTTTCTTCACAGCTGAATATTGGTAAATTCGTCCCAAGATAATGATGCATTTCTATTGGATAATCTCCGTGTACTAGAGGATCAAGAAGCCTGCATGATCATTTAATATTTACCGAGGTCAATAACTTAGAATAAACTAAAAAAATAAAGTATGTCAGATAAATTAAAGACCTTTTTAAATAGTATTCAGTGCGAATTACAAGAAGTAAAAATGGGATATTTTGTAAATAATATCGATATATATATGATCAGAGTCTGACCTCAAAACGGACACTTTTTGAACGCTACATATCTAAAGGGACCCTCCCTAAAAACACAAATTAAAATGGACACTTTGCTAATTTGTGGGCGATAAACAAAGTTAACTTCCGTTAGTTCACCTCAAAACTCAGAAAAAAACATTACATAATGAGCGAACTACCTTTGAAATTTATGTAATATTTTTTTGACTTTTGGGGTGAACTAAAGGAAGTTAACTTTGTTTATCACAGTTCGCTCATAAATGGGTGAAGTGACATTCATTTTGGTCTGTATTTTTAGTGAGGATACCTTTTGATTTATAACGTCTAAGAAGTGTCCATTTTAGAATCGGACTCTATACGATCATGTGTATTATCCTTGATATAACGTACCAGGCAACATGAAAGGCTAAAGCCCTGTTTGCAGCTTTGTTGTCAGCATCATTATCCGTCATTGGCTTATACATGTAAGCGCTCGCCACCATTCCTATCGTTCCACCTTGTTTTTCCTACAATTCGTACAGTCATTTTCTATAATAATATTTTATGTAATCAAGTTCTCTCATCTTTGAAATCGATTTTCATGATATGTTATATTATATATGCAGTAGAGAGCTGTGGCAATATCTGGAATTGGTGACGATAGAGTTTGACAGCTTTGGCATGGGCCAAAATTGAGTTGTGGACAACAAGTAAAGGCTCAATATCTGAATTACCAGAGGTACAATTTCCAAAAGGGGGAGAACAATGGGAAGGTGGAAATACTCCTTTCAAATAGGCCATTCCATATATAAATTTGGCTCATTTAAAGTAGCCCAATACTTCACTCTATTTCCAAAACTCTTGAAACATATTTCAGCAAAGTGAACAAACTCCCTGTGGTGTAATCACGTAAAGAATTTAAATTATATACGCGATTAGTATTTTACTGTATCAAGTTTTTTAAGTAGCGGTAGAATTATAAATTTATATAAGAGGATTTAAAAATATTCTAGAATGTCACGATTGTAATTTAGATTTATAATCTAAAGCAATTTTGAACCGCTTTTACCATTATACTTGAATTTTTCTTCATGTCAATAAGAGTCAACAACTCACATATAACCAAAAAAGAATAATCGTTTTTACTCTTGTCCAATGTAATTTTTCGACGTTGAATCCTTCACACTAATTGGTTTCCACTTTCCACTATACTGCACCTAAATGATATTTGCAAGTAAGCATCCTTAAAATATGAGATCTGTAATTATTGAATATCTGAACAAGTTTCACATTGATAGACGAAAAGAAAAAGAAGTTACATATAAGATGAAATTAAACTTTTTAATGGTGAAATCTTTTGAGAAAAATTATATGAGGGCCTGACTAAAGTAAACCATATCACTACATATTAAGAATTAATTTTTAGTTATTTGGATCGACTGTTTTAGTCCAACTATACTAATCTTTATAAAAATAAGACAAGTTACGTATCATAACAGATAAAAGATGATCTGATCCTATAAAAAATCTTACTTTATGAGAGGACTGAGCCAGGCCTGAAATCTGTCCTCAAATTCCTGAGGATAGTCATAATGGTGGATAGTCACAAATGGTTTTATTCCTGCATTTTATTAATATGACAATCATAATTAATTTAGCTCTTTGGCCATTAAATGTAAAAATAAAAAGAGTTGACTAATTAGAAGATTAGTGTAAATTAACAACCACCTTTGAGTAGGAGAGTATCAATAATGTTATTGTTAAATTGTATTCCAGCTAGATTCACATGCCCTAACTTTCCTCCTGTTCAAAAAAACATATTTAAACAACATCATATCTCTCTATTGATCCAATAAGATCCAATAAAAGAAGTAAAACTAAAGTTGTGTTTGGTACAAAGAAAAATAATTTTTGATTTTCCTATATTTCGTTTGTTAAATTTTTTAGAAAACAAATAGTGTAAAAATGAGGAAAACATCTTTTCTAATGAAAAGGAAGGGAAAGCAAGTTTTACGAATTGCATTGCACATTAATTGATTGTGTCCTCCCCACCGTCTAACATACCTTATTATCTCTTCATCCCCACTCCCGTAACCCCCATCTCCACCACTCCACACCTCTATCCCTCACCCTCATCACCTTCTATAGTATTTGTCGAGATTATATACAAATATTTTTAAGATAATATTTCCTCCGTTTACTTTTACTTGTCCATTTTGGATTTTCCACGCCCCCTTTAAGAAATAATGACTGATATGAGGATTTTATCATAATGCACATATTAATTGATGTTTAATATTAAATCTTAGAAAATGATTTGAGGAATAAGTAATTAAAACATGAAAAATAATAATTGTCTTTTCTTCATATGTTAAAAATGAAAAAAATCTATTTTAGAATAGTAAACAAGTAAAAATGAATAAATAAAATATTTTTACTTATATATCGAACACAAAAAAATAAATTAAAAAAATTATTTAGTACTCTAGAAAATATATTTTCTTCTGCAAAGTATTCTTCTTCATACCAAACACATCCTAAGAGAAGAGCCGGAAAATAAAATAAAACATACTAGGTAACATTCTACTCCAAGAAATGGAGAATCGATAGGCATTTACTCCAAGAGAGGCCATTATGTCAATGTCTTCCTGCCATCACTCATTAAAACAAATTAAATACATAATTAACATATGTATCAAATGTCAAAATCAAATTAACTAATTTTTTTCTCTTGAAATCCAAAAAGATTGCAGTCGCTATTTTTTAGATGCAGAGTTTAATATATATACCAAGTAACGATGGTAATGATCGTCAGCTATGTCTCCACTTCCTCCATTTGGTATTCTACCTGTAAACAATTTTAAGTACAAAATAGGATAAATGAATTAATCATTTCTATTTATTTTATATGATGATATTTGACTGAACATCATATTAAATAATAAATAAAGTTTATTTGTCACCACTCTTAGATATATATTGCAGTTTTAATCCTGCCATGATTAGCGGTAGAGTCAAGTTTGAACTTTAATTTATAACGCGTTCTAAGTTTTAGGATAGCAATATGATCAAATCTGAGTATGTAACTGAGTTTTAAAATTAATTTTTTGACATATATATTTTATAAGCTTCTTAGTGAAAATACAAAATTTAAATTAAAGCTATTGAGTTCGATTAAATCCGAATCTAACCTTCATTAAAGTATTAATTAAAATGAGATACTTACCATAGATGTGACAATAAGTATCCCATTTGCTAAGACTTCTGCCATCTTCAATATATGCTCCTTCAACCTAACACACAAAAAATTGCAGAATTAGTAATTAGTTAAAATTAATTATACTATGAGATAAATTAAAAGGAAATATATACAGATGTACATAATTGATAGGCAGAAGTTGAAGTTCCAAAAAGAAAACCATTTGGAAACTCTGATCTCTTGACCTCTTCTTCCAAGCCACTTATGATTTTCTTTGAATAAGCATGTTGCAATATTAAGAGGATACAAATAATGGAATAGGAGTACTTCATTTTTTGTCTTAATAAAAGGGTTTGCATTAAACTGATTTATATAAAATCTATCTCGTTTATTGTGCCTATCTGTTATATATTATTAATTTATTATCGTATAAAATATTAGTAGTATTATATTGGCAACTTGACATGATGGATGATATTTTATTTTCACGATGTATCTAGCACTAGTATTTTATTAATTCATCTACCAATAATGAGATTGGTAAAACTTGTCTTGTTATGTTGGCATAATTTTAGAGATAATATCTCAGATGGTCACTTAACTATACACTTTTTCTCAGAAATTCATTCAACTTTAGTTTTTAACTCAAAAGTCACTCAACTATTGGATTCTTTCATCAGAAAGTCACCCAACTTTAATTTTTAACTCAAAAGTCACTCAACTATGAGTGTTTCACTACAAAGTCACTCAACTATGAATATTTTACTTATAAAGTCACCCAATCTATTTAATTGATTTTTTTTCATTAAAACTTATAAACATGAAAATTTTATTTCTAATTAAAATTATAAAATATAAAAAGATATTTATTTAAACCATTTAATAACTCGATCCATTAAAAATATGTTATTTTAATTATTTAATTATTTTTTCAACTAAAATTTACTAACATGGAATTTTTATTTCTAATTAATTTTTTAAAAAAAATAAAAGGATATTCATTTAAACCATTTAATTTATTTAACTCTAGCACTCTAAAATCAACAGCATGTGAAGACCAAATTTCAATTAACTTAACGGTAGGAGAAAGATTTGTAATAAATTCAAGTCAGTTTAGTTTTTTTATCACTTTTTGTTGTTCCTTCATTATGTATCCTTATCAGAAGTTCTACATCTTTCTATCCTAATATTCTAAAAAAGTAATTTTGTAACTTCCATAATATGAACAATGCATGGAGATCGCTGTATTCACACACAATTGGAGAAAAAGGGTAAAATAATAGGTAAAATATTATATTTTTAGCGGATCGAGTTATTAAATGGTTTAAATAAATATCTTTTTATTTTTTCATATTTTAGTAAGAAATAAAAATTTCAAGTTTGTAAGTTCTAATGAAAAAAATTAATTAAATAGATTGGGTGACTTTGTAAGTAAAATATTCATAGTTGGGTGACTTTGTAAGTGAAACACTCATAGTTGAGTGACTTTTAAGTTAAAAATCAAAGTTAAGTGACTTTCTGAGAAAAAAACCCATAGTTGAGTGACTTTTAAGTTAAAAACAAAAGTTAAGTGACTTTATGAGAAAAAAATTCATAGTTGAGTGACTATATGAGATATTATCTCCATAGTACAAATTATAACGTTTTGCCTAATTATTAGTAAAATTTGTCCTGTTCACAAGTTATTATAAATATTTTTAGCAAGCATACCACCTTTCGAACAAATTGTTCACAAATTTGTTGTATTAGCAAAACTTTCCTAAGTTGTTTAATTATTCATAAATTTTACTGAATTGGCAAGATTTTGTACTATTTTCTTCGTTTTATGTATCGAATGTTCACACCAATTTCATTGTAACTTATTGTAGTTAATAGAGTGAATATTAATTAATCATAGATAAGTGATAGAAGTTTATATGTTCATACATATATACTCAACATTACTGGATTTGCACGATTCTTGTTATATTCCACATTAAAATATTTAGCTTATAAAATCTTTTGAAATTTTCATACAAACAAAATAATTTTAAAAATAAAATAATAAAAGCATATTTAATAAAGCTTTGGAAAGAGTACTGATATATTATTAAACCACTGAAAACTACGCAATTAATGGGTCAACTTTGTTTGTGCTTTGATGGGCAATGAAATGAGATGCTTTAAATAATTTTTAAATGTAAATTTTGCAATTATTAGTCTACTTTTCATGTGTGTAGGGTTACCAATTCAAGTGTTGAATATGATTAGTGAAAAATGTTCGATTTGAAAGTAATTAGGGCGTCATACGGAAATTTACAATTGCAATTTATGGAGGCGATAAATCAGATGATAAAAACTTATACTAAAAATTAAAATATTATTATATTGTTTGGCCAAGCGACCAACATATTATAAAACTAGTATTGAGAAAGCATAAAAATGTTGGGAGAAAATCTCCCCCTAAATAAAACTTTCTAAACGACTACATTGTGAATGTTATTGTGTTATGCTATGAGAATAAGAATCTTCAATTTATAGATCTCCAAACTTTTCCTCTAAGGAAAGAATAACCCAAATATGGAATAAAATTATGCTTTCCTTTCAGGAAAATGAAAAATATTTATGGTAATGTTTTAACTTTCCTTTCAGAAAAGAGTAAAACTCAAATATGGTAAGAAAATCAGGGCAAAACCCTAGCAATTATTAGTTTACTTTTCATGTGTGTAGGGTTACCAATTCAAGTGTTAAACATGATTAGTGAAAAAAAACAACAAAACAGTAAAGAAAGAAAAAAAAGACATAAAAATGGACATTTGCAAGTTGCTGCACCCGCGCACCCAACGGCACGCCCGCGTGAAACACAACCTGCTCACTTCCTCCGCGCGTCTTGGAGGTGTGAAGTCATTTCAAAAAGGTTACTTTTGGAATTACACGGGAAACCCTATGCTATATGATGTTGGAGCTTGCCCTAAGATTAGATTTATCCAGAAAAAGAGCAAAGAAAAGGTTAGGTTACGAGGAAGAGAAGGAGGAACACACGGTACACTACTCGAATCCAAAACGGGAGTTGGGATTTAGAGTTTGGTTGCTATGTCTTTTTTTTTTTTTTAATCTTTGTCTTAGTAAACGTATTCTCCTCCATGGAGTAGATTCTTAGAGGGTATTTGACAAACATGTTGTATTGATGAAATTTTTGGGATCTTGATTTTCGTTCTTACGTTTGAAATCGTTATGAGAGTTTTAATTAAATTGCAACTATGTTCATTATCTTATTTAATCGAAAGATGAATATCTTATGAATATTACTACATAATCTTGTGTGGGATTTGAATCAATATATATTCTTGTTATACCCTATTTTAACCGGGTCAAAATAGTGTACAACATTTTGGTAATTCCTAAATTAATAACTAAGTTAGGGAGTCGCCACCTAATTATTACGGTGAATTAGGGCACCTAAAATTGATTAAAGTCATTGTCTAAAGTAAACTCCATTTTAAGGTCTACTAAACATGTTATTCTAGGTAAGGGTTCAATTAATCTAAAGGGAAGGTATTAAGCATCCTTCAAAATTCATTAAAAATGGTTAATCGATCGAACTTAAATTAATTAATTAAGTTAAGTGAAAAGATACTTTAAAGTCGATAATTGAAACAATATTTTATAAAAAAATTATTTTTTGTTGAAAGTGAACTGAAGCCAAAAGAATTTTATATTTGTAAAACTTTTATTTATTGTAACAAATAAAGACCCATTTGAACTTAAGAAGAGATGAATTTTTTTATCAAAACTAAAGCATGAGAAGTAGTAAAAAGTGAATTTGACTGATTTCAAAGAACAACTTTATCATAAGAGAGAAAAGGCGCTGACGAAATATATCTAAAACGCAAAGTAACTGATTTGAAGAGTAAGGCGGGCCAAGTTTCAAACTAATATACTATAACTTTTTCATGTTATGTTATTTAACAAATTCTAAGCTATCTGAGAGAATTAATTGTCACTAGAATATTCAAAACATAAAACGTTAACCACAACAAGTAATAAATGTAAATAACATATAAGTAATTAAGAGTAAATAAAAACACATAAGAGATATACAAAACTATTTAGCAAAGATAGAGAAAGGAAATATCCGCTACTTCCTTCGCATAAAATTTTGTGTCCTACAAGATGTTCTACGTTTATTATGCCATATAAAATGCTTGTGTTTACTTGTTCAACTTTATATAAGTTTAAGTATCTACTTATGCACATTCAAAATTGAAGGACATGAATATAAAATGAGGCCAAATTAAACATCACATTTATGTATTATGCCAATAATAAAATAGAAGTACTTATTGCTCCATGATCTCTTCATATTTTTTTTTTGTCTTAATAAAAGGTGCACCTTTTTATTTTTGTATTAAACTGATTTATATATAGTCCTATCCCATTGGTTGTGCATGTTGAGATCGAAATAACTAGCATATTATATCATATTTAGAAGTTAATAATTACAAATTTTAATGATGATAAATCAAACGACAAAAGAAAATTATAAAAAATATACTATAAATTTGATCAATAGATCTACATATTTGTTATTGTTATGATATTAAATACTAGTATTATATTAGCAACTTGATATGATGGATGATATTTTATTTTCACGATAAAGCTAGTACTAGTATTTTATCATCTGCAAATTACGTTGGCATAATTACTGTAGTACACGTTAAATACTTACATGTATCGAATGGTTATACTAATTTCGATAAAACTTATTGTAATTAAGTAACTTAATAGAATAATGAATATATAGAAAAATTGATATTTAAACGCTTTTTCTAGTGACATTTTAATTGATTTACTTCTTCAACATATCTTTAGTTTAATATAACACAATTCAATTTTTATTTTTATTTTCATTTTCTTAAACTCCGTTTCAAATCAAACAAACCAAAGTATTTCTACTTATACATTCGAGAGATACACTTATACTATTGATATAATCGGTGTGTACACATTATGTACTGATTATATATTGAGTATATAATATTTTTGGTATACTATGATTACAAATAATTACAGCTAGACGGGTTAATATTTTTAGTTGCATGGCTAAAAATGTTCAAGAAAAAGAAAATAAACAAGGAAAAATCCCAACTGATAAATAGACACAAAATAGGTGTTTGAAAGACCAAATATTTTGAGAAATACTTATTGGTCCAGCCTAAGAAGTTGTTGAGCCATTTTGAGAAATGGTTCAATTAAAGAGGGTTATGTATATGATGGCTTCTTTATCACACCATTTACTACTACTATGCCTCAATTACAAACAAGTTAGTGTGTACGGATCACTCTTAAAGGAAAGAAGGAATAGTACCATGAGCATATTTTGATTGACTTATTTGAGTGCTTTTAAGTACTTTTTTGGTATTTGAGTAAATTAAAAAAGTGCTTATAAGCACTTGATTTTAAATTAAAAATAAGCCAAAAGTCACAAATTAAATGTGTGACTTTTGGCTTATAATAAAAAACCAAAAGCCAATCTAAATAGGCTTAATCTCAAATCTAACAGATATTAGCAGAAAAAAGTTCACATCAACAAAATATTTATGCAGGAAGGAATATGGTACAACGAGCTTTCTCCAACCACCTTGATCACCCTCATTTGTAGGCTGCCATACCAACGCCGGCTTGACCACCATATGGCATGGGGCCACCCTGCGCCTTTGTGTAGATCACATAGTAGAACTGGGAGATTATGCTAGTGAAGAAAATGAAAGCTGCAAAAACACTTTTTCTCACACGATAGAGGTTTATCCGCTTGTCAAGAACGATGATCGATACTTGGTGTGATAAACATTTCTAATCGAACCGGCCAACAAGCACACCTCAGCTATAAAAAATGCGACCCTGAAACAAAAGGCACGTAATGTTTTACAATGTCTGTACAATAAAACCTAACTTACAAGTCACACGATTTAGCATTGAAAGAGCTTAAACCGACTTCCTTTTCAAAAATCCTTGACTAGTATTGTCACGATCCAAAAATGGACGTGATGACACTTGTCCTTTCCCATCAAGACAAGTCAGCCTCAATTGAATGAAAACGAAAGGAAAGAGAAATAAATAAAGTAAGAACAAAACAAAGGCGGGAATCTTATTCATTCTAAATAATGTCCCAAAGACTGATTGTCATGTGTACAAGCCACTAAAGTAAATACACAACTCGAAAGAGAAATACAAGTCTCAATGTCTTTGCTTCTCAAATAGAACAAAACATAATAAAAGGAAAAAGGGGGCCCGCCGAAATAACAAGTAGCTACCTCTTTAAGTCATTGACAAGCCTCAAATCAAAAAAGGAGAAGATCACCCCGGTCTGGGCTCGGAACCTACACAAGTGTAGAAGCAAGAGGTGAGTACCACCAACACGGTACCCAGCAAGAAACCTAATAAACTAGGCAATCTAGCCAAATCGAATACTTCTTTCCATCCCAACCAAACCTCCATAAACTACAACCTGCACCGAAATCAGTTCAACCTAACAGTTCTACAATAAACAAGTCTCAAGACCAAAGTCGCATTTCAACAACCGATAAGAATCAAAATATTTACTCTCAAGTACAAGGCATTTCAATTCACAAATAGCACATGTTCAACTCATATATCAAGTAAACCGAATCAACACAACAAATAGCTCAATCATATACATCAAATAAGTCAATATGTATGCACCAAGTACATTGATCACAAAGTCAATAATGTCACTAGCCGAAACTATTTCCCTTCGCTTTCACATTATTTCACTTGCTGAAACCATTTCCCTTCGGCTTTTATCACAAAATAGCACTTACCGGCAAAGACTTTGACATCATAGCACCTGCCGGCAAAGACCTCGGTATCATAACACTTGCCGGAAAATACCTCGGCATCATAACAATTGCCAGCAAAGACCTCGACAACATAACACTTGCCGACAAAGACCTCGGCATCATAACACTTGCAGGCAAAGCCCTCGGCATCATAACACTTGCCAGCAAAGACCTCGGTATCATAGCTCATCACATGTCTTATCACGGTGTTCACAATCAATGCATGCAAGCAATATCACACCACACGGAAGAGACAACAATTCATATCACACAAGTCCACTTTCATGCATTCAAGCAATTCACCAACCAATCAAATAGGGTCACAACAAGGCAATTCACAATTTAACATTATCACTAAGAAGCCTTTTCATTTTCTCCCTTTTGTTGGTTTACATTAATCAAGTGGAACAATTAAAACCCTTTACCTCATTCCCGATTACTCCCAACACATAGGCAATAAAGAGAAATACACAATTCAACAAAACTGTAAAGTTTAAGAGATCACTTGCCTCAAATCAATCAGTTAATCACTCCCAGAGTTGAGTCTTCCCCTTTCGAGTCATTTCTAAAGCCACACAATCTATAATAATTAAGTATTCACAATCATCTATCAAAAATCACAATAGCCACAACAATACTCTTAAAAAGTAGGTCAATCAACACAAACCCCAATTTCAAAAAGAAGGATTGAATCCGGAAATTAATACTTGAAAGTATTACTCAAGGATTCAGGAACTCATTTGAGAAAGTCATTTTGAAAAATGGGATTCAAAACCACTTCAAAATCACCATTTTAGTTTAAGAACTTGAGTTCATGAAAAACCTCATCATTTCCAAATCAAAACCTCATATTTTGATGTTAAAATCCACAATTAATCAATGGAAAATGAAGGTTTTGGATCAAGAAGGATTACCCAAATGATTTAGCATAGAAAATTATTTAAAAAATTGCCAACAAGGGTACCTCAAGCTCAAAAATGGTGAAATGGGGCTTAAACCCCAAATTCACAGGTCAAAAACCACTCTCTGATGTTGCAAAAGTGAAAGCGAACCCCGCTAAAAATGCGGATCTCGCTTTATTGAACCAGGCTTCGCTTAAGCGACCATCACTAAAGCGAGACCTGGTTCTCTTAAGAGAACTCTTCACATAGTTCGACCTTCACTTAAGCAGAAGGCCTATCACACAAGTGAAGGTTACAAAACTCAGGCACCAGAAAAACAACCACTCTCAAAACGTCAAATCGATTCTCGGAATTTGTTCAGAATCCCGTACACACAATCCAGATATGTAAATCTGTTATACTCAATATTTCAAACTCAATGGAACCATCAAAATATGAATTCAAGGTCTCCTTGACCTGACATCAGTGAAAATCACAAGAAACTAACTCAACATCTAAAAAGGACAAAACAAGCTTGGGACCTCTTTAAAATCAACCATGACTACTCCTAGAACTAAAATCATCCCCTGAATCCAACGGAACTCTCGAAATTTTGATCCGAGCATCCAAACTTTAAATATTGACCAAAGTCAATCCAAAGGCTAAAATTCCATAAATTCAGAACCTCAAATCCTCAAAAAGACTTGGATTCAGAAACCGAAAACTCTCACGGATCAGATTCCACATTCCGAAACTAATGGAATCGATGAAATTCTATTCCGACACTCGAAACTCCAAAAGACTCTGAAAATCACCTTTTTTAAGCAACTTAAGTCTTTCAAACTCAAAATTACCAAAATCTCACTTTTTAACTCAAAGTTTGGAACCAACTTTCAAAACTCAATCAAGAAACAACTTGGGGCCAAAATTGAGAGAGCAAAATAGTAATTTTACAAAAATACCAAAAATGACCAATGGGGTCATTATAAGTATCCAAACTTCCATGACTTAAGGTATCATCATTCTATTTTCTGATGGAGAGGACAATACTTTGATTGTCTTGAGTAACATCACTATGTTGAGAAGCAAGCGTGATTCCGGATATCCTAAAATACGAATTCAGAAGGAGAGTAGGGCAGCCACTTCATCCATTCAAGTTCTACGTACCTTAAACTTAGAGCACCACAAGCATTGGAAAAAGATATGAGATCATTGTTATGAACCAACAACAACTAGTTATTGGGCTGAGAAGAAGCAACAAACCTGAAAGGCCTTTGCAAAGGCTGATTTGGGACCCAGACCCTATTAACAACTAGCTAAAAGGATGACGAATGAGAAAGAGTGGTTTATGCAAATTATGTCGAAGCTTTGACTGTCAGTTATCTCTCATCTCCTTTCTCTATTCTAGTATCTCATCCCCTTCTATTTACCTTCTTCTATGTTAATCTTTCCTTAGATAGTGTGTTATTATTGTATTGTGTGTATTCTACGTTGTAACTTGTATTCAACCATAAATATATAACAGTGCTTGTGTTGGAATCGAGTTTGTTTCATTGATGCTTTCATCTAGATGTTTCTCTAATAGAGGACCAAAAGGTACTCAAGGCTTTCGTTGATGATTCAATCAAAGAAAAGAAGGATTCTATCTCTAAAGATCTCGTTGAATTTCGTTCAATGCTACTGGAGGCTTTGGGGGAAAATGCTAAATCCTCTTTTCAACCCCAAAACACAGTTATGGATGCTAAATTATGGCAGTTTAGAGGTGAGAATCTGGAGGCTTGGATAGTCCAAGCAGAGCATTATTTTGATTTCTATAATATTGAGAAAGATCAGAAGCTTACCGTGGCGTCATTCTACCTTGATGGTAAAGCATTAGACTGGTATCGGTGGTTATTTAGGAACAACCAGTTAATTGATTGTCCGCATTTTGCTGCTAAGGTGAGAATTCAATTTAAATAGAAAGAACTTGAGTCCGCGAGAGGGAGATCATGCAGGTAACATGCGTAACTGAGTACCAAAATCGTTGTGAGGATATGTTGTCGTGCTTCCATGAGACAAATGTACTTTTTCCAGGACACACATATGTTCATCCACAATGGAGCAACATAACCAACTCACTTTTACCACAATATTATGGTGAGCAATCAGAATTCCAAAGTAATGCAGACTAGGTGTTTGATGAATCTTCTGATGGGTCTAAAGGTGCAATATTGGAACCACACAAGGTTCGTACGATGACCAACGTTACTATTGAAACACAGTGCCCTACTGATCCCGAATATCCAATCTCCCTGTGTGATGAGGCCAATGACTACGCTGTTGTTGTTGAAAATAAAGACAAGAACGAGGGATATACTTCACTTATCATTCCTATCGAAGATAATGTGATTGTCGAGTACTACCATGTCTATTCGTCCAACCCTATTTGCCCTTGATGCCTGATAATTTTGGGGCTCTAACATTGCGTGTGAGCGTGAAAAATGGCTTATTCCCTTGCTATTGATTTGACTCTGGGCAATAAACTTCTCAGCCCAAACACAACTTGGGTATGGGTTGCTCACAATTTGCTGCTCAAAATGTTGGTGAGCCACGTCCAAGGGTTGGTATCAAGGTAACAACTTGTTGTTATTTATTGGCTCAGCAACCTGAGATGGATCTTTATGTTTGGGATCCAGGAATTAGCTCCATGTTCTGGGCTTTCACAGTTTTTACAGACAGCGTGGAGGTATTAAGAGTGTTTGAAGCAATTAAAAACAAATGGAGTTGTTTATCAGCAAAGTTGTCAGATTGGGAATAGTTAAGTAGAGTTGAAATGGGTGTTAAGACCTTTTAATGTCATGTATTTTGATAGATGTTTATGGGTAACTAAGCATATTGAGGAACATCTTGATTATTTTTGTATGGAGTATGAGTGTGGCATTCCAATAAAAGAACGACATTCTTACGATGAGAAGGTGGAAATCTCTAAATTTATTATATCAACAATATTTTTGTGCAAGATTTTGGAGTATCAATTGAGGTCTGTACGAAGGTAGAACAAATGGATGGAATTGAGTTCTTTTTATTTTGTGTGCAATATTCTCATGAAAGCTCTATACAGCCTTTCGCCAAACGATGGTTTTGAATGGAACATGACTCTCCAACCTGATTCTTATTCCTCACTAGGTTTCGTTGTTTCTCTCACCATTGCAAATCGTCCATTTGATCCTAGTATACATGATATTCCTCTATCCTATGATGCCAACGAGAATATGTTTCGAATTAGTAGTTTCGTTTCTACTTATGTTTTAGTAGTAGGGGTGAACAAGTTTGTTGTCTTAGGCGGAATCATGTAGGCACTGGTGTGTTTGGACATTTTATTAGTTTCTTGGAGCTTCTCTTAGCACTCATGTTAATTTGGATGCGAGCACCGGTTATATCGACTGCAAGAACCTAGAGAAATGTGACACATTATTTAGACCAAAGTTAATTGCTACAAATGCAAGTATTGATGCTTGTCGATATGATTATGCACGTCTCTGCAAGGTGTTGACATCCCGAAAGACGCAACATTGCGGTGACTCAAAAAATAATCAATTAATAAAAGAATTTAAAAGAAAAAGAATTTTAAAGGGAATTTAAAGGGAGTTGCCACCTAATTTTAGGGAAAACTAGGAAACTAATTCATTAATTAATAAAAAATATCTACGAAACCAAAAATTCTAGGTAAGGGTTCAAGTTATTCCGAAGGGAAGGAATTAGGCATCCTTCAGAATCCACAACTGTGGGTCCCGACTGAATTCATTTTTTCAAATTGAAGAGGAAATAACAACAATATACAAGTATAATAAAGGTGTAATGTACACAATGAATAAAATAAAACAATAATATAAGAAACGGCCTAAGGTTTGCCACGTCAATAATCTATACAATAATGAATTAAAAATATCATTCCAACTCCATTTGAATAGCTTCTCCGAAAAGCAACTCCGAGTACCCGTAAAGATACTTAGTAAAAATGTTAGTAATAAATACATATATTTACAAAAATAAATGAATCAAATAATAACTTAAAAATACAAATCCGCCTTATGAACTTGGGAGACTTTGGAAATCGACAGTAATTTCTTCATCGGCCAATTTTAACATACAAGGTATATAAACTTAAACTAAATTTTCGTCTTTTACAATGGAGAGGCCTCTTAAACCGACAGAGAGATTTTTTCATTGGCCAATTTAACTTGTTATATAAGAAAAATATAAATGCAAACATGTTACTAGAATAATAAAAGAAAATAACAGTGGCAACCATATCTAAAAGACAAAATGACAACTTATGTATTAAATAACAATAAATAAATAAAATGCACTGTAGCATATATAAATGATGTTGTTCTTAGTTTAAAATAATAAACAAAAAAAAAACTAAAGTCAATTAGATGTGACAATAACCAATCAATAACAAAAAGGAATAAATAAAGGCATAATTTATTAAACAAAGGCACAATTTATCAACAACCAAAAATAAATATATATAAACATATCCACGCGAAAAACTAATAGTCACTAATAAAGCAATATTAAATCAGCAAAATAAATAAATAAATAAATAACAATAAGATCAAAAGAACCAACATATTGTAAATAATGTATATTTATGGGACATATTATAAATAATATATATTTATGGCCCACTTTACTGTTGGAGACCAACTCCTCCAAGTAACTCTATCCCTATAAAAAGGGGAGTTATACAGCAACAAGATGAACAACAGAAAAAGGAAAAATTACTCCTCTATTTCTTTCTACTACTATTTTCTCCTTCTTTTCTTTTACTTTTAATATTTTATTTCATAACACGTTATCAGTACGAAGCTCTAAATTTTTCCAAATATCTCAGGTATAATAAACACATGCCTTGTATGTTTTTAGTTCCATGTTAGTTCTGTCACGCCCCGAGTCTACACCCTAGGCGTGGCTGGCACTCGGAGACCATTGCTGGTCCCAAGTGAACCACTAGTCTGACCACTCATTCAATCGCTCAGCGGAAGACTTAAATAAATCAAAGAAGGCACTCAAGTGGGCTATCAATCAACAACTCAATAAAAGGATAGTTTAAACACTCAGTTCAAATCAACTAAACATCATAATTCAATAATGAAATTTTAGTTTAAAAAATAGACTCTGAAAGAATCATTCTAACTCGACTCTGACTCTGTCTATGAAGCCTCTAACTGACTCGTAAGAAGGTGCCGAGACAAGCCCACAGCTACCTCGAAATACTAAAAGTAAAGACTCAAGAGCACCTCCGAATGGAAAGAGGTCTCACCAAAATGCTGGATGGAATCTGACCTTTAACGGTACACTTGTTGAGGATCTCTATCACCTGTGTCTGCATCATAAAACGATGCAGGACAAATGACGTCAGTACATGGAACGTACGAGTATGTAATAAAGCTAAAAAGGAACTTACTCAAAGATACTCAACTCAACTCAAAGGACTCAACTCTGAGAAATAGCCCAACTCGCTAAAGCATACAATATATGTAAAACAATGCTTTAAAAGATATGGATATATAAATGCAACTCAGTATATAAAATATAATATTTTACTTTTTGAGAGTTTCTCTAACCGACAACCATCACTTATGAGCTAGTGATGATACAACGCTTTGCACAGCTGTCCAATACCTTGCCAGAGTAAGGGATGATCAACCTTATTGGATCCACAATCAATCAGAGTCCTCTTTTTGGGACTAGAGAAGCATAGCCTCTATCTGGCTACGTAGTTTATGAGGTTTGAGTTGTTATTTACTCTTACCCAAATCGATGCTCAATACTACTCCCAAAAGACTCAATGTGCTCATATGCTCAATCAGATCAATTAAATCGAATCATTTCATCTAGTCTCATTGAACTCTCATCAAACTCAATCTCATCTCAATCATCAATTCTTTCATTTAAAACATGTTTTCAAACTCATTCATATCTCCTTAGACTCTATCTCAATCAAACATTTATACTCAAAATACTCATGTTCAAAATAATAGAAGTTTAAGAACCTTTCAGACTCAACTCGGACTCAACTCATTCTCAATCAAAAACTCTTTTAAGACTTGCTCAAATCTCATCAAACTCTTTTATCGAAAACATCATTTATGCTCGATTCTATACTCATTAAGACTCTGAAGATCATGCATAGTGAATAATGGTGATACTTTATCTTACTCGAACTCTGAAAATCATACATAATGAATAGTATTGCAAAAGCTTCGAAAAACTCATTCTTAAAATAATGCATCATAATGGATGACTCAAGACTTTCAAAAATCAAATGAATGCACTCATGGACGCTCATGTTCCCTCATAACTTTTCTCTTACTCATAGCATAAAAAAATACTCTTTACTCAATTAAAGCAGTGCATTATAGGAAGCAATGTAGTAACTCAATTAGGGTTCATGTGAAACTAGGCATGAACAACGATTCGACAATAAGACTCATATGGATATACACAATTTTGATGAATAAATATGGAAATCATAACTCATTTGAAAACTCAATAGCATTAGGGTGAGAACTCAACTTGACTCTTTAATGACGGAATTGAGATGTAGGGCGCGTGGATGAACTCAGTCCAACGCTATGAATAGCCTTACATACCTGGAAGATTAAGGTTACAATCGCAATTTGAAGGCCTCAATGAAAGCTCTTGAAACCCTAGCTTTTCTCCTCTTCAATCTTGCTCTCAATAATTCTAAGTGTTAAAGAGAGTATATATGTATTTGATACTGATAAGGGGCTTAGATAAGTCCCAAAAGCGTCAAGGTTTTAATAATAAAAGAGTGGGAAAAGACAAAAATATCCCTCTTTAAAACTGCCGAACTAATCTATGAGAGCATCTACGGTTCGTGGTTTGATCTACGGACCATAGATCCCATCTGGGGAATTGATATTGAATCTTTAACGCTCAAAACTCCACTTACGGGTCCAAACGACGGCCCGTAGTAGTACTTACGGTCCATTGGCTGGATTCGTAGGTTTTGGGTCTCAAAATTTGATTCTCAGTACTCTACCGACGTCTTGACAGGACGGGTCGTTGTTCAACCTACAGCCCGTCGGTTGGGGTCGTCGTTCACAGACTCAGAAAACTCTGATATGGCAGTCTCTGGTAAAACGGTCATAACTTTTTACTTCGAGCTAAAAAAAGGCAAACTTGGTGGCATTGTAAAGAGGATTCAAAGATCTTCAATTGGATAGGTGATGGGCCATCTAATTCTTTATGAGCTGAGAGATATGGTTGTTTGAAGTTGACCTTAGTAGAACCTTATGAAAAAACTTAATCGATAATGAAGTTTTCAACTCAACTTTGTGCTAGGGGGTTCTTGTGACCTTAAGTCATATCCAAAATCATTCCCACACTAAAGAATTGAACTTAACACCTAAGAACAATTAAGAATTACTCGGTACGACCTTATACGCAAATTCAAAAAATATTTAGGTCTTAGCTAAGAAATTTCTGGGGTGTTGCAATATCTCCCCCTTGGTATCATTCGTCCTCTAATGATGGTTAACTGAGAAAGGAGGGGAAATGAGTTACTATCACTACCTCTCTTGATTTTTGAGTTTGCCTACTAACATAGGAGAAACTGATTGATACTAATAGTTTTGAAACTGGACTCGAGCAAGCTTGGCATGAAGCTCACATAAGATTTCAAGATTACAGGCCATGATATGAAACAAGGGCATCGAGGCACGAAGTAAGAATATGACTACTATTCCTCGAGTGATATGACTGGTAGCTTTTAAGCTTAGCAACACTTCTCAACTATGCTCTCCTTTCTAATTAGTACACTTCATTGGCTGCAACTCATAGCTTCCACTAGAGTATAAGACAACTCTTACAAACATCCAAGTCAAATAGTTTGCTCTTATTGTATTCAAGCCTAATCTTTAGTTTAGAAGGTGTGAAACATGAGGTGGTTATACTCATCTAAACCATAAGATTTAGGTTCTATACCTCTATAAGGAATCTCATCCCAAAAATACTTCTCTTTATAACTGCATTCAACCAACCTTGAGCCCATACCAAGAAACACCTAATGCATCATACATTTATCCACATGTTAACAACACCGCATTCAAGCCTAGTACTATAACCACTCCATGAACTCCTAATAACTAATACCAACTGAAATTTCACACATACTATGAGGAACTATCTAACTACTCTCACCTAACTATTACTCATAGTAAAACTTCATTCATCCTTCCTCAACTTTTATAATCGTATATGGAATAAGCACACTATTGCTACCACAATAAGAAACATCAACCCTCTTATTCTATCATTACTCAACTACTATCGACAACATTGCTTTCAAAACTGAAGAGGATCACTGAAAGAACTTTAGGCGACAGATCATAAGAACGATTCATTCGAGAAATCTAACATAAGAACATGCACGACATAACATTATGTTGCTAATTATTGAGAGTAAAGCATGAATTTGCGTGACTAAGCAAACTATGAGACATGAGTGCTTTTCTTAATAGGTTCATATTACGCGGCTGATATCCATAAATTTATGGAGTAAGATTGAGATCAATGGGCTAAAGTCTTTGCCCCTCATTCTGGGAACTGAGCATAGATGTGAATTCGTTTGAAGTGTATGAGTATAGGTCATGAACACAATTCTGATATTAGAAACATCAACAAGATGTTGTAACAACTGAACTTTGAGGAATACACTAGAGTATGAATGGATTTATATATCACCATAACTCTTTCTAAGCTCATCACTGTTTGATTCTCAACACTTGACTTGGTTTCTCATCTTATCATCTGCCCCTTAGCTCTGAAGCTAACACTTTGAAGCTATGGATCTATTACATCATCTCTAAACTGGTCTACATTCGTTTTACTCTAATACTCGGGATAGGCTTATTTCATGGCTTTTGAACCCTCCATGTGAATGTACTAGGGTTCCTTCTAAGACCTCTTTCTAAGATGCTCCTCTTAACCTCTTTACATTGGCTTATAAGGCTGCTTTATCTAACTCTTAAAGTAAAATAAATAATGGTTACATCAAACTATTCCACATTGACAGCTCAAATATACTATCTAGGCACACATGAAAAATCATTAACTTAATTAGAACCTCATCTGACTACATACTCGGGTACATCTCCTAATGCTCTTGATAGTCTAATCTCCTAATGCTCTTGATAGTCTAATGACTTAGCCACACTTCATTGCTCTCATCTTAGGGTCATAATACCACACTTATACCACTGACATTTATTGCAAGTAACATCTTAATTCCTCACCTACTTTATGTCAAATCTACTAGACCAAATCTCGAACTAATATCATCACCCTCATGTTGCCATTTTTATAATCACGACACTCATCTCAAATCCAAGCTTAGTGTCTATTACTAAACACAAATATCAATATAATTGCTCGCTTACTATTCTAACTTACAACGACTAGATAAAATTAAGAAACACTCCCCCACTAAGACCTCATGACAAGCAATCAATCTTTATCTCTCAATCTACATACTTATAGTTTACTGTCACATTCATTTTCACAAGCTAAGTACCACTTACCCACTCACTATACATCATTGCCTAATTAGTTCTATAACCCTCTGAATATTGTGGGGCTCTCCTTTCAAGAATTATAAGCCTAGCTTAGATCTATCACCTCATGAATATTCGGCTCTTATATTCAACACTTACACTTGGTCGATACTAATGCATTGACACCTCATCATAAACTTCTTTCTAGTTAAAGTATACTCTAACTCATCCATATTATTAACTCTTACTCTACATTCTATCATGAAATCCACACCAACTCATCACTTCTTAGTCTACCCATAAGAAAAAACTCCTCATTAGTAACTTACTGTGCATGACTGCAACTACACACTTTACTCAATAACTATCCACATCCCTTAGGTTACTACACTTCTAAATGTGTACTTCTAACTCTGGGCACTTCTACTACTTCCTGGCTTATAACATCGCAACTCTTACTATCTTTCGGGTGAAAAGTACTATCCCAGCTCTAAAACATACTTCCTCATAAGGGTCTCAATTGAAATGAGGTTTAGAGAAGAGAGTCTGGGAGTACATCTCGCCTTTAGCTCAAACACACAATTCATATGAACTAAGAGTGCATTCTTTCAAATCTAAACATTTAAGCTTACTCACAGGCATCTCTCAAGCCCCTGTGCAGTCTTATAACTTTCTCAAGACTTTTACTGAGAGTAACTCATCGATAAGAATATGGACTTTACTATTTCAACCACCTTGAGTATGAGGGTAGTCGAATGGATTTGAGGAACGCATGAGTCTGAATAAGTTTCTTAGGTGACAACTCTATCGCACGATCCAGAGTATGAAAGAAGGGAAACTTTTCTTAAATGTATGTAGTCCCTCATTTATAGAAGTGGGGCCCTCAAAACCAAAAATAAGATCCTACTGACACGACTTCATAGACACCCTAGGACACTTGAACTTTGTGTTCTGATACCAAGTTTGTCACGCCCCGAGTCTACACCCTTGGCGTGGCCGGCACTCGGAGACCATTGCTAGTCCTAAGAGAACCACTTGGTCTGATCACTCATTCAATCACTCAGCGGAAGACTTAGATAAATCAAAGAAGGCACTCAAGTGGGCTAACAATCAACAACTCAATAAAATGATAGTTTAAACACTCAATTCAAATCAACTCAACATCATAATTCAATAATGAAATTTTAGTTTAAAAAATAGATTCTGAAAGAATCATTCTAACTCGACTCTGACTCTGTCTATGAAGCCTCTAACTGACTCATAAGAAGGTGTCGAGACAAGCCCACGGCAACCTCGGAATACTGAAGGTAAAGACTCAGGAGCACCTCCGAATGCAAAATGGTCTCACCAAAATGCTGGAAAGGAAACTGACCTTTAACGGTACGCCTATTGAGGATCTCTATCACCTGTGTCTGCATCATAAAATGATGCAGGCCAAATGGCGTCACTACATGGAATGTACGAGCATGTAAAAAAGCTAAAAAGGAACTTACTCAAAGATACTCAACTCAACTCTGAGAAATAGCCCAACTCACTAAAGCATACAATATATGTAAAATAATGCTTTAAAAGATATGGATTTGTAAATGCAACTCAGTATATAAAATATAATATTTTACTCTTGGGGAGTTTCTCTAACCAACAACCATCACTTATGAGCTAGTGATGATACAACGCTTTGCACTGCCGTTGGCCCAGCCATCTAATACCTTGCCAGAGTAAGGGATGATCAACCTTATTGGATCCACAATCAATCAGAGTCCTCTTTTTGGAACTAGAGAAGCATAGCCTCTATCTGGCTACGTAGTTTATGAGGTTTGAGTTGTTATTTACTCTTACCCAAATCGATGCTCAATACTACTCCCAAAAGACTCAATGTGCTCATATGCTCAATCAGATCAATTAAATAGAATCATTTCATCTAGTCTCATTGAACTCTCATCAAACTCAATCTCATCTCAATCATCAATTCTTTCATTTAAAATACGTTTTCAAACTCATTCATATCTCCTTAGACTCTATCTCAATCAAACATTTATACTTAAAATACTCATGTTCAAAATAATAGAAGTTTAAGAACCTTTCAGACTCAACTCGGACTCAACTCATTCTCAATCAAAAATGCTTTTAAGACTTGCTCAAATCTCATCAAACTCTTTTATCGAAAATATATTTATGCTCGATTCTATACTCATTAAGACTCTGAAGTTCATGCATAGTGAATAATGGTGATACTTTATCATACTTGAACTCTGAAAATCATACATAATGAATAGTAATGCAAAAGCTTCGAAAAACTATTCTTAAAATAATGCATCATAATGGATGACTCAAGACTTTCAAAACTCAAATGAATGCACTCATGGACGCTCATGTTCCCTCATAACTTTTCTCTTACTCATAGCATAAAAAAATACTCTTTACTCAATTAAAGCAGTGCACTATAGGAAGCACTGTAGTAACTCAACTAGGGTTCTTGTGAAACTAGACATGAACAACAATTCGAGAATAAGACTCATATGGATAAACACAATCTTGATAACTAAATATGAAACTCAATGATGGAAATCATAACTCATTCGAAAACTCAATAGCATTAGGGTTAGAACTCAACTTGACTCTTTAATGACGGAATTGATATGTAGGGCGCGTGGACAAACTCAGTCCAACACTATGAATAGCCTTACATACCTGGAAGATTAAGGTTACAATCGCAATTTGAAGGCCTCAATGAAAACTCTTGAAACCCTAGCTTTTCTCCTCTTCAATCTTGCTCTCAATAATTCTAAGTGTTAAAGAGAGTATATGTGTGTTTGATACTGATAAGGGGCTTACGTAAGTCCCAAAAGCGTCAGGGTTTTAATTATAAAAGAGTGGAAAAAGATGAAAATACCCCTCTTTAAAACTTCCGAACTGATCTACGAGACCATCTACGGTTCGTGGTTTTATCTACGGACCATAGATCCCATCCGAAGAATTGATATTGAATTTTTAAGGCTCAAAAGTCCACTTACGAGTCTAAACGACGGGCCGTAGTAGTACTTATGGCCCGTTTGTTGGATCCGTAGGTTTTGGGTCTCAAAAGTTGATTCTCAGTACTATACCGACGACTTGACAGGATGGGTCATCATTCAACCTACGGCCCGTCTGTTGGAGTCGTCGTTCACAAACTCAGAAAACTCTCATATGGAAGTCTCTGGTAAAATGGTCATAATGTTTTACTCCGAGCTCAAAAAAAGAAAAACTTGGTAGCGTTGGAAAGAGGACTCAAATACCTTCTATTTGATAGGTCATGGGCCACCTTCTTTATGAGCTGAGAGATATGGTCGTTTGAATTTGACCTAAGTAGAATCTTATGTCAAAACTTAATAGATAATGAAGTTTTCAACTCAACTTTGTGCTAGGGGGTTCTTGTGACCTTAAGTCATATCCAAAAGCATTTTCACACTAAAGAATTGAACTTAACGCCTAAGAACAATTAAGAATCACTCGGTACAATCTTATACATAAATTCAAGAATTGTTTGGGTCTTAGCTAAGAAATTTCTGGGGTGTTACAAGTTCTTCCTTATTTATTTAATTTTTAGTTAAATTAACTTGATGATCTTTATTTGGTATATCTAACTCTATTATTATTTACTCGATTATATTAGCTTTAGTATGTATATAATTTTCTTCCAATAACTATTCTTATATTTAAATAATATATAAAATAATAATGTTACTATAATTTATTTCTTGAACATCTTATGATACTACTTAAATTTTCATTTATGTATGTTATTAATATATTTAATTTTTATGTACCTTGCAATAGAAATATTGTTTGTTACATTTCTATATTGCTGATTTTATTTATGTATTTCCGTATTGCTGATTTTTATTTATGTATTTTTATGTTGCTAATTTTGTTTATGTATTGCTGATTTATATACTTAAATTCATATGTTTCTCTTTGTGATTTGTTTTATATAAGAAATTCATTTTTTACATGGCAATTAATAATGTGAAATTTTCAAGAATCTATGATTAGTTAAATAGTGACACCAACGAATTATTAAAACAATTGGTGTTCTCAAATTTTGTTTCATAAGTATGTGCACGTATTAGTAATGGATTAACAATACTTCATGTTACTTTCAAAAAGGTCTTTTAATGATATTTTGCACGCATTTATGTGCTGAAAATAATAATGGCCAACTTATTTTTATACGAGCATACCTTAAGAATCTATTTATATGTATTTGCTTCAGAAATTAAGTCATAGTTAATTTTATTATTTCTAACTCATCTCTCTCTTTTTAGTTTTCATCATGCCAAATCTATCAAAGCTTGAGTTTATGGCACTCGACATTACTGGAAAAAATTATTTATCCTGGATTCTTGATGCTGAAATTCACCTTGACGCTAAAGGTCTTGGTGATACTATTAAACAAGAAAATAAAGCATCAAGTCAAGATAAATCGAAGGCCATGATGTTTCTCCGTCATCATCTTCATGAAGAATTAAAAATTGAATATTTAACTATGAAAGACTCTCTTGAATTATGGATTAATCTAAAGGATTGATATGACCACCTAAAACTTACAGTGTTACCAAAAGCTCGATATGAGTGGACACATCTTCGATTTCAAGATTTTAAAATTGTAACTAAGTATAATTCTGCTATTCATAAAGTAAGTTTCATATTAAAATTATGTGGAGATACTATCACTGATGATGACTTACTTGAGAAAACGTTTTCCACTTTTCATGCTTCAAATGTGTTGTTACAACAACAATATCGTTAAAAGGGGTTTAAAAAATATTCTGAATTAATTACATGCCTACTTGTGGCTGAGCAGAATAATACTTTATTGATGAAAAATTATGAAGCCCGTCCCACTGGTCGTCTGCTCCATTCCTAGAAGCGAATGTTGTAGCAGCACATAATCAGTCTGAATCAAGATAAAAGAATTATCGTGGTCATGGTCGTGGACGTGGGCGAGGGTGTGGTAGAGGATGAAATAATTATCGTTATTATGGTGGAAATAAACATGAGAATAACAAAGTTTCTCAAAATAATCCTTCTCAAGGTAGAATTAATATTTGCCACCGATGTGTCATGAAAGGTCATTGGACACATGTATGTCATACACCTGATCATTTTGTGAAACTTTATCAAGCCTCTCTCAAAAGAAAAGATAATAATGTAGAGGCACACTTGACATTTCGGAATGATGATGATGAAGAAGCTCCCTCAAATAAATATGATAATATTGAGGCAAATCTTGCATATAAAGATGATGACATTGAAGGCCTCCCAAATATTACTCATTTGAAAGCTGAAGATTTTAATATTGATTGAAGAACTGATAAACTAATTAGGGATAAAATTATAAGAATAATTGTTGTTTTTCTATTATGTTTGTAACTATGTTGTTCTTCTTAAATATTTTTCTTAAAGTATTATGTCTTACTAATTTCTACATTTTTAGTACGATTTAATAAAGTTCCCTATGTTCTTAGTTTTTCACATTCTTATAATGTATCTTTTTTTTTTATGAAGAATATGAAAATTTCCCAGTCATCAGTTGGATCCAAAATCAATTATGGTGATATATGCCTTATAGATAGTGCCACAACACACACTATTTTAAGAGATAAGAAGTATTTTTCTTATTTGGTGATGAAAGAAGCTAATGTTAATACAATATTTGGTAGTACAAGATTAATTGAAGGCTCCGAAAAAGCTAACTTAGTACTTATCGGAGGAATAAAATTGACAATCAATGAAGCATTATATTGTAGTTAGTCTCAAAAAAACTTATTAATTTTCAAAGACATTCGTCAAAATGACTATCATATTGAGACTACAAATGATGAAAAAAATGAATATCTTTATATTACTACAATAAAGTCGGGTAAAAGGTTTATACTTGAAAAGTTACCCGCTCTTTCATCCGACTTATACTACACAAGAATTAGCATGGTTGAAACACATGCCGTAGTAAATCAAAGATTTACTAACTCAGATGATTTTATTATTTGACATGACCGGTTGGGCCATTCCGATTCTAATATGATGTGCAAAATAATTGAGAGTTCACATGGACACTCTTTGAAAAACCAAAAGATTCTTCAATTTAAAGAATTCTCTTGTGCTGCATGTTCTCAATGCAAGTTGATTACTAGACCATCAGTAATCAAAGTGAGAACTGAATCTACAACATTTCTGAAACGTATACAGGGTGATATATGTGGGCCCATTCACCCATCATGTGGACCATTTAAATATTATATGATTTTAGTAGATGCATCTACAAGGTGGTCACATGTATGTCTATTATCAACTCGCAATGTGGCGTTTGCAAGATTACTTGCTCAAATAATAAAGTTAAGAGCACAATTTCCAGTTTATGCAATTAAGACAATTCGTCTCGATAATGCTGATGAATTTACATCCCAAGCTTTTAATGATTATTGTATATCAACTGGGATAACAAATAAGCATCCGGTTGCTCATGTTCATACTCAAAATGGTCTAGCAGAATCATTGATTAAACGCCTCCAATTAATTGCTAGACCAATGCTTATGAGAACAAAACTTCCCATTTCATTATGGGGTCATGCTATTTTGCATGCAGCAAGTCTTGTGCGGATTAGACCCACAAGTTATCATAAAGTCTCCCCATTACAATTGGCTTTTGGTCAAGAGCCGAACAGTTCCCATCTTAGAATATTTGGATGTGCGGTATATGTTCCAATTGCTCCACCACAACGTACAAAGATGGGTCCCCAAAGAAGGTTGGGGGTATATGTTGGGTATGAATCTCCTTCTATTATAAAATATTTGAAACCTATGACTGGAGATTTATTTACAGCAAGATTTGTCGATTGTCATTTTGATGAATCAACATACCCAACATTAGGGGGGGGGGGAAATAAGCAACTGAAAAAGGAGATAGATTGAAATGCATTATCACTATCTCATTTAGATCCTCGGACAAATAAATGTGAACTGGAAGTTCAAAAGATAATTCATTTGCAAAATATTGCAAATCAACTGCCACATGCATTCACTAACCTATCAAGAGTTACTAAATCTCATATTCCAGCTGCTAATGCTCAAATTCGAGTTGATGTCCCGATAGGACAATTAATTAATGCAAATGAGTCTAAAGAACATTTAAAACGTGGTAGACCGATTGGTTCTAAAGATAAAAATCCTCAAAAGAGGAAAGGAGCAAATGATCAAGATGGTCACAATATGTGTAACGCCTCAGACTTCGTGAAAGGAGTGAAAATAAGAGAAGGGAAAACCACGGAGGGGACCAAGGGACGTGAAGAGGACCACGACCCGTCACCTTGCTCTTGGAGTTGCACCTAGACAGTGAGGTCTCACCCAAGGCCACTGTGAAGGACCACAAATCACTAGACAATCCGTGGAACTTCACACGAGCTGTGGAGTGGCCCGTGAAAGAAGCCAACTACTCCCAAGCAACTGTGAAGGACCACGGTAGCCTAAACGGTCCGTGGAGCTTCACACGAGCCATGAAGTGGGTCGTGAAAGAGGCTTATAAGACTTTGAGTTTTTGGTTCAACGTCAAACAGTTATATCACTCAGCATAAATGAATTAAGTGGCCCATAACCTATAAAATTAAAGGTCTTCGAGTCCTCTTTCCAACGCCCCCAAGTTTGCTCCATTTGAAGTTCAGAGTAAAACGTTATGCCCATTTTAGTGAAGCGCTGTCAGGCTCAGAAATCTTCACGACCCACTTGACGGGCCGTGGTGCTCTAGATGGCCCGTAAAGCGTATCTTGAAGGCACTTCGGCAGCTTTAAGTTAGGGTCATATTGGTCTTTTCCCCGATGCGTTGGGCACTTAAACTACGTCGTTTGATTCCGAAACTACCTCGTTTTACTCAGTCTAAGCCTAGTAATATTTTCAAAAACTACCTAGACCAAATAGGTTTCCTCTCAAATCAATTCCAAGGAGAAAAGGAGCGTTTCTCCAATTTACAAGCCTAGGGTTCTCTCCTCCAAGCGTAAACTCCATATTTCTCGCAAGGATTTTCAAGTACCAGGTATGTGGGTATTCAGTAAGGGTTTTGTTTGCCCTTATGGCCAAAACTCCAGTCCCTTTTTCTTGATTATCATGATTTATGAAATTAGGGTTCTTGCCCAACTATGCAGATTCATTATCCCATTAATTCTTGTGATTTCTACTCAAATTCTATACTTGTTTAAATGAGTTGCATGAATTCTTATGGAAATTTGAAAGGGGAAAACTTAGCATGAAATTGCAGTATTTTTACATGAATTGGCTTTTCTCCAGAATGTACCTTAGGGTGCCAGCATTCAGTTTAAAACTAGAATTTAGTCAGTTTCTGTCCACAGTTTATCTTAGAAATCATCTTCAGATCAGTTTAGTTCTGTTTCATGAATTCAGGACTACAGTTAAAATGAGCTCTAGTATTCGGTTTGGGAGTAGTGTTTAGCACCGAGTTGGACTAGGGTTCAGCGTATACTCAAGTCCTAGAACTACGTGCCCCCGTAGGTTTATAAGTCCCCTCTGTTGGATATCAGTTTTAGTGGTCATGCCACAGTCATGCCTTTATACCCTGGCAAGGAATATTGGGTCCTCTCGATGGGGCGTATACATCGGACTCCATGTTTAGCTTACGCGGTTTATGTCGGTTAATAAACTCTCCCACAGTATTAGCTTCAGTAAGTTACTTCAAACCCGTAGTTGTGTTTACTCAGTTTTTCAGTATGTTTTCAGTTTACTCTTACATTCTAGTTTTTATGCACTATTGTATCTTGGGCCAAAGTACTTCAGTTCAGATCAGGTTACACACTTAACCAGTACTTTTTAGCATGTTTAAATATATTGAGTCAGCTTGCATATCCTGCATGCTCAGTACATTCAAAGTACTGACGTATACTTTTGCGCTACATCGTTTCATGATGTAGGTTCAGGGGCTTAACATCCAGACCGCGCTTAGCTCGATTTTCAGTCCGTACTCAACAGCTTCAGTGGTCAGTCCTCATAGTTCGAGGACATTTCTTTGTGCTTTTAGTTTAGTCAGCCTATTATCAGTCTTTTAGTATCTATAGAGTTAGCTGGGGACTTGTCCCAGCAGCTCAACAGTATTAGAGGTTTTCAGACATAGAGTCATAATTCAGTTATTTTGGGTTGTTTCCCATAGATGTTCAGTTAAATTCTTACCTGAAGTTTCTTTTAGTATTGATTACTTTATAGTTATGTTTTCGCTTACTTAGTCATATTTCAGTATGCTTATGATATGCCAGACTTAGGGTTAGCTTGGGGTCACTCGTGACACTAAGCTCCGTGTTGCGCCGAGGGGTAGCCTCGGGGCGTGACAAGCTTGGTATCAGAGTATCAAGTTTAAGAGTCCTAGGGTGTTTGAAAGCCGCACTAAGTAGAGTCTCTTTCATGGGTGTGAAGCGCGCCACATTTATGAGGGAGACGAAGTGTTCTAAGAAAAACTTCACTTCATTTGCTATGTTAATTGTGCGTTGTATTGTGATTCAACTTCTCCCTTCTAATCCATCGTTACACGTTTCAGATCATGCCTCATCGTAGAGGTATTGCACAAAATGCTGACGCACAAAATGCTAATGCAGTTCCTCCAGTCCCGAACCATGAGGTTACGAATTCAGAGTTTTGTAATGCAATTCAGCTGTTGGCTCAGACCGTAGCCAATCAGGCCAATCAGTAGGCCCCAGTTCTTGAAAACCCCACTTGTTCGTATGAATTCGCTAGAGTTTCTGGGGTCGAAGGTTGGTGAGGAACCACAAAATTTCATTGATGAGATCAAGAAGATTCTTGAGGTAATGCAGGTGAATAGTATTGATAGGGTTGAACTAGCATCCTATCAACTCAAGGATGTGGCTCTTATCTGGTTCACGCAGTGGAAAGAAAATAGGGGTGCGAATGCAACTCCGATGACATGGGACTGTTTTACTAGAGCTTTTCTGGATAGGTTCTTCCCGAGAGAGTTGAAGGGGGCTAAGGCTTAGAAGTTTATGAACTTGAGGCAATGGTCGATGTCAGTCCAAGAATATGGGCTAAAGTTCACTCAGCTCTCCAAGTATGCTCCAAATATGGTGGCCGATCCGAGGGCACAAATGAACAAGTTCTTGTTTGGAGTATCCGATCTAGTAAAGACCGAGTGCAAGAATGCTATGCTATTAGGGGATACGGATATCTCTAGACTAATTACCCACGCTCAACAGGTTGAGGGGGATAAGCTCAAGAAAATGGCTAAGGATAACAAAAAGGCTAGAACAGGCAACTATGAATATTCTTAGCAGAGGTCGGGCGTGTAAGTCGCTCATAGTTTCAACAAAAGTTTACAGCCCCAGCACCTTCATCAGCTAGCGCTCCATCCCCCAGGTTTCAACAGGATAAAAAAGGGAGGGCATCAGGCTCTAAGTCTCACGGGAGTGTTTCTGGTAACCAAACTTTTCCATCTTGTCCAAAGTGTGGTAAGAACCATCCGAGCGAGTGTCTTGCCGGCAGAAAGGGGTGCTTTGGGTTCGGTCAGCTTGGGCATAGGTTGAAGGAATGCTCATCTGTCAGGCAGGGTCAAGGAGGTAACAAAGCTTAGTCTACAACTTCAGTAGCTCCAGTAGGTCGCCCCACTCAATAGGATGCCTCATCTGGTACATGTGGTAGTTAGCGCCAGAACAGGTTGTATGCTCTTCAGGCTCGCCAGGACCAGGAAGACTCTCCTGATGTAGTCACTGGTACGTTACAAGTCTTCCATTTAGATATTTATGCATTGCTAGATCCAGGGGCTACACTTTCTTTTGTAACTCCTTATATATCAATAAACTTCAGTGTTGGTCCAGAAACTCTCCCAGAACCCTTCTCAGTCTCTACTCCAGTTGGTGACCCAGTTATAGCTAGACGGGTATACAGATATTGCCTTGTCACAGTTTTCCAGAAAGTCACCTCACCAGACCTTCTAGAGTTAGAAATGATAGACTTTGATATCATCCTAGGCATGGATTGGTTACATTCCTGTTATGCCTCAGTCGATTGTAGAACCAGGATCGTTCCGTTTCATTTTCCAAACGAGCAAGTCTTAGAGTGGAAGGGAGCTAACTCAGTGCCTGTAGGTCGATTTATCTCTTACCTTATGGCTAGAAAAATGATTTCCAAAGGGTATATCTATCATCTTGTTTGAGTTAAGGACTCAAACTCCGAAACCGCAACTCTCGAGTCAGTTCTAGTGGTGAATGAGTTTCCAGAAGTGTTTCCAGAAGATCTTCTCGGAGTTCCTCCTGAAAGGGAGATTGACTTCGGAATAGATCTTCTTCCAGATACCCAGCTTATCTCAATTCCTCCTTACAGAATGGCTCTAGCTGAGCTTAAGGAACAGAAGGAATAGTTGAAAGACCTTTTAGATAAGGGTTTCATCAGACCCAACATCTCTACATAGGGTGCTCTAGTATTGTTCGTGCATAAGAAAGATGGTTCTCTCAGGATGTGCATTGATTATCGTTAATTGAACAAAGTCACAATCAAGAATAAATATCTTATCCCAAAGATTGATGACTTGTTCGACTAGCTTCAGGGTGCTAGTTTCTTTTCTAAGATAGACCTCAGATCCGACTATCATCAACTCAGAGTCAGAGATAGTGACATCTTGAAGACAGCCTTCAGGAGTCAGTATGGTCACTATGAATTTGTAGTTATGTCTTTTGGACTAACAAATGCTCATGCAGCTTTCATGGACTTAATGAACACGGTGTTCAAGCAGTATTTGGACTTGTTCATAATCGTCTTTATGGATGATATCCTCGTTTATTCTCGGAATGAGGAAGAGCATGTGACTCATCTGAGAGTGGTTCTGCAAACCCTCAAAGATCGCTAGATATTCGCTAAGTTCAGCAAAATGTGAATTCTGGTTACAGTTGATCGCTGTCCTTGGTCATGTGGTATCCAGCGAAGGGATCCGAGTGGATTCTCATAAAATTGAGGCAGTAAAGCACTGGCCCAGACCCATATCTCCAACTGATATAAGAAGTTTCTTGGGTTTGGCCGATTACTATAGGAGATTTGTTGAAGGATTTTCATCCATAGCTGCCCCATTGACCAAGTTGACTCAGAAAAAGGTCAAGTTTCAATGGTCAGATGAGTGTGAGAAAAACTTCTTAGAATTGAAAACCAGGTTGACTACAGCTCCTGTCTTGACTCCACTAGAGGGTTGAGACGATTACATGATTTATTGTGATGTATCCAGGTTCGGCCTAGGTTGTGTGATGATGCAGCAGGGTAAGGTCATAGCTTATGCTTCAAGACAACGTAAGGTCCATGAAAAGAACTACCCAACTCATGACCTCGAGCTTGCTACCGTAGTGTTCGCCCTAAAGATTTGAAGACACTACTTGTATGGTGTTCATGTTGATGTGTTCACAGATCATAGGAGCCTCCAGTATGTGTTCACCCAAAAATAGTTGAATCTTCGTCAGAGGAGATGGTTCTAATTTCTCAAAGACTATGACATGAATGTGCTCTCCCATCCGGGTAAGGCCAATGCAAGTAGTTGATGCCCTCAGCAGACTATCTATGGGTAGTATGGCACATGTTGAGGAAGAGAAGAAAGAATTAGCCCGAGATGTTCACCGGCTTGCTCTCTTAGGAGTTTGCCTTATGGACACGACAGATGGTGGTGTGATAGTGAAGAATGGATCAGAATCTTCATTGGTAGCAGAGGTTAAGGAGAAACAAGATAGTGATCCTATATTGCTTCAGCTGAAAGGTGTGGTTCATCAGCAGAGAGTTGAGGTTTTCTCCCAAGAGGGAGATGGTGTGCTTCGTTACCAGGGTTGTTTGTGTGTCCCTAATGTGGGTGAATTGAGGCAACAAATCCTTATAGAAGCTCATAATTCCAAATATTCTATTCATCCGGGTGCCACTAAGATGTACCGTGATCTACAGGAAGTCTATTGGTGGAACGGCATGAAGAGAGACATCACAGATTTTATGGACAGGTGTCCTAACTGTCAGCAAGTTAAGGTAGAACATCAAAAACTAGGAGGTATTACTCAAGAGATTAGCATTCCTACTTGGAAGTGGGAAGTGGTAAACATTGATTTCATTACGGGTTTACCTCGTACTCGTAGATAGCATGACTCCATATGGGTGATAGTGGACAGAGTCACTAAGTCAACTCACTTTTTGGCAGTCAAAACTACAGATTCAGCGGAGAACTATGCCAGACTCTACATCAATGAAATAGTCAGGTTGCATGGGGTTCCTTTGTCTATCATCTCAGATTGAGGTCCTCAGTTTACCTCTAACTTCTGGAGATCATTTCAGAAAGGTCTTGGTTCTCAGGTAAATCTCAGTACAACATTTCATCCGCAAACAGATGGTCAGACACAGCGTGCCATTTAGACCTTAGAGGACATGTTGAGAGCTTGCGCGATCGACTTCAAGGGTAGTTGGGATGATCACTTACCTTTAATAGAGTTCGCCTATAATAATAGCTTTCATTCTAGTATTCAGATGGCCCCTTATGAGGCACTGTATGGGCATATATGCAGGTCTCCGGTTGGTTGGTTTGAAGAAGGTGAAGCAGCCTTGGTTGGGCCAGATTCAGTTCATGAGGCTATGGAGAAAGTCCAGCTCATCAGAGATAGACTAAAGACAGATGAGAGTCGTCAGAAGTCCTATGTAGATGTAAGGAGGAAGGACTTAGAGTTTGAAATTGATGATTGGGTTTTCCTGAAAGTGTCACCCATGAAGGGGGTGATGAAATTTGGCAAGAAAGGAAAGCTCAGTCCCAGGTATGTAGGTCCTAACAGAATCCTGAAAAGGGTTGGTAATGTCGCTTATGAGTTAGAGTTGCCAGCAGAACTAGTAGCGGTACATCCAGCCTTTCACATTTCCTTGTTGAAGAAGTGTGTGGGTGATCCGGCATCAATAGTACCTTTAGAGAGTGTGGCTGTGAAGGATAGACTCACCTATGAAGAGGTTCCAGTTGAGATTCTTGACCGTCATGTTCGTAGGTTGAGGAATAAGGAAGTCGCTTCAGTAAAGATTTTGTGGAGGAATCAGTCCGTAGAGAGAGCTACTTGGGAAGTAGAAGCAGCATGAAAGCCAAGTATCCTCATCTTTTTCCCTCCGATCCAGTTTCAGCTTGAGGTAATAGTTCCTCTCTAGTCTCTCAGTTTACTCTTGTGTAATTCAGTCTCAGTATCTTGTACCCTGAGTTATCCATGCATTTCAGCATATTTGCATGTTCACTAAACTCAGTTCAGTTAGATATATAGTTCTAGTACTCAATTGGTAGGGATTGCAGCTCTTTCCCTCTAAATTCAGCTTGCTTAGTCTTTATTCGAGGACGAATGATACCAAGGGGGAGATATTGTAACACCTCGGACTTCATAAAAGGAGTGAAAAGGAGAGAAGGGCAAACCACGGAGGGGACCACGGGCCGTGAAGAGGACCACGACCTGTCACCCTGCTCGTGGAGTTGCACCTAGATAGTGAGGTCTCACCCAAGGCCACTATGAAGGACCACGAATCACTAGACGGTCCGTGAAACTTCACACGAGCCGTGGAGTGGCCCATGAAAGAAGGCAACTACTCCCAAGCAACTGTGAAGGACCACAGTAGCCTAAACGGCCCGTGGAGCTTCACACGAGCGGTGAAGTGGCTCGTGAAAGAGGCTTGTCAGACTTTGAGTTTTTGGTTCAACGTCAAACAATCATATCTGTCAGCACAAAATGAATTAGGTGGCTCATGACCTATCAAATTAAAGGTCTTTGAGTCCTCTTTCAAACGCTACCAAGTTTTCTCCATTTGAAGTTTGGAGTAAGCAGTTATGCGCATTTTAGTGAAGCGCTGTCAGGCTGAGAATTCTTCATGACCCACTTGACGGGCCGTGGTGCTCTAGACGGCCCGTGAAGCCTATCTTGAAGTCACTTCGACAGCTTTAAGTCAGGGTCATATTGGTCATTTCCTCGATGCGTTGGGCACTTAAACTACATCGTTTGATGCCTAAACTATGTCGTTTTACTCAGTCTAAGACTAGTAATATAGTCAAAAACTACATAAACCAAATCAGTTTCGTCTCAAGACAATTCCAAGCAGAAAAGGAGCGTTTCTCCAATTTACAAGCCTAGGGTTCTCTCCTCTAAGCGTAAACTCTAGATATCTCGCAAGGATTTTCAAGTACCAGGTATATGGGTATTCAGTAAGGGTTTTGTTTGCCCTTATGCCCAAAACTTCAGTCCCTTTTTCTTGATTATCATGATTTATCAAACTAGGGTTCTTGCCCAACTATGAAGATTCATTATCCCATTAATTCTTGTGATTTCTACTCAAATTTTATACTTGTTTAAATAGGTTGAATGAATTTGTACAGAAATTTGAAAGGGGAAAACTTAGCATGAAATTGTAGTATTTTCACATGAATTGGCTTTTCTCCAGAATGTACCTTAGGGTGCCAGCATTCAGTTTTAAACTAGAATTTAGTCAGTTTCTATCCACAGTTTATCTCAGAAATCATCTTCAAATCCATTTAGTTCTGTTTTATGAATTCAGGACTACCATTAAAAGGAGCTCTAGTATTAAGTTTGGGAGTAGTGTTTAGCACCAAGTTGGACTAGGGTTCAGCGTACCCTCAAGTCCCAGAACTACGTGCCCCCGTAGGTTTATAAGTCTCCTTTGTTGGGCATCAGTTTTAGTGATCACACCACAGTCATGCCTTTATACCCTTGCAAGGCATATTGGGTCCTCTCAATGGGGCGTATACATCGAACTCCACGTTTTACTTACGTGGTTTATGTCGGTTATCAAACTCTCCCACAATATTAGCTTCAGTAAGGTACTTCAGGCCCGTAGTTGTGTTTACTCAGTTTTTCAGTATGTTTTCAGTTTACTCTTACATTCTAGTTTTTATGCACTATTGTATCTTGGGCCTATGTACTTCAGACTAGATCAGGTTACACACTTAACCAGTATTTTTTAGCATGTTTAAATATATTTAGTCAGCTTGCATATCCTGCATGCTCGGTATATTCAAAGTAGTGACGCATACTTTTGCGCTACATCGTTTCATGATATAGGTGCAGGCGCTCAGCATCCAGACTGCGCTTAGCTCAATTTTCAGTTTGTACTCTGCAGCTTCAGTGGTGAGTCATTATAGTTCTAGGACATTTCTTTATGCTTTTAGTTTAGTCAGCCTATTATCAGTCTTTTAGTATCTATAGAGTTAGCTGGGGACTTATCCCAGCAGCTCATCAGTATTAGAGGTTTCAGACATAGAGTCAGTATTAAGTTGTTTTGGGTTGTTTCCCATAGATGTTCAGTTAAATTCTCACCTGAAGTTTCTTTTAGTATTGATTACTTACAGTTATGTTTCCGCTTACTTAGTAATATTTCAGTATGCTTATGATATCCCAGACTCAGGGTTAGCTTGGGGTCACTCGTGACACTAAGCACCGTGTTGCGACTAGGGGGTAGCCTCAGGGCGTAACAATATGAAAGAACCTGCTCAAGAAGAGTAAAGAAACATAATAATTGATGAAACCTTGGAAGAGATTCAGACGCCTGAAAATAATGAAGAAATCTCAATAAATTATGTTTATCAAGAAAAATATGGAACCGAAATGATATAATTGTCGATAATATTTTTTCTTATAATGTTGCTATAGAAATAATGCAACAAAATGAGGATCTTGAACCAAAATATGTTGAGGAGTGTAGACAGAGAAATGATTGGCGAAAATGGAAAGACGCAATTCAAGTTGAATTAACTTTGCTTGAAAAATGCAAAGTTTTCAGACCGATAGTTCGAACACCTGAAGGTATAAATCCAGTAGGGTACAAATGGGTCTTTGTGCGAAAATGAAATGAGGAAAATGAATCGTAAGATATAAAGCACGACTTGTGGCACAAGGATATTCGCAAAGACCTGGTATTGATTATATGGAGACATATTCTCTTGTGGGGGATGCAATCACTTTCAGGTATCTTATAAATTTGGCAGTTGATGAAAAACTTGACATGCATTTGATGGATGTCGTTACAGCCTATTTATATGACTCACTAGACAACGACATTTTTATGAAAATTCCTGATAGATTAAAAATGACTGAAATATATAAAGATTTCCGAGAAAGTTGTTCAATAAACCTTCAAAAATCTTTATACGGATTGAAACAATCAGGATGCATGTGGTATAATCGTCTTAGCGAATATCTATTAAAATAAGGGTATAAGAATGACCCAATTTGTCCTTGTGTATTTATTAAAAGGTCTGGATCTGAATTTATCATTTTAGCTGTATATGTTGATGACTTGAATATCATTGGAACTTGCGAAGAGCTTTCTAAGGTACTAGAATGTTTGAAAAAGGAATTTAAAATGAAAGACCTTGGAAAGATAAAATTTTGTCTTGGTCTACAAATTGAGCATTTTACAAATGGAGTATTTATTCATCAATCAACATATACTAAAAATATTTTAAAGTGATTTTACATGGATAAAGCACATCCATTAAGTACCCCAATGATTGTGAGATCACTTGATATTAATAAAGATCCATTTCGACCTCATGAAAATGACAAAGAACTTGTTGGTTCTGAAATACCATATCTTAGTGCAATTGGTGCATTGATGTACCTTGCTAGTAATTCTCGACCAGATATATCTTTTTTTGTAAATTTATTAGCAAGATTTAGTTCTTCCTTAACACGAAGACACTGAAATGGTATTAAACATATATTTAGATACCTTCAAGGGACCATTGATTTGGGACTATTTTATTGAAAGGAATCCGATTCACAATTAATTAGCTATGCAGATGCATGATATTTTTCTGACCCACATAAAGGTCGATCTCAAACAGGTTATTTATTTACATGTGGAGGTACAACTATATCATGGTGTTCAATAAAATAAACTGTGGTTGCTACTTCTTCAAATCATGTAGAGATAATAGCCATCCATGAAGCAAGTCGAGAATGTGTGTGGTTAAGATCAATAACCCAACACATCCAAGAAACATGTGGTCTTTCTTTAAAAGGAGATATTCCAACAACATTATATGAAGACAATGTTGCATGTACAGCTCAACTAAGAGAATGATACATCAAAGGAGATAGAACAAAACATATTTCACCAAAATTCTTTTTTACTCATGATCTTCAAAAGAAGGGTGAAATAGATGTTCAACAAGTTTATTCCAGTGATAATTTAGCAGATATGTTCACCAAGGCATTACCAACTTCAATCTTTGAGAAGCGGAGATATAAGATTCGAATGCGTCATCTTCGAGATGTTAAGTAACGTGTTCATCAAGGGGCGTACTTACGTGCTGCACTCTTTTTTCCCTTAACTAAGGTTTTATCCCACTGAATTTTCCTGGAAAGATTTTTAATGAGACAGCAAATAATACGTATTACAAATAACTATGGACATTTCCTTTTTTTTCTTTGTAGATAAACATCCAAGGGGGAGTGTTGTAAATAATGTATGTTTACGGGCCATATTATAAATAATATATATTTATGGCCCACTTTACTGTTGGAGACCAACTCCTCCGAGTAACTCTATCCTTATAAAAAGGGGAGTTACACAGCAACAAGATGAACAATAGAAAAAGGAAAAATTACTCCTCTGCTTCTTTCTACTACTACTTTTCTCCTTCTTTTCATTTACATTTAATATTTTATTTCATAACACAACAATAATAATGGACCAATCAAAGGAAAAAGGAGACATGGTAATGTTTGGACAAAGAACTGCACACATAGGGAACATATAGTAACATCAAAAATATTTATCAAAAACAATAACAAACAAAAAGCTAAAAATATATACAAATAGCTATCAAAAATGTAAATTTAGAAAGATCATCAGAGGGAAATCTTTTTCGGCCAGATCCGGTTGTTTCTGGTTGGTTGTTGCGGTTGGCGATAGTCAGGGTCTTGTTTATCACTGATTTGGGTCGGGGTTTTGGAGTGGTGGCTTTTGTTTTGGTCGTTTGGGCTCTATTTGGTAGTGTTCCGGCGAGGTTTTGCCGAAAAAATAAAGAAGAGGGAGATTGGGTTGTGTGGTGGTTGCAGAAACAGGGTTTTGAGGTTTTTTGGGGTCATTTTTGACTGGTTGTTTGGAGGTCGGAGAGCTGGCAGCTGTAATGGAGTTAATGGTGGGTTTGTGGTGGTTATTTGGCAGCTGGGGAAGAGAGAACAGGGTTGTGCGCTCCTCGCCGGAGCTTCGCCGGAAAAAAAAAAGGGAGAGGAGAGGGGAAGTTGAAAACAGTGACAAGGCCACCGGAAAAGGAAGAAAAATTGGGGGTTGGGATCTATTTGTTTGGGGTCTTTGGGTGGTGGTCGCCAGATTCCGGCGAAGCTCCTGTGAGTTTGTCACCATAAAAAATAATGAACACTAAAAGAAATCTCTCAAGATAAAAAATTTGAAAATTACCTTCTAAAATCTTATCCGTCACTAACTTAATGACCAAGTTATTGGTTAAATAGAAAATTGAAAACTACCTTAGTACAATACCATGACCTTAAAATCGTGGGCTAAAACCACTAGTTAATAATATATTTGTGTATGAAATCTTATCCATATTTGAATAAATTTTTAGACTGTGCAAAATATCAAAATGAATATTAACATATGTAACAAATAAAAGGAATATTAAAAAATATAACGAATGTAATCAATGACAGGTAAACATTCATTTAATAAAAAATAATGATTTAATCAAACTGAACAAATATTTGAACATATTCAACCTGTTGTGATAAAAAATAATGTAATCAAAATTAACCGATAAAAATTCTAATATTTTAAGAAATGAGGATAATTATCACAAATTGCATTAAAATTGCAAAACATGTATTTTGAACTATTTAATGAATACATTATTTAAAAATATTAACTTTGAAAAATATCAGACCAAAATTTGGTGTCAACACAAGGTATGTAGCAAGCAAGAAGTTTCTCTCTTGACGAACATGGCACATATCAATGGCTTGTTTGCTTCTTTGGACATGTGCTCCCCCTTCGAGTATTCAACTGTTGATACATTTGTTATACAATTTATGGGTGCTAAAGTTTAACTACAATTGTGTTTGGAAAGAGCTTGTTTGCACTTGAGGACTTTGATAGAGCAAACCATCATTTATATTGTTTCTAGATTTGTGGTTGTTGTAGGACGTATACAAGATCATATACTATATTTTGTCAACATTGCACAATTTTTTTTGGCTACAATTGGTAGGGAGCACGCTACTGACATTGTTCTTGACTCGAACATTAAGGACAAGGTTCTTATTAAGGACGGGAGTATTGCTATGAACCAGCCTCGACCCAATGTTGATACCTATATGGATGTCATACAACTAATTATTGGGCTTAGAAGAAGCAACAAAACTGGAAGGCCTATGCAAAGGCTTATTTGGGACCCAGGCCCAATTAACAACTAGCAAAAAGGATGATGGAGGAGAAGAGTGGTTTATGCAAATTATGTCGAAGCTTTGGCTATCAGTTATCTCTCATCCCCTTTCTCTCTTCTAGTATATCATCCCCTTCTAGTTACCTTCTCCTATGTTAATCTCTCCTTAGTTAGTGTTGTCATGACCCAAAAAAAGACGTGATGACACTTGTCCATTTTGACCAAGATAAGTCAGCCTCAACAAACAAAACGAAAGAAAATGCGCAAAGTAAAGCAAGAATAATATAAAAGCGGAGGGAGTTATTCATTCTAAACAACACCCTTAAAATCTGGTTGTCATGTGTACAAAAAGTAAATACAGAATTCGAAAGATAAATACAAGTATAAATGTCTTTGATTCTCAAATACAACAAAGCATAAAGTAAGGAACAAGAGGAACCGCCGGATGACTAGCTGCTACCTCTCAAACTCCTTGACAAACCTCGAAATCTAAAGAGAAGAAGAAGATCACGGATGTCCGAGCTCGAAACCTACATAAGTGTAGAAGCAAGGGTTGAGTACCAACAACACAGTAACCAGCAAGCAGCCTAATAAACAAGCAACTAGCTAGAATCGAATACGCCTTTCTAATCCAACTGAACCTCCTCAAACTACACCCTGCATAAAAATCAGCCCAACCTAATAGTTCTACAATAAACAGCTCACAAAGTCCAATATTCACGATTCAATAGTCACAATTCGATAACCAACATGAACCAAATAAGTAAATCTCAAGTTTCAAGTAGATTATTCACAAGTATCATGCACATCAATCACAATTAACAAGTAAGTCACTCATAACCATCAAAAGGTATCAATCATAGCACTTGCCGGAAATGACCTCGGCTTTATATCAATAACTAGCCGGAAATGACCTCGGCTTTATATCAATTACTAGTCGGAAATGACCTCGGCTTTATATCAATCTCTAGCCGAAAATGACCTCGGCTTTATATCAATCTCTAGTCGGAAATGACCTCAGCTTTATATCAGTCACTAGCCGAAAATGACCTCGGCTCTATATCAAACACTCGCCAGAAATGACCTCGGCTTTATTCAATAACTAGCTGGAAATGACCTCGACATCACAAGCTATCACATGTCTCATCACGGTAGCCAACAATCAATGCACATAAGCAATATCACACCGCAAGGGAGAGACAACGATTCAAGCAATTTAAGTTAATTCAAGTTCACTTTCATGCTATCAAGCATATCATCCATCTATCAAATATGGAACACAACAAGGCATTTCACGATTTCACATTTTCATCAAGAAGCGTTTTCAATTTTCCTCTTTCTTTATTAGTTAACAGTGATCAAGTGAAGCAATAAAACCCTTCACCTCAATCGCAATTACTCCCCAACTCACATACAATGAAGAGAAGTAGACAATTCTACTAGATTACAAAGGTTAAGAGATCACTTGCCTTAAACAATCAATTAGTCAATCCGAAGCTTGAATTTTCCTCTTCCGAATCACTTCCGAAGCCACACAATCTATAACATTCAAGTATTCACAATAAATTTATGAAAACAAGAATACACACATCAATTCTTTGAAAAATGGGTCAATCAACACAAAATCCATCTACGAAAATAAGGTTTGAATCCAAAATTGAATACTTAAAACTGATATTCAAGGCTTTAGGAACCCATTAGTGAAATCCATTTTGAAAAAGGATTTGAAATCAGTTCACAGTCCCAATTTTATTTCAACACTCAAGTCCATGCCAAACCCTCAATTTATCAAATCAAAATCTTGATTTGAACGCATAAAATCGAATATTAATAATGGGTAATTGAAGATTTTGAATCAAGAAACGTTACCCAACAATTTTATCTTGAAAAATCCACTTGAAATCACCTCTACCGAGCTCTTAAAGCTTCAACAATGGAAAATAAGAGAGATATCCCAAAATTGGATTAAAACACACTGTTAGAGGTCCTCTGCGAACGCGGACCCATGTCTGCAAATGCGGACTTTAATGTATCTGAGTTCCACGAACGTGGCAAGTCTCCCGTACACACAAACCACATATGCAAATCAATTATACTCGACGTTCTGGATTCAATGAAATCGTCAAAATATGCATATGAGGTCTCCTTGACCCGACATATGTGAAAATCATAAGAAACTAATTCAACACCTAAAAAGACTAAAACAAGCTCGAGACTTCACAAAAATCAACCAAGACCTCACCTAAGCCTAAAATCATCCCTCGAATCCAATGAAACTCTCTGAATTTTGATCCGAGCATCCGAATCTTGAATGTTGACCAAAGTCAACTCAAAGGCTAAATTTCCACAATTTCACAACTTAGGAACTCAAATCCTCAAAACGACTCCAAAGCTGAAATCGAAAACTCTCATAGATCAATTCCTGCATTCTGGAACTAATGGAATCGACATAATTCCATTCTGACACTCGAAACTCCAAAAGACTCCAAAAACCACTTTTAAATAACTTAAGCCTTTCAAACTCAAAACTTACACAAAATCTCAACTTTTTCCTCAAAGTTTGGAACCAATTTTTCCAAACTCAAACAAAAATAACTCGGGGTCAAAATTGAGAAGGATAAAATGGTAATTTTTTAAAAATGACCAACCGAGTCATTATAAGTGTGTTATTTGTTGTGTGTATTCTACGTTGTAACTTGCATTCAACGATAAATATATATAACAGTGCTTGTGTTGGAATCGAGTTTGTGTCAATTGTCCAAATTATTCATATCAAAGCCAGATACCAAAGCGCGAGCATATGCCATTGCTTGCTCTTTCCTTAAAATTGCTTTTCTACTTTCTAGAACGCGTTGAAGATGAACCATATCCATACCAATGAGCATTTAGTCATATAAGTCATGTATAAGTAATGATATGAGAAACACAAGACCTTACTTGGGATTTTCTTCGTGTGCACCACCATCAACACCATTAGATTCACCGTTGGACTTCAGTATCGAATTATCAATTTTTAATAAGTAGGAAATTCCAGGAAAAATGTGATACAACATATTTTAAATTTGGTGCCAATCACTAGCTAACAAAATGAAGAATCTGATGCTTGAAGACAACACAAGGCATAGCCAAAACAAATGCAGCAACATTCAAACGAATTAATTCAGGATGAAGGATAACAAAAACATACAACTAACTTTGTTAGAAAATAAAATTCTAGACATATAAACAACAGATTGATTCAAACACTTAGTTTGAGCGTAAAAGAGTAGACAACATGATACTGGACACTGATGATCACTAAAGCTTCATAGCAAACAATAAAATACTAAGAAGAACAGAGAAGTTCAAAATTGATTCTGATGAGACTATCAAGGCCAAAGAGAACAAGAACAATAACTAGTTACAATTACAATATCAGTCTAGAATACACTTTCAACACTCACACATACATATTCAAATCATGTTCAACAAGCGAAAGACAAAAACCTCAACCAAACGAGGAACCCCTACCCTTACTAAACAAGTAGAAAAACAAAAAACAACCATGAATTAACTAAACAATATTCAAACAAAGCTCCATTTCAACGGTAAAAAAGAAAGAAAGTGAATTATTTTAGCTCAAAACTAAGTCATTGTCCTCCATATTCAAGATCAGAAGTGAGCATTTGAGGGAGTTAATAAAATATTCTAGATAGCACAAGATTTCAACAGACTGAATTGAGGTAGACATTCTGGGATTTTCGAGTAGAAACAGAGAGGTCAAGTTAGACAAGACCATGATGAAATACAAGCATTTGAGGGAAGCAAAAATGATACAGACATGAAAGAATTATGATAATATTGAACAACCTGTGAAATCACAAAGTAGCAAACAATAAATCAGATTTTAACAATACATTACACTTAAATAAACTAAGCTAATCAGGGAAGACGTATAATATGAACATAACTAGTGTAAAGAATGATTATGAGTCTACAACTCCACTAGAAGATTTCAAAAAGGGAAATGGGAACTCAACAAAACTAGTAAAAAAGAATGTTAAATAAAGAGAATGTTACCTTTTCTAGAGCATCAAGCTAGGATGAGAACGATGAACTCCGGCAAGCATCCGTGAACAATGAACGAGAAGGAAACTAAAAAATTTAGACTCCTGACCTCTACTTTAAACGTTAAAAAATACAGACTTTTCCCCTCGTTTTTCACTCTCTTATTCGAGTCCATCATAGAAGATAATTACGGGGAAATTTTGAAACGATTCTTTGAGGATAAAGCTGGGAATAGTACAATTTTAAACAAATTCTCAACGGATTGAGAATGATGTTGGAGAAAATGATAATCACACCCAGGATAATGTCCAAGCTAAGTAGCAATAACAAGAGAGTAACAATAACACTAAATTTTATAATGGAATAAATATGATATCCAAATAAATAATATAATAATATTGATGAAAACTTGATAGTATCAAAAGACTACTCTTTTATAATAACAACACTCTTTTATTCTTACAACTCACAATAATATATAGATTACTCTCACACTATTTTCTCACAAACTAAGAAATAACTTGTGGATTATTCTCACTACTCTCTATTGCTTTCTCTATTTAGTGTATTTTTAATTATTCACTTGCTACTATATTTATAGAGTTATTGAACCTCTTGATTACATCATTAGTGACACAGATGTGACATCCAATTTCCACAAAGTTTGGTTGCCAAACTCCACCAAAACTTGACTACCAACTTCCACAAATGTGGCTGCCAACTTTCACAAAGTTTGGCTGCCATAAGTTGCTGCCAAGCTTTGTTCCCACAAATCTTTCCCTTAATTTTAATTTTTCTTCTTTATTTCAAGGCTTGATCTCAATCTCTGAAAATCTTCAAACTTGAGAAGCTTTGTAAAGATATCCGCAGCTTGATCATGAGATTTCACATACTTGAGCTCTACCTCTTTCTTGATAATGCATTCTTGGATAAAGTGATACCTTGTGTCTATGTGCTTGCTTCGGTCATGATACACTGGATTCTTGGCAAGTGCTTGCACAAATTTGTTATCAACACAAATCATTGTGGCTTCAATTTGTGACAAATTGAGTTCCTTCAACAATCCCCTCAACCAAGTAGCATGACATGTACATGATGTCGCTGTCATGTATTCAGCTTCACAAGTCGAGAGAGTAATAATTGATTGTTTCTTTGAACTCCAAGAAATAACACAATCACCCAAGAAAAACGCAAAGCCAGATTTGCTTTTTTTGTCGTCGACATCTCCCACATAATCACTATCACAATATCCCACAAGGATAAAATCATCAAAAGATGAATAAAATAGCATAAGGTCGGTTGTACCTTTTAGGTAAGGAAGAATTCTTCTAGCGACCTTCAAGTGAGTGGAGGTGGGAGCTTCGATGAAGCGACTTACTACTCCAACTGTAAAGAGTATATCTGGTCTCGTACATATCAAGTACCTCAGACTTCCCACGAGACTCTTGAAAAGAATTGAGTCCACCTTTTCTCCATCATCAAACTTTGACAATTTTGTTCCACTTTCCGTTGGGGTGTTCACTGGGTTGCAATCGAACATGTTGAACTTCCTCAATATCTCCTTTGTATAGCTTTCTTGAGATATGAAGACGCCTTCCTTCATTTTCTTCACTTCTAGGCCCAATTAATATGACATGAGCCCTATGTCCGACATCTCAAACTCAAGGGACATAGCTTTCTTGTAATATCCCCCTTAGTATGAACTTTAGTGTAAAGAGCATATTCATGGAGACAACAAGTAAATCAATTATCTTGAAAGTACTTGTCAATGTGACTATTACTTCAACCCATATAAGGCTTTCTTCAACCTCAACACCTAATCTTCATGATTTTTTACCACAAAGCCCAATAGTTGCTCAACATAGACTTCTTCAAGATATCCATTCAAGAATGTTGATTTGACATCTAGTTGATGTATTTTCCACTTCATTTGCACTGCCAAGGAGATCAATAGACGAATAGTCTCCATGCGGGCAATAGGTTCATAGACTTCCTCATAGTCGATGCCATGCCTTTGCTTGTAGCCTTTAGACACAAGTCTTGCCTTGTATCTCTCTACCTCTCTAAGGGAATTTTTCTTCGCCTTGTATACCCATTTGACTCCAATTGCTCGATGATCCTTGGGAAGAGTTGTCAACTCCTAAGTGTTGTTCTTCTTTATTGACTGGATCTCTTCCTCCATGACTTATCTCCACCTTTTGTTAGTAACAACTTCATCAAAATTCACTGGTTCACTATCAGCAAAGAGACAACGCAAAAAAATCAAAATTAGTAATTTCTTCAGTGTCATCATAGAGTTCTTGCATGCTCCTCATCCTATGTGACCTTTCACTCGAACTCTCTTAAGTAGGCAAAGATGCAACATTTGCCGGTGAAGGAGGTGGGGTTGCATCCTGTTCAGGTGTCATGGTCTCATGTTCTTCTTTATCTCCAAAGTATGGAAGAAAATCATATCTTCTTTCTTCCTGAGCCTCCCAATTCCATGTTGCTTCTTCATCCAATTGAACATCTCAACTCACCACCACCTTGTTATTGCTTGGGTTTATAATTTGTAGCCTTTTAAACTTGTGTCATATCCAACAAACACATACTTGACACTTCGATCGTCAAGTTCAGCTCTCCCTTGATGTGGAACATGAGCATAGGCTATGCTCCCAAAGATTCTCCAATGCTTCACACTTGGTTTTCTTCTGCTCCATGCTTCTTGAGGCGTTTGATCTCGTACATGTTTTGTTGGAGACCTGTTGCTCAAATAAACTGTACAAGAAACAATCTCGGCCCAAAATTCTTTTGGTAGATGTTTAGCTTTCAACATACAACTAGCCAGATTAAGAATTGTTCAATTATTTCTTTCTGCAACTCCATTTTGTTAGGGCGAGTAAGGTTTCATCAGAGGGCGATGAATTCCATGAGATTGACAAAAGTCATTAAATTCTTTTGAAGTGAATTTGCCTCCTCTATCGAAACTTAATGCTTTTATTTCATAGCCGCTTTCTTTTTCTACAAGTGCTTTGAAATTTTTAAAAGCAACAAAAACTTCAGTTTTTTGCTTCAAGAAGTATACCCAAGTCTTTCTAGTAAAATCGTCTATAAAAAGCAAAAAGTGTTTACGTTTACCAAAAGAAGGTGGATCGATTAGACCACACACATTGGTGTGTACAAGTTAGAGTGGCTTACTTGTTCTTGATGTGGTCTCCTTTGGAAAACTCCTCCTCGCATGTTTTCCAAGAAAACAAGCTTCACACAATTGATTTGGATGGTTGATTAACGGTATCCCATCAACAATGTTCTTGTCTCCCATTGATTTGAGCGCTTAAAAGTTTAAGTACCCAAATTGCATATGCCAACACCATGAATCATCTTGCATATAAGCCTTCAAACACTTTGTATCAATGGTCTTAAGATTTAAAGGGAACTAGCTATTCCTTGCCATATGCACTTTAGTAATTAAGTTGTTACTTGAATCTCTAAGCCAAAGATGAATATTTTTCGTATGAATATCATATCCTTTTTCAAGAAGTTTACCCAAACTCAAAGTATTACTTTTCAATTTTGGCACATAATAAACCTCGTTAATCAATTTATGGCCACCATCTTTACAGGATATTAGAATCGTACATATCCCTTCAATTTGAATCTTTGAGGTATCTCCAAAAGACACATTACCTTTCACCGTCTTCTTTATTTTCACAAACTTGTCTTTGTGTCCACACGTATAATTGCTTGCTCCATTTTCAAGATACCATGAACTTCAATCATCTATATCTTCTTCTTTGAGTGCCAATAACAGTGTTGACTCATCTTAATCTTTGTTGTTGTCAACAAGATTAGCGTTCTCCTCAACATTACTACGATATTCCTAAGAGTAATGCCGAATTTTATGACAATTATAACACTCAATTTTAGATTTCTCGTACTTCATTTCATTTGTACCTTGATAGGCTCCACGTCCTCTACCTCCTCGTTGACCATGGCCATGACCTCTGAATGACTGGTGACTTTTATCTTCATTGTTGAATTTGTTGATATAACTTCTTCCTCTTCCATGGCCTCCACGATCGCCACGGCCTCGCCATTGTCCATTTCCTTTGTAACTTTTTCACCTTCAAATCCTTTGAAGGATGCCTGAGTTTTAAGAAGTTGCTTTAGTGGCTCTTCTTTTCTCCATTTCATCTTTTCTTCATGAGCTTGTAAAGAACCTTCTATTGCTCTACTGTCATAGAGTCTAAATCTTTACACTCATCAATATCACACACCACATAATCAAATTTAGGTGTTAAAGAGCAAAGGATCGTTTCTACCACACGCACATCATCTACTTCTTTCCCGTATCTTCTTAGCTGATTCACAACAGCCATCAATATTGAATAGAAATCCAAAATGAATTCGAATTCTTTCATTTTTAAAACTTCAAAATCTTCCATTAGAGTTTGAAGTTTTGTCTTCTTTACTTTATCAACTCCTTGGAGAGAATTTTGTAAAATCTCCAAACTTCTTTTGAGGTGGTTGCATCAGCCACCTTCTCAAACATACCATCATCCAAACATTGATGGATGAGAGTGATGGCCTATTGATCTTTGTTTCTTGTCTTTAACAAGACCTCCCTTTCATTTGGAGACAAAGTTTACTCATTAACGGGATTTGTAAACCCTTTGTCTACAATGTCCCAAATATCTTGAGAGCCAAGAATGGCTTTCATTCGTAGACATCATTTTTCATAATTTTCTCTTGTGAGACGGGGGTACTGAAAGGACAACGAACTATTATTTTACCATGGCTCAGATACCACGTTGTTGGACAAAATGATAATCACACCCACGATAATGTCCAAGCTAAATAGCAATAGCAAGAGAGTAATAACGACACCAAATATTATAATGGGGTAAATATGATACCTGAATAAGTAATACAATAATATTTATAAAAACTTGATAATGTCAAAAAACTACTACTCTTTTATAAGAACATCACTCTTTTATTTCTTACAACTCACAATAATATATATATTACTCTCACACTATTTTCTCAGAAACTAAGAAATAGCTTGTGGATTACTCTCACTACTCTCTATTGCTTTCTCTATTTGGTGTATTTTCAAATGTTCAATTGCTACTCTATTTATAGAGTTATTGAACCTCTTGATTGCATCATTAGTGACACAAATGTGTCATCCAATTTCCACAAAGTTTGGCTACCAAACTCACCAAAACTCTACCAAAATTTGACTACCAACTTCCACAAATGTGGCTGCCAACTTTTAAATTTGTGGCTGCCAACTTTCCCAAAGTTTGGCTATTAATTTCCACAAGTGTGGCTGCCCAAAGTTGCTGCCAGGCTTTGTTCCCATAAATGGAAGCCGCCAGATTGAGACACGTGGCCTCATTTTGAAATGTTCCGGTACGAGAGGATAAGGAAAGGATGTACTGGTCTGGTAGAGGAAGACGACGTGGAGAGGGGTTTGTTCAGGTAGGTTGGTGGTGCATTATATGAATGGAATGTTGGGATGGGAAAGGAGAAATGGGCCAGAGTTTCCATCATTTCTTCCCTATAAAAACTCCTCCCGTGGCCTATAAAACCCCTTAAACACTCCCCCATTTCTTCCCAAAATATTGTCCTGAAACGCCTTAAACCCTGCCCAAGAAAATTATCATCGTGTCACAATCTTCTAACCCCACTCCCTCCGGAACTCTCGCCGGAACTACTTCATCTACCATGACTCCGGTCGCCGGAACTACTTCAGCTACCACGCCTCTAGCCGCTGGAACACTCGCCAGAGCTAGTTCAGCTACCACACCTCCGACCACCGTTGCTTGTTCTGTTTGCAACTTGATCTTGAATGGAAACGCAGGTTGCCAAGGAGGCCTGGAGTGTGAATTTCTCATGGAAGTCATGAATAGAGGAAACAATCTTCCCTTCATTGACCCTTTTCAACATCTTCTAGAGTCAGTGTACGGAGAAGATTTGAGCAAGTTTCACTACCATCTCTGCTTATTTATTCCCACCCAGGCTCAAGTCTCCACTGTCGGAGTCGCAACTGAAAATGTGAGTTTTTTTAGCAAGATTTGGGATGGAACCATACTGTTACTCACTACTCTTTGTGAGCTATGTGGATGATCGGAGCATAGTTGAACAATTTTTTTTATTTTCTATTTAATCCTTCATGGTCTGGTAGCTTCGAGATGAAGGTTGTTTTTTTTTTCTTAAAAAAATGTCAAAATGGTCTACATATCTACTAGAATATTTCAAAAAGGGAATTGAAACTCAATAGAATTATTAAAAAAGAATGCAAAATAAAGAGAATATTACCTTTGGTAGAGACGAGCTATGCAGGAAGCTTGATGAATTCCGATGAACTCCTGTGAATACAAACTTTTTCCCTCGTTTTTCACTCTCTTATTCTCACATCTCTCATAGAGGAGAATTAGGGGGAAATTTTGTACATGGCGTACAAGACCCCGAAAGGCCTCATACAAGCCACTTAGCATACATACATAAAAGATCATAGGGATTTAAGAGTTCAAAAGACAATATCATTTCAAAGCTTTTAAGAAAATAGCGAAAGTCTACATCTCATGTCTCAAAGCCAATCTAAAATAAGAATGAGAAATAAAGTTTGGGACGTAACCCAATACAATGCCAAAATGAAAGAACATAAAAGTAAGATCAACAAGGCTACGTCCTCGAATGATTGAAAACTTACCAAGTCTTCAATAATCCTTCTACTAAGCTCTAGCCACGAATAGATGGAGAATCGCCAAGCCCTACATTAACAAGTCAATGTAGGCAAGAGTATGTGTTAGTACAATCAAGTACCAAGTATGATAGGAATGCACAAAACATTTAAAACATGCTAAAATGGGACATTTTCATAAACATGCAATGACCAAGCTAAAACATGAAGAAAAGGGTAGCAACACAAATCATAAACCATGGTCAAACCAAGCTAAATATCTTTACATCCCTTGAGAAATATCTTAAGAAGCACTTTAGTTCATTATTTGTGGGAAGTAGCCTTAACTGGCATGTAAGACCATGTGAGCTATCAACATGGAATCCGGTGTCTAACCCCACACCGATGGGGCCATCCTTCTTGCCAAGGTAGGACCCTTTACTTAACATATAGCTTACGTGGATCCACTAACTAGTGTCTATCATAGACCATCACCCTATGGGGGCACATAGGTAAGGGATAGGGAGATTGCTACTAGAAACCCTGCCTCTACTAACGAGAGAGCTTCCATCTCCATATCCTCTCGGTGCTAAGCATAAATCCCACGGAATAGTCATAATTTTGATTCATCTTATTATCCATGGAAGGGTACAACTAGAGTTACCAATCCAAGCTAAAGTTCATAGAATAGGTCCTTAAACCTTTGATTCAACTTTAGTTGAGAAAGCCTTTCAACAAGTTATGAATCCTTTATGTGAGAAAAATCCTTCCATATTCATAGATTGAGTAATATGTGAGAAAACATTTCACAACTCAACCACATCTTCAATTAAGCTTCAATTTTAAAGCAATTCATAAATCATCATAATTTCCATAATTGAACATGCATACTTCATAAAACCCATTTTTCATCATTCATCAATTTGATCATGAATCATAGCTTTTGAAATCATTAAAACATGCACGGTTTCACATAAACTTCATAAATTCCATCATCTTCATAATTCAAGCCATCGTCAATGCATAAATATCAAAATTAGGGGAATTCATATGGGTTCATGGGGATTCATCTTAAAACATGTGATTCAACTAAATTCATACTTAGAAAATCATAATTGAAAGTAATTTGATCCTAATTGAAAGAACCCACATCATAGAAGAAAACCCTTAACTCAAATTGGGGATTTGATATTTGAAAATTGGAGATTTTAGGGATTCCATGGAGAAAAGGGCTCCATGGATGAACACTATCATACCTTAGGGTCTCAATTCCTTAAGCAATTGATGAAGAAAAGCTTGATTTCTTGAACCCTAGCTTGCCCTCTTCTTCTTCTAACTTCTTGAGAGAGAAATATTTGAGAGAGGAGAATTTGGGGAAACTTGTAAAGTGATTGGAAAAGGTAGCTTTTAGGATTAAAAGGGCTTATATAGTGTTAAGAGAAGTTATAAACCGACCTAGATTAGTAAATAGGCCATTAGGTGAAAAGACCAAATGATTCCTCTTAAAATTAACTGTCAGACCCTATCGATGGTTTGACCTACGGTCCATAGGTCCAACCACGGACTGTCTTGGTCAATCGTCGTTGGGTTCAGAGACTGTCAACTTGAACCCTACAATGACGGGTTCCATCTATTGTTCGTACACTGGATGACTGGTCGTCTTGGCAAGCTTTCGTTGGGGTTCTGAAACTTGATACTTTGAAAACATTAGTCTGCCACCTACAGTTCCCACCTACGGGCCGTAAGTCAACCTACGAATCGTAGGTGGCCTCCGTCGTTACTGACCCTGACCTAGAAAGTAGGAATTTTCCACCCTTTCGAATCCAGGGTATTACATTATCTCCCCCTTGAGAACATTCTTCCTCGAATGAGAATCAAGACATCATAAGGAGGGTAAGAAACATGAGATAACAACCCAACCTAGAATGCAATCACATAAATGCACATATCCGAGGAGGAAAACATCAACTCCAAGCTAAAGCATGTTCAACACATCATTTCATGAAGATTTTATGCAACTCATATTCAATGCACATAATCATAGGTAAATCAATCAAGCTAGCTCATTTTCTCAACATTAGACTGTTCATGAACATGCAAAATCAAAGAATCATGGAAATAACTAAGACACATGAAACCAAAAGAACGAACCATCAGGAACTAGATACCTCAAGCTAGAGTAGGATCGGAGGGAAAGAGATGAGGATATCGGGACATCATATCGGCCTCGCCCTCCCAAGTAGCACCCTCAACTAATTTATTCCTCCAAAGAACCTTCACGGAAGTAACTTCTTTATTTCTTAACTTTCGGACTTGCCGGTCTAAAATCTCAATTGGAACTTCTTCATTGGAAAGACTATCCTTTTTGCCAAGATTCTCCAATGGCACTATAGACGTTGGATCACCAACACATTTCTTCAACAATGAGACATGGAAAACCGGATGCACCGATGCCAAAGCATTAGGCAAATCAAGTTCATAAGCAACCTTACCCACACGTCTCAAAATTTGATATGGGCCTACATAACGGGGACTAAGCTTCGCTTTCTTCCCGAATCTCATTACACCCTTCATGGGTGAAATTTTCAAGTAAACCCAATCATCAACATCAAATTCTAAATCTCTCCTTCTAACATCGGCATAGGACTTTTGTCGACTTTGAGCCGTTTTTAACCTTTCCCTAATAAGCTGAACTTTCTCCATAGCCTCATGTACCAATCGGGACCTATCAAAGCAACTTCACCAACTTCAAACCAACCTATAGGAGATCTACACATCCTTCCATAGAGAGCCTCAAACGGAGTCATACCAATACTAGGATGGTAGCTATTATTATAAGCAAACTCAATCAAAGGCAAATGATCATCTCAATTACCCTTGAAATCAATTACACAAGCTCTCAACATATCTTCCAAAGTTTGGATAGTACGCTCCGCTTGTCCGTCGATTTGAGGATGGAAGGTCGTACTAAGCTTAACACGAGTACTAAGACCTTTTTGGAAAGATTTTCAAAACTGAGAAGTAAATTGTGCACCACGATCGGAGATAATGGACAAAGGCACTCCATGCAACCTAACCATTTCCCTCAAGTACAACTTAGCATAATCCTCCGCTGAATAAGAAACCTTGACGGGAATGAAATGGGCTGATTTCATCATACGATCCACAATAACCCAAATCGAATCATATTGTCGCCGGGTGCTTGGTAAACCAACAATAAAGTCCATATTCAAATCTTCCCACTTCCATGTAGGAATACTAATATCTTGGGACAAACCTCCCGGCTTTTGGTGCCCAACTTTCACTTGTTGACAATTAGGATATTTAGCCACAAACTCCGCAATATCCTTCTTCAACCCATTCCACCAATAGACCTCCTGCAAATCACGGTACATCTTGGTAGCTCCCGGGTGAATGGAATATCAAGAACTATGGGCTTCCGATAAAATTTGTCCTCTTAAGTCATCTACATCGAGAACACACAAACGACCTTGATATCGAAGCACACCATCTCCCCCTTGGGAGAAAGCCTCAACGGACTTCTTGAGCACCACTTCCTTCAACTCAACCAAATTAGGATGAAGATCTTGTTTAGCCTTCACATCATGCACAAAAAATGATTCGGAATCATTATGAACCATAACACCACCTTTAGTGGAATCAACCAACCGAACACCCAATTGGGCCAATCCATGAACATCACGAACCAACTCTTTCTTACCATCCTCAACATAAGCAACACTACCCATAGATAACCGACTAAGAGCATCCGCCACCACGTTAGCCTTACTGGAGTGATAGAGGACATTCATGTCATAGTCTTTTAACAACTCAAGCCACCTCCTTTGGTGAAGATTTAGATCTTTTTGTTTGAACACATATTGCAAACTCTTATGGTCGGTGAAAATGTCAACATGCCCGCCATACAAATAATACCTCCAAATCTTTAAAGCAAACAAAACCGCCGCTAATTCTAAGTCATGAGTAAGATAGTTCTTTTCATGAATCTTGAGTTGCCTTGAAGCACAAGCAATAACTTTTCCATTTTGCATAAGAACACACCCTAACCCAAGACTTTACCCCATTGATCTCAATCTTACTCCATAAATTTATGGATATCAGCCTCGTAATATGAACCTATTCAGATAAGCACTCATGTCTCATAGTTTGCTCAGTCTCGCAAATTCATGCTTTACTCTCAATGATTAGCAACATAATGTTATGTCGTGCATATTCTTATGTCAAATTTCTCAAATGAATCGTGCTTATGATCTGTTGCCTAAAGTTCTTTTAGTGATCCTCTTAAGTTTTAATAGTGATGTTGTCGATAGTAGTTGAGTAATAATAGAATAAGAGGGTTGATGTTTCTTATTGTGGTAGCAGTAATGTGCTTATTCCATATAAGGTTATAAAAGTGGAGAAAGGATGAATGAAGTTTTACTATGAGTAATAGTTAGGTGAGAGTAGTTAGATAGTTCATGATAGTATGCGTGAAATTTCAGTTGGTATTGGTTAGTAGGAGTTCATAGAGTGGTTATAGTACTAGGGTTGAATGTGGTGTTGTTAACAAGTGGATAAATGTATGATGCATTAGGTTTTTCTTGATATGGGCTCAAGGTTGTTGAATGCAGTTATAAAGAGAAGTATTTTTGGGATGAGATTCCATATAGAGGTATAGAACATAAATCTTGTAGTTTAGATGAGTATAACCATCTCATGTTTCGCACCTTCTGAATTAAAGATTAGGCTTGAATACAATACGAGCAAACTATTTGACTTAGATGTCTGTAAGAGTAGTCTTATACTCTAGTGGGAGCTATGAGTTGCAGCTAATGAAGTGTAGTAATTAGAAAGGAGAGCATAGTTGAGAAGTGTTTCTAAGCTTAAAAGCTACCAGTCATATCACTCAAGGCATAGTAGTCATATTCTTACTTCGTGCCTAGATACCCTTGTTTCATGTCATGGCATGTAATCTTGAAATCTTATGTGAGCTTCGTGCCAAGCGTGCTCGAGTCCAGTTTCAAAACTATTAGTATCAATCAGTTCCGCCTATGTTAGTAGGCAAACTCAGAAATCAAGAGAGGTAGTGATAGTAACTCCTTTCCCCTCCATTCTCAGTTAACAATCATTCGTGGACGAATGATTCCAAGGGGGAGATATTGTAACACCCCAAAAATTTCTTAGCTAAGACGCGAAAAATTCTTGAATTTAAGTATAAGGTCGTACCGAATGATTCTTAATTGTTCTTAGGTGTTAAGTTCAATTCTTTAGTGTGGGAATCATTTTGGATATGACATAAGGTCACAAGAACCCCCTAGCACAAATTTGAGTTGAAAACTTCATTATCGATAAAGTTTTGACATAAGATTCTACTAGGTCAACTTCAAACAATAATATCTCTCATTTCATAAAGAATTAGGTGGCCCATTACCTATAAAATTGATCGTCTATGAGTCCTCTTTCCAACACCACCAAGTTTGCCTTTTTTTGAGCTTGGAGTAAAAAGTTATGATCGTTTTACAAGAGACTGTCATATCAGAGTTTTCTGAGTCTTGGAACAATGACTCCAACCGACGGGCCATAGGTTGAACGACGACCCGTCCTGTCAAGTCGTTGGCAGATTACTAAGAGTCAACTTTTGAAACCCAAAACCTACGGATCCAACCAACGGGCCGTAAGTACTACTACGGGCCGTCATTTGGACCCATAAGTGGACTTTTGAGCCTTAAAAATTCAATATCAATTCCACGGATGGGATCTATGGTCCGTAGTTCAAACCACGAACCGTAGATGGTCTAGTAGATCAGTTCGACAGTTTTAAAGAGGGGTGTTTTCATCTTTTCTCACTCTTTTATAATTAAAACCCTGACATTTTTGGGACTTACTTAAGCCCCTTAGGAGTATCCAATACACATATACTCTCTTTAACACTTAGAATTATTGAAAGCAAGATTGAAGAGGAGAAAAGCTAGGGTTTCAAGAGCTTTTATGAGGCCTTCGAATTGTGATTGTAACCTTAATCTTCCAGGTATGTAAGGTTGTTCATAGCGTTGGACTGAGTTCGTCCACGCGCCCTACATCTCAATTCTGTCATTAAAAGTCAAGTTGAGTTCTAACCCTAATGCTATTGAGTTTTCGAATGAGTTATGATTTTCATCATTGAGTTTCATATTTATTTATCAAGATTGTGTTTATCCATATGATTCTTATTCTCGAATCGTTGTTCATGTCTGGTTTCACATGAACCCTAGTTGAGTTATTACATTGCTTCCTATAATGCGTTGTTTTAATTGAGTAAAGAGTATTTTTTTATGCTATGAGTAAGAGAGAGGTTTTGAGGGAACATGAGCGTCCATGAGTGCATTCATTTGAGTTTTGAAAGTCTTGAGTCATCCATTATGATGCATTATTTTAAGAATGAGTTTTTCGAAGCTTTTGCATTACTATTCATTATGTATGATTTCCAGAGATCGAGTAAGATAAAGTATCACCATTATTCGCTATGCATGATCTTCAGAGTCTTAATGAGTATAAAATTGAGCATAAATGATGTTTTCGAGAAAAGAGTTGGATGAGATGTGAGTAAGTCTTAAAAGCGTTTTTGAATGAGAATGAGTTGAGTCTTAAAGGTTCTTAAACTTCTATTATTTTGAACATGAGTATTTTGAGTATAAATGATTGATTGAGATAGAGTCTTGAGGAGATATGAATGAGTTTGAAAACATGTTTTAAATGAAAGAATTGTTGATTGAGATGAGATTGAGTTTGATGAGAGTCCAATGAGACTAGATGAAATGATTCGAGTAAATTGATTTGATTGAGCATATGAGCACATTAAGTCTTTTGGGAGTAGTATTGAGCACCGATTTGGGTAAGAGTAAATAATAACTCAAACCCCATAAACTACGTAGCCAGCGTAGGATAGAGGCTATGCTTCTCTAGTCCCAAAAAGAGGACTTGGATTGATTGTGGATCCAATGAGGTTGATCGTCCCTTACTCCGGCAAGGTATTGGACGGCTGCGGCAACGACAGTGCAAAACGTTGTATCATCACTAGCTCATAAGTGATGGTTGTCGGTTAGAGAAAATCCCCAAGAGTAAAATATTATATTTTATATACTGAGTTGCATTTACATATGCATATCTTTTAAAGCATTGTTTTACATATATTGTATGCTTTAGTGAGTTGGGCTATTTCTCAAAGTTGAGTTGAATATCTTTGAGTAAGTTCCCTTTTAGCTTTATTACATACTCGTAGGTTCCATGTACTGACGCCATTTGGCCTGCATCGTTTTATGATGCAGACACAGGTGATAGAGCTCATCAACAGGCGTACCGTTGAAGGTCAGATTCCATCCAGCATTTTGGTGAGACCTCTTTGCACTCAGAGGTTCTCCTGAGTTTTTACTTTAAGTTTTTCAAGGTATCTGTGGGCTTGTCTCGGTACCTTCTTACGAGTCAGTTAGAGGCTTCATAGACAGAGTCAGAGTCGAGTTAGTCTGATTCTTTCAGAGTCTATTTTTTTGGATAAAATTTCATTTTTGAATTATGATGTTGAGTTGATTTGAACTGAGTGTTTAAACTATCCTTTTATTGAGTTGTTGATTTTTCGCCCACTTGAGTGCCTTCTTTGATTTATCTAAGTCTTCCGCCGAGTGATTGAATGAGTGATCAGACCAAGTGGTTCGCTTGGGACCAGCAATGGTCTCCGAGTGCCGGTCACGCCTAGGGTGTAGACTCGGGGCGTGACAACAGAATTGAACTTTGTTTGGATGATTTTCTGCTTTTTTGTTGTCAAGATATTGCTAAAATATCAGTAGTTATCTTTAAAGAGAGATATTATTCTGAATCTACAATTGAGTATTAGTAGACATCGGCGACAATGATAAGATCTAATAGTTAAAACTCATAGTGAATTGGAACTATTTTCTCCATTTTTTTCTCTTGAGAATCAGTTTCAATTGGGTTAGTAATCATTAATACATAATTTTATTCATCTTCTTCTTTCAGATCTTTGATTATTACAATAATAAACACAAAACACACAATTATTACTTGTTCTTTTAAAAGAAGAAATTTACTAAATTGATAAATGGTTGTTCAATGATATGGGGTTTCTATGTTGAAATGGTGGCATATATGGATTTGGAGTTAATTAGGCACAATCACCATGGGCAGATAAAAGTAGTGATGAAGGTATTATAATAAAATCGATGCGACGAATGTTCGCGAGATTATTGGTTATGGCAATCACCATTGAATCCTGCTCCAGTCTTCTAATTCTATTTATTTGTGGAGTAACTTATCAATTAACTATAGTTAGCTAATTGATTAAAGTTGAACCTTTGGATGATTTAGTGGACAGTTGTCGCCCATCTAAGTCTGTAACGGAGGAGCTAGAGGGGATTACTACTGGAGAGGAGCCTCCTCCAATTTTTACTTGATATATAATTGTGAAAAATAAATACAAATGCATAACATTGGAAGTGTTTTGCAACCGTTTGTAACATTGATAATGCAATCCAACATGACTTACACTAACTTTTATTTTTCACATCTATCCATCACCTCCTAGAGAAGCCAAAATAAGTAGTTTGGAAGATTATAATTCACAATAAAATTCCTGCAAGTTCATATACATTATCTATTTCATTAACAGAGAATAACCAAACAATCATTATGCAAGAAATGAGAAACAAAGAGTCAATGGTCAAAATCACACCTTAAGTATTCGGTGTTTGAATTTCATCACTGAATTATGAACTATCACCAACTATTTATCAAAACACATGTCAACCATCAATAGTTCACTAAAAAAAACCCATTAATTGTGGGAGTTTTATTATGGAGGTTAATATAACCCCAGTAAATTGCATCTAATTACGGAGGTTTAAATAACTCCTCCAATTTCTAAGCAATTTGTGGGGGTCCCAATGCTATTGTACCTTATCTAAGAGTCCTTCTCCTCTTCTCTCCAATTTCTCTCAATTTGATGGTTGCGCCATAATTTAACATCTTAGGTTTTTGTGGATAGCGATATGTTGGAGAAGAAACATGGCTTCGGTCTCAATTGGAATCACCAGCCTCGTCGACATCGGCGTCTGGAAATCCAGATTTTACATCGTCAACTCCATCGGTGATGGCATTGATGTGTATGGAGCTGTAGCATGCATGTGTTGGACCCCGTTAAATTCGCTACTGAAGAAAGTAAGTATACCTACCTCAAGGTCACTTGGAATATCTCTCTAAGTATCCGTCCATAGGTTTCCTCTTCTTAGTGTCAATTTTGTTGAAAATCTGATACAGATTGGTTAAAATATTTGCTTGTAGGTTTGTAGGTAGAAAATTTTGAATATTTATTCATTTGCCTGGCATTCGATTTTCATGTGTTTGATTACAGGTGGATGCGACGTCTGATGAATTCACTAGTTCCTTACAATCAGGTATTCTAGATGCTTAAATTTAGTTCATTTATCTAAAATTTGTTTAATACAAGCATTGTTAGGGTGATTTTACTTTTCTTTTAGCATTGCTATTTGATAGCTAAAATTGGAGCTTTATTCAAGCAAAAAAAAAAGAGAATAGAATAAGGCAAAAATGAAATATATTGGTTGGCTAGGAAGGTGGTATTACCATTAACTTGGATATGTCACTCTTCTTTAGAGTTCTTGTTAATAAAGTAAAGAATTGTTGAAATGTTTGTATATAATAGTACTGAAACTTATTGAAATGCTTGTCGCCATAGGACATGAAAATTTGATTTCATCCGGTAATTGTTCAGTTGAGAAGTAACATATGATTCCTAATTTATTTTTGGTATGCACATGTAGTTTCAGATTGTTTAGAGGATTTTGGGTATGTTTTATAGATAACCATGTCTTTTTGTAGGTTCTTTACACTTTGGTATTCTTTAAACTTTGGTATACTTCTTGTATACAACCAGCTTTGGCTTATGATTAATGAAACTGTTACTGATACAAATCTCTCGAGCTTTACAATATTTTCTAACCTTCTATGTTTTGTAACTCGTTTCTATGGGGATATAAGGCTTCTCAATTCTTGTAAGAATGTTTGCCACTAGATATTTTGACACTCAATATTCGGTAAGTGGTTTTAGAATTTGATTTTGCATTTAACACGTGTCTACTGTATTTCAGACTACTAATCTTAGATATTCAACTATTTGCTTGTCTCATTCTTATTCATTTTGAGAAATGGTTATAGTTTCTATCTGTGAGAATCCCATTTTAACATAATGCCTTTGCAATTTGTAGAGTATGTAAAGAATGATTTCTACATTACTGGAGAATCATATGCTGGGCATTATATTTCCTGCATTTGCTTCTCGTATTCATCAAGGAAATAAAAACAAAGAAGGAATTCACATAAACCTCAAGGTACTTTTTTTTCTATAACAAGTCGTTTGGTATTTTTCAACGTGTTTTGATTGAACTTTATGTATTTACATGCCTATTTTGATAAGGGATTTGCAATTGATAATGGACTTACCAATCCAGAAATTTAGTACAAAGCTTACACTGACTATGCTTTGGATATGAAATTGATCAATCAAACCAATTAGAATCACTACAAAGTATATTTATATAGAATAGAATATGATCAATCAAACCAACTACAACTACGATCCTTCTTGCCCCTCATTTGCTCCTTGAAATAAACTGTCTGGAGTTGCAGCAGGGTCACCTAACCCCATTTGCTGAGAGGTACGTAACAATCTACCACCTATGGCCATTTTTTATCAGCTTTTGTTTTATTTTTCATTTTTTCTCTCTTACTTTTTCTTTTTCTTTTTCCATTCGACCAAGTATAAATTTATATAGAATATGAATAAGTGTAGAAGATTCGTGGCATATTAGTTAGTATTGTCGTGAAGTGAAATAATAATATAGGTGATCTTTGTTTTGCCTATTTTCTCTACTTTTCTTGGAAAGGTTTTATGACCCTGTTGCTGGTCACGTTTTACTTGATGGCTGCGTTTTGAAGTCATACAATTTGAGATGGTTGAGGAACCATTTAGGACTTGTTCAGCAGGAACCAATTATCTTCTCAACCACCATTAGTTAAATCTATGCAAGGCGCAATGCTAGTGAAGTTGTGATAAAAGAAGCCAACTAGAATAGCAAATACCCATCATTTCATCAGTAGTTCGCCTCACGGTTATGACACATGTTGGGATGAGGGGGGTAGATCTGACTCCTTGGCAGAAGCAAAGAATTGCAATAGCTCGTATTGTTCGAAGAATGCACATATTCTGTTATTGAACATTTAGAGACCAATGAAAAAGTCTATGGGGTTCTATCATTTTATCTTTTCGACATTGACTTTGATTCCTCTCATAAAATATATGTTCATCGTGCTTAAAGCTGATAATAATTTACTCTTTATTCACTCCTATGTAGACATGCTAAAGTCAACTTATTGCCCTGTTCCCAGTTAGCAGATGAGGAATTATCAACCTACTAGAAAAATGATATTAACACTCCTGCCCAAACTACTTTTGGGGCAAAACTTGATTCAATTTTGGAGAGGCATAAAAGAGTATTACAGAGACTTCTTCTTGTTTTGTCTCTAAGTGGAGCTTCTATGGTAATAGGTGTTGAATTCTTACACCTGCTATTTCAGGTATGCCCCTATTGTGGAACATTTTGTGTTAGTTTCTGAAAAATTATATTCATTTTTTGGGGATGCAGCTTTCTCAGCGATCTTTGGTGCTGAACTTTCTTTGGGAAAAGAACATCACTTATATAACACTCTTTAACCTCCTTCTCTGAGATCATGATTGGTGTATGGAGTTTTTAACTCCCTTCATTTCATCTAGTAACTTGGGACTGAAAATACTCTTTGCACATAAGCTAAATATGTATAGCTCATGCTATATCATTCTTATTTGATCATGCCATCAAAAGTAAAATAGAAATGTTGAAATTAAATAATTATTAATATAGAAAAGTGTTTATTTTTTCAGCAACAGACCAAAAGGGATAGAATGGAATGTAGGGAGTATTTGTTTAACCCCAAAAAATAGTTGACTGATCATGAATAATGAGCTTTTGTTCTTGACATATTCCATAGTTTGCGGATAGATTTGGTCATATGAGAAAACTTGACAAACTTAAACCCTTCAAATTGTTACTTTATGTTCTGTAAATCAGTAATAGTTAATCTGTTGATTACTATTCAATTTAAAGTTAAAGATTTGATACTAATAGGAGTACTACTTTCAGTGCTTTTAAGTTGAAGTCCTATGTATTAAAATCTCAACTTACAAGTTACAACATTGCACTCATGCAGGTTTGTTCAAAGATCCTCACAAGAAAAAGTTACTACATTGCGCTCATGCAGGTTTGTTCAAAGATCCTCACAAGAAAATGTTTAGACTGAAGTATTCAAAAAGGAATTAAGATGTCTATCTATTCACTATTCAACCACTGGAATCTTTATTTCACCAAAAGATCAATAGATGCTTGGAAGGAGCTGAGGTGTTCTTCTGAAAGCCAGATCTACACATCAGATTTTTAGAGAAGTTGTGAGTTGAGTTAGACATTGTGTATATAGAGAAAACAACGTATCAGATTTGGTTTAAAGAAAGTCTACTGTAAATTTTGATGACCTTTGACATTAATTTATGTTAATCTTTGTATTTTTTTATTCCATTAAATATTTTATTGATTTAGTTAAGAATGTATTGGTTTACTTAATATAAAATTATCATGAAGATTAGTTGTAGCTTAATTTTATATAAATTACTCTGCGAAATCGAATATTAAAACTTCATTAAAAGTATTGTGGAGGTTATAGCCCCAGCAAAATGTAGGACTAAAAGTTATTTGTGGAGGTTATAAACCCCAGAATTTGAAATAAAATTATTTACCGAAAAAAGATAATGGAGGTTAAAACCCCTGCTATTTGTTTGCCGCAGCCCGCAAATTGATCGAGGGTCACTTAAAAACTCCCACTACTTAAAAGCGACAAACCTAACGGTGGGAGTTTGAAACCCCTATAACAGCAATTGTGGGGTTCTAAACCCCCGCTATTTGTAATTTTAACTCCCGCAAATTGGCCCCTTTTTGTAGTGGTTCACTTCTCCTACGTGAACAGATGGTGATATTTCAGATAAGAAACTCACTTCTCCTTCATTTTAGTAAGTTTTTCAGCCTTCACTTTGGAAACAAATAAAGAAAAGTGTCGGATTTAGAGTTTTTTTGGCATTGTTGCTAAAAACTACTTATTTTCATAAACACTTTTTAAAAATAACTTTTAAGAAAAGTGTTTTTGAAAAAAAATAATTTGTCTTTGGCTAATTAATTTGATAAGTGCTTTTTATAAAGAAATTGTGTTTGATTAATCTTTTTTTAAAAGTGCTTTTGAGAGTCAAATTACCATAAAGAGGAAATATTAATGTACTTTTAATATTAAGATTATTTTATACAGAGAAACTAGTTTAAACATCTATTACAAAAAATTAAATTAAATTTTTATTTTTTTTAAATTAAAATATTCATATTCAAATTTTCAATCAATATTATACGATTTTTTGGAGGGTTGAAATCTTTAATTGCTGTTTTTTTTCTTTTTCCTAATCTTGCAAAAATATTGTTGTTACCTTTTTTCTAATTCTGCAAAATAATACATAAAATAATAAATAAAATAATAATAATAATACATATACGTAAAATAAAATATAAAAATAAAAAATAAAATTATTAAATGAAACTTACCCAATCATATGAGATATGTAATTAAATAATAAGAGATATATTGGTTAATATATCTATATATATATATATATGGAAGAGATATTTTAATCTTGAAAAAAATAATTTTTTGTTTCTTCTTCTGCTTTTTTAGAAAAGCAGAAATTTTTAGCTTATTTCCAACAGCAGAAAAGCTGCTTCTGCTTTCATTTAAAAACAGTTTTACAGATTTGTCAAACACCTAATTTTTCAAAAATCTCAAAATAAATGATTATGGCCTGCCAACAACAATGCCAAATAGGCTCTTAATCATTTTTTAAAAATTTTCATCAAACTTGTGATGCGATTGCTACAACACTAGAAGAGAAATCTGATCAAGCAAGCTCTTTTTCTAGTCTTATGAGGAACAAGTTAACAATAAACACGATGTACTTGTGAATCAAAATAGAGGTTCAACAAAACATGTGTGGTAAACTCGTATATGCACAATCTTAGCCAGTGAATCGAGCACAAAACACAAAGAAATGATCATATAAGCTCTGTCCTACGAGCGCACATTGAACACTACCCTCTATATGGAATTGGGAGAGGAGATGCAAGCCTGCAACCCAATTAAAAGCTATATAAAAATCTGCAATAGATGTTTAATATTTATCTAATTGCATCTTTTTGATGCTTTTTTTATAAAATCTATTACTTCATTAAAGAGACATTGCAGTAGATGTTCGTTATTGGTCGTCACCTAATTAATATAAAGCTACAAATCACTTTGGCTGAATGTTCCTTTTTTGATAACCCTTTTTCTTACTCTTTTTTCTCTCAATCAGGACCAATATTTGTACGGTGCTTCAGATTCTCAATTTTTTTTGTTGCATCTGAGGTTAACACATAATATTGAGAAATGCATATTAACTGAATATAACTTAACTAAATGGAGAAAGCAAATGAACGAAACAGATTCTACTCAATCACAAATTAGTTAAATAAGTTGAGAATATGTAAAAGCCAGAAAATAATGAATCACAAAAGAAAAAAATATTGTCAAATCTCTCACAAACTTATCAATAGGACAAAATTGCGGAGAAAAAACTGGGACGAAAATCTCCAAAAATGACTATTGGCGGTATATAGTACTAACCTTTGAGAATTTTTCTCACAGAACCTTTTTGTTTTGTCATTGAATTCTTCCTAATACAATCTACACCTAAGAAATTGAGATAAAATAATGAATGAGTACACGAATGTGCAAAATCAGTTAAAGGAATTAAGAGAGCCAAACGCTCACAAGATTTCTGGAGAATTTTACTTCATTCTCTAATTTTCCATCAATTTACTCTTTCTCTCCGAAAATGTAATACCACTATTTCTAAGTCTCTTCTTCTACTTCTCCGCAAAGAGTGAGAATTGAGAATGAAAAATAAAAAAATGGAAGATGACTGAAAAGATGATAAACTGGTGAAAGAACCATAGCAAAATAACTTAAAACGAAAGCATATAGAAGGATACCTGTTTATTTAGCAGTGAATAGGGCTTAATGGTACAGTACCGTTTTCAATACTATAGGTACAACTTTGTAGAGCTGTGTTGGTAGTCCATTTTGTTGGCTTATATATAAGGTTAATATATCTAATTATTGATCATGCTTCTTTCTCTATATGCATTTGGAAAATGATTTGATATTAGTAATTAACACTAACGTAAAATAGAATAAATTAATTATCTTTTTCTTAATACATTAAATTGTGTATTTTTAATATAATAGATAAGGAAAAAAAAATACTAAATTTAAATAAATTCATAACTTATCCTCTACATCATCCTCTGTTGATATCTTTAAGGTAAACATACAAAAAGAAATTCACTTACACTCAATATTATATAAATCAAATAGAAACGAGACTTCTTGTATATTTAATATAAATTTTAATCACCTAATCATGGTTAAATAAGATTTTCTTTTTACAAGTGTGGTGTTGCTTATCCCACTAAAGCCAGTAATTAAGTGACAAAGCAATAGGAAATAATGCATTAAAACAAAAAAGAGGCACTTTTTCTGCTTTTTTTTTTTTTTGTTTTTTGTTTTTTAGCCATATTAAAGCTCAATTAAATTCGATTTATAAATTGCAGAGACAATGTTTGGAGCCCAGAGGCAACACCCCAACGCCAATTTTTTCCATCTCCAGTAGTTTGAACTCGAGACCTCTGAATGCAGGGAGACGATTCATCTCACCACAATTCATGTGGGCCGTTGCCAGAGGCGAAGCCAGATAAGGCCAAGGGGTTCATCTAAATCTCTTTCAGTGAAAAATTACACCGTTTATTATTTATCTCTCTTTTTTGTATTCACTAGCAAACTATAAATAAAAAATTAACACTCTAGGTCTTTTACTTGTTTGAAAAGTATTTTTAAAATAAAATAAATAGATACACGCGTTTTAATACATGTAGAATTCTACAGACATGACGTAGGCCTTTTATTTAATTTTTTTAAAAAAAAATCATCAAAACTAAATTGCATCGCATAAATTAGTACGGAGAAAGTATTTCTTTTAACTATTTATATTCTTTCATAGTTATTGCTAAAAAGTTGACCGTTCAATTATATAGTATGGAAATAAACACAATTTTAAACTTTAAAAAGCAAGATAAAAATATCAATCACATGATGGAAAACTTTTAGGATCTTCCTAATGCAGCAAAGAAAATTCTTAATATGGACAAGTGAAGTATGACTATTTTGAAGCTCACTCAACTTTACAAGAGATAGGTTGGGTGCTACTACATTAATCAGTATGATTGCGATTAAAGGAAATTAAAAAAAAGAAGATATTTTTACTCTAATGTAGTGCCTGAAATAAATTCATATAGCCTGGCTGTCTATGATGCCACCTGGTGAGAGTTTAAGGTGTACAATGATTACAGACTAAGGCATAAGCATTGGGTGAGGCATTCTGGTGATACCCGTGTATTATGGTTTGAGGATGTTTGATCATTTATTATTTACTAATTCTTAATTGAAAAAGATTAGTAAGTGGTAAGTGACCTGACATCCTTAAAACAACAACGAAAAGTTATCTGATTTTTGCATTTGTGCTGAAACTTTGAGATTATTTTTTATGTGTGATATTAGTTTCTTCAAGCTCATCCTATCAAAGATAATTAATAGGGAAAGGCACAATGTTGTTACCTAATAGTTTTCTGGATAGGTTTTGTTTTGAGACTAGAATCAGATCAAATTGTAGAACTAATTTTTCTCAATAGCAATTCTATAATCATCAATGAAACAATAGTAGACGATGCATATCACATTCAAATGGGTCATGAAAGAAGACGTTGAAGGAATAGCTGGTGTTTTATGAAGTTCTCTACATCTATTTTGTCTCTTGACTTCCTATTTGATTATTGGTTTTTTCTCTCTCTATTTTTTTATTGGTTTTCCTTTTTTTGTCTTTTGCAGATTTAGTTAGTGGGCTTAGCACTTTAGGCTAGCCCACTTTTGTAAAGATCAACATTTTTTATTAGAAAAATTATTTAAGCACACATCTTTAAGTATATTATTTTTCATTTATCCCTATATCTTTTTTAAATAACTAAAATCTCTTATTTTAATAATGTATCTGTATTAATGTATTAATGTATCCGCGCTTGCATTAATTTATCCGGATTGAGTTAATTTTTATTTTAATAATGTATTCGTATTAATGTATTAATGTATCCGTGCTTGTATTAATGTATCCGCGCTTTCATTAATGTATTCAAATTGAGTTAATTTTAAGGAATTATTGTAATTAGAAAAAAAGTAGGGATAGATAGTAATTTCATCTTTGCACTATGTGATTTATGTAACTTACCCTTTTTTATTTTAGTTAATAAATCAGACCCACTGGGTAATCATTTTTTTTTTGTTTTCTAATTAACGTGGTTGGGGAACCCGGAAAGGTGATAAATATATCTAGTACTAGTGGTGGTGGTGATAATAATGATCATAATAATGATAATGATAATGATAATGATAATAATAATAATGATCATAATAATGATAATGATAATGATAATGATAATAATAATAATGATAATAATAATAGGTAATAAAGTAACGATTCGATATAAAATCTTATGAGGCCCAATGTAGATTAATGTAAATGTGAAACCAAATCCTAAATATTTGGAAACCACTTTGACTGGTATTCAAGAATTGAAGTATCATTATAAGCACCAAATTTAGATGTTAATTTAACGCTAGGAGAATAGGTTACAACAAGCGAGTCCACTTTGTTTTGATTATACATAAAATTTTGGAAAAATTACCTAAATACACAATTTATTTTATCATATTCTCTAAAAAAATTTACTATTTGAAAAGAAAATCCCTACTACGCGATGTATCGGTCGGATACATCACTTTACGCGATGTATTGGGACGTACGAGATGTATCCGAAACCGAGACGCGATGTATCAGGACGTTGAGGGATGTATCCAAAACTAGGACGTGATGTATCCGGATGTTTTGGGATGTATCCGGAATCCATCGAATTTAAGGGATTTTTGTAATTTGAAAAAGAATAGAGATATAATGTAATTAGCTCTTAACACTATGGGATTGGTGTAAAATTCCCTAAAATTTTCTTTGAGTTAAATTACAATATGCAGCTCATGTATGGAGCTTGCCTAGTCCGATTGACATTTATAAGCTATTATACTAGAGCAAAATTTATCATATGTACACTCGAAAAGTAGCGATTGCGGTTCCCTTTGTTATCAAGAAAAAAATCAATATAATTCCATAAGTAGGTTGTGACATGGATAAGATGTACACATGTTATCCCTACGTTTATGAGATAGAAAGGACCCACGCAAAATTCAAAATTATTCGGAGGTAATATTTACAATAGTTATTGTATAGCAACCTGAAGATGGTACTAAGGCTGGCAATTGGATCGGTTTTTGCCCGGTCCGGTATATTCGGTACCGGTTGAACAGGTAAGGAACTGGTCGGATAGGGTACTGGTAAAGGTACCGAAACAGAACTCGGGTTTTTACCCGGTCGATCTGGTTCCGGTAGACCCGGTTCCGATCCAGTTCCAACGGTCAGTTTTGACTTTTGAAATTATTTTATTTTTAATTTTTAAATTGTAATGTTGAACTTGGGAGTTGGGCCTGTATCTGTTGGGGTGGGCCCAATAATGGCTGAAAATCAGCCCCCCACCCCCAAGGCCCCAACAACACCCCCTCTCCCTAACCCCTTAACACTATAAATATATCCTATTTTCTTTCATTTAACTCACAAATTTCATAAACTATTACATTAACATCTTACAAAATCTCTCAATTCTCAATCTCTCATAATTTTTATTTTGTGCTATTGATTTGTTGGAGACTTGGAGTTCGGATTTCGGAGATTTTTTTGAAGTAAATTGCAAGCTTCAAATTGGCATCTCTCAATTCCGGCTTTTGGTTATACATCTACTTTTACGTAGACGTTCAGTACATTCGTTCCAACTTTAATTTCTTTATTTATTTATTTAAGTTACTTTATTTTTTTTGTTATATTTATCTTGCTTGTTTTTCTTAATATTTAATTATTTTAAACTTAAACATGAATTCGGAAAAAAATAGTGGTAAAAGACCAATGTATGAAAAAAATAATCTCGGGGAGGAACTAGTAGTTCTACTTCTAAACATTTGCCACCTAGATTTAGAATTAATACTAATGATTATACTCAAGTTGATGAAACTTCTTTTAGTTCACGATCAAATATTATTGAATTAAATTTCGAAACTGAAATAGACCATGGGACATTAAATAGATGTTTTACTAATTTTGAGGAAGACTTAGAGGATGAACTAGAAATAGAAGAGGAAAATGATGATGAGACGGAGACCCCTACCCCTACTAGTCCGGCTACCGATTTACTGGAACTAAATGATATCCCCCCTTTACCTACGTTTTCAAAGGCCGCTGTACGTGTTAAAAGATCTTTAGTTTGGAAATTTTTGACACAAAATGAGGAAAAAACTATTGCTACTTGCATGAAATGTAAAAGAGTCATGAATCCTTTGACTACAGGAACACATGGGGGAACGGGACGGCTAAGAATGCATTTGAGAAAGTGTAATAAAGAATTTGCTCGCCTAGATGATATTGAAAGGGCTAATAGAAAGGGAATATCCATAACTGAAAATTCTGTAGCAGCCGAAGATTCTAATATGGTTCAAAGTCTGTTAAATATGACTAACCCGGCTAGCCCAAGCACACACCGCACATATAGTAAAGAAAAAAATCGTAGAGAATTAGCTAAAATGGTTGCTGTTTGTGGTTTGCCTTTTTCATTTCCTTCACATCCTAGTTTTATTCATTATATTCGGGAATTGTATAACCCAAATTATGAAGGTATTCCAAGAAATACAATTAAAAGTGATCTTTTTTAAATATCAAAAAGAATATTGTCATTTTCTTCGTTATTTATTTGTTTATTTTGATGGTAGATTATCTATTACTTCTGATATGGGACGTAGTCCTAATTTACTGATTATTTTACTGTTACTGTCCATTGTATTGACCATGATTGGAACATGCTAAAACGAATATTAGCCTATAAATATGTTGAAGAAAATAAAACCGGTTCTTATATATCCTCAAAAATAGGTAGTATTTTACAATTTTATGGAATATGTGATAAAATAATGAGTGTCACTTTAGATAATGCTTCTAATAACTTAAAAATAGTTGATTATCTAAAATGTAGACTTTGTCCAATTGATAATGATGTTTTTCATATTAAGTGTGCTGCACATATTTATAATTTGATAGTAAATGATGGTATTTCTCAATTTGAAATTTCTTGTGAAAAAATTAGAATTGCTTGTAATTGGATTTTTAAAGCTAAAATAAAAGCTAGAATTACAGAATTTAAAAATCGATGTAATTAATGTGGACTCGCATATAGAAAAGTTCCAAAAGAAGTATGCACTAGATGAAATTCTTTATTTGAAATGCTTGAAGTTGCTTATGTTTATCAAGAGCCAATACAATTAGTTTTTAATGCTCATAATGCGGAACCAAATTTAAGAATTGGCTGCAAAGATTGGGATAGTACAAAAGAACTTATTGATTTTTTAAGTGTTTTTTATAAAACAACAAATGCTATTTCCGGTCAATATTATCCAACTATTTCTTCTGCTTTAGTAAATATTTGTGCGATTTCATCTGAGTTTGCAAAATATAAAGGAAAAGATGAGTTTAAAGAATCACTTGTTTTTATGATTGAAAAATTCAAAAAATATTTTTTTCCTATTCCTCAAATCTATTTGACTGCTACTTTATTCAACCCAAATAACAAATTAAAAGGTTTTGAAAGAATGGTTGAAAAAATTTATCCAAATTTAGAAATTACAATTGATGAAACTCCTAGTGTTGAAGATTGTAAAAAAGCATAATAACAAAAGCTAGAGATTTATATAATACATATAGAGCCATAGAAATAAATGTTCCAATAGTAGTACCTCCATCTAGTAGGCCTAAAAGTGATGATTTAGATGAATTTATGGATGATTATCTTGGTCTTGTATCCTTCACTAATAATGATTTTGATGAATATATTAATCAGGCTCGGGAAAAGATTAGGAATGATCAAGGACCATCTCAACTACTAATATGGTGGAAGAATCGTGGAAAACAATTTCCGAACTTTGTTAGGGTTGTTCAAGATGTGCTAGCGATTCAAGCATCTGCGGTCGCTTCGGAGCAAGCCTTCAGCGCAACGAGATTTATGATTGGAGATCATCGACATTCATTAGCAAAAGCTAGTTTTGAAATATCAGTGTTGTTTAGAGATTGGGTCAACGCCGAAAGAAGAAATGGTGGACTACCACTATTAAGTAGCCAAATAGAAGACGAAATAGATGAAATATTTGGTGATAATAATGATGATGGCATGGAAGCAATGGAGGAAGAACGACAAATACAAGTTCCAAATAATGTTTCTTGGAGTATGATACAAAATTTACGAAAAGATTTTCAAAAAAAAAATTCAATTATTAGTATAATATTCAATGCCTAGTTCAAACAGAATCCCTCCTAGAAGGTGGCTGCGTAGATTATGTATTCTTTCTAATATTTGTATTTGTACAATTTATTTATTTGAATAAATAGACGGCTATTCGCCTTGATTTTCTTTTAAAATAGTCTGTTATATTTAATGCAAGTCATTTTATAATTTAATTTTCAAATATTTTAATATTAGCCTAATATAAGAATTTTAAAGTTTAAAGTTTAAAATTGAATTTAAAGTTTAAAGTTTAAACTTTAAAGTTTACTTTAATGTTTAATGTTTAAAGTTTCGAATTGAAGTTTTATAAAAAGTTAAAGACTTAAAGTAAATCAAACTTTTTTTTAAAATTGTAATATTATAAAGTTATTATATATTAAGTTAATAAATATTTAATAATTTAATTAAATATTTTAATGAATATTAAATAATATAACTATAATATATACTTATTTAATAATATTAAAATATAATAATTGATAATATATATTATATAATAATATAAAGTAATAATTAATAAGTTAATTTTAAAAAAATTACCAAACCCGTTGACCCGGTTCCGATTCCAACCCGATAGTTGTAGGACCGGGCCGGAACTACGGAAAATTTCCGGTAAAACCGGTTCCGGTAGACCCGATTCCGGTAAATTCCGATAAACGGGAACCGGTTCCGGTAATACCAGTCCTGTTCTGCCGGTCCGGTCCTATAGCTATTCTTCAAAGTCGCTATTCTTTGAATGTCAAAATCAAATTAACACGGATTTTTGGTGATACGAGGTCCGGACGGATTTTTGGCCGAAAGTTTTTGTGGGGATCCGTTGAGACCTTATTAATTGCGTGAGTTGGTCCCGAGGGGAACACATCTGCATTTTGAGGTTCAAAATAGGCCCAGAGCGGGAATATGACCATATTTGCCGTTTTACATTTACTATAGTCCACATATTTTTTGTGATACGAGGTCCGAACGGATTTTTGGCTGAAATTTTTTCTGGGGGTCCGTTGAGACCTATTAATGGCGTGAGTTGGTCCCAAGGGGCAAACGTCTGCATTTTGAGGTTCAAAATAGGTCCAGAGCGGGAATATGACCATATTTCCCGTTTTATGTGTACTATAGTCCACAGATTTTTGGTGATACGAGGTCCGGATGGAATTTTGGCTGAAATATTTTTTGGGGGTCCGTTGAGACCTTATTAATGGCGTGAGTTGGTCCCAGAGGCAAACGTCTGCATTTTGAGGTCTAAATAGTTCCAGAGCGGAAATATGGCCATATTTGCCATTTTACGTGTACTATATATTCCATGGATTTTTGGTGATACGAGGTCCAGACGGATTTTTGGCTGAATCTTTTTTTGGGAGTCCGTTAATACCTTATTAATGGCGTGAGTTGGTCCCGATGGGCAAACGTCTGCATTTTGAGGTTCAAAATAGGCCCAGAGTGGGAATATGGCCATATTTGCCTTTTTACGTATACTATAGTCCACAAATTTTTGGTGATGCGAAGTCCAGACGAATTTTTGGCCGAAATATTTTTTGGGGTTCCGTTAAGACCTTATTAATGGAAAAAGTTGGTCCAGAGGGGCAAACGTCTGCATTTTGGAGTTCAAAATAGGCCCAGAGCGGGAATATGGCCATTTTTGCCGTTTTAAGTGTACTATATCAATGAAATTTTGGCCGAACTTTTTATGGGGGTCCGTTAAGACCTTATTAATGGCGTTAGGTTCTCTCGAGGGGAAAAAACGTTTGTATTTTGAGGTTCAAAATAGGCCAGAGCGGAAATATGACCATATTTGCCATTTTACGTGTACTATACTACACGGATTTTTGGTGATATAAGGTCCGGATGGATTTTTGGCCAAAATATTTTTGGGGGGTCCGTTGAGACCTTATTAATGGCGTGAGTTGGTCTCGAGGGGCAAACGTCTGCATTTTGAGGTCTAAATAGTTCCAGATCGGGAATATGGTTATATTTTCCTTTTTACGTGTAATATAGACCACAGATTTTTGGTGATACGAGGTCCAGACGAATATTTGGCCAAAATATTTTTTGGGGGTCCGTTGAGACCTTATTAATGGCGTGAGTTGGTCTCGAGAGGCAAACGTCTGCATTTTGAGGTCTAAATAGTTCCAGAGCGGAAATATGGTTATATTTTCCTTTTACTGTGTAATATAGACCACAGATTTTCGGTGATACGAGGTCCAGACGAATATTTGGCCGAAATATTTTTTGGGGGTCCGTTAAGACCTTATTATTGGCGTGAGTTGGTCCCAAGAGGCAAACGTCTGCATTTTGAGGTTCAAAATAGGCCCAGAGTAGGAATATGGCTATATTTGCCGTTTTACGTGTACTATAGTCCTCGGATTTTTGGTGATACAAGGTCCAGACGGATTTTTGGCCAAATTTTTTTGTGGGGGTCCGTTGAGACCTATTAATGGTGTGAGTTGGTCACGAGCGGAAAACGTCTACATTTTGAGGTTCAAAATAGGCCTAGAGCGGGAATATGGCCGTATTTGCCGTTTTACATGTACTACAGTCCACAGAATTGTGGCCAAACTTTTTTATGGGGGTCCGTTAAGACCTTATTAATGGCGTGAGGTTCTCCCGAGGGGAAAATGTTTGCATTTTGAGGTTCAAAATAGGCCCAGAGCGGGAATATGGCCATATTTGCCGTTTTATGTTTAGTATAGTACACAGATTTTTGGTGATATGAGGTCCGGATGGATTTTTGGCCAAAAGTTTTTTTGGGGGGTCCGTTGAGACCTTATTAATGGCATCAGTTGTTCCCGAGGGGCAAACGTCTACATTTAGAGGTTCAAAATAGGCCCAGATCGGGAATATGGCCATATTTGCCATTTTACGTATACTATAGTCCACATATTTTTGGTGATACGAGGTCCGGATGGAATTTTGGGCGAAATTTTTTTTGGGGGTCCGTTGAGACCTTATTAATGGCGTGAGTTGATCCCGAGGAGCAAAGGTCTGCATTTTGAGGTCTAAATAGTCTCAGAGCGGGAATATGGTCATATTTGCCTTTTTACGTGTACTATAGACCACGGATTTTCGGTGATACGAGGTCCTGACGGATTTTTGGCTGAAAGTTTTTGTAGGGGTCTGTTAAGACCTTATTAATGGCGTGAGTTGGTCCCGAGGGGAAAACGTCTGCATTTTGAGGTTCAAAATAGGCCGAGAGTGGGATTATGACCATATTTGCCTTTTTATGTGTACTATAGTCTCCGGATTTTTGTGATACAAGGTCCGGACGGATTCTTGGCCACAATTTTTTTTGGGGGACCGTTGAGACCTATTAATGGCGTGAGTTGGTTCCGAGGGGCAAACGTCTGCATTTTGAGGTTCAAAATAGGCCCAGAGCGGGAATATGACCATATTTGCCGTTTTACGTGTACTATAGTCCACAGATATTTGGTGATACGAGGTCTAGATGGAATTTTGGCCGAATATTTTTCTGGGGGTCCGTTAAGACCTTATTAATGGCGTGTGTTGGTCCAGAGGGGCAAATGTCTACATTTTGAGGTTCAAAATAGGCTCAGAGCGGGAATATGACCATATTTGCCGTTTTACGTGTTCTATAGTCAACGAATTTTTGGCCGGAATTTTTTGTGGGGGTCCGTTGAAACCTTATTAATGGCGTGAGTTTTTCCCAAGGGGCAAACGTCTGCATTTTGAGGTTTAAAATAGGCCAAGAGCGGGAATATGACCATATTTGTCGTTTTACGTGTACTATAGTCCACAGATTTTTGGTGATACGAGGTCTGGACGGATTTTTGGCTTAAAGTTTTTGTGGGGGTCCGTTAAGACCTTATTAATGGCGTGAGTTGGTCCTGTGGGGCAAACGTCTGCATTTTGAGGTTCAAAATAGGCTCAGAGCGGGAATATGACCATATTTTCCATTTTACGTGTACTATAGTCCACTGATTTTTGGTAGAAAGTTTTTGTGGGGGTCCGTTGAGACCTTATTAATGATGTGAGTTGGTCTCGAGGGGTAAACGTCTTCATTTTCAGGTTCAAAATAGGCCCAGAGCGGGAATATGGCCATATTTGCCATTTTACGTGTACTATATAGTCCATGGATTTTTGGTGATATGAGGTCCGGACGGATTTTTGGCCGAAATTTTTAGTGGGGATCTGCGGCAATTAGCACTCTTTGTACACGTCCCTAAAGCCTTAAGCGACATTGGATCCAATGATAATTAACTAATGTCGATAAAAGCTTTAGTACTCTTTGTTAATGTGTATATTTATTGCCGCTAAAAGATGTTTTTGTTGTAGAGTAAGAATCAACAGATCAAAATAGTTTTGCAGCTTGTAAGGTCTCAGGATACAAGACCAAGAAATGAGTTTGTTAGAATACAACAGGAATAATGGGGGCGACAACTTATAATTTCATAACACAAATACTAATATATATTAATATGTTTTATTGGATACAATTACAATACAATACGACACAACAAATGCAATTGCTGGGAACAACGATACAGGAAAGTCCACTTGAAATCTGATCTAGAAGTCTAAAAAAAGACGAGAATATTCAAAATCATAATTAACTTCCTTATCCCTTCCTACCCACGTTCTCACACAAGTATACCAATTCCATTATTAACTCATGCCTTGCTTGCGTCACTTTGTTCCTTTCTAAAATTAATCGTCCAACCTTTTAGGTGGAATTACACTTCTAGTACTCCGACGGGGCTTGGCAATGCAGAAATCACTCATCGTATCCTCTTTATCAGGATTCAAGATCCTAGAGGTAACACCAATATCCTTATCACCATTCACATTGTTGCTTGTGTTGTCTATAGGATTGATGGGTTGTTTTTCCTTTACAAAGTTGTCACCCATCGAATTGACGTTTCCAATTCCATGTCCTAGAGAAGTAACATTTATGCTATCTTTTTCCAGTATTTGAAGATTTCCGCACAAGAGAAGGATAATCACTTGCATAACTGATAACACTCAAATTATCCTCAAAAACATTTAGAAGAGTAAGCGGTCCTTGTCTATAAAAATACCCAACAAAGAGTCAGAGTCGAATCCCACAAGGAATGGTTTAAGGGTAAGAATTCAACTAGGAAATTGGGAATGCATACATATTCGTTGTAGTACTTTAGCACAAGTGGGTGTATGATTCCACTAATTTTACTAAAATGGTTTGGAGTATCAAGTATCACAATTAAACTAAAATTAAGGAATCAAACAGTTAAGAGGTGATCTAGGGGTGCGGGGATTGATATCGATGTTACATAGGGGTACTTGTGTTGCTCAATAGTGCTAAACAATCATGGATAGGCTGGGTAATCTTCAATCACACTAATCTCTTTACGTTCTCATAGCATCGTATCATAGAATCTCTTTTCGGTCTCATGTATGTGAATTACAAATCAACCAAGTAGCTTATGGAAATCTCTCTTTCGAGCAGATCTAGGGACCTAGAAATGAACCATAATCTCTCTTTCGAGCAAACCATAGGAATCACACCTAAATTGCAGACATTAAACTAATTACCCACTTCAATTGATCTCTTTCGAGCATGAATCGAAGATGTAAAATAGGATTAAGTTTGTATCCTTAACCCATGAGTTAACCCCATACTAATTAGCTCAAATCAATGAAAGCATAGCAATAGAACATAGCAAAACACAAGACCCACTACATTAAATCAACACCCAACCCCACAATTGCACCCCTAGACTTGGAATTTTAGCAACCCATCACACAAAGCAAAGAAATTATCACGATAGCAGCCATGAGTTTGTTGAAATTAAGTTATTATATTCAACAACCAATTCGATTTTCACTCTCAATTTTCAATTACAAGAGAGTGTTGAAAACCCCCAAAACTAAGAATGTTTCTCCAAGAGTTCAAAAGTTAATTTTCAAAATCTCATACAAAATTCTGATATGAAAAATCCTTTTCCAAAATTTGATACATTTTCTCTTTCCTTTTTTCTATTTACAGTTTCCCCAAAATTCCACCCGCGACTCATTCGATGACGTTAGTCGGGCTCGGTTAACTCACTTGGTGAATCGTTGTTTGCTCTTTAGCTCGCCGTTCTTCTACTTCAGGCTTCAGGTGTTTGAACCTCAGTTGGCGAGCTCGATCGAGTCAGACATTCATATTCAGCGGATCACCGAATACCACCTTGTTCACCCTTTCAGCTTTTATTTATGATTAGGAGTCTGTCATTTCAGGCGATGGGCTTCCAGTTTGCCCATTTACTTCAGTGAATCACCAATAGCGTCTTTAGTCCACCGACCTACCTTGAGTCTTTTCAATTGTGCACACTGTCACTTTGGGCAAGGTCAGACAAATTAGGTGATCCGCCCTTTCGATTAGGCGACTACTTGTTGGGAGTTTATACTCCTTTCAATGTTTTTGACCTCTTTTTCATGTATTCATCATTAACTTGTCCTTTATCCTTAACATCAAAATATCTTCAGAATAGGACATAATTAGACATTGAGGAGACTAATTGTTGAACTAAAAAGGCCTCAAATGAGTGGAAATCTACCACTCATCAACACCCCCAACTTAAACTTTTGCTTATCCTCAGGTAAATTAAGAACATAATTAGTTTAACAAGGGTTTCTACAATAGTTCTCAATGAGAATTAACATGCAAGTGCTACTACAAGACTAATATCAAGCATATGCAACACTCAATCATGCTCAAAAAGCTTCAAATGATGACTAGCCAGTATCAATCCAAGCTCAAGGTAACTAGTGCTTCCTTTCTTATGCAAAACCATGTTTCAACAAACACATTCAAGTGCCTTCACATCAAGAATGATTCCATGCTCTCACAAAGCAAATCAATAAAGAAGTTAGGAATCAATACAACTCTCACTCTCTGAAAAGAAAAATACGTGCAAGCTTCATCCCATAGATTTGCCCATGTTTTCCAATCATCACACAACCTAGTTCATGCAAGATCTCAAAAGTCTTTTTAGGATTGTAATGGGGTTGAGGAAAAAGGTATGGTCAATTTGGCTTAGTGACTTCATCCTTTTCAAAGCATTTTTGTACTCACCTTCACCTCTTTTCAAGTTCCTTCTATTCTTTTCACTTGGAGACTCAAACCCTAATCTTTTACTCAATTTATTGGACACCCCTTTTATTTCATCACACTTTCTTTTTCATTTCAATTTTCAAAATATTACTCACTCACTATTTCTTATAAGGATGGGTTCCTTCTTTTTGCAACAAACTTCAAAGTTGAGTCTCACTTTTTCTTGCTTTACTTTCTAATTGTTTTTCTTTCCTCCTTCCTTTCCACACCCCAACTTAGGTTTTCGCCTAAGTTGGCTATTCAAAAAAACCAATGCTTAGAAAATGATTTATAGGTGAGAAGTTAGGGACAATTTAACTCAAGAGGTTTTAACAAGGTTGACAACCAATGGTTTAGGGTCAAATGGTGCCAAGATGGTTGCACACCCTCACAAGGTAGTTACAAAAGGTACAAACATTTGGGTTTCCTCTCAAAAATTGCGCCCAAGATCATTTCTTGCATTCACCAAAGCTAAAAAATTAGACTAACAAGGCAAATTCTAGGATTTACCAAGCACACTTTCAAGTAGGACCTCACCACACGTGGCACTTCAAACACAATCATTTAGCATAGCTCTACAAAATCAAAAACTTCCGTGTGATGTTCATTGCGAGGCTCACATCAATACATAGCTAGTCAACACACAAGAATCAAAAAGATCATTCAAAAGTGAAGCCACACTGTTTTCTTCGTGCAACATTAATACAAAACACATTTCTCATCATAAGCACTATCTAAGACATGATATTGAATACAATTGATCCTCAAATATTAACAATGAAAACTCAAGCACTCTCAATCATTTCAAAAACTTCAAAATCATAGGGTAATAGATAGAGAGAGAAAAAATGAATCAAAAACCATCGACTATCATAAAGAAAACTAAAATACCAAAATACTACAAATATCTCAAAATAAAATTGAAAATACCAAAATACAATAAAAAAGGGGAATATAGGCACAAGTGCCCTCACCCGACCAAAATAAAAACAACAATGTCCTCAATGCTATAAAAAGTAAGTAAATACGAGAGGAGAGTGATATATAAATCCCCTTGAGAGGCTATGCTTATGGAGCTCTCTAATCCAGAGTCTTGGACTTGATGACATAATCGCGGGCTTCTGTACACGACGAAATAGGAGTATGAGGCATCATGGTAGCATCAACCGGGGAATCAATGCCCAACACATCTGTAGGAGGAATAGCGGAATCCGAAGAAACTCCACTAGTGCCGACTGTGGAAGTCTCTAGATGAGATCTATCCAATGTAGCCTACACTATCGTCTCCTCTATGGCCTGTAGCTCTGTTCATGTCTCAACAATCCGTTGCTCATCCTCTCTCCGAAACTCATCCTCATATGTCTCTTTAGCAGCATCATCATCACCAATCTCATCCTCAATATCATCTAGATCAACAGGCTGCTCAGCCACAACAGTAGATGCATTCGCTCTCGACTCGGAAGTATGCACAAACTTGGGCATGCGGGCAAGGGAATCTCACCCCACAACATGGAGATATCAGTAGACCTCAGTTGGTCCACATCAACCCTGAGAGTACTAAACTCTCCCTTCAAGGCAGTCAAATAAGCAAAGCCACCCTCACATTGCTCTCTAGCCTCCACTCTAGCATTGAGGTTGTTCAACCTCTCCCTATATGATGCTAAGGTGGTCCTAGAAGCACAACCTAAGCCCTAACTAGGCACATCGCTGCCTCAATTTCTCGTTCAATGATTTTAGCCATATCACTATCTATCCTAGATGCCCTAGCTTCCACAGATCGGGCAAGGTTGCCCATTTGGTATATCAAGGCCTGGGTCTAGAGAGGCCAGGATGCAGGGGTAGATGCAGCAGAAGTGGACTTGACGAAATGGAGGGAAGAGGTAACTGAGGGGAGCTAGATCCAGAACAATTATTCAAGTATGATTAGATGATATGGACTGTTTTTTAAATATTTGATGTTAATTTCAGACTTAAAAATAAATATGTTTTAGGAATAGAAAAAGATTTGTTTCAAATTGAGCTGATATCCTTATTCCATTCTACTGGCACATGTATTAAAAAATAAAATATTCATACTCCGTTTATGTATTTTCGAACTATATAATGCATGCATTAAAATATTCTCATATATTCCTTATCAATACTTTCTCTATTTCAAAATAAGTGAATTATTGAGAGATTTTTCATAGTTCATATTAATTTAATTGTTCAATATTCAAGAATAATTTTAGAAAATTCTTCAATTTTTACCCTTCATTTGAATTTGCAATGTACTGAGTTCAAAAAGCTTTAATTGTTTGGTTAGTATTGACAGTAGTTATCATAATCAATGTTAAGTCATTGTAAGGAGTAATTTGACAATAATTAAAAAGAGTAAAAATGGAAAGTAATGTCTTAATAAATGTTTTTTAATGCGCCAATGGAGAGTTGACACGCAAAATAATATTTTAAAATATTTGTTAGCACACTATAATGACTCATATTCCCGCTCTGGGCCTATTTTGAACCTCAAAATGTAGACGTTTGCCCTTCGGGACTAACTCACTCCATTAATAAGATCTTAACGGACCCCCACAAAAATTTCTGGCCAAAAATCCATTCGGACCTCGTATCACCAAAAATTCGTGGACTATAGTACACATAAAATGGCAAATATGGTCATATTCCCGCACTGGGCCTATTTTGAACCTCAAAATGCAAACGTTTTCCCCTCGTGACCAACTCACGCCATTAATAAGGTCTTAACAGAACCCCACAAAAAATTTCAGCCAAAAATCTATTCGGATCTCCTATCACCAAAAATCTGTGGACTATAGTACACGTAAAATGGCAAATATGGCCTTATTCCCGCTCTGGGCCTGTTTTGAACCTCAAAATGCAGACGTTTGCCCCTCGGGAACAACTCACGTCATTAATAAGGTCTTAACAGACCCCCATAAAATATTTTGGCCAAAAATCCATCCGGACCTCCTATCACAAAAAATTTGTGGACTATAGTACACGTAAAATGGTAAATATGGCCATATTCCCGCTCTGGGCCTATTTTGAACCTCAAAATGCAGACGTTTGCCCCTCGGAACCAACTCACGCCATTAATAAGGTCTTAACGAACCCCTACAAAAAAGTTTTGGCCAAAATTCCGTTCGGACCTCCTATCACCAAAAATTCGTGGACTATAGTTGTCATGACCCAGGGTAGTCCCTAGATGTAACACGGCGTACATGACGCCAAGAGGCCTCATACAGGCCCTTAGCATACATAACATACAAGATAATAGAGAAATAAGAGTTCAAAGGAGCATTTTATATCAAAGCTTTACTCAAAACAACGGAAGTCTACAAGTCATGTCTCAAAGCCTTCTAACATCATAGAATACGAATAAAAGTGATAGGGACGCAGCCCAATACAATATCCAACATAAGGAAAGACATCAAAGTAAAATCCAACAAGGCTATGTCCTCGGATGGATGAGGACTCACCAAGTCTTCTTCTCAACTCTAAGTCAATTCTCTAGCCACGAGTAGGAGAATTGCCACGTCCTACACCAAAGAACTTGATGCAGGCAAGAGTATGCGTTAGCACAATAAAGTACTAAGTATGATAGCAATGCATATAAACTCATAAAACATGACATGCAATTGGCCAAGCTAAACATGATAAGGCATATAAGCAAATAGCGTAAAGCATAAACCATAGCCAAAGCAAGCTAAATCATCTTTCTCTTACTCTTCTTTTTTTACTTTACTAATAGTAACCTATGCACCATTGTGCAAGCTGAAGTGTGCGAAAAGCCTTAAACCGATCTGTAGACCATGGAATAACTCAACATGGAATTCGGTGTCTGCCCTACACCAAAAAAGGGCCATTCTACTTGCCAAGGTAGAATCCTAAACCATAGCCTACGTGGATCCACTAGCTAAGCAGATATAGTATGGGCCTGTTAAAGACCACCTATGGGGGCACATAGGCATAGGACATATAGGGACTTGTCACCCGTCCACTCGGTTCTATGCATAATTCCTACTATACAATCATAAATATTGATATCCATGGAAAGGCACAACTGGGGTTGCCGATCCAAGCTAAACATGACTTCACATACCATGGACTAGTCCAAGCTTAATTCATTGAGTGTTTCTTCTTTCATGGACTTGTCCAAGCTTACACCCCTAGAATAGCTTCTTTAAGCCCTTGATTCAATTTTAGTTAAGCAAACCTTTTAACAAGTTATGAATCCTTTACAAGTGAGAAAACCTTTCACAAGCTTAGGTTGAGCATTATATGAGAAAACCCTTTCAAGACTCAACATCAACATATCATAGATTTCATATAAAACATGCTTGATTCTATAAACCTCTTTCTTCATGATTCTATCATGCTCTTTCTATATAGCTAATGGGTTCATATTGCCTTTAGTTTAAACCATGCAATTCAATGCAAGCTAGCTCTTAAAAGAATAATCAAGGCAATTTAGTCATACTTGAAGTAACCCACATAAAAGAGGAAAATCATGCGTTTTACTTGAGCATGCTAAATTCATGCACTTAACCCCAATTCATGCTCAATTTCATAGATGATCCCTCAATTCATCAATTCATATCTCAACCCAATAATCAAGGCATAGATTATCAAATTGGGGATAATTTACTTGGGATCATGGGGGTTCATGCAATAATCACAATTAGACATGTAATTCATGCTAGATCGTGCACTAAATTACTTTACCCACGCTAGATCGTGCACTAAATTACTTTACCCACGCTAGATCGTGCACTATAAAGCATTAAATCAGTAATTAAACTCATACTAGAAGAACCCATAACAATTGATCAAACACTAGCTTACTTAAAGGGAATTGAACCTTGAAATTCATGAAGAAAAGGGAGGGCCCAATGGAGGAAGCAACTCCATTGATCAATAACATCATACCTTAGCAAAGCCCACTAGAAATTGGAAGAAATTGGGTGATCTTCAATGGAGGACTTAGCTTCTTCTCCTTCCTTGAGCTAGAGAGGATTTCTTTTGGAGAGAGAAATATTTGGTGAACTTAGGGAATGAGTTAGAATGAAGTGATTTAGGTATAGAAAACTATATATAGGACCTTCATTAAGGGTAAAACCCACTTAGTTAATTAGGGAATTAACTAGGGAAAAGACCAAAAAGCCCTTAATTAAAAACTGTCGGGGCCTATCTACGGTCCGTACATCCATTGACGGACCGTCCTGTTGAACCGTCAAAAGATTCAGAGAGTTTGTATTTGGGGACCCTGCAACGACGGTTTCAATATACGGTTGGTAGGTCCACTTACGGACCGTACACCTCAACCGTAGATCACAGCCTGAGGTTCAAGAATTTAACCAAGTTTGGGGGACATATACGACTACTTTCTACGGACCGTCAACTGACTTACGATCCATCCTGCGACCCCGTAGATCACACTTCAGAGACTGAGAATTACAGAAATTGACAGAGCCATTGACGGCTCCTCACCTATAGCCCGTCTACCTGACTACAGCCCGTAAGTGGCCTTTGTAGGTCACTACCTATAGGTAATTTCTGCATTTTCATTCCTTGGAAAGCTGGGGTATTACAATATCTCCCCCTTGGGGACATTCATCCTCGAATGAGAACCTGGACATCATGAGAAGGGTGATAGACTCGGACTAACAACCCAACCTAACATGCAAGCATATAAATGCACATATCCGAGGAGGAAATATCAACTCCAAGCTAAAGCATGCTCAACACTAAATTCATGAAGACTTTATGCAACTCATACTCCATGCACATACATCATTTTAGACTCTTCATGAACATGCATAAAAATCATAGAATCATGAAAATCAACTATGACACATGAGACCAAAAGAATGAACCATGAGGAACTAGGTACCTCAAGCTAGAGGAGGATCGGAAGGAAAGATACGAGGATAGCGGGACATCATATCGGCCTCGGCCTCCCAAGTAGTACCCTCAACTAATTGATTCCTCCATAGAACTTTCACAGAAGCAACTTCTTTATTTCTCAACTTCCGGACTTGTCGATCTAAAATCTCAACCGGAACCTCTTCATAGGAAAGACTATCTTTTATGCCAAGAGTCTCTATTGGCACTATAGAGGTCGGATCACCAACACACTTTTTCAACAATGAGACATGGAAAACCGGATGCACCGATGCCAACTCATTAGGCAAATCAAGCTCATAGGCAGCCTTACCAACACGTCTCAAAATCTGATATGGGCCTACATAACGGGGACTAAGCTTCCTTTTCTTCCCAAATCTCATTACACCCTTCATAGGTGAAATTTTCAAGTAAACCCAATCATCAACATCAAATTCTAATTCTCTTCTTCTAACATCGGCATAAGACTTTTGTCGACTTTGAGCCGTTTTCAGCCTTTCTCTAATAAGCCAAACTTTCTCCATAGCCTCATGCACTAACTGGGGTCTATCAAAGCAACTTCCCCAATTTCAAACCAACCTATGGGAGATCTATACCTCCTACCATAGAGAGCCTCAAATGGAGCCTTACCAATACTAGAATGGTAGCTATTATTATAAGCAAACTCGATCAAAGGCAAATGGACATCCCAAGTACCCTTGAACTCAATAACACAAGCTCTCAACATATTTTCTAAAGTCTGAATAGTACGCTCCACTTGCCCTCAAATAATCAAATAATCACTCTGAGACTTGAACCTTCTCTTTTCGTTAGACTTCCAAATTAATGCAATCTATTCAAATAAATAATCATAATAAAATTTTGAAACTAACAACACCCATATTACTATATATCTAGCCTAGACCCAAAAACTCACTCAAATCTATAATCAAGTTTTTAATCTTGATGCGAACTAACATGTCAACTCTCATATTTTTTAACTATCAACCCTAGGGTTAAGTTTCAATGTCTCCAATATCATAAATATAATGATATACATATAATATAGTATACGTACTATTTAAATTATTGATTATAACATGTCAAAACCTTGAATTCTAAGGCGATAACCATAGGAAATTTCTATAACCGAAACCAAGAATATGCCTAGTAAATTTACTACGAACAGCATGAAGGACCTTAACCTCTCTACAATCTATTACACATATTGTCACGACCCAAAAATGGACATGATGTCACTTGTCCTTTCCCTCCAAGACAAGACAGCCTCAATCTAATGAAAATGAAAGAAAAGCATAAATAAATAAAGCAAAAACAAGACAAAGGCAGAAATATTATTCATTCTAAACAACACCCCAAAAACTGGTTGTCATGTGTACAAGACACTAAACTAAATATAGAATTTGAAAGATAAATATAAGTCTCAAATGTCTTTGCTTCTCAAATAGAACAAAACACAGTAAAACGAAAAAAGAGGACCCGCTGAAATGACAAGAAGCTACCTCTTCAAGTCCTTGACAAGCCTCGAATCAGAAAGGGAGAAGATTACACGGGTCTGGGCTCGGAACCTACACAAGTGTAGAAGCAAGGAGTGAGTACCACCAAGACGGTACCCAGCAAGCAACCTAATAAACTAGGCAACCTAGCTAAATCGAAAACTCTTTTCCATTCCAATCGAACCTCCACAAACTACGACCTGCAAAGAAATCAGTCCAACCTAACAGTTCTACAATAACAAGTTTCAAGGCTCAACGATCATAAATCAAGAATCACATCTCAACCACCGATAAGTATATCAACACATTAACTCTCAAGTACAAGGCATCTCAATTCACAAATAGCAACATGTTCAACTCATATAACAAGTAAACCGGATCAACACAATAAACCGTTCAATCATACGCATCAAATAAGTCAAAATGTATGCATTAAGTAGATTGATCACAAGGTCAACATTGGCTGAAATCATTTCCCTTCGGTATAATGTAACTAGACGGAATCATTTCCCTTCGGCTTTTATTATAAAATAGCACTTGCCGGCAAAGACCTCGGCATCATAGCCCTTGCCGGTAAAGACCTCGGCATTATAGTACTTGTCAGCAAAGACCTTGATATTATAACACTTATCGGTAAAGACCTCGGCATTATAACACTTGCCGGCAAAGACCTCGGCATCATAACACTTGCCAGCAAAGACCTCGGTATCATAGCTCATCACATGTCTTATCACGGTGTTCACAATCAATGCATGCAAGCAATATCACACCACACGGAAGAGACAACAATTCATATCACACAAGTCCACTTTCATGCATTCAAGCAATTCACCAACCAATCAAATAGGGTCACAACAAGGCAATTCACAATTTAACATTATCACTAAGAAGCCTTTTCATTTTCTCCCTTTTGTTGGTTTACATTAATCAAGTGGAACAATTAAAACCCTTCACCTCATTCCCGATTACTCCCAACACATAGGCAATAAAGAGAAATACAAAATTCAACCAAATTATAAAGTTTAAGAGATCACTAGCCTCAAATCAATAAATTAATCACTTCAAGAGTGGAGTCTTCCCCTTTCAAGTCACTTCCAAAGCCACACAATCTATAATAATCAAGTATTCACAATCTTCTACCAGAAATCACAATACCCACACCAATACTCTTAAAAAGTGGGTCAATCGATACAAACCCCAATTTCAAAAAGAAAGTTTGAATCTGGAAATTTATACTTGAAAATATTACTCAAGGCTTTAGGAACTCATTTGAGAAAACCATTTCGAAAAAGGGATTGAAATCACTTCAAAATCATCATTTTAGTTTAAAAACTTGAATTCAGGAAAAACCTCATCATTCCCAAATCAAAATCTCATATTTTGATGTTAAAACCCACAATTAATCAATGGAAAATGAAGATTTAGGATCAAGAAGGCTTACCCAAATGATCTATCACAGATAATCTCTTCAAAATTCGCCTACAAGGGTTCCCCAAGCTCAAAAATGGTGAAATGGGGTTTAAACCCCGAATTTGCAGGTCAAAACCACTCTCTGATATCGCAAATGCGACTAGAAGTTCCCTTACGTGAAGCCTCCTTCGATTCTACGAGGGTCGCTTAAGCGAAGAGGCTCTCGCTCCTGCGAGGCTCGCTTAAGCAGCCAGCCTTTGCAAAAGCAAGGCTTGCAAACACCAGAAACACAACCACAAATCCAACATCAAATTGTCCCTTGGGGTTCGTTCGGAACACCGTACACATAAACTAGATATACAAATTAATTATACTCGACGTTCCAGACTCAATGGAATCGTCAAAACATGAATCTGAGGTCTCCTTGACCCGACATCCGTAAAAATTACAAGAAACTAACTCAACGCCTAAATAAGCCAAATCAAGCTCGGGACCTCACAAAAACCAACTAAGACCACTCCTAGGCCTATAATCATCCCCCAAATCTGATGGAACTCTTGGAATTTCGATCCGAACATCCAAACTCCAAATGTTGACCAAAGTCAACCCAAGGCTAAAATTCCATAAATTCACAACTTAGGACCTCAAATTCTCAAAAAGACTCGAAATCAGAAACTGACAACTCTCATGGATTAGATTCTACATTCCGAAATTAATGAAATCAATAAAATTATATCCCGACACTCGAAACTTCAAAAGACTCTGAAAACCACTTTTATGCAACTTAAACCTTTCAAACTCAAAATTATCAAAAAACTCTACTTCCAACTCAAAGTTTGGAACCAACTTCTAAAACACAATCAAGAAATAACTTAGAGTCAATATCGAGTGGGCAAAACTGTAATTTTCATAAAAACACCAAATATGACCAATCGGGCCATTACATTATCCACCACTAAAAACCATGTTCGTCCTCAAACATAAATCAAAAGAAAGAACCTAAAGCCTCGAAGATATGAGGATATCTGGCACACATATCTGACTTTGTCTCCCAAGTCGCCTCACCAACTAAACGATGCTTCCACTGCACCTTTACTAAAGCAATCTCCTTGGTTTTAAGCTTTTGGACCTGCCTATCCAAGATGGCTATAGGCTCCTCCTCAAAACATAAATCTGGACCTAACTCAATTGAATCAAGGGAAAGTACATGGGACTCATCCGGCACGTACTTCCGAAGCATGGATACATGAAACACAGGATGAATAACTGACAAGCTAGGTGGCAAGGCCAGCTTATAGGCCACCTCTCCCACTCGGCTCAAAATCTCAAAATGTCCAATGGATCTAGGGTTAAGCTTGCCCTTCTATCCAAACCTCATCACGCCCTTCATGGGTGACACTCGAAGCCAAACATGATCACCCTCTATAAACACAAGGGCTCGAACTCTCCGATCTACATAGCTCTTCTGTCTACTCTAGGTTGTCAACAGTCTATCTTGAATCATGCAGACCTGCTCCATAGTATCTCTAAGCAAGTCTGTATCTAATGAATCCATCTCAGCTAAATCAAACCAACCAATTGGAGATCTACACCATTTGCCTTACAACGCCTCAAAAGGGGCCATCTGAATATTGGAATGGTAACTGTTGTTGTAGGCAAACTCTGCTAAGGGAAAATATTGATCCTATATAGCACCAAAATCAATCACACAAGCATGGAGCATGTCCTCTAACACTTGAATCGTCCACTCGGACTGACCATCTGTCTGAGGATAGAAACCTGTACTCATATCTAATTGAGTACCCAAACCATGCTGCAAAGCCCTCCAGAAATGGGAAGTGAACAAGGAAACTCAATAAGAGACAATAGAAATTAGAACTCCATGAAGTCGTACAATCTGACTGATATAAAGCTCGGCTAACTTCTCCACCATATACTTCACCCGAACCGGGATGAAGTAGGTAGACTTGGTCAACCTATCAACCACAACCCTAATGGAGTTATAACCACCCACGGTGGTAGGAAAACCCACAACAAAATCCATAGTGATTCGTTCCCACTTCCAAGTAGGAATAGGCATCCTCTAAGACACACCTCCGGGACGCTAATGCCTACACTTGACCTGCTGGCAAGTCAAACACCTAGAAACAAAGTCCGCAATATCTTTCTTCATGCCAAACCACCAATAATACTGGCTCAGGTCATGATACATCTTGGTCTCTCTGAGATGAATAGAATATCGAGAACAATAGGCCTTCTCAAGAATCAATCTAATCAACTCGTCTGCCTTGGGCACACAAATCATGCCTCCAATCCTCAAGACACCATCAGAATCAAGGACAACTTCCTTGGCTTCCCCTCTCAACACTTGTCTCAAATGAGACACAATTTCTCATCATCAAACTGGTGCTCACAGATCTGCTCAACTAAGGAAGAATGAGCCTCAATGAAAGTAATCAAACCACCCGTCTCCTCAGAAACCTGCAACCGGACGAGACTGTTGGCTAACCTCTGAAGATCTCTAGCCAAAAGTCTCTCCTCAACACTGATAGCTGTAAGACCTCCCATGCTAGAAGTTTTCCTACTCAAAGCATCGGCCACCACATTGGTCTTTCCTAGATGATACAAGATAGTGATGTCATAATCCTTCAGTAGCTCAAGCCTCTATGCTGCCTCAAGTTCACATCTCTCTAACTGAAGATGTACTGAAGACTCCGATGGTCAGTGAAGACCTCACAATGCACCTATAAAAATAATGTCACCATAGTTTAAGCACAAACACCACGGCTGCTAACTCAAGATCATGGGTAGGGTAGTTCTTTTCATAGGTCTTCAACTGTCTAGAAGCATAGGAAATCACCTTACCTTTCTGCATTAGAACACCCCTAACCCAACTCCAGAAGTATCACAATAAACAGTGAAGCCTACACCCTCCTCGAGTAAAGTCAAACACAGGAGCTGAAGTCAATAAGGTCTTGAGCTTTTGGAAGCTCTCTTCACACTCATCAGACCACTGGAAGCTCACACTCTGTCAAGTCAATCTGGTCAAAGGAGATGCAATAGTGGAGATGCTTTAAACAAATCGCCTGTAATAGCCCGCAAGTCCCACAAAACTCCAAATCTCAGTAACTGAAGTAGGCCTGGTCTAATCTCTAACTGCCTCAATCTTGGCTGGATCCACTTTAATACCCTCCTTGGATATCACGTGTCCAAAAAATACAACTGAATCAAGACAAAACTCAAACTTCGAGAATTTGGAATAAAACTTCTCTTCCCTCAATATCTGAAGCACAATCCTCAAATGCCGACCATGATCCTCCTCAGTCTTGGAGTACACCAAGATGTCATCAATGAAGACTATCAGAAAAGAGTCCAAATAAGGTCGGAACACTCCGTTCATCAACTCCATGAACACTGTAGGGGCGTTAGTCAAACCGAAGGACATCATAAGAAACTCATAGTGACCATAACGAGTCTTGAAAGCTCTCTTAGGGATATCCAAACCCTAATCTTCAGCTAATGATAAACCTCAAGTCAATCTTAGAAAACAGAGTTGCACCCTAAAGCTGATCAAACAAGTCATCAATATGACGAAGAGGATACTTGTTCTTCACTATCACCTTGTTCAACTGCCGATAATCAATGTACATACTCATGGATCCATCCTTCTTCCTAAAAAACAACACAGGAGCACCCCACGGGAAAACACTAGGGTGAATGAATCCCTTACTCAACAAATGTCGTAGTTGGTCCTTCAATTCCTTCAACTTAGCTGGAGCCATCCGATAAGGAGGAATAGAGATGGTCTTGGTGCCCGTCTCCAAGTCAATCGCAAAATCAATTTCTCTGTCTGGAGAGACACCTGGAAGATTAGTAGGGAACACATCCAAAAATGCGCTAACCACAGGCACAAAATCCAAGGAAGGTGGCTCAACACTAATATCCCGAATGAAAGCCAAATAGGAAAAACACCCTCGATCAACCAATCTCTGAGCTCGACTGAAGGAGATAACTTTGTTATGGTAAGAACCACTAACACCTGTCCACCCAACTCTCGGGACACCTGGCATCGCTAAGGTCATAGTCTTGGCAAAATAATCAAGGATCGCATGATACGGGGATAGCCAATCCATACCAAAAATAACATCAAAGTTTACCATCCCCAAAATGATCAAGTCTACCAAGTTTCATACCCAACCAAAGAAACAAGACAAGATCAATACACTCGATCCACCACTAGAGATTCACCCACTAGTGTAGAAACATGAATAGGCACAGGCATGCAATCAGACATCATATCAAACCCAGCAGCAAAATAGGTAGACACATATGAGAAAGTAGACCCTGGATCAAACAATACAGACGCAGGTCGATTGCAAACTGGGACGATACATGTGATCATAACATCAGAAGTCTCACCCTCAGGTCTCCTTGGAAAAGCATAGCACTGGCCATCCCGGCCACCTGCAGTCTGAATTGAACCTCTACCTCCACCCTGCAGAGTTGTAGTACCCTTACCAAAAGTCTTGCCACCTCTGCTGGACTGACCTCTGCCTCGATCCATGGTGGGAGGTGCTGAATCTCTAGCTAGAGCAGCTAAAATAGTATGCTGGGGTCCTGAGTGAGTCTATAGAGGATGCTGTCAAATAATATGATCTGGATCTCCATGACCAAAGCAAGACCTCGGCACGGATAACTGCTGTAGTGAACTAGATGAGCTACCATGGCCACCTCAGCCAGAACCATAAGATCCTTGGGCTAACTGCCCACTCTTAGCTATTGGCATAGATGCATGAACTGGCCAACATCACTGAAAGGAACCACTACCTTGATGTGAACCCTTGCCTCCAGATGAGGCACCAGAAAATTGACCAGAAGAATGAGACCTCTTAGGCTTTCAAAACTACTCTAAAAGCATCAACTCCGCCTCCTTGACGATGCTCACAATGGATTGGAAGGAAGCCCCCTCTCTGGCTACTTGGAACACATACGACTTGGTAAAGAAAGACAACCCTCTTACAAACCTGCAAACTCTCTCTGCCTCATCAAGAATAATAGTCATAGCATGCCTAGAAAGCTCATAGAAATGAGCTTCATACTCTGTCACAGACATACTGCTCTGTCTCAAGTCCTCAAACCTCAGTCGACTCTAAAAGCATCAACTCCGCCTCCTTGACGATGCGCACAATAGACTGGAAGGAAGCCCCCTATCTGGCTACTTGGAACACATACGACTTGGTAGAGAAAGACAACCCTCTTACAAACCTGCAAACTCTCTCTGCCTCATCAAGAATAATAGTCATAGCATGCCTAGAAAGCTCATAGAAATGAGCTTCATACTCTGTCACAGACATACTGCTCTGTCTCAAGTCCTCAAACCTCAGTCGACTCTTCTCCCTCACGCTCCAAGGAATGAATCGGTCCTGGAAAGCACTAGAAAACACATCACACTCTATCAGAGGAGACCCAACTGGTCTAGACCTCCCAAAAGTCCTCCACCACTCTCTAGCGTGTCCACGCAGCTAAAGAGCAACAAAATGAACACCTCAAGCATCCACCATACCCACTGCCTCAATCATCTCATGGCACAAAGTAAAGAACTGTCATTACCTGAGCCTATACCCTAGACGTGGCTGGCACTAGAGAACCATTGCTGGTCCCAAGTGAACCCTCATCCTGTCTGACTATAAGAGAAAGACTAACTCAAGCATAAACAAACATCAAACTGAAGAATTGTTTGGAAACAATTTATTAAATCTCAAAGTTATCTGAAAATATTGAGTATTCAATATAAAGTTATAAATAAAACATTTGAAACTAAATACTGCTAGACTGACAAAAATTGTCTATCTATGAAGCCTCTACTGTATAAAGATAGGTATCGAGACAGGACCCACGACACCCCAAAATGTTACTACTAATAAATTATAAAAATTAGAGTCCTCTAAAAGTAAGGAGGTCACACCAAAAGGTGATGAGTGGATGATGTGATCTCAACGGAACTCTTGTTGATGATCCTAAGTACCTGAGTCTGCATCATGAAAAGATACAGATCGAATGACATCAGTACATTGAATATACGAGTATGCTATATGGCTGAATAAACAAATAACTGAACTGAAGGACTGAAAGCAACTCAACTGAATCAATATATGAATATGAAGTCAAAACCATTTAAGCTTTACAATAAGATATGTAATAAACGCAATATGAAAATAATATACTTTACTCTGTGGTGAATTTCTCTAATCGACAACCATTACTATGAGTTTAGCAATGATACAACATTTCACCCATGTTATAAGGGCCATTATGAACCTTGTCGGGGTATAAGATGCTACTGTATCTATGGATCTATCTAATAAGCCTTCCAGAGGCAGTGAGGAGTCACACGACAAATCGGTGCTATCCTATCCTATGCTGGCTACGTAGTTTTATGGTACTTGAGTTAAAAATAGACTCTTACCCAATTAGGTGCTCAATACTACTCTCAAAATATTCAATATTCATTATGCTCAATCACCCTTTACAAAGAAAGGGTATGTTACTTTACCTTTACTTTACTTTACTTTACTTTTCACTTTGCTTTACTGAAGTACTTTTCGGAAATCTCAATTATACTCTTTCTCTTTCTCAACTGTCAAATAGTACATATGAAATCATTTGATTCTTCCTTTAAAAACTTTGTTCAAAACTTGCATTTAAAACGTATACTTATAAACTTATCTTTCAAGTCCGAAATCGATATATAAGAACTGAAAACTCTTTAAAATTTTCTAAAAATAATGCACTTTCTCAATGTAAAATGATACCTTTGAGAATCATATAGTTTTCTTAAACTCTTCTCAAAAGATACTTTAAAATACTCTTAGACTCACTTTAAAATTTCAAAATCAATGCATGGATTTTAATGCACAAAGGCTTTTAACAAAATATCATCGGGTTCATGTTTATTAAAAGCATGAACAACAACTCAACAATCTTAATGCATAAAATATCATAATCTCATAATTAGAAAATCAAAACTCGAAATAAGAATACAATTCGAATTTAGAATTCCATGGATCTTTGAGTAGAATATTGGATTTAACTCTTACTGACTGAATTTAGATATAGGGCATGAGGACGAATTAGTCCAACACTATGAATAGCCTTACATACCTAGAAGAACAAAGTTCTTAAAGAATCTTTTAGAAGAACTTGATTGGAAGACTTGAAACCCTAGCTTGAAGAAGAACGATCAAGAAAACCTTTCTTGAGATTCTTGAATTAGTTTCTTGAAAACTCTATGACCAAGAATTATGATTTTCATTAATCATTCAAAATTGTATGAAGGAATTTGAGTTGGAAAGAATGGAATTCTTGGAGAAGGACTTACCTTGAAGAAGGATCTTGAAAAAGATTGAAAGAATCTTGAATGGAAGTCCTATACTTTGATTTTTCCTTAGGGTTTGAGTAAAAAGTGAATGCTAAATTAAGAGACGAAAATCTGATTGTTTAGGGACTTTTATTAGTAAAGAATTTCGTTTAGGGTTTTCTTAGAGGGAAAAGACAAAAATGACTTTTTTTTAATGTTTTCCTGTTGGCTAATTCGTCACTGCACTGTATCAGGTTACTAAAATGATCATAACTATTTACTCGGAACTCAGATTGACACAACATTTGTGGCGTTGGAAGGACGATTCAAATATCTTTAATTTGATAGGTTATGGGCCACGTAACTCGTTATACTCGGAGAGATATATTTTTTTGAAGTTGACTCAAGTAGAATCTTACCTCAAAACTTAATCGGTATGGAAACTTTCAACTCAACTTCGAGCTAGGGGATTCTGGTAACCTTAATTCATATCCAAATCCATTACCACACTAAAAAATTGACCTTTACACATATGATCAATTTAAGAATCACCCGATACGACCTTACATGTAAATAAAGAATAGCTCGAGTCTTAACTTAGAATTTTTTTGGGTTGTTACAATATCTCCTCTTTGGGATCATTTGTCCTTAAATGATGGTTAAACTGAGCATGAAATGGAAAGGAATTACTCTTACTATCTTTTTGATTTCTGAACTTGTCTACTAACATAGGCGGAAGTGATTTATACTGAGAGTTTTGAAACTGGACTAGAGCACGCTTGGCACGAAGCTCACATAAGATTTCAAGATTACAGCCAATGACATGAAACAAGAGTATCTAGGCACGAAGTAAGAATATGACTACTATGCCTTGAGTGATATGACTAGTAGCTTTTAAGCTTAGCAACACTTCTCAACTATGCTCTCCTTTCTGATTACTACACTTCATTAGCTGCAACTCATAGCTCCCACCAGAGTATATACTACTCTTACAAACGTCTAAGTCAAATCGCTTGCTCTTACTGTGTTCAATCCTAATCTCCAATTCACAAGGTGCTAAACATGAGATGGTTATACTTATCTAAACCACAAGATTCATGTTCTATACCTCTATAGGAAATCTCATCCCAAAAATACTTCTCCTTATAACCGCATTCAACCAACCTTGAGCCCATATCAAGAAACACCTAATATATCATGCATTTGTCCACATGTTAACAACACCATATTCAAGCCTAGTATAATAAAAACTCCATGGACTTCTACTAATTATTCCTTCTAAGAATTTCTCATTCTCTCATCATCTCTATCAACTACAATTTCACGCATTACTACCAGGAACCAACTAATTGCTCTCATTTAACTATTACTCATAGTAAAACTTCATCTCATCCTTCCTCCAATTTATAACCTTTAGATGGAATAAGCACACTACTGCTACCAACATAAGAAACATCAACCTTCTCCATCTATCATCACTCAACTACTATAATCAATATCACTCTCTAACTAAAAAGGATCACTGAAAGAGCTTTAGGGTGAAAGATCATAAGCACGATTCATTCGAGAATTCTGATATAAGAATATGCATGACACAACATAATGCTGCTAGCCATTGAGATCAAATCATGAATTTGCGATACTGAGCATACTATGAGACAAGAGTGCTTATATGAATAGGTTCATACTATGAGGCTAATATCCATAACTTTATGGAGTAAGATTGAGATCAATGGGCTAAAGGCTTTGCCTCTCATTCTGGGAACTAAGCATAGATGTAAATCTATCTGTAGTGTTGAGCACAATTATGATATTAGAGGCATCAGCCGGATATTGTTATGATTGAACTTTGAGGAATACGCTAGATGATGAATGGATTGATATATCACCATAACTCTCTCTAACACATCACTATCTGATTCTTAACACTTGACTTGGTTTCTCATCTTACCATCTCCCCCTTAGGTCTGAAGCTGATACTTTAAAACTATGGATCTATTCCATCATCTGTAAACTAGTCTATATTTTCTTTACTTACTCGGAAAATGCTAATATTATGTCTACTGAACTCTCTATGCGCATGCACTAAGATTCCTTCTAAGTCTTCTTTCTCAGATGCTTCTCGTAACTTCTTTCGGCTTCTATGCAAGACTTTCTATAACTGTTACCCGCATTGACTTATAAACCGCTTAATCTAACTCATAAGGAAATAAATAATACTTACATCAGCATATTCCATATTGACAGCTCAAATATACTATCTAGGCATACATGAAAAATCATAAACTTAATTGGAACCTTGTTTGACTACATACGACCTAAGGTACACCTCTTAATGATCTTGCTAATCTAATGACTTAGCCACACTCTCTTACGCTCATCTAAGAGTCATAATACCACACTTATACAACTCACACTTATCAAAAAGTAATACCTTAATTTCTTACTTAATTTATGTCAAACCTACTAGATTAGATCTCAAACTAACATCATCACTCTTATGTTGCCATCCTTTTGATCACGACACTCATCTCAAATTCAAGCTTAGTGTCTATTACTAAACACATATATAAATATAATTGCTCACTTACTATACTAACTTACAACTCCTAGACAAAATGAAGAAACACTCACCCATTAAGATCTCATGACAAGTAGTCAATCTTTATCTCTCAGTCTACCTATAAGGAAAAACTCATCATTAATAACTTACTGGGTGCATGACTGCAACAACATAATTTGCCTCATCACTATCTCTCTTTCTTAGATTATTATACCTTTGCATGCATTCTTCTAACTCTGGGTACTTTTACTACTACTGCTTATAACATCGTAACTCATACTATCTTTTCAGGTGAAAATACTACCCAAGCTCTAAAACATACTCCCCTCTTAAAGGGTATCACCTGAAACAAGACTTTGAGAAGAGAGCCTGGGAGTACATTCAATTTTAGCTTGAACACGCGATTCATATGAATAAGATTTTCAATTTCAAACACTTAAGCTCACTCACGGGCTTCTCTCAAGCCCATATGCAGTCTCATGACAGTCTGAAGACTTTTTCGTAGAGTAACTTATCGATAAGGATCTGATCTTTTCTTTTCAATTACCTTGAGTATGAGGAATATTCGAATGGATCTGAGAAACGCACGAGTTTGAATTAGTTCCTTATGAAACAATTCAATTAAACGATTTAGAGTATGAAAGAAGAGAAACTTTTATTGAATGTCTGTAGTCCCTCATTTATAGAAGTGGGGCCCTCACAACCATAAATGAGATCCTACTAACACTGCTTCATAGACACCCTAGGACACTTGAACTCTGTACTCTGATACAAAGTTTGTCACTACTTAAGCCTACACCTTGGACGTGGCCAACACTCGAGAACTATTGCTAGTCCCCAAGCAAACTCTCATCCTGGCTTACTACAAGCGGAAGACTAACTCAAGCATAAACAAACATCAAACTGAAGAATTGTTTGAAAATAATTTATTAAATCTCAAAGTTATCTGAAAATATTGAGTATTAAACATAAAGTTTTAAATAAAACATTTGAAACTGAATACTGCTAGACTAACCAAAATTGTCTATCTATGAAGCCTCTACTGTATAAATATAGGTGTCGGGATAAGACCCACGACACCACAAAATGTTAGTACTAATAAGTCATAAAAATTGGAGTCCTCCAAAAGTAAGAAGGTCTCACCAAAAGCTGAAGAGTGGGTGATGTGATCTCAATGGACTTCTTGTTGATGGTCCTAAGTACTTGAATCTGCATCATGAAAAGATGCCGGTCGAATGACATTAGTACATTGAATGTACGAGTATGCTATATGACTTAATGAACAAAGAACTGAACTGAAGGACTGGAAGCAACTCAACTAAATCAATACATGAATATGAAGTCAAAACCATTTAAGCTTTACAATAAGATATGCAATAAAAGCAATATGAAAATAATATACTTTACTCTATGGGAGTTTCTCTAACCGACAACGATTACTTTGAGCCTAGCAATGATACAACGTTTCACCTATGTTGCAAGGGTGATTCTATACCTTGTCGGGGGTATAGGATGCTACTATAACTATGGATCTATCTAATAGGCCTTCTCAGAGGCAGTGAGGAGTCACACGACAAATCGGTGCTATCCTATCCTACGCTAGCTACGTAGTTTTATGGAACTTGAGTTAAAAATAGACTCTTACCCAATTCGGTGCTCGATACTACTCCCAAAATATTCAATATCCATTATGCTCAATCACCCTTTACAAAGAAAGGGACTATTACTTTACTTTACTTTACTTTTTACTTTGCTTTACTGAAGTACTTTTCAGAAACCTCAATTATACTCTTTCTCTTTCTCAACTGTCAAATAGTACATATGAAATCATTTGATTCTTTCTTTAAAAACTTTGTTCAAAACTTGCATTTAAAACGTATACTAATAAACTTATCTTCCAAGTCCAAAATCGATATATAAGAACTGAAAACTCTTTATACTTTTCTAAAAATAATACTCTTTCTCTATGTAAAATGATACCTTTGAGAATCATATAGTTCCCTTAAACTCTTCTCAAAAGATACTGTAAAATACTCTTAGACTCACTTTAAAATTTCAAAATTAATGCATGGATTTAAATGCACAAAGGCTTTTAACATAATATCATCGGGTTCATGTGAAATAAAAGCATGAACATCAACCCAATAATCTTAATGCATAAAATATCATAATCTCATAATTAGGAAATGAAAACTCAAAATAAGAATACAATTTGAATTTAGAATTTCATGGATCTTAGATTAGAATATTGGATTTAATTCTTACTGACTGAATTTAGATGTAGGGAGTGAGGATGAATTAGTCAAACACTATGAATAGCCATACATACCTGGAAGAACAAAGTTCTTGGAGAATCTTGTAGAACTTGATTGGAAGACTTGAAACCCTAGCTTGAAGAAGGACGATCAAGAAAACCTTTCTTGAGATTCTTGAATTAGTTTCTTGAAAACTCTATGACCAAGAATTATGATTTTCATTTAGTGATTCATAATCGTATGAAGGAATTTGAGTTGAAAAGAATGGAATTCTTGGAGAAGGATTTACCTTGAAGAGGAATCTTGAAAAAGATTGAAGGAATCTTGAATGGAAGTCATATGCTTTGATTTTTCCTTAGGGTTCTGCCTTAGGGTTTGAGATAAAAGAGAATGGAAAATTAAGAGATGAAAATCTAATTGTTTTGGGGATTTTAGTAGTCAAGAATTTCATTTAGGATTTTCTTAGAGGTAAAGAGAAAAAATGACCTTTTTAATGTTTTTCCGTCAGCTAATTCGTCACTGCACTGTGTCAACTTACTTAAATGATCATAACTATTTACTCAGAACTCAGATTGATGCAAAATTGGTGGCTTTGGAACGAAGATTCAAATACTTTTAATTTGATAGGTTATGCACCACGTAACTCTTTATATTCTAAGAGATATGGTTGTTTGAAAATGACTAAAGCAGAATCTTACCTCATAACTTAATTGGTATGAAAACTTTCAACTCAACTTTGTGCTAAGGGATTCAAGTGACCTTAATTCATATCCAAATCTATTTTTGCACTAAATAATTGACCTTTACACATATGAGCAATTTAAGAATCACCCGATACGACCTTACATGTAAATGAAGAATACCTTGGGTCTTAGCTTAGAAAATTATATTTTTGGGGTGTTACAAGAACTCATGAGCATCCTCACTCTCACCACCCTGAAACTGGGGTGGTTTTATATTTTGAAACCTCTCATAGCACTGCTGCTCAGCTGTCGTCAAAATCACATCAGGAGCAATCTGAACACCCACAACCGGTGTTGGAACCACTGGTGGCTGACCCACCTGATCCTGAATTCTTGAAGCCTGCTGCTGACCTGGAGTCTGTGCTCCTAACCCTGAAAACCATGTGGTGTACCAGTCGCACCACCCTGAGAGAAGTTCTCCATCACACTAAGCATCCTCATCAAAGTCTCCTGAAACAAGGAAGCTTCCAACTCAAGAGGAACCTAATCCTCAGCAACCTCAACCCGTGGCTCAAGAGAAGCCTCTCTACCTCTGCCTCTGGCTGGTGCCGCTCCACGAGCAAGACCTCTAGCCGGTGATACTCCACGAGCACAACCTCTGGCTCTGGCCTTACCTCTACCCCTAGTTGGGGTCGCAGCAACTACCTTGGGGAATACCTGCCCTCTACCACCGAAAATAGAAGCTCTAGTCCTCGGCATCTACCAAAACAACACGCGACAACTCAGTACTAACGAAAGCAACCACGCACGATAAGGAAGAATAAACATAAGGAAGTTTTTCTAACAATCTTCATAGCCTCTCGAAGATAAGTACAAACGTATCCGTACCGATCCTCGAGACTCTACTTAGACTTGGCTTGTACACACGTGAGACCTATGAACCTGGGGCTCTGATACCATTTTATCACGACCCAAAAATGGACGTGATGACACTTGTTCTTTCCCACCAAGAAGAGTCAACCTCGACCCAATGAAAATGAAAGAAAAGTGGAAATAAATAAAGCAAGAACAAGACAAAGACGAAAATTTTATTCATTCTAAACAACACCCTAAAGACTGGTTGTCACGTGTACAAGCACTAAAGTAAATACAAAATTTGAAAGATAAATACAAGTCTCAAATGTCTTTTCTTCTCAAATAGAACAAAGTATAGTAAAACGGAAAAAGAGGGCCCACTAAAATGACAAGCAGCTACCTCTTCAAGTCCTTGACAAGCCTCGAATCAAAGAAGGAGAAGATCACACGGGTCCGGGCTCGGAACCTACACAAGTGTAGAAGCAAGGAGTGGGTACCACCAAGACGGTACCCAACAGGCAACCTAATAAACTAGGCAACCTAGTTAAATCAAATACTCCTTTCCATCCCAATCGAACCTCCATAAACTACAACTTGCACAGAAATCAACCAAACCTAACAGTTCTACAATAACAAGTTTCAAGGCTTAACAATCACATCTCAACCACCGATTAGTATATCATCACATTAACTCTCAAGTACATGACATCTCAATTCACAAATAGCAACATGTTCAACTCATATAACAAGTAAACCGAATCAACACAACAAACTGCTCAATCATATGCATCAAATAAGTCAAAATATATGGATTAAGTAGATTGATCACAAAGTCAACATTGGCCGAAACCATTTCCCTTTGGAACAATGTCACTAGCCGGAACCATTTCCCTTCGGCTTTTATCACAAAAATAGAACTTGCCGGCAAAGACCTCGGCATTATAGCACTTGCCGGCAAAGACCTCGGCATTATAACACTTATCGGCAAAGACCTCGGCATTATAACACTTGCCGGCAAAGACTTCGGCATTATAACACTTGCGGACAAAGACCTCGACTTTATAACACTTGCCGACAAAGACCATGGTATTATAACTCATCACATGTCTCATCACGGTGTTCACAATCAATGCACACAAGCAATATCATACCACACAGAAGAGACAACAATTCATATCACACAAGTCCACTTTCATGCATTCAAGCAATTCACCAACCAATCAAATAGGGTCACAACAAGGCAATTCACAATTTAACATGATCACTAAGAAGCCTTTTCATTTTTTTTGCCTTTTTGTTGATTTACATTAATCAAGTGGAACAATTAAAACCCTTCACCTCATTCCTGATTACTCCCAAGACATTGGCAATGAAGAGAAATACACAATTTAACCAAATTGTAAAGTTTAAGAGATCACTTGCCTCAAATCAATAAATTAATCACTTCAAGAGTGGAGTCTTCCCCCTCCGAATCACTTCCAAAGCCACACAATCTGTAATAAAGTATTCACAATCATGTACCAAAAATCACAATACCCACACCAATACTCCTAAAAAGTGGTTCAATCAACACAAACCCCAATTTCAAAAAGAAGATTTGAATCCGAAAATTTATACTTGAAAATATTACTCTAGACGTTAGGAACTTATTTGAGAAAACCATTTCAAAAAATGGATTGAAACCACTTCAAAATCACCATTTTAGTTTAGAAACTTGAGTTCATGAAAAACCTCATTGTTCCCAAATCAAAACCTCATATTTTGATGTTAAAACCCACAATTAATCAATGGAAAATGAAGGTTTAGGATCAAGAAGGCCTACCCAAATGATCTAGCACAGAAAATCTCTTCAAAATTCACCAACAAGGGTTCCCAAGCTCAAAAATGGTGAAATGGGGCTTAAACACCAAATTCGCAGGTCAAAACCACTCTCTAATGTCGCAAAAGCGAAAGCGAACCCCGCTAAAAATACGGGTATCGCTTAAGAGAAGTCTCCTTCGCTTCTGCGAGGATCGCTTAAGTGAAGAGGCTCTCGCTCCTGCGAAGCTCGCTTAAGTAGCCAACCTTCGCAAAAGCGAGACCTGCAGACACCAGAAACACAGCCACAAATCCAAACATCAAATTGAGCCCTGGGGTTCGTTCAGAACCCCTGGACACAAACCAGATATGCAAATCAATTATACTTGACGTTTCGGACTCAATGCAACTGTCAAAATACGAATCCGACTCTCCTTGACCTGACATTCGTAAAAAATACAAGAAACTAACTCAACGCCTAAAAAGGCAAAATCAAGCTCGGGACCTCTCAAAAATCAACCAAGACCACTCCTAGGCCAAATATCATCCCCCGAATCCAACAGAACTCTCAGAATTTTGATCCGAGCATCTGAACTCCGAATGTTTACTAAAGTCAATCCAAGGCTAAAATTCCACATATTCACAACTAAGGACCTCAAATCCTCAAAAAGACTCGAAATCAGAAACCTACAACTCTCACGGACCAGATTCCACATTCTGGAACTAATGGAATCGACGGAATTCCATTTTGACACTCGAAATTCCAAAAGACTCCGAAAATTACTTTTAAGCAACTTAAGTCTTTCAAACTCAAAATTATCAAAAATCTCAATTTTCAACACAAAGTTTGGAACCAACTTCCAAAAGTCAATCAAGAAACTATTCAGGATCAATATTGAAAGGGCAAAACTGTAATTTTTACAAAACATCAAAAATGACCAACCGGATCATTACACACACCAATGATTGTCATTAATTTCTTGTCCCCCCACCAAATCGCCATTAATTGCTTGGCATCAACTCTACTATTCTCTTTCCCCACACTTTAATAATATAGTATAATAGTGATACAACTTCATTCACATTTCACAAATACAGAGATTTGGACAAGATTATACCTGAGGCAATTGATCATCCTTTGGTTGTCGTCGAGTGTTTTCGTTAATTATTATTTCTTTTGTATGAAAGGGAAATTATGACCCCAAAATATAAAACCTACTAACCCTCATTTACTTTTATACATAGGTCTAGTGGTATAGGGTATTAAATAAATTATGGACTTGGCCCATTAATCATCAACAAAATAAATTAATTATTTAATAAAATTCATCAATTAAATAACCGTAGTTATTGAATAGTTCAAAATTCTTATTTAAACTTTCTGGGGAGAGTTTTTTTTATGAAAGAGAGGACTAATTCTCAAAATAACCAAACGAGTCATTACATTTAATTGACGAATTGTTCAAAATTCTCATTTGAACTTTACGGGGAGAGCTTTTTTTATGAAAGAGAGAGGACTAATTCTCAAAATGGCCAAACAGGTCATTACACTACCACATTGTGTTTTGATTTATGAGATGCTCTATAAGTACTCTTGCCTTAGAGGCAAAACTTAGCCCAAGGACTTTGGAAGAACAAGTTATGTCTGATGGGCAACAACTTACACCATTTTCACTAGGTTTAGCTTATGGGAAATCTAATAACTGTTCCCTTAGAGGCAAAATATAGCTCAAAGATTTTTAAAAAAAATAGCATATGCCTCGTGGATAATAGTTTACACTATTTTAGTGTGCCTAACTTATGAGATATTCTACAACTCTTGCTAGGGTGTCAAATGAGCGGGTTGGGTTGAAATTGAAGATACCAAAATGGATTGAAATAGAAATTGAATTGGATGACATATTGGATAACCCGCCCAATTTAACCTGCTTAATCTTAATAATTATAACATATTGTTATTTAACTTTTATAACCACAATTTGAATTTCAATTCAAGAAAGTAAAAAAAAGAAGTTATAAATGGATAGATGAATCATAGAAAATATAAAATAGATAGTAATTTATACCTTCAATATGAGAACATACATTACACTAATGCAAATAAAAAGTCATAAAACGGGTTGAGATTGAAGATTAAATTGGGCTCAATTGAAGATTCTTTTGAAATGGGTTAAGGCTTGATAGGGTTGAGATTGACCCAAATCATATTATCTTGAGCCCAACCCATAAAATTCTGGGCGGGTTAGACGGGTTACCTATATTTGGGTTCATTTTGACACCCTAACCCTTGCCTTAGAGGCAACACATATTTCAGGGCTTAAAAAAATAACTTGCGTCACAGACAACATTATTCCAAAACTACGATATTCTTCTCCATAGACTATTTTATTAATTAGATGTTAACATACATCATTTTTTTTTCTACATTAGATATGTGGCTAATTCCTATGACAGATGTTTAAATAACTTGAAAATAAAACCCTTAAATTTACTTACATGTCAAAGAAAGAAAATTTTCTTTGAATACTCAACTTTTGGTTCATAAGCAAAAAATAAAAAGAGTTAAGAAAAAAAATTAAAATAAAGAAAGAGATCAATGAAAAAAAAGAAAAAAAAATAGAAGTTAAGAAAAAAAATTATTTTAAAAAAATAAAAAATAAAAAACAATTAGTAAAAGAAAAATAAAGAAAGAGAAAAAAATTGAAAAACAAAATGTTGAAAAGCAATTAAACATTGGAGAGTTGTTTAAAACCCTTTGAGGTGTAGTGGGGGGAAAATGTATTTGTTTTATACATACAAGGAAGAAAAACTAGTCCTTAAAAACTTTTTTTTACGGGGAACAGAAAATCAAGACCACATACTTTGAGATAATTTCTTGAAATGGTAGTAAGCATCGAAAGTATAACATAAATAAATAAAAGAAGTAAATATTCATGTGAATAATAATGAGTAAAAATGAAATGACATGGAATGAAATAAAATAAAAAATATAGAGAGAAAGGATCAGAGATGTGTATGATGTGTGGTAAAGGAAGAATAAGACAAAACAAAACTTAATATGATATCTAACTTTACCAAGTGAGGTGATAGGCCAAGTTGTTTGAGAAAATAATATTTGTGAATAGAGAGCCTGTTTTCTTTGTGCTTTCCTAACCTTATAACTAGGATAAAAGGAATAGAGGAACCCAAAATAATTATCCCAAACTCAAATCATCTGTAATGAGCTTCACAGTCATCAAACCCTCTATTCCTAGTCCTAGATTGGAATTCCACCCTTTCACTAAATCAGTTAAACCATTGCTTGTATCTCAAATCCATTTTCTTTATTCCTAATTCTGCTTACCTAATTACCTCTTTTCACTTTTGCAGCATCTTAGGCATTGTTCAAGCTCACCTTTTGGAAATGCAGGCAGGAGGCACCAGGTGGGGGTATACATGTTTACTTCCTCTATTTCATATTAACTGAATTTTTAGCCTTTTTTTATTGTTCAAAGTTCAAGATGAATGTTTGAAATTTTTTTCATATTTACCATTTCATTTGATGAAGTTTGATATATAATAGGAGATAAATTGCAATACTTGTAAAGTTATATTTATGATTTCACAAAGAACAACAATGGAAAGTACTCCTCTATTTCAAAATAAGTGAATTGTTGAGACATTTTTCTTATTTTAGTTTAACTTAATTGTTCAATCTTCAAGAACAATTTTAGAATGTTTTACTATTTTTATCCTATGTAATGAGTCCAAGAAACTTTAATTGGTTTTAAGTATTTGGAATAGCTATTATAATCCATGTTTAGTTATTCTAAAAAGTAATTTGACAATAATTAAGAAGGGTAAAAATGGAAAATAGCGTCTAATTAATGTCTTAATATTTTTTTCTTAAAGGATGTGCAATAATCCAACAATTCACTTATTTTAAAATGGAGTGAATATAATTTAAATTATGTCCATAGCATATTGCAATTAATAATTAATGCTGCTATTTTTTGTGGATTTTTATGATTAGATTCAAAGAAATTGTGGTTTTAGAGTGAAGGCAGTCCCAGATTGGCCATTAATGGCAGTATTAGTTGAGCATATGGAAGGTCAAAGAGACCTCATAACTCATAAATCTGTTTGGCATCTTAGTGATGAAGCCATGAAGAATGTTTGTGAGTATATATCATCATTACTTACTATTCCTTTTTGTCCCAATTAATGTGACACATTTTGGATTTCAAGATTCAAATAAGTCTATTTTTTATCGTAAATTTTTCATATATCTTTTAAATATTTTAAATTATCAAGTATTGTGACTTATAGTACTTTTTACATAGTTTACAAATATATAAATTTCATTTAAAAAAATTTGAAGATTTCATGAGCAAATTCTCGATCAAACTTAAATTGTTTGACTGTCGAAAAACGAAATGTGTCACATAAAATGGGACAGAGGGAGTACTTCATTTTATGTTTTTAATTAATTCATGTTTCTCACCTAATTTAATTTTGTTTTTTCCCATTTTAGACACATTTTACGTCATGTTCACTGTTTGGGGATGCTGTTTCTTTGGTTCTACCAAGGTAAATATTCTGGATATTTGTAAATTAAACTCCATAAAATTTAGTTGTAGTTTTGTTCTCTCATTATGTGTCTCTTTTAGGATCCTTACTATGATTCAGAACAATACAGAGGAGATGGAGGTGATGGTACTGGACATTGGGTCTATGAGAAGGTACAATCTTTTCATTCTTTCCATTCTTTCTTATGGTTAGAAAATCGAAAGGGAACAATACCCTTTGTTCTTCACCACAAAAAAATGTTTATAGTTTTGAGTAATCAATATTAAAAGCTGGGGTCGTTTGGTTGGGAAAAAATTATTCCAGAATTAATTATTCTAAGATAAGTTGTTCAATCATGTATATGGAATAACTTATCCCATCACTAAGGTATAAATGATGTGATAAATAATACAGGACTGTCTAATACCTCTAACCTAACGTAGGATGAAATAGTTCTGCATTTTGTCCCTGGGATTATTATACTTTATACTTTAGTCTCACACCAAACGTCTCCTCAGTTTTAGCTTTGACGGGTTAAAATAGGTTTTTGAAGAGTTAATTGCCATCTAAATCTTGAATTCTTGATGTGAGTGGGCAGAGTGTTTTTGTGTTAAAAGAACATCTCTTGTTTCTAAAATGAAACTTTATTGAAATAATTTATGCATATAAATGTCAAAATCATACTAGCTAGTTTCGAATTGTCTGAATTAGTTTCAACATAAATTCTCATATCTAAATGCCCTATTCAAGATATACAGATATCTTTACGAGGCATGATGCTAGGACTTTTGTCTAGCGAGTGACACTATGAATCTGATTTTGTGGTGGTGCAGCAAGAAGACATTGAAGAAGAAGCGAGAGCAGAGCTGTGGCGCGATGAACTAATAGAGGAGATTGAACAAAAGGTTGGGAGTCTTCGAGAACTTGAAGAAGCTGGGAAGAAGGAACAGTTGGTGAAATGATCATCTCTATATAGTATATATAGCTTCGTGTGCTAAGAACAAACTTTATGATGCTTCCCAGTTATGTATATACAATATGATTTCCAGTTCCATAATACAGACACAGAGAAAATATCGAAAAAGGAAAATATGTTTGGTCGTTTGCAACATGACTGTTTTCCCTTAATTCAGTGTTATGATGCAAGACTCTTCTTTAAGATTTCCCCTTCAAATGTTTTCTTAATGAACTGTCACGAATGTCGACATTTGCAAGCTGTGGCACTGTACAGAATCATAGCAAAGTACTGATAGAAAAATTCTATCAGTTCTCTGTTTGTCTTTGGCACTAGCAAGTCATGCATTGCTCTTTTGACAAATGCCTAAACAAGCATTAAATTGATGGCATACACATCAGGAAACGAAAAACTACTTCAATAATAGCCAACATGTTAAACCTTCGGGGTGGCCCAGTGGTTTGGGTTTGGGACTTCCATGTTGGAGGCCTCAAGTTTGAAACCCCTTGTCACGGAAAGCAAGGGGTTTGCCTTCTGGGTTGAACTCATCGCACCAGGCTTGCCTAATGTGGTTTGCGAACTATTTCATAGGAGCTAGCTGCGGGTTTCCCTTTTCATCAAAGACAATAAAAAAAAAATAATAGTTGCCAACATGTTCCCTCCCTGGTTGAGGAGATTGGTGGGTATGTTGGCTTAAAGCTACAAAAGATATCATCTATGAATTTACATTCAAGATTGTTTAGTGTTTAATTGATTGATAAACATTGTACAAGTGATAATTTGTGTACAAAGAATAGTGATATGTAGGAACCAGGTCTTTGATAGATCTCCAAAAAGAATTGGGAACTGATAAGCGATCCTGTTCCCTTGACAGAACTGGAGACTTTTTGAAGAAGTTGTTTCACGTGTGCACCACAAAACCTTGGAGGATTGTAATTCAATTCTAAAAGGAACTGTAAGTCAAGACAAGGAAAATTTTCATAAAGTAAGCACATGGAATTAGCTTAAAATTAGGTGAAAGAAGAAGTCAGACGTGTGAAAAAAGAAGAAACCCAACTCAAACTAGGATTGAATCCTTGAAAAGTTTTGAACCAATTCTTTATTGGATTGGAGAACTACGAGGCAGTCACTTACTCCTATAAATACAACACGACATCAATGCTTTGGATTTTAACCACAACGAAAGAGATAAACATCAAAGTCAGATCATCTACGCGAAGAGACTTGAGAAGAAGCAGATGCTACAATGAAAAAACCTAGTCTTATCAAGATATATCTATATTGTTCATGAGCTATAAATAGTTTGTTTCTTTGTCTGGTTTAAAACGATATCTTGATTATTGTAGCACCTCAAAAATCACTAAGCCCAGATCAGACTACCTTGGAAAGTCAGAAGAACTGAAATCAGTAGAAAAAGGGTTTGTACGGACCCTTTCACGGACCGTGAAAGGAACCACGGGCCATGATGGAATTCGTAGACCAGAGAGCTCAGAAATTGGAAAAAAATAATTTGGAAGAAAGTTTCACGGACACTTGAACGGCCCGTGAAAATATCCACGGACCGTAGAAGCGTCCGTAGAATGAACTTTAGAACACAAAACTCTCTTGCCATTTACGAGAACTTCCACAGACCGTGGAAGGCTTCCGGGAATGGGCTCCCTAAGTTTTAAGTTAGGGTTATTTATGTAACACCTCGAAAGTGCCTAACTCAGATAAAGTGGGGAAGTGTAGAATAAGTTGTTGAAAGTCTACAACAGTCACTTCCACGAGGCAATTCACGGATTGTATAAGGGTTCACGGTCCGTGAAAGCCACCCATGGAAGAAGCCTCAGAGGTGGAAATCCCCAAGTCAGGACGACGGACGGTTGTACGGTTCGTAAATGGATCCATGGACTGTAGACCCGTCTGTGGTTCAATCTTCAGAAAGTTGAAAAGTTAGGTTGACATGACAATTGAGATACACGACTCGTGGATGAGTCTATGGACCGTAGAGGCGTCCGTAGACCACACCACTGAGCTTCAGGACATTTGTACGGAAGGTTTGTATGGCCCGTGTAAAGATCCACGGACCATAGATCTGGCCGTGGTTGGAAAGTTCAGAACCTTGGAATTTCGGTGGTTGGACAGGATGAGACGGTCCACGGACCTTTGAAGGATGTACAGTCTGTGGAAGAGGCCGTGAAAGTTGTTCGACAGTTTTTAAGTCAGGGGTTATTGGGTCTTTTCCTACTCTTTTAACTCCTATACTATTTTAACTCTTATACTACGTCATTTTGGGCTTATTCTGAATACCTTAATAGGTTCCTAAGACCCCTAACCTCCCCATTCCCTCTCATTCACTCAATCAAAGTTTCTTCTACTCCAAGTTTCTCTCCCAAGGCAAGAACAAGGATTCCAAAGCTTCAAGTTTTCTTTCCCAATTTCACCTAAGGATTCTATCAAGGTATGTGGGAACTTCATCAATGGGTTCTTCTTCATCCATTGAGTCCCAAAGAAACCTCAATTTCTCCATTTATTGTTCTTACACAATTCTAGGGTTTTATGATTTCTTATTGGTTCAATTGAATTTAAGTTTTCTCTTCATGAATGATCTTATTATGCATGATTTGATCATAATATAATGTTTTCAATGATATTTTCATGAACCCATGCTATGCAAGTATTTTATGATTATGAATAAAGCTATTTTTATATGCATGCATTATGTTATGAAGAATTTCATGAATCAAGGATTCTTCCGAATAAAGTATTAATAAGTTTATATGAAAATATGATGCTTTTGGTTGAAGTACCTCTCATTATGAATGGCTATCATGATTTATATGCTTTTGATTAAAGTGACTCTCAAGACTATGTATGAATATCATGATTTTAAGGAGTTATTCTTATGATTATTAGGTTTACTTGATCATTGCATTATCATGTTTTCAGACTTATGATGCCATGTTTATTGCATTTCCCCATACACAATACATTTCGAGTACTAACCGTATACATTTCTCCCTATATTATTTCATAATATAGGTGTTGATGCATCCCATCAGGCTCGTGGTTAGTACAGACTCTTATTAGCTTAGCACTACTTTGGTGAGTCCTCATGGTTCGGGGACATACCATCTATGTTTTCTTATTGTTCATTTCAAACTTTACCTTTCAATTTCATATGCTTGAGTAAGCTAGGGTTGTCCTAGTGACTCACTTATGATTAGAGGCTATTTTCAGACATAAGAATTCCCGCTTATGAGTCTTTGTATTCAAATTTCTCTATTTTGGTGAGATAGTCATTTGAGACTTTAATCCTGCTTTTCCATGTTATTTCAGTTATGTTGTTATCTTAGTGGTCATTCTATGACATGTGGTTTGCTTGGGGTCTCTCGAAACTCTAGGTACTATGTAACGTCTACGGGGTAGCCTTGGATCGTGACAAACTTGGTATTCAAAGTATCAGGTTCAAGTGTCTTAGGGTGTCTAAAATCCGCATTAAGTAGAGTATAATTCATGGATGTGAAATGCGCCACATTTATGAATGAGAATCTACGAGACACTTAAGAAATACTTCACTTCTTTCATGCTTTTGGTCGTGTGATAGAGTTGAACTCTATGAGGTTTCATTCTAACTCATGTTCTATGCGTTTCAGAACTATGCCTCCAAAAAAAGCTCTCGTGAGAAAATTTGAATGTGGAACCAGAAGCACTACAAGCTCCGGTTGATCCCTTGGCCGAGCAAGTCACTCATCTATGAACACAATGACAAACATATCCAAATACTGCTTGAACACCCTATTCATCAAATTCATAAAACTGCAGGAGCATTCATTAGTCCAAAAGACAAAAAAATATTCATAGTGACCATACTGAACCCTGAAGGTTGTCTTCGGAATGTCACATTCTCTGACCTTGAGCTGATGATAGCCTGATCTGAGGGCTATATTCGAGAAGAAACTAGCACCATGAAGCTGATCGCACAAGTCATCATTCCTTGGGATGGGATACTTATTATTGATTGTGACCTTGTTCAACTGTCGATAATCAATGCACACTGTAAGAGAACCATCTTTCTTATGAATTATCCAAGAGGTCCTTTAACTAATATTTCAACTCCTTAAGCTCAGCTGGAGCCATTCTGTGAGGAGGAATAGAGATAGGCTAAGTATCTGAAAAAAGGTCAATTCCAAAATCGATTTCTCTTTTAGGAGGAACTCTAAGAAGATCTTCGAGAAACACTTCTGGAAATTCATTCACTATAGGAACTGATTGAAGAGTTGGGGTTTTAGAATCAATATCCCTAACTAGAACTAGGTGAAAGATACAACCCTTAGAAATTATCTTTTTGGCCTTAAGGCACGAGTTAAACTGACCTATAGGCGCTGAGGTGCTACCCTTCCATTCGATAACTGGTTCATTCAGAAACAGAAATTTAACGACTTTGGTTCTATAGTCGATTGAGGCATAACAAGTATAAAGCCAGTCCATACCAAGAATAACATAAAAAAAACAAGCATATCTAGCTATACTAGATTAACTGAACCTGTTTAGCTAAAACTGACTCACCAACAGGAGTAGAGACTGAGAAGGGTTCTGAGAGGATTTCAAGACTAACATCGAATTTAATAGAAACATAAGGAGTCTGAAGGAAAGTGTGGTTCCTCAATCTAACAGGGCATAAACATTAAACTGAAAGACTCGTAACATATCAATGACCACATCAAGGGAATCCTCCTGATCTTATCGAGTCTGAAGAGCATAAAACTTTTTCTGACATTGTCCGCCACCATAGCTTGATGAGGTACATTGTTAAGTCGGGTGACATGAAGAAGTGTTAGGCCGAGCTTGCTAATGAACATCTCTACCCTTGCTAGCAACATATGAGAAATCATTCAATCTCTTACTAGTCTTACCACATCCATAACATCTGCCAGTATCGGCCAAACACTCTCCCAGATGGCTCTTACCACACTTCTGACATGCAGGGAAAGAACATACGCTAGAAACACTACTCTGAGACTTAGGGTTTGGCACCTTATCTTTGTTGAACTTAGGCACCGAAGCAGAATAGAAGATGGGGCTGGGCATAAAAACCTTTGACAAAACTGAGAACGACCACCACCACCGGTTCTCTAATGAGACTAGTCACTACTAGCGGTCCAAGCCCTCTTAGTCTCCCTAGCACACTCCTTAAGCTTCTCTTCCTCAATATGTTGAGCATGGGTCATCAACCAAGAAATATCCATCTCTTTGATCAACATAGCAGTTCTACACTCTTTCACCACCATCTTCGAGACACCAGAAACAAACTTACTCATACGAGCCCTAGAATTGGCCACCATAGACGAAGAATACTTGGAGAGTTGAGTGAATTTCAAAGCATCCTTCACACTCATGTTGTCTTGCCTCAAGTTAATGAACTCTTGTAACTTTTCCTCTCTCATCTCAAGAGGGAAGAATCGATCTAGGAAAGCACCCTTAAACTTGTCCCAATCCAATGTGCATGCATCAATTGCCCTCTCTTCTTTCCATTGTTTGAACAAAATTTGAGAAACTCCCTTCAACTGATAAGCGGCAAAATCTGCACTCTCAACCAGAGTGACACCCATGATCTCAATGATCTTCTGAACACCCTCAATAAACTCTTGTGGATCCTCGTCCATCTTATAACCATGAAATTATGGAGGGTTCAACCAAGTGAAGTCCTGAACTCTAGTTGTTGTTGTACACATATATTTAGGTTCACGAGAGCTACAACCTCACGATTGGCCTGAGCAATCATGGATTGGGCTAGCACTTCGAAAGCATCCCTTAATTCGGCATGAGTGACCTATTCAGCCAAAGGGTCAACCGGAGCTGGAGGTGCTTCTTGCTCTACATTTTGATTCCTTCTGACGTAAGCTCTTCTTGGAGGCATGAATCTATAAACGTATAGAGCATGAGTTATAAGGAAACTTTATAGAGTTGCACCCTGTCACACGACTAAGAGTATGAAAGAAGTGAAGTATTTCTTAAACATTTCGTAGCCTCTCATTCATAAATGTGGCCCGCTTCACACCCATGAACAAGACTTTACTTAATGCAACTTTCAGACACCCTAAGACACTTGAACCTGAGGCTCTGAATACCAAGTTTGTCATGACCCAAGACTACTCCCTAGACGAGACAGTGTGCCTAGAGCCACAAGTGACTTCAAGCTAACCGCATGACATAGCATGACACTAAGATATCATACTTAACTGAAATAACATGGAAAGGCGGAATAAAGTCTCAAATGAACAACATAGCATAGAAGAGAACTCTGGATACAAAGACAATATATGCGGAATAGTAATGTCTGAAATAGCCTCTAAACATAAGTGATTTGCTAGGACAAGTCCCTAGCTCACTCAAACAATCTGAAAACTGAAAGTAGAGTCTGAAAGTCATAACAAGGTATGTCCCCGAACCATGAGGACTCACCAATAGTAGTGCAAGCTGATAGGATTCTGTACTAACCGCAGCCTGAAGGATGTGCATCGAAACTTATATTATGAAAAAATATAGGTAGAAAAATATGTGGTCATTACTCGGAATGTACTTTGTATTAGGAAATACGTAAACATGATATGATAACATCGTAAGTCTGTAAATATGCTAATGCAATGACCAAGTAAACATAAAATGAAAATCGATGATCTGATCTCAAAAACATAGTACAAGGTCATGCAATATTTGAAAATCCTAACATATGTGGGAGATACCATTAACCGACATAAATCATGTGAGCTACGACATGAAGTTTAGTGTACTGCTCCCACACTGAAAAAAGAGTGTCCTACTTGCCAAGGTAAGGACCTTGAGTATGAGCTATGGTGGATCCACTAGATAAAGTTTGTAAAGACTAAGTCCTACAGGAACACGTAGTTCAGGATAAAGAAATTGCTACTAAAGATCTCATGCCTCTATAATGGGTAACCCTTCATCCCTAGGTCCACTCGGTGATAAGTAAACTCCCATCGGAAAACATGCATAATCATGAAACAATATGAATCTAATAGTGAATCATTCATGAAAAATTTGATAATCTTAGTAGCTCCTTAAATCATGATAACATAGCATGATCTGAGAGACACTTTAAAAATCTGAGTTCATAAAGCTTGCACGTAAATATAGCATAATTGTAGTCATGAAAATACTTGCATATCATGGGTTCATGAAAAAATCATTGAAAACATTGATTTATAATCAATTCATGCATAATAAGATCAATCATGAAGAAGAAACTAAAATTCAATAAGAATTCATAAGTAATCATAAAACCCTAGAATTTAAGATCATAAATTGAGAAATTGAGGTTTCTTTGGGACTCAATGGCTGAAGAAGAACCCATTGATGAAGTTCTCACATATCTTGATGAAGCCCTAGCTTTAATTTGGAAGAGGAAACTTGAAGCTTGAAAACCTCGATCTTGCCTTGGGAGAGAAACTTGGGAGAGAAGAAATTAATTTTGAGTGAATGAGAAGGAATGGGGAGGTCAGGGTAAGTAAGAATCAATTATACCCTTCCATATAAGCCCAAAAGAACATAATATAGGAATTAAAAGAGTGGAAACGAACTAAAATACCCTGACTTAAAAGCAAAGGCGTATCTAAGGGGGGGTCACCGGGTTCACGTGACCCCATGCTCCCCTCCCGAAATCATATATAATAGTGTTATATTTTTAAAAAAATATTAAAATATAGATGTGTGAACCCATACTCGGAGTATCATATTATGTGACGATGATTTGGTGCACCTCTATATGTGAGGTTAGAAATCTGAATCTTATATATGTATAGATATATCCAATCAAATTTACATCTTAGATCCACCTTTTTACAATAGTGCACCGCTCATCTCGAAATTCTGAAAACGCCTCTGCTTAAAAGCTATCGAACAGCTTCTATGGGCGCCTTCCACGGACCGTATAACCTTTTACAGAGTGGTCTGTAGAAGACAGAGTGAAGAAATCCTAGAAATTGAAGTTTCACTCTTCGACCCATTTCTACAGTCTGTGAAACATTCCACGGTCCATAAGCGCTCTCGTCCTGTTCAAGTCTCAAAAATCCCAACTTTCTGAACTTCCATTCCATGATAGGGTCTACGGTCCGTGAAATCGTATACGGACCGTACTACTATATATAAGACTTAGAGTTTTCCAACTTCTGAGGTTCTCTTCCTTGGTTGGCATCCATAAACACCTCCCATAAAAGCCAATGTTGCAAACTCCAACAACTTTTTTTGTACTTTCCAACTTTATCTGAGTTGGGCACTTTCCAAGTATTACAGGTTAAGATTTCTATTAATGATCCCTGAATAGATGAAGGAATTTGATTTGGAAGGCCTGAAATCCGAGGAGAAGGACTTACCTTGATGAAGGAGGGTGAGAGGAAGAGAGAAAATCACTTCTAGGGCTTGAAAGAAAGGCCAAAAATGAGAAAAAAAAATCAAACTGAACCCGACTTAAAAGGTTTTCCGTCAGCCCACCTTTGTTTCCACATGCGTTTCGCATTTGCAGATCTGCCCAACGCAGGTGAAATGCATGTACAAGAAAAATACCTCTTATTTTTTTTCCATTTGAGTCCCACATGCATTCTGCATGTACAGATCTGCTCAACGCATGTCTAAAATAAAATGTCTGACAAAAGTAAAATAATCATAACTTTTGACTCAAATCTCGGATTGACGAGAGGTCAACGAGTTGAAAAGAAATCTCAAAGCCCTTTAATCGGGTTAGTGGTGGAACATGTTTGAAATTGACCCAAAAAACTTGTATCGAAACTCAGCCGGTAAGGAAGCTTTCAATTCAACTTTGTGCTAGACAATTATTATGACCTTAATGCATTTTCAAAGCACTTTCCACACTTAGGAATTGATCTTAACATCTATACACAATTAAGAATCACCCGATACAGGCCTATACACATACACAGGATGGTTCAAAATTTGGCTTAGTAATTATTTGGGTGTTACGGGGGCACACTATGCTTGCGCCAGAGCACGACCTACATATTTCTAAAAAAATTCAGAGTATTTCAAAAGTGTTAAAACTCACCCGTTTCACTCGAGTACCAACAAAAACCATCCCTACCCCCCGGCTAAAAACTCAATATCAATTTACTTAAAAGTCTCGGAACACAGCATGCAAATACTAAATATAACGATTTTGATTTATTACATAAAATAAGGGATAGGATAATTCCATTCAATAGGTTCTTACTCTTTCAATCATACTAATAGAAAGCAAGTCACTGGTTAAGGTCTGAAAAATGATGATCTGTACAAAGTATAATATCAAAAAACTCCAAATATTTTTAAAATATTTGGGGATTATTCAAGGCAATTGTTCATCAAAGGTGGCAGAAAAAAAATCTGACAGTTTATAGATAATGATGGTTATTAGCATTTTTTAACCTCTTTCCCAAAAAAAAAAAAATGCAACATGGAGATAGGGAAAAAGAACTGGAAAATATGTCACTGCATTTCATTAGGATTCTGATTCCTCTTCCAAATCATGACCAAGATGAGGAGCTTTGTCCCGTGTCAATCTGCTCATCACAGCATGACTTGAACCAAAACAGACGCATGAAATTTGTCATACTAAATTTTCATGTAGTTTTAGCATTTTGAGAGGCATAAATTAATGAGAATAGACACAAATGAGGAAAACTATCGTGAAAATGCAACAGTAACTTCAACTGAAGTAGTCATTACCTTGAATTTCTGTATTACTCCAGTTGAGATTGTGGGAATGCATTCTCAATAAGACTAGCAGTAACTGCAACCTTGAATTTTCTTTTCATGTTCCAAGTATCAAAATTTTAGTGGAAATAGAAGTCTATATCTCATAAATAGAAAACCACATCTCATGTCACAGCATGGTTTCTAACTCAACGGGATTCTCAGCATCTTGTAGAAAAAGTGCATGTAATGTATATATAGTATTGGCTAGCAGCTATGTTTTTGCAAAATGTGAGGAACCAACCAAGTTAGGAGTAATATGGTGAAAAGGGGGGAAATGAGAAATGTAGAAGCAAAATAAAAATTGTATCTTCAATAACATGAAGGAAAGATGACCACCATCTTTCTCTAGGAACCTTAGAGCAACTAAGTTTATCTCTTCAATAATGAGTTCCCCTCCAAAACATCTGTCAGATATACAACTGCCTCCTTTGTCATTCCACTGAGAAGATACCTTCATCTACTCATCCCATTTATATGCATGAGTTCTTTTTCCATGAACATGTCATCTTTCTCATTGTTAAGTACTAAGTTACGTAAATACTGGGCATTTGCAACCCCTGTGCTCTGAACGATATTAGAGAAAACACTTCTTTCGCTAAGCAAGAGGTTCTGTGGAGTATCATACTCAACAACCTAATATAAGCAAAGAAGAAAATGTTAGAAAGAAGGAAGTTAGAAAAAGTATAGCAGGAAATGAAAGAACAGTGGAAGAACAAGATTCACAAGAATATACCTTCCCAGCATCAAGCACTAGGATACAATTAGAGTAAATTATGGTATTTAGACGGTGAGCAATAATGAGCATTGTACATGTTTTGAATTCTTCTCTCATGGTTCTTTGAATAAGTGCATCAGTTCTAACATCAACAGCTGCTGTGGCTTCATCAAGAACAAGGATCTTTGACCTTCGCAATATTGCTCGAGCCAGACTTAAAAGTTGTCTCTGTCCAACACTGAAGTTCTCGCCACCTTCTGAAACCTTGATTTAGCCCAAAACAACATTATGACGAAAGCAACATTTTTTAGACACTCACACCTTCTCAATATGAGATAACACTTTTCCCTCAGAAGCATCCCAAAACTTTTTGACACATTCCATGTAAAATTCTATCCATATTAAACAAGTTCTAACAAATGCATTAAACTGAAATATAATCTAGAACATGTTGTTTTTCTACCAAACAAACTTGTCTAGTTATCATAACATTTTCTTCTACCAGAACATGTGTAAGACGTATATCATACACTTCTTTTTAATATCTGTCATTTGATTTGCAAAGAATTACATAAAGCATTCTGAACAACAACACAAACAACAATGCCTCAATCCAAACCAAGTTGTGGTCGACTAATTCAATCCTCATCCATGTTTCTTCACTAACAACCCATCTCAGGCCAAAAGTTTCTCCAACATTAAGCATTCCAAAGAATATTATATTAGAACAATATACATTCACAAACCACATACCGAAATAAATACACACATGATAATTATACCACAATAGTATACTTGTGTGCGTCTCAAAAAGCATTTATTTCACTCTTTTCAAATGTATGATACTGTAAGTAACTACCTAATGTTCAATTATGGTACTTTAAGATGATCAAAATTCATTGGTGGTATGAAAAATGGAAAAACATTCTTAATGTTGAACATAATTCACCAATCGCCATGACTTCCTGTGGCTCTAAATGGTTGAAGATGCTTTTATCACCCTAAATCACATTTCTGTCAGAATATCTTTTCTAAGAATAGAATGATCGTTGTTCCACAATTCAAAGTCCTCAGTCCTCACACAGGTTAACCCAGTGTTATCAAAAGCAAAAAGCGCAAAAATAACTCTAAGTTTCATTGGGGCTTTAAGCACAAAGTGCAAATAAAGTGTCGGGTTTAAGGGAAAAAGGCACAAAGGGAGAAAAAATAAAATAAATATGTTTAGTCTAAGACTAATAATTATAAGCAAGAATGACAAATATATGAACAAAGAAATTTAAAAAAATACAGTAAAGTGAAATACCAATTGTTTAGTGTCACTGCCTCGTAAGAGGTTCAGTGGCAAGGAAAAGTATGTCTTAGAACCTTGATGACGACACTAAACTGCACATTAAGCAAAGCGAAACACTCAACACATTTTGAGCCTCACTTTAGGGCTTAACTGCACCTTTGACAACACTGGGTTAACCTCCCCCATCATGACCCCACCCTAACTTCCTTTAACCTAATAGAATTAAAAAAAAAGGCGGCAAAAAAAAAAAAAAGACACTGAGTTATTTGCTAACCTGCTAGTGCTAGTGGACTACGGCTTTTCAGCCTCTTGCAGATCTCTATGCCTCTGCAAGTCTTATAATGACTTTTATCATGTAAGATATATGCCTCTACCGTACTAGGGTTTATTAGGTGCCTAAATAAGAATTTCATCTAGAAAGAGTGAAATCTAAACTTTTAAGTTTATCTTTTATGGGTCTGGGCTAATTCTCGAAAGCAGCAATTTTCTACACCTACTGATCATTTTAACAAAATGACTTCAACTTAAAGCAGATTGAAAGGAAATAAGCTCACCTCAGCATCTAGACCGAAGATATTCCTGCTTATGACATCCTTCAAGTGTGCCCGCTCTAGTGCCTCCCATAAGTCAGCATCATTGCGTTCGTTAAAAGGATCAAGATTAAATCGTACAGTACCTGGTGAAAATAAAAAGATAATTAATGAGAAAAACATGCATACCAGTAATACATTTTGGGACAATCCGTACTCATGCAACAATAACTTCAGCAAATATTTGAGTATAAATAAGGGTTCACTAGGTCTGGGGAAAGATTTGGTAGTCCCAGATTATATCAAGGGCAAGCAAGATCAGGACCCAAGTATGTCTATTTTTCATAATAGCTATAGAATGGGAATGAAGGGAGAAGGAATTGAAAGAAGAAAAGGAAGAAGAATAAATGAAAGGGGACTAATTATGAGGCTTATCTAATCTTGGATTACAATATCACTCTTATACCCAAAATAGATTAATACCCCCCAAACCAGATTAAGGATCTCTATTTTCCCAATACCTTGTGCTACCAGATGCAGATGCAGGATAACCCCAGATAAAATTTTGTAGAAGACTTTATCGCATATGTGATTGTGAGCCTCAGAGCTTGGTTTTCCAGGGAAAAAATTGTAACACACTAGAGTTTCACCTCACAAGTTATCATGGAAATCTACATAAACCTACTCACATATGTACTAATTGCCAGAGTATGTGAATTTGTTTAAGGAAAAAGAACATGGGGTACAAACTCATTCATCAGCACCTAGCATAATGTAACACTTCGGATTTTGAGCCTACAAATATTTAGCACTTACCACAGATAAACCAGTCTAAAATTTTGCAGTCCCAGGTTCCACATATTGGTTCATGAGTTGTGAACCAGGTCCACGATCCGTGGAACCACTCGTGGAACTAGCCTCCAATTTAGTTCAACTCCCAGGTTTCCACGATACACAATACGACTCGTGGAATGGGATCACGAGTCGTAGAGTGACACATGGAACCTGGACAGAGAGTTGACAAATTTGCCTCAGAACCACGACTGACAGCACGAGTCATGGAAGGCAATCCACGATCCGTGAAGTGGATTCAAAAGATGCAAAATCCTCTGGGAAATCACGATCCAAACCATGATCCATAGAATCAGTCCATGAGTCGTGGAGTGACTCGTGGGTCACTGTTTTCAAAAATTTTAAAACGCTTCCACATGGGCAATTGCATCCATTCCTTACCTTTTTACACCTAAACTACGATATTTAAGCTTCTCCTAGGAGAGAATATATCAGACAAGTCGATAAGTTCTCTCATATTCAACGTTATAACTCTCAGTCAGAATAAACCTCTCAAGTAAAAGCAGACCTAGGGTTCCTCTCTCAGCCTATCAATTCAAACTAACAGTCAAAAAGTCCTTGTCTCAACCAGATATGTAAGGCTTCAATGAGGGTATCCTTCCACCCTCATGACAAAGTTTTATTTTTCAGAAGGTATTACAGAATTTTGATGATTCAAGTTTGGGCTTTTACTCTAATTATGCAAATTCAACATAAATTTCAGTTCTCATTGATTTACTTGATTTTTAATCCATATTGAACCAGTTTAACATGATTACTACATTTTTCTTTAACCTTGATGATTTCAAGCATGAATTTAGCAAGAAACTAGTATGATACAGATTTTGAAAGCTGACTCTCAAATGATCTTTATATACTGATTATGAAATATTCATTTCATTTATTCATGATTATTGAACTTCATTAGTCTTTATAAGCATGTTGTTACCACTATGATTCATTTCACTTTAACCTTACATACTCAGTCCACATACTGACCACAAATTTTTCTTTGCGATGCATTTGTCACTGATGTAGATTCAGGCTTTTGCTCTGAGACTCATGGTTAGACAATTGCATCTTCTCCGGTCAGCAGTTGGTGAGTCCTCCTCATTCGAGAACGTCATGGAGTAGTTTAGTAGTTTAGATTTATTTCAAACTATTATTCCGTTTTATGGGTAGCTGGGGCCATGTCTCAACGAATCTATTTCTTTCAGTTATTAGAGGCTTTATTCAGACATTAGTTGTTTCAGATCTCCATGGAGTTACAGTTGTTATATCATGTTATGAGTTAAAAGGATTATTGCCCATTTAGTCATGTCCAGCTTCCGCATCAGTTGTGAGATTTTATTGTTCCATAGATATGCTATATGCCAACGGTCAACTTGGGGCTACTTGTGGTCCCAAGTGTTGGTCACACCTAGGGTGTAGACTCAGGTTGTGACACATAAACACTCACGTTTGCTGATAATAAAATTCCAAACTGATTGAGTAGATGATTCAAAATTGATTTATGCATGCATTAATTTTGAGTGGCATATTATATTTTTCCAATCTGTGTCAATCCTGAGCTGTGGAAGAGTGACGTAGTACCGAAAACAGCTGAAAAGAAAAATACGTACCAGAGAAAAGAACTGGCGATTGAGGTATGATACTAAGAGCACTTCGAAGATCTGTCAGTTCAATATTAGCAACATCACAATCATCAATCAATATTCTCCCTCTTTCAAGTTCCACAATTCGAAACAAAGCGTTAAGCATGCTCGATTTTCCAGCACCAGTTCTTCCAACAATGCCAACTTTCTGACCTGAAGAAATTTCGAATGACAAACCATGCAAGACAGGAGGAAGTCCAGGTCTGTAACGTAGGACAACATCCTCAAATTTGATGAACCCTGATGACGGCCAGTCTGGAGGAGGCTGGCTGCTAATAACATTTTGAGCCTCCGATGGCAAATCTATATATGTACCAACACGCTCAACGGCATTTAAACTATTTTCAGCTCTGCTTGCTTGTCTCAGAGTATTGCTGAGTAAGGTAGTAATATTCAAAGAATAACTTAGGAGCAAACCCATAGTAGCAGCAACCGCAACCTTGTCGTCTGCTCTCCCATTCTGTATAACAGCAAAAGTTGCAGTCAACCAGATCATTATGCCTCCTAGTGTCTCAAGCCTTATGGTAAGCCAGCGGTTTGTACTTGTGTTAGCGAGAGTGAATCTGATATTGTTGTCCATAGACTTCCCATTAATGGCAGCTAACTGGTCATGTGCTTTATATGCACGGATGGTTGATAAACCATTTAAAGCTTCTCCAAACTGTGCATACACAGGGGACCTGGTAATGGAATCTAGACGTTTCACTTCGCGGGATGTATTCTGTGAAACATATGTAGTAGTAGTAGTATGTCATCTGATCCTCATAATAGAATAATGTAAAATCAACAGTTGATAAATTATCATAGATAGTACATATGATTCGGTAATATGCCTAAAAGAATGGAAAGAAGACAAAAGAAGTATCTACTTAATCAAGAACAACGGCCAGAGGCACACAATCACTTATGAGGTTAAGTAGAAGTATCTGCTTCATCAAAAACAACACCCAGGGCACACAGATGAAGCAAAGTAGTCCTGAAAACTAAAAGGGAAATACAAGGGTACAGGACTAATACAAAAACCAATTTCTATAAAAGAATCTGAGCATGTTACCCCAAACCTTGAAGTAATGGATGGAGTGGCCTAGTATCATTATAATCCATTTGGAAACCCTTAGGTAGCTGATAAGGGACAATGTAGCATTCTTTAGTACCCTCCTGTACGTGTAACCTGAGTATGGGATTTACACGTGAATCTGATTTTGTTTTCTTTTCCCTTGCCTCCATTTGGTCTAAAGTATTAGAGTGATGAGGCTCAACATGACCGGGGTTGGAGTGGAGTAAAAGAGATTACTCTCAATAGGCTAATGAGTGGGCTCGGAGCAATATGAGTGGCTCGATGGGTTGAATTGAAAGAAAATTCCAGAGTAGCTTATTGTCTCAGCTGAAAGAGGAGAAGCCAAGATTGATAGGCATGAAGAGAGAAAAAGGGCTCATCAAAGTTTGACTCTAATACCATGTGAAAGAATATAAGAATTCAACCCAAAACTTAAGGTAATGAATGGAGCAGCCTAGGACATTATAAACACATTTGTAAACCCTACACAACTGATGAGAGACAAATGTAGTAATCTCCTACAATTTCTTAAGAGACGTTTTCCACATAGCATTGCGACTTCCTTCAATCTGTCAAGCATTGTCAAAAGTCCACCCAAACAGCATATTAAATGGTAGCAATAATCTCAACGAATTAGCATTTTCACTATGTCTTTTATTAATACTCAGCCGCTGATTTGTGCATCTATTTGGTAGTCTATGAAGAAGATATAGTTACATAGACAGTAAACAAGAGCGCATTGATAACTTCAAGTATCTCTTTCAGCATTTTCATAATAAGGGCCAAGGTAGTAGTGGCAAATAAGAGGGTTGGGTCAAAATGGGCTGGGTGAAAATGGGTCAACATAAAATGGTTAATAATTCAACCCGCCCACATTTCATATGGGTAAAAGTGGGTTGGTGACAAAATGGGTTGGGTAAAAGACAAGTGGACACATATTTACCCATATTTTTATGACTTAATGTTTCTATAGATTACATTCGAAGTCAAAGTACAATTCCCGTGTCAGGTCAATGGTTAGTTCTTGGGTCGGGGTAGGAAATCGAGAGTCAGGTTTCAAGTTAGGTCTTAGGTCGATTCCTAGGTCGAGATTAGGAGCCTAGTCCTGGATCGGGGTTGGGTCGGGATCAGATCCTGGGTTGGGGCTGAAAGTTGAGACCCGAGTCTCGGGTCAACATGGGACCCGGATGGGGTGCTGGGTGGGAGTCGAGAGTTCGTCCTGAGTCAGGTTTCAGGTCAGGATCAGGTCTCGAGACGGTTCCCACAATGGGATCGTGATTCGGGTCTAGAACTGTGGTCGAGTCGGGTTGGGATCAGCTTCCTGGGTTTGGGTTCTGTGTCTTTGGCCAGGGGTTTGGTTCCAGGTCTGAAGTCAGGTCTCGGTTCAATTCCATGATCAAAGTTGAGAGTTGGGTCCTTAGTACGAACCTCGAGCTGGGGTCAGGAGTTGAGTCCCACATTGAGGGCTACGTTTGGAGTGGGGAGTGAGATCTCGAATTGGTTCTTGGGTCGATATCAGGAGTCAAATCTTGAGTCAATAGTCGGATTAGGTCTCGGGTTGGGGATGGGAGCCTAGTCCCAAATCATGGTCAAATCTCGGGTCGGAAGGCGAATAACGATTCCCTAGATCAGGGGTTGGGATATGGTTCAAGAGTCGGGTCTCGAGTAAGGATTGGGACCCATTTCGAAATTAAGGTCGAGTTCGAAGCCGGGTCTTTTATTGAGAATGGGGCATGGAAAAAGGTTCTGAGGTTGGGGTTGGAAGTCGTATCTTGAATCTGAGTTGGGATCAAGGTCAGGACTAGGAGTCAGATTGAGGTTGAAAGCTCGAGTCTCGATGGAGGGTAGGGGAGGGGTTAGCCTCAACAGTGAGGTAGGGGTGCATCGGGTTAAGGGTAAGGCCGAGGGCGGGGCGATAGAGAGGAGGAACGATTGGTGAGTTAAGGGAGAGGGTGTGGGTCTAGAGCAAGCAAGGAGTGGAGGGGTGGGGTGGTAGGTTGAGAGGTTGCGGGTCAAGGGTCTATGGTCTATGGCATCTGGGCAGTTTAGTTGGTGGTTAAATGTTTTCCTTAATGTAGGAAAGTCATTTTCCTTATGTTGGAGGAAAATAGGTTCATTTGGAAAACATTTTCCAAAATATTGATAACCAAACATGAGAAAATTGGAAAGACAATGTTTTTCTTCATACCAAAAATACACTAGATGTTCCCTTGATTTCTATATTTTGCCCATATATTACTCATGTGTGCTCATATTCTTACCAGTCAAATAAGGGTTGAAGCCGAAATTTTACCCATTAAAAAAATCACTCTCTAACCCATTAAAATATGTGTGGGTTGTGCGGGTTGATTATATATGGGCTCATTTGACTAGCACTAGGCGTAGGTAAATCACAATATTTCCTAGGTATTGAAGCAATTTAATTCTGATCAAACATGGCCATTTCACAATGGGCATATTTAGACATTGCCATTTCATAGTGTACATATTTAAGGAGATAGGGATGACAAACTGTAGATTTCGATATTCCTAATCGTGAAATTTTAGTCAAGTCAAGAGAAGTATGACATGACCTCAGGAGGGAACATGAGATTAGTTGGAAGTTGAATTATACCACTATAAGTGTAGCTTCTTTAAATGGTGGAAGTTTCTACACCCTTTGTGTTTTTTGAAGTTGCAAAATTAATAAAGAAATGGAACTTGGGGTAATTCAACTCCAAAAATCTAGCTCATGATGGAAGGATTTCCCATGACCTTATAAAGAGACAGTCCCCCAGCCCTAAAGCGCTAATGTTGGACTAAACACTCACTCCCACCATGTCTGATTGAACATTTGAAGCGTGGACAAAATATAAGATGGAGTTCCAACATTAGGCAACCAAGAATTGGAGTAAGCCTAGCTCGGATACCATGATAAAGAAATGGACCTTGGTCCTAACTCAACTCCAGAAGCTAGCTCATGAGGAAGCCCAAGAGACCACCCCACCCCTAAAGCACCAATGTAAAAATAAAGGGGCTTAAGGCAAGCAAAGAAAACCATATGTAGAGGAAAAGAGAAAATAATTGGCAACCAAAAATATGGAGTTTAGCGAACCTGATAATATAAATAGGCAGCATAAAATAGAATTAGAAGTGGCATTATAGCCCACAAAGATATAGTGCTGATGACTCCAATTAGAACAAAGGTCGAGAGCAGCTGCCACAATTGGCTGAGACACATATTACCAATAGTTGCCACATTGCGATCAATATCTCCAAGATCCTTTGCAAATCTGTTGATTATGCGTCCAGATGGATTAGTGTGGAAGAATACCATTGGTGCTCGAAGTATCGAATGCAGCATGGTGTCATGAATCCTTTTAGCTGCATTTAGACTTGAGATAATCAACCAGAAGGAATTTGCCAGAGTTACAATCACCTGTAGAAAGTGAATCCAGAATGAGCCTCCTTTAATTTATATTCATGGACTTGAGAGTTACACAATACTCCTCTGAAGAAGCATAATGACATTTAGGAAATCTCCTGTTCTTTTGTCTTCATTTTCAACTGAAAAGCTAATGGAGGAGCTCCTTATATATAAATATATTACTGGGCTTCATGCTTATTGAAATAAATTCCGTAGCAGGAAAGTTTCTCCTTTAGATGGGGCTAGGTACCCATCTTTAGATGTAAGGAAGAGAAGAGTAGATATGGCACAGCAACCTGAATAACCAAGGATGATCACTGATGATTGCAATTAATTAAGGTGGAAAAATGCACTCGCACCTGACTGAATGACAAAATAGCATACACCAAAATATAAAATCCAGCCCCATTGCTCTTTGAGGAACTTGCTTTTGTCCAGACACTTAGCCAGGTGCTACTCAGAACTCGAAGAATTTCAGTCAGCGTGTAGCAGACAAACAGAATCAGCACAACCCACATGCCTCCCAAAGCATCTTTGTACCTGAAAAGGAAATTTGAAAAAAAGCACATTACAAACCATAAGCTAAGGGTTTCTATTAAACATAGTTAAGTAAGAATGTTTTCTTGAGCCTATGATGATGAATGAAACATTGGAGAGTTACTCCGTTACTTTATATCATCTAAACAAATGCAATAAAACTTTTACAAGGGGGTGATATGGTGAAATCTCCCTTAAATCTATTATAAACAGTCATATTTGCCCCTTGGTTCAAAGTTGAATGGTATTTGTTAGATATTTAGGTTAGATATGGTTTTTATTTGGAGATGTATAGTTCTTCTATCAAATCAATCAGATTCATCTTGACCAGACTAATTTCCTGATTTGAACGAGAGATTGTTCTCCACCAAGTCAGAAAATCAAATCAGCAAGTTAAAACTTTTGTTTTCTGTTTTTTAGTTAGATAAAGTATTGTAACTAGTTTCATAGTTCAAGCCTAGATATAAAGTAGTTTCTTCTTGTGATATCATTGATTCCTTTTTGATATTCTTTAGAAGGCGAATAGTTTTTACATACTAATTGTTGTCTTAAGTTATCATAAAGCGGAGAAGATCCGAATCTATCGTTTTGATTCATTTTCTCAAGCAAAGGTGTTATGTTTCTTCTCATAATCTATATTTTGCTACTCTGACCTTGTCAAAGCTTTAAAACATCGCGTTCATGGAAATTTATGGATTGTTCCGTCCAATTCCCAAATCTTTATTTCTCATATTCCAGATTCATTTATATTTTGCTTCCGCACATCTAGTACTCAAAACTCTAAAATTGGGATCTCCCTAACCTCGTTGTTTTCACTTACCTTAGATAAATAGTACATCAGAATGGGAGAAGAAAATTAGGGGTTATACAGAGCGAGGTCAGGAATTCAATTCCGGGATGCCTTTCGGTACCAAGGGGAGAAAAGCACAAGGCCTCAAAGGTTGCGTTAGGGAATACCTTGGCAGTTGGGGCCTAGTTGTTACAGGTGGTATCGGAGCCGATACATCCCCTAGTATGGAGGTTAGGGAAACCTCAACGATGACGTTGAGTTCCTAAAGGGGGTACACAAACCACTAGAAATGAAATGCAATATTCCAAGCTAGAAGCTATTGCACTAAAGAAAATAACATTTTCTATCCACCAGTGTCTAGATGCAATGGGAGAGGCAAGAGAACGGAAATATGTGAGAAAAGTTTGTACCTAGAATTTTCTCTTAATAACTAAGGGGCCGTTTGGTTACTGGATAAGGGCAAAGTTAATACATGAATAACTTGGTTATTCATGTATTAATTTTTATACCAAGTTTGGTTTGTAAATAGAATAAAAGTTATCCTTGTGTTAGTTTTATACAATGTTTGGTTATATTTTTGTAATTCTACATAACTAATACTCACATAAATACCGAAAACCGAAAAACCGAACCGAACCAAATTAATTCGGTTTTTCGGTTCGGTTTCGGTGTTTTTTTTTTGGAATTTCGGTTTTTCGGTTCGATATTCGGTGTCAGGGTAAGAAAAATTCGGTGCACCGAAAAACCGAAATTTTATTAACTAAATTTAAAATAATATTTTAATTTTATTAATTATATACTTGGTAACTTGTGTTTGTGAGTTGTGACTCCTATTGTTTTTTATTTGAATGAAGTTGAATATTAAGGCATTTTTAACTTTGTATTGTTTTAACTTTTAAATTTCAAGTGTTGAATTCTTGGTTTAAATTGTTGGCTGCTATTACAAAGAGTGTTTGTTGAAACAAAAAATCGGAAAGAGAAAAAAAAACTTCTTTAGTTCTTTGTTGGAAACTTTAACTATTAAATATGTTAATTGATTATTTCGAGTTTTCAACTTTTATCTTTAGTTAAACGTTTTGATAATTTAATTTTCATTTTATTTTTTATTTGCTTGCACCGAAAAATCGTTTTAAAAACACCGAATTAAACCAAACCGAAGTTTAAAAAACCGAACCGAACCGAAATATTTTGGTTTGGTATTTGGTGCACATTTTTTCAAAACCGAACACCGAACCGAAATTTAAGAAAACCGAACCGAAGAACCGAATGCCCACCCCTAGTTGATAGGTTTTTAAATATTGTATAAAAGTTATTTATGTATTAATTTTATACGGTGTTTGGTTGCATTTTTTGTAATCCTACATAATTAATACCTACATAACTTATGAGGGAATCTATGTATAAGTTATGCAGGATAGAAGGTGGAATAAGTTATGTGGGTATTGGTTATACATGTATTAAAATGTTAAATTACACATTTATCCCTATTAATTTATTTTTAAATCTTTTTTTATTGAAAACTTTACATAACTATTCTATTTTCCTACCTATTTTTGTTTCTTATTTCTTTTTGTATACGAACAACTTTTTATTTGTTTTCATTTTGAAATCAAAATATAAATATTTTATTAATATTATGAATCGGAATGTATAATTTTGACAACACTTATGCTAATGATATATTAGCACTATATATTACTAAATATATTCCACATATTTAATTATCATGTATTATTATTTTTTATTTAGAATGTGAATTTATAATAATTCATATAGTTGGTATACTAAAAATGTACTAACAATACATGCAACATATTGATAGAAATTTACATTATATAAAATAGGATAGTATTATGTACTTAATATTAATAATATTTTATTTTTATAAGCTTTAAACATTAAAAATAGAGGAAAAAAACAGAATTCCTACTTAAGTATAGAGAAAATTCCTTTCTTTATTTTTTTAGAGAGAATTTATACTATTTGCTTGCTTATTTATTTGTAAATAATATATATTAATTTATATTAAATTCAATATTCAATAGTTAATAATTTATGTAATGTAATCTCTACATAACTAAATAATACCCACAAAACTAATACATGCATAACTAATACCTGCATAACTAAACCCTGCATAACTATACCCGGCATAACTAATACCTGCATAACTAATACCTGCATAACTAAACCCTGCATAACTAATACCTGCATAACTCTAACCAGTAACCAAACGGCCCCTAAGTGTTGTAACTCTCGTTTTTTTAAAATTCTGGAAAAGAAATTAGGATTCTAAAACTGTTGAATGACCAGGATATTCATGTGCGAGTGACTTGATTAAAATTTCCAAGGATAAATGTCTCAAAGCATATACTTTGACTTGTTACCTCATCAAAACATTCCAGTTGATAATACCAGTTTCCCGCTCTTCCTGCCTGATAAGAACAGATTTACCAGCCTTCCTTTTGGTTACGGAGGTTACATCTTTTTGGAGCTCATGCCTTGTGTTCGAAGACTGTGAACTCTCACTGTCAAAGTTTGTGTCACATTCAGTTTCAACACCATGACTTTCCATTTTCCCAGCATTTTCCATTAGCTTTGGAAAAAGTGTGCCATGTTCCAAAAGCTTCTCGAAGGTCCCATCCTCTTTCACCATTCCTTCAGAAATCAAAATTATCCGATCCACCTGAGGTAAAAAATGCAGCTGATTTGTCACAAGCACCCTAGTCTTTCCTTGCAATTCTTCCTTTATACAGTTTTTAAAAACCTGAAAAATCCCATTCCACTGCAAGTTAGATCCAAATTGCATCTAGCATATGCTTACAAACTGCAACAAGAAGGATGGAACAATTGCAATCAATGAATTATGTGAAGAAACCAATTACTGCAAATTAGTCCTGTACATATACACGAAAGAGGTGAGTCAATTTGGAAAAATCTAATGGTGGTGGATAAGAAGATTGGATATTGAAGGAAGGTCTTCTCAGGTAATGTTGATATCCCTTTTCCCTTACTGAAATGGTGTTGTCCAGGCATTCATACAAGATAATTACCTGATGGGAAACATGTGCATCAAGAGCACTTAAGGAATCATCAAATATATAGACATCGGAATTTTTGTAGACAGCCCTAGCCATTGACACTCTTTGCTTTTGTCCTCCACTAATATTCACTCCTCTTTCGCCGATTTCTGTAAGGTCCCGACCCTGAATGTTTTAGATGTGTGAACATATCAGTTTCATGTAGACTAACTAGTAAATAGAGAATTCCATACATCACAAAGATATATTGACACAAATACACTACCATCAAATGTACTTAACTGGAAGTAACTCAAGATCATGGTCCAATGCTGTGACGTCTATTGCCTTCCAATATCTTGCTGGTTCAAACTTGGAACCAAATAATATATTTTCACGTACCTAAAAACAGTAAGGTAAAGGTAATTGCATTGTTCCATATAAATACACAAACATAATTTATCACATTTTAAAAATATCTACAAAATATCGTAATGACTCCCTGAAATAGCATGTTCATGTAAACAGATTTATGCTACAGGCATGACAAGGAATGTGGATAAATTGAAGCTCACAGTGGCATTGAAGATCCAGGAAACTTGAGGAACATATGCAATAGAACCTCTGATAGTGACACTTGCATTGCCTAAGGGAGGAAGCTCCCCAAGAATTGCTGAAATCAGAGATGTCTTTCCTTCTCCAGTCCCACCCACAATAGCAACTAGCTCACCAACTGGTATATCCAGATTAATATTTGACAAAGTGGGATGCTCAGGCTGTAAAAATAGGAGGTTAATATTGGATGTATAAAAATTGAAAAAGAAACAAAAACATCCAACCTTGTGACAGTTAGCCAGGAAAATAAAAATGTCAGTGTGAAAGAACAATTTGAGGAACTCAGATAAAGTTCTACCATGAAATAATCATTTTCAAGTTTTCACAAGGCAATGATATGTAACGGCCCAGTAGGTCGTTTCGAGTTCTAGGACCCAATTTCCCTATTTGCGACTTCCAGTGGTACATTTGGTAATTTATGACTTGAGGTATGGATGGGACAGGTCCTGAGAGGTCTGGAAAAGTTTTGGAATTATTTATCTTAAACTAGAAGCTTAAAGGTAAGAGTTTTGATCAAAGTCTACGTTTTGAGTAAACAAGCTTAGATTCATTATTTGAAGGTCCCGATAGGTTTGTATGATTATTTTGATCTTGTGTGTATGTTTTGATTCCCTGAGAGGCACTGTGGTGATTCGGTACTGAAAGTTTAGATGCTGCAAAAGTATATTTTTATTCATAGTGTTTGTACCATATTTATAAGAGAACAAATAAGACCAAATAAACTAATCAATCCCTAATTCTTAGAAAATCTACCCTTCGGGGTGCCCAGTGGTTTGAGCTTGGGACTTCCATGTTGGAGGTCTCAAGTTTGAAACCCCTTGCCAGCGAAAGCAAGTGGTTTGCCTTCTGGGTCGAGCTCGTCGCACCGGGCTTGCCTAGTGCAGGTTACCTCTCCTATGTGGTTTGCGAGCTATTGCATAGGAGCGGGGTTTCTCTTGTCATAAAAATTAAATAAAATAAAATAAAAAATTCTTAGAAAATCCTTGAATCAAGAGATTTCCTCAAAACTATTTCCTAGAATAATATATTCTAATCCCATATTTACAGGAGCAGATTATAATATAATCTGCCAGCTTATTTGTGGAGCAGATTATAATCAAATCTGCCAGCTCATTGGTGGAGCAGATTATGACTAAATCTGCCAACTCATTTGACACTCCCCCTCAAGTTGGCATGTAAATATTGAACATGCCTAACTTGCTCACAAAGGACTCAAAAGTAGTTCTGAAAAGACCTTCTGTGAAAATATCTGCAACTTGTTCAGTTGTTGGAACAAAAGGAATGCACACACTTCCATCTTCAATGTTCTCTTTAATGAAGTGTCTGTCCACTTCAACGTGCTTTGTTCTATCATGTTGAACTGGATTATGAGCAATGCTTATGGAAGCCTTATTGTCACAATACAACTTCATTGGAAAACTCGCAGGTCTTTTTAGTTCTTCCAAAAATCTCTTGAGCCACAATATTTCACATATTCCGGGTGCCATGGACTGATACTCAGCCTCAGCACTACTTCAGGCCACCACATTTTGCTTCTTACTTCTCCATGTCACAAAATTTCCCCAAACAAATGTACAATATCCAGATGTAGACCTCCTATAAATACATGAACCAGCCCAGTCTGCATCCATATAAGCCTCAACACTTCTTTGCTCATTCTTTTTGAAGAACTACCCTTTCCCAGGAGAACTCTTTAGATACCTTAGGATTCGACACACAGCTTCTTGGTGTTCTTCTCGTGGAGAATGCATGAACTGACTGACTAGGCTCACACAGCAAAGGAAATTGGAATTTTTTAAGGTAATCTTCTTTATTTTTATACCTTCGGTTCTAGTTTGTCATTCTTTGGAGGAGATCAAATATCATATAGCGATTGTTGCTTGAGATGTTCATCCAGGGTTCTAGATTTCTTCTTATTTTCGAGTATTTAAACTATTCTCGATTATTTTATTCGAATTCTATTTTTACTTTGTTTCAAATTATTATTAGTTTTCTATTCCACTACTTTGTGTATCTCGGAGCATATTGGGAAGACATAAACTCTTCCCACAAGATGCCATTTATGTTTTCGCTTGTTTCTCCCTAGGAAAAATGCACTAAGCTCATTTGGTTCATAAAGGGATTTCGGAGAAAATTATAAATCCTCACCAAGCAAGATTACCAGTTAGAGAACAAACAGTTTAGGTGAAATTATAAACCCCCGCCAAACAAGATCAACAGTAAGACAACTAAGTGCAAACATGTCTTGAAAGTCAAAACAAAATGGCTAAATTTAATTAGGCAGGATTATAAGATAGTCTTAGAAGCCAATCGAACGACAAACTGATCAAAAACAACTGATATCCTTTCCCTTGTTTATCTTCTTTCATACATTTCCCCACATTCTCAGACACTTGAGAATACTTTAGTAGAAGAACTTGTGTTGTGTAATTCCTCATCTTCTGCATAAATTGTAACATGTGATAATTAAAATGAGAAAATATGGAACATGGAAAATGACGTGAAAGCCCTCTCTTCACTCAACCTCTAGGTTCAGAGACAAGTTACAAATTCACATATTTATAGTGCTCCAGGTATTCTAAACCAAACAAATGAATTTCTAAACAAGAAGCTTCTCAAATTACTTTACTTCTTGGATTTTCCACACATTTGCTACACTAGAGAGATTCCATGCAGCAACCATCATGATAATTAATGATTTGTAAGAGTTTTACAGTAACCATTGGCAAGCATACACTTGAAATGCATTACATAGAAAGCAATAGGGATGCATTGCTACTAGCAAGTAGTTTCAAGGCCCTTCTGTGCATTAACACAATATTGTAGATCCACATGAACTTACACTACAAGAAATACTTTGGCTAGGAAAAATCAAATGATGATAAAGGCAAGCTGCTTAGAACTATGCAACCACCAGTTTCATGAGTAAAAGAATACTCTTCCAGTTGCTTAGTGCAACATAACAGATAGATAAAGAAGAGCCAGACCTTAGAATCCCAAGAAAAGAATCCGCCCCTGATTGAAATCGCAGGAAGCCCAGGTTCAAGTGGTGGATTAGGTAAGAGCACTCTCTCTTCAGCTAAGAACAACTCCTCCATTCGTTGCAATGATACATTTGAATTTACAACCTGTATGTAAGATAGACGGAACAATATGTAATAACCCAATTTTTAATAAATGATTATGAAACCTTTACTTATATAAGGGCACATATGTGTAATAACCCTCCAAGTAATTTCCTCCATTTTCCGATCTTTTCAGCGTTTAGAGCTTTCTTGTAGCGACCTCAAGTCATTTATGACTTCCTCTGGTCGTTCGTTTAAGTTTTGCGCAAGTTTCCGTGTTTTAAAACTAGTGATTTTGATAAGAACTTTAATGGCATGTTCTATTTTTGAAAAATGCTTTCATAGAAGTACCTACGGTTCATAAAGAAAAAGTATAAATGGGAATAGACCTTGATGGATTCCATAGCTAATGGCGGGTTTGTTAGATCTGGTGCACCTTGTATTTACAGATTACTCATACAGTCCTCGCTAGTGGGAAGGCAGAACTAGCATACTGTTACTGATCTCCCTCGAGTAGTGACCTACTAATATGAATATTTGACTCATTTATAAGGGGTCCACTGTTTTAGTCATATCTTAAGTAAAAAGCCACACTGATTACATGATTCATTATTGGAAACCTCCCAAATATAAGATTTGATATGACAGTGTCTACTGAGTTTATTACTAAATAGTTAAGTTGCTTTTGCTTACATGAAACAAACAAGATTGATTATTGTTATCGTTTTTCTAAAAGGGCATTTATTTCATGATTTTGATTATCATACGCATATTTTCTAACTTGTCCCTCATTGAAATGGTTGTGGTCAAATGTTATTACTCACTGAGCTAGCGTCTCACTCCCGTTAAATGTTTTTACAGAGAACACAGGTGACCTTGGTGAGGATTTAATTAACTAGAGCTAACGAGTTGAAAATCCATGGTGACCCCCGCACTTGTTCGCGCGGGCATCAAACTTATTTATTTGTTATGGACCTTTCTTTGAACTTTTAGAGTCACTCCATAGTCACTTCTTTTACTTGAGTCATGAGTATTCTTTCGTTTTATAGACGTGTGCGACCAGTATTAAACTTCTTTCCGTATTTGGAGATGAATTAGTATTTTCTGTTAGTTTTTGTTAAGGCTTGCTTTGAGGTTCTACCCCCTTAGCACTGGTCACGATCTTGGATTGGGTCGTGACAGACAATTGAAAAGGAAACAAAATTGGTAATCTTGTCTTCCACGTCCACAACAGTACATAGCAAGTCTGTCAACAAACACTTGCACACATTCTTCAAGAACTTTCTCCTTATTATTATATGACGTTGATATCAAAAAAATAGTTTTGGATGATTTATGAGTTTCATGTAGAATGCTGAGATACTGAGGCCCATATACCTAAAGTATTCCTCAATAAAGAGATGTATTGTTCTGCATAATCTTCTACTCACGGTGGTTAATGTTAGTAAATTGCTGTAGACAAAGTCCAGGGGGAATAACTAGGAAGTGATGTTTAGGGAGATTCACGAGAGAGATTGAAGAATACACAGCATCAGAATTAAGCAGACATATGAAGAATACTATATTAAGGGAAAGAACTCCACACAGCTAAATTATAACAAAGGACAATTCTAGTGAGCTGAGAAAAAGAACCTGAGTTATTATGTTTGGAAGCATGTTCAAAGGGAACCTCAGAATTGCAAAGAGAGAAAGTGATGAAAAAGCTCTAGCAGCTGTCAAATTTCCACCAAGCAAAGTGAAACCTCCAAATGAAATCACTGTCACGAGAACGGGGATGCTGTTCAGCATGAAATTGTTGAACTGTTGATAGAGAGGGAAAGAAAAGAAACAATGAGATAAAGAATGATCCGCATCTCAAGCAAAATATGCAAAGTCATTTGAGTCAAGGTCCCCTATCAGGTCATGCAGAGAACATGTCAAACCTTCATTGTGCAAAACCTAATTCTCCATCACTAAAAGATAACCTGGTTCATTATTCCTCTACCATGTCCTATTTTCACAATGCTAACCCACTAGATTATTCCAGTTGTTTGGTTTGTGCTGATTCTGTTGCTTGTAGATAGCTTCAGAAGTGTCTAATTAAAAACTCTACGTAAAATTCTCGAAAGTTAAAATTCTCTTAAAGATCAGGATTTCAGGAAAACCTTGACAATTCTGGATCATATTGTTTCAATGAAAAGATGAGGCATATAAGGAACCAAATCCTGAGGTGTCACTCCAAAACAAAAGAACTTTCTTGAGGCTAATTTAGTTTGATTCTATGCACAAGCAGGTTATAACATACCGCTGCCAATAGCTGTGCTTTCCTGAACCAAGAAAGTTCACCATTCCTCATTCCTTGGACTTTAGATTGGAAGCTCTTCTCCCATGCATAACATCTATATCAATCAGCAGAAAATCAAATCCATTTTCAAATTTTCTGAAAAAAGAAGGGAAACAGAAGGAAAAAAGATAAAGCAAAAAGCCATACTTCACTACATCCATTGCAGCAAGTATTTCATTAGTTAGACCAACCCTTTTGTCAGTATATTGCAATCCTTCTTTTGATAGTTTTCGCATATAGCTAACAATAATTGTCTGCACCAAAAGGATAAACACATATGTTTTAGAGACCAGTTGAAAAAGGAAATTACATAGAGACCAGTTGAAAAAGGAAATTACATAGAGACCAGTTGAAAAAGGAAATTACATAGTGTTGTGGTTGATAACAGTTTGAAATGACTAAGATTGAGTAAAATAATGAAGTTTCCGATCTATAGTTTATTAGTGCAATGTGGGCTTCTTTTATGAAGTGATCAAATTTATTGATTAAAGAGGGAATGTCCTGCATAAATGCATAAAGAAAGTATTGTTCTCATACAAAAGCATGATTCTCAATTAAAAACACCCTATGATTTATATACTTATAGGTGTTCCAAAAATGAAAATAAAAAAGTAAAAGTTCTATCGCCAGTCTCTTCTACTTTCTCGAAGATAGCATGCCTTTAACACAACTGTTAGATAGTTATTGGTCGTTTGGTTGCTGGTTAAGAAGTAAATATTCATGTATTAAAATCAACATAACTAATACTATGTTTGGTAACATTTAGTTGTTGTTACAAAATTCAACATACCAAGTGTGTGTTTTTACCGGTTTACAATCTCACGTAACTAATACATGTATAAGTCATGAGGGAATCTATGTATAATCTTATGCACGGTGAAGATGGAATAACTAAACCCTGCATAATTAAACTCTCCATAACTAATCCCTTTATAACTAATCTTTGCATTTCTAATAATTTCATAACTTTAATCAAAAATCACACCACCCCTAATGTATATTAGTGGACTTAGTGTCCCATAATGGAAAAGGTGTATAATGTACAATGTAGAATATAAGTATACAGGGTTATACAATAGAGAACATATATTAATAATATATGCTCTCGGGTCATTATTACTCACATGGTATTAGAACGGGAAAAATAATCACTATGAAATTTACAAGTGAAATATGGAAGATCATCTCTATTTCCACTGGTGTTGAGAAAAAACTAACACCACCATAAGGTTCATCATCATCTGGCAATAAAAACCCAATCAAACCTCCCAACAGAAACTCTCATGCGCCGCCTAAAACTAGAGTTGCAGGGAATGCTTTTCTCCATGGTGACCTTGAGGAAGATGTTTTGTTGCTTGTGGGGGTGGGGGGGGGGAGTCTAGTAGTCTTGTATGTCGATAGCCCCACTGAAACAATCTCCTCAAGCCTAGTTTGAGAAGTTTTTTCTTTGTTGAAACTGGTAATTTAGAAGTTTGGCATGACTCATAGTGAAATTAATCATTGTGTTTTGTCAACATTCTGATCCAGATCTATGAATTTATTTGGTTATGTTCACGAAATTGTTATCACCGACATTGATCAAGATGGTATCACTAACTTTAGACAAAATCTCTTGACAGACTGAAGTATTTTCTAAGTATTGAGGTTGCTCAGTCCAGATTAGGTATTGCTATTTCACAATGAAAGTATTTCTTCGATAGTCTTGAGGAGATATGATGTAAACCCATTGACACACCTATATATCTGAATGCTAAATTCCTTCCAGGAAGGGGGGAGTCACTTAGTTATCCCAGAAGATATAGATGGTTGGTTGGTAAGTTGAATTATCTCATGGTGACTAGACCAAACATTTCTTCTCCTGAAAGTGTTGTAAGTCAGTCTATGGATTCTCCCTGGATAGTCATTGGAAAGCAGTAGTCCGCATTCTGCAACATGTTAAGTATGCTCTAGGCAAAGGAGTACTCTCCGAGGACCGAGGACATCTACAGATTGCTGGATATACGGAAGCTTATAGGGCAGGATCACCTTTTGATAGACATTCTACATCTACATATAAGGAGGTAATTTGGTGTCTTGGAAGAGTAAAAACAGAGAGTGGTTGCTCGATCTAGTGCAGAAGCATAATATCAACCAATGGGTGTAGCAATTTGTAAGCTAGTTTGGGTTAACAGTTGCCTAGTGAACTAAAATTTGGAGAAATCAGTTAGATGTAGTGGCAAGACTGTAACAGGAAAATAGTTTAATAAGCACACCACTGCAATAAAGCCATTCTAAGTAAAGATTAGAGGATGAAGCTACTAGTGGCAAGTTATAACTCAGACTTGGAGGAAGAATAGACCACCTGCATTGGGATCATCAATACTAGCATAAGAGCACCCAGAAGTGAAGCCAGACCTAGTTGCTGGTAAAGAAGAACCATGGCAATGACAATCCGAAATGGAGCTGACCATAAAACATGAAGCTGCTGGCATACTTGCTGAACAAATTAAGAATCACATTAGCCGTTATCCAACAAAGAGCAATTAACCTCCATGAAGAAACCACAATTTTTGCTAGTCATCTGTAATGCATGTAAATAGTAGCCATACAATCTTGTCTAAGATCCTACACTAGATACCCAAAAGCAAAAACTGCAACTAAAAGCCTTGGGTTACATTAATTGCTAATAAACAATTTGGAGGCATCTGTTTTATATTGTAGTCCATCATTACGGATGTTAAATAAAGCCAATATATCATTTTAATAGATTCTTCATAAGGAAAATATAATAACGTAGTCATAGATCATTGTAAGAGTAAGTTAAACATTGGAGATGTATGAGTATCGGATCACTGACTAGTTATTGAGACTAAACAAAGGGATTTTTTTTAATAACGTGTCACAAGCTTACTCTTTTTTTTTTAAAGTGGTAACTTTTTGTATTCCTCAGCATTAAGGGCTATGCTGGCCACCTCCAAAAACTGTTACAAGAAAGGAAGAAAAAAAAATCTAAAAGAAATACTTTTAGAGAACTTATGAAGTCCACTAATTGGAGCTCCTCTTCTATATCCTGTTCTTTACACCAAAAGCCTAGAGTAGTAATTACTTTCCATTTGAACTCCTCTTCTTTTTTTTTTTTTGTAAAGTTTTTGTAAAAACGAAGAATTAAATTCGATTTTCTCTCCTATTTACTACAGCGACGAAGAATATACCTTTGACTTGCATAAGGAACAATATTGAAATCATTGTTGAATAATATTTGGAAAAGAAAAAATGTATCATATCATACATCATACAACACTAAAAGTGGGAAGCTCCTAACTTCAAAGTTGTATTACGATTTTGCCCCTGTAATTAAATATCTAATTTGCAATAAAGAACATAGTTAGTAGGTGGTAATTGGGATCATATTAATGGTAAATTATAGAATTTATTTACACAACCTTTTCACCTCCTATATTATCTTTATTCCAAGCTAAAGATATAAATCAAACTTTCCGCATTTCATCTTCCATATATTTAACTGAAACTTATTACTCCATTAACCATTAGTTTAGGCAACTTATAATATTCATTAATACAAAAAAAACAGCAGACTTTAGTTGAATTAAATAATAAAATATAGATTAATTTAGAATATTAAATATATGGAAAGGAAGCCCAAAAACCATTGGGAATGAACTATATAATAGTTGGAAATGGTTTTCATTTTTCAAGAATGCTTTAGTACAATAGCAATTTCTTCAATTTTTCATTTTTGTAGTTTTTTTTTTCTATTTTGTTTTCTTGCTTTCCTTTCTTTTCCAACATCTTTTTTTTCAGGATAACATTTGAAATTCACAGAAAAGACATGATATTGTTACATCTGATAGTGCATGAAATATAAATAGAAAGGCATCAAAAAACTAAAGAACAAGTTTGTTGGAGAAGTGTTATATATATGGCTTGGGAGGGAGCAAAATCTGAAAGCCGGACTCAAGAAAAAAATCTGAACTTACTAAGATGTTATGTTATCAATTGTATGTACTTATCTATATCATATTTTATGAATTGAAATAATATGCGATAAATAGCTACCAACATAAAGTCAATCATATACAAGTTTTATAAAGTAGTAAGCGATAAACGTGCAACACACGTTCCCAGAAATTAGTATCATTTAAAATATTGAATAACAAAAATGAATTTCAATTCTTGAAACTTGTGAAAGTTGTAGAGAATGCTTGTACTACAAATGTGTTGGATATTTGTGATATTCCTAAATAGATAGCATAACATAACATGGGATATAAGGGAGTAATAGTTTCAATTTCAACATAGAACATTTAGTCGAATATGTAAATCTGAACTTATCTTTGCTGTCATTCATATTTTGCACCGCTATTATATGGTCCCACAATTAATTACTCGTAAACTGAACCTTTCTTTCATGCCTTATCTAAATTTTCTATCATGTGGCACCATTGTACACATTGAAAGGAGGGACGGAGACATAAGAGATTCTTGTTCCATGCATACCTGAAGTGCATTAGCATCTGTTGTGATCATATTTGTAATTTTTCCAGATGGAAACTGCTTACGGTCCTCAAGTGTTAATCTTACAGATTTACGGAATATGGCTGCGACCTTGACGCAAGAAAATATGACTTTTATTAAACCCGCCCGCAAGACTTCTAAAAACAGATTATGATGTGATCCTCTATACAACTAAAAGATAGAGAAAAATAAAGCTCAATATCGTTGGGCCATCAAGTTTACAAAATATGTACTCAATGAATAGGTAGTGTATACTTCATACTAATATACATATACTATACATACATACATATACAGATACATATCTTACATACCTATACATACATACATATACAGATACATATCTTACATACCTATACATATTTATACAAACCTATACATATAATATACATATATATAATCATCATAGTTAATAATCATTTAACATTTAAGATGACAAAAATAGCAGGAAAATAAGTACATTGACTAGGGTAATGTGTTTGCACCAAAGGTGGAAGGTGAATTGGCTTATCTTTTGTCTCCACAAAAATTATGATTGTCAAACAAAGTATACTAAAGTTTTGTTTTATGCAATACTTTTTTTACTCTGCGTTTACCAAAGAGCATAATTTTGTGTCGTGGGATGTCTTCATGGTGTTCATAGCCATATTGTCATTGTTGATGCAATGTGGGGAATTTAATCGTACACAAAAAAGAAGGGAATAAAAAGGAAATTGGTTATACCATGATTTATCTTGGCAGTGAAGTAAAGAATAAGGTAAAAAAAATATCATTGAAATCAATCATGTGGGCAGTGTGCTCAAGTGTATAGAATCATTTAAAAACATAAGAGACTGGAGGATAAATCCAAAAATAAGAATTGGACATGCACTGTAGAATTAAGAAAGACATTACCAGAGTTGATCTCATCCTGAAACCAACACGCATGACATTTTGAAAGTACTGAGCTTCACATAGTACTCCAAATGACTGGATCAAGTAAAAAAAACAATTGAGAAATTATATACATAAGAAGTTAGATTGTACAAAATTCTTTTAAGTATGCCAAGTTAATGGAATTCCCAAATATTCAAGATATTCAAGTTCTGAATTATCCAGTGGTGAGCAAAAAGAAAACCAGGTGATCACCAATACATAATTTAGATAGTATAACTTAGTTCAAGATTGTATGCTAAGCATCAAATAAGTTGTTTGGCTTCTACATAGTTGACTTGGGAATATCAAATGAATATATATATTTCCTTCCAGAACAATGAACAACAATAACAGCATACCCAGTATAATCCCATGAAGTGGAGTCTAGGAAATATATATATATATATTTCCTTCCAGAACAATGAACAACAATAACAGCATACCCAGTATAATCCCATGAAGTGGAGTCTAGGAAAGGTAGAGTGTACGCAAACCTTACCTCTACCTCAAAGATCCTCGGTGGATCTCAGTTGGATCAGCTTACAGAAACTCACAGAGGACACACACTCAACCAAGCTACTGGCCATGGAAAATGATCTGGAAAGTTAAGGTGCCCTTCAAGGTGGCCTGTTTTACTTGGCTCTTAGAAAAACAGGCTGTTCTCACACAGGATAACCATATGAAGAAGGGCCTCCATTTGTGCTCCAGATGCCTTTTTTTTGTAAATGTGATGCAGAGACAATAAATCATCTCTTTTTACATTGTAAGGAAACAGTGAAACTTTGGCAGATTTTCATCAATATAAGGGGCATCAGTTGGTCTATGCCGAAGCTTGCCATGTTGAAATCGGGATGGAAATCAGGGCACAGGGAGAGATGGAAGATTGTCCCAGCCTGCATTTGGTGGACTATTTGGTTGGAAAGGACTCAGAGATGTTTTCAGAACAAGAGTTGCTCTATGGAGAAGATGAAGCTGAATTGTTTAGCTCTTTTCTATTTTTGGTGTAAACATGCATATCCTCATGAAGATGAGGATATCCCTAGTATCTTAGAATACTCTATGAGGTCATAGGAAAACAGCAACACTTTTGTATTTCTGATTGTAATTATTACTGGAATACGTCCTGAGTATTCCTTTATTTATAATACAAGTTACCTTTTCTCAAAAAAATAGACCCTCGGCTCAAGAAAAATCGTCCAAAGCAGTCCAAAAAATAAGCAACAGGTGCACAGGAAATAGAAGATAGTAACAATAACAGCAAATAGTAACTGGACCCTAACTACAACAAAATAATGTGGTAGTTGAAATACAACAAACAACAAATAATAACAGAAATTGAAGGCAAGAAACTACCCAGGGAATACTACAACTACTAGTATAGACGGATAACAAGACAACAAACTGCTACCTACTAAGCTTCTATCCTAATGTGCATCCTCCTATCTAGGGTCATGTCCTCAGTAAGCTGAAACTGCATCATGTCTTGTCTAATCACTTCTCCCCAACACTTCTTCGATCTACTTCTACCTCTCCTGAAACTATCCATAGCTAGTCTCTCACACTTCCGCACTAGGGCATCCGAACATCTCCTCTTCACATGTCCGAACCATCTCAGTCTCGCTTTCTGCATCTTGTCCTCCACCAATGCCACTAACCTTTTTTTCGGATATCTAGCATCCTCATTTCTGCAACTTTAAATTTCTGAACGTGAGAGTTCTGGACCATCGAACACTCCGCCTCATACAACATAGTTGGTCTAACTACCACTTTGTAGAATTTTTCTTTAAGTTTTGGTGACACCTTCTAATCACACAAGACTCCCAATGCAAGCCTCCATTTCATCCATTCTGCACCAATACGATGGGTGACATACTCGTCAATTTCCCTATTTTCTTGGATAATAAGGCTCAAGACACTTGAAGCTTCTTCTCTTTTGGATGACCTATGTATTGAGTCTACTTATACACTAGTCGCATGTGCTACGTCAAGTATTTTGTTTTGGTCCTGCTTAACCTAAAGCCTTTAAACTCCAAGGTTTATCTCTAAACGTCTAGCTTAGCATTAACTCCGTCGCGAGTTGCATCAATCAAAACTATGTCATCTGCAAATAGCTTACACCATGGCACCTTACCTTGAATTTGACACATTAATGTATCCATCATCAAGGTAAATAAAAACAAGCTAAGGATTGATCCCTGGTACAACCCCATCAAAACTGGGAAGTGCCGACTATCCTCTCACTATCCTTACCCAGGTCTTGGCTCCATCATACATGTCCTTGATCGCCCTAGTATAGTCCACAAGTATACCCCTAGCGTCCAAACATCTCCATAGAACCTCCCTTGGGACTTTGTCATAAGTCTTTTCCAGGTCGATGAACACCATGGGTAAGTCCTTCCTCTCACTGTACTGCTCTACCAGTGTCCTTACCAAACCAAAGAATCATATTAAGATAGCACCCAAACGTCATGCTTGATTTCAGCAGTACAGAGCCATGCATATTGGCCCACTATTGTTTTCACAAGGAAGAAGATTTCTATTATAGGGAATAATTCAGTGTGGGAAGTTACATTTAAGACATGAGAAATATCACCAATCTCATTAGAGATTAAGGTTCTCTGTTGGTATAAAACCACAGCCTTATGATCTAATATTTCTACTCTATCCCATGCTAAAGGAAAGATCTCTTGAAATAGACAATGTTGTTTACTACAACCTAATAGTGAAGCATCAGGTAGATAACCACTACCATCAACACAAGCGCGAACCTGTGTTGCTCAGACTCTCCTAAAATGATGTCGCACCTATGTCGGATACTAGTTTGGAAGAATCAAACACGCACCCGTCAACATTTTTAAAGAGTTCGAGCAACATAGCAGCGAACAACCACTATCATCAACAACCTTAACAGCCAACCACTCTCGTTCCACCAACCACCTCCACCATGAACATGCACTGCATAATGACCATTGACAACCACCAACCCTACTAATCACCATCTCGAACAATCTCCACTTCAACTGGCAACCACCACCACCAACCATGTTCACCACCACAACCAACCATGTATACCACCACCAACCACCTCAACAACCTTGGGACAACCACCAACACTACTAATCACCATCTCCAACAATCTCCACTTCAACTAGCAACCACCACCACCAACCATGTTCACCACCACAACCAACCATGTATACCACCACCAACCACCTCAACAACCTTGGGAGGTAAAGAGGTTGTTTACGATAGACCTCGGCTCAAGAAAAAAATAGGAGTGAAGCAACCAAGGCAAAAATACTAAACAATGCAAGAAAGCTTATGATTATGTGAACTAAAATTTACTCATTTTCTAGCCCATATCAAACAGTCCTAGTTTGGTTTGAGGCGATCTTTTGGGCCACACATTGATATGATGAAGTCTAAATTACTCTCAATAAGGAAGGTTCATAATGGGCACAATTCATACTATATCCTTTAATGTCACAGTGCTTCAGTCTCAACAAAATATTTGGTAACGTTGGAAATATTCAAATTAAAACAATAGTTAACATACTTGAGAAGAGACTAGGAGGATAGAGCAAGCAATATGTATTTAAATTGGGGCTCTGATGAAGTAATTTTTCAACCAATCCTATCAATTACCTTCCATTAGTGGCCAAGAAACCAGAGAATTTTAGAAAAATTTTACCATGGTAGAGGCACAACCAACAATAGTTATGTGAAGCTCCATTCTCTTTTTGACACTTGGATGGTGGGCCATTTTTCTTACTTTTTACATGTTATTCACCATTTCTCTTCCACTTAACTTTCTTTTCTTTTCTTTTTTTTTTAATTTTCTTTTACTTCTAACAAATATCTAATTCTCAAATACACAATTAAATAATTAATACATTTGATTAAAAAAATATATAGATGTTTTTTCTGTTAAAATAATTGAAACACTTTTAGAACTGTTAACTTTAAAAATAAGCTTATTGTTCAATATTTTTTAACAAAATCAAATTAATTCAAAATATAAACTAATTCACTTTAGCGTATAAACTGATTAGATAAGATTAATTTTAATTAATATAAATTATTTACATAGATGTCAAAATAAAAATGACAACTGGACAGAACAATGTCGATATGACAGATTCATAAGCGATTTTAAAAATTTACACAAGTTGGTTCACATTCACCTACAATATATTTTTTATCAGCGTTTTTCTATTAAGTATTTTTAAAAATTGTAACTAAAAATAAAAAAAATTGATAATCCTGTTAAGAAAATGACTGCAGATATATGAACTAAAACAGAACAAAAAAAGCTATGGAATAATAAATCTGAATTAATTTGATTTTTTTTAAATGCTAGTAGTTGAGAAGACACTGAATTTTTTTAGTTATTTTGATATTATTAAAAACGGTGAATAATAAGATTATTTTTATTATTTAGTCAAAAAAATGTTTTCAGTTATCTAACAAAAAAAATGTTTATTAATATTTTTATTAATTATATCAACAGCTTAACTATGTATTTGAGAGTTGGATATTTATTGGGAATAAAAAGAATAAGAAAATGAAAGAAAAGAGGAGTGAGTGGAAGAGAGATGATAAAAGAAAAGTACAAAATGGGCCCACTATCCAAGTGTCAAATAAACAATGGAGCCTCACACAACTATTGTTTGTTGTGCCTCTGCCATTTCAAAATTTTTCGAGAATTTTGTTTATTTATTTTGATAACCATGGTGTCCAGGCCAGCTTTTGTGCACCTTGACTAATTCCACGGGATATACCTTCCACCTCTCACAATACTAGGTAACTCTATCCACGAGGCAAGGACAGATGGGAAGAAATCACCTAGTGTTTTTGTCTTTGCTGGGATTTGAACCTAACTGGAGAAATTAATGAGTGAACTCTACAGGAAGGGGGCAATGGAGCTCGTTTACCTTGTGTGTGCCTGCTTATTTGCAGATTATCCTTGTTCAATCAAGCCCCATTGCATATGCGGTTGTCAAAGTTTGCTCATGAAGATGCTTTTATTTTTTTGCCAGAATAGCAAATCAGGGATGTCTCAAAAATGGAAGGTTATTAGAGGAAGCCAAAAGTTCACATGGGGTGAGGAAGAAAAGGACAGAAGAAGTCCATAAAACTCATGGGTTATGTAGTTAACGAACACTAATCATATCCATTTCTGGTTAGATCTGTGGTATGGTGTTTCACACAAAAGATGCAGTCATATTCCACTGCCACCTGACCTTTTATATGTGATCATTCAGGAATGGTTTGAAATACATGTTTTAGAAACTTCCTCAGTGATAGGAGTATGAAGAAGCTGCTGAATTGTCTGAAGACATACAATCAAACACATTTTAAGATGAACAAAAAAGGTTGCTTTTGAAAAAATTGAGTAAAGGGGTACTTTCTGTCAAATCGTTCTACAGGTATCTTTACAGAGGAGACAGGAGTGTTTTCCAGATGCCCATTGAGAAGGAAAAAAGGGAGGCCTCTTCTTTTTCTTTTTCTTTTTCTTTTTCTTTTTCTTTTTGGTTGTGTATGACCAAAAGTGCAGTAATAATTTCTGGCAACTTTTGGAAAAGAAAGTCAATTTATGTGAGTTGCACTTATCTGCAAAAGACAATATTGTGGCCTGTCTACTCCTTACACTGCCCTTTTCGTGCTGAACTATGATCTTTTGCTATTCTGTTGTGTTCATGGCATTAGCGAAGACAAGAGCAGACTCTGGCAAATTGGAAGCTACAAAAGATTAAGGGAAGCAGACAAGAAGTGAATCCACTATGTCATTCTAGGTCAACACAGATTGACAATAGACGAGCATTAAGTAAATCAAGATCTATCCTACAGCATAACTTAGTCCTTTATTTTATTTTATGTTTTGATAACTATTTGAATTCTCCATCGATCTTCTAAGCTCCATGCTAAATCATACACATAGTAATTTGGTACACCTTCTTGGTGCTATATAGTGAAAGCAATGAAATATATGCTTTTAATGTGATGAAGATTGAATCTTACCACCCCAACAAAAATCAGAAAAGCATATAAGTGGCCAATCCAAGCTGGATCACCGCATTCCAAAGACTGTAAGCAATATCAAGTTGATAATGAGGAGATATAATATCAGAAAACCCAAAAGAGTGCACTACTTCCATGCATAATATGAAAAGCAAAACAACTATGGCATACCAGAAACAGGAAGGTAACAGCTCTAAGAGGAGGAAACATAAACGGGATTAGTCTCTCCTATAGGCTCTCTATCACAAATTTCTTATATTTAATATTTTTAGCATCACTTATGCTTGTCTATATCTAGTGAAGACACAGTAGATTGAATCTCAATATTAAGATAAGATGGTCATTAAACAAATCCACCACTAAACAAAATGCACTCTCTTCCATAATATCATAGGCAAATCCACAATTTGAACTTTCGGGAATACCACAGCCTATTTGTTTTATAAGGTTCAAAATCAGTATGTGTAATTGTTTTATATTTTTTAGTACATATATGAAGTCTGAGACAAAGCTATTGGGTTTGGATGAACCCGTAACAGTTACACTACATCTGGCCCAGTATATTATGTTCTTTAATTTGTAATTACACCATTGTCCCAGTTGAGTGTGACCATCTCATCTAAAAGCTTAAGCTGTTAGAGAGAGCACACTTTTATTAGTTAATTATATTCTCAACACGCCCCTCACGTGCGGGCCTGATTCTTTTTCATGGGCCAAACACGTGAAAATTCTTTTTGATATGGGTGGCGGTGAGATTCGATCCCAGGACCTTTGTCTGCTTTGATACCAAGTTGAAGTGTGTGACCATCTCATCTAAAAGCTTAAGTTGTTATAGAGACCACACTTTTATTAGTTAATTATATTCTCAACAGTCCCATTTGAAATTCTTTTATTGAGCTTCAACTTAACTTGAATATAGATTTGAAGATTATGTGCATATTATATTAGCAGTGGTTGAAAAACATTGAGAAGTAAAGATTGATAAGATGATCAATATAACATGTTAGACTAGTTAGATTCCCTCATTGAGAATGTATCACAAGTGTACACTTTTGTATTCCTTATTAATCAGTCATCCTCATATATTAACTTTTTTCATACTTGTTACTTGTCAAACAACATAACAATATTCACAAAATAAGAATCAGCAACTTTTCTTATGTGTGTGTGTACTAATTATGAGAACATTGCAAGTTTAAATGCACAAAACACCAGATTAGAGGAGATCAAAGTAAACAAAATCCCAACAACCAAAAGTTACCTCTAAGAGACGATTAAGTAGTAGTGGTCCCACAAACTGACAAAGATCACTACCAACCTGAAAATTAGAATAGGAAAACAAAATATTCACAAGGAATTTAAAAATCAGAAATGGTAGAGGATTAAAAGATGACTCAATTAAAGAATTACAGATCCAAACGGGAAAATGTTAGCCTAAAATATCTTGTCATGGTGATAGAAGTAACCAGAGAGAAGATTTCAGCATGCATTTTTAAAATGGAGTGATGGAAAGGAACCTGAATGTCAGGATGAATTCAAAACAGGGAAGAAAGAAAATCAGTTATCAGAGAAAAAAGTATCTTCCCTTTTACTATATTGCCCACTGCATCTCCAGTTAAAAACAATTAGAACCATTTGATTAGTTCTGTTATCACATTTTATCTTTACCCTTAACGTTGACAGTCATCTCCCTGAATACACAATACTCTATCTTGTCAGATTTCTTTATAGCTACCCTGCTGGTTTTATATTTGAAAAGGGAGCTTTGTAAGACTCCATGAATTCAAACCATGAAAACCATACAAAACCGGAGCATGGGGACCACCAATGTAAGACCGTGAATTTGAACCTTGAAACCACACCAAAAGAGGATGGTGGGGACCACCCAATGGTTATGAGGTCAAAAGTAATTAAACGGACTAGGAAGAGTGTAAAAGTACTTTGCAACTAAGGATGAAAACCCAAAACGATTTAAAAGTGTGACATCGACGATTAGAAATAATATTTTTGTGTGTCAAAGGAGGCTACAGACTGGTACCATATCAAATGGGAATGATAACAAGAGTAGGTGTGCTGGAAGTAAATTAAGGTCTAAGGGGAGCTCTAGCACAAGGTCGATCAGAAGCTATGCCGCGGATTAAGTTTTCGAATGAGCTGGCACAAGGTCCAACTTCTAACAAGCATATCTTCCAGTGTATAAAGTTTTATGTGGTGAATTACCTATCCAATTAAAGGTCTTTGAGTCTACTTTCCAATTCAACAAACTGTTCATCAATCTAAGTTTTGTACATAATTATATGTACATTTACTGAAGTGCATTCGGAATGGCCTGTCGCGAGCATGGTAAAACTTCACGAAGTCGATTTTTTTCTTTCAGTGTTGGCGCACCATGCCATGCCTCACGACAGGCCAAAAATCTACCTATTTCTTCCATTTCAAGGGCTATGAAGTAAGAGAAAGAGGGAATAGACTTATATTCTCAATGTTTCCAGTTTAATAAACCTTTAGATGTCTCTTACGATATCCTACTATCTGTGTATTGACAAAATCAATGATTTTACTTAAAAGTTTACATGATGACCCAAGATTTTTCCTTCTTACATTATGACCCATGAAATTATGCTAAAGGGATATAATAAGCCAGAACAGCCATATTATTTACTGTTAATGAAAAAGGGGCCAATGAGCCATATATGTTATCAAATGTTTAGGGAGTACTACTTGGTTAGCCGAAAAGGTGTTAATCTACGTCTAAAGCGTTCGAAACTACGTAGGACAAGGTCGTACTATTGGTGCGGGGAGATACCTTAATGTTACCCCAAAGAGGGTTTTATGATATAGATCCAATGGTAGAAAAAGTTATGAATGTCTAGTCATCCCGGCAAGGTGGGATGGCATAGCAGATCGGGCCGAGATCAGACCCCATATATATTACATTGTGGTGTCGATGACTAGATAACTCCCACTACAATTACTTTTATTCATTTATGTTTATTGAATCTTATTTTGATGATAAAGGTTCTTGTAGTTGTCATGATACACGTATAGAAATATGGTATGTCCTTTCCTTCAATATGCCCTCACATTCCTTTACTATGTTGATTATGCTTTATCATACAAGTATTATTCAACGGTTCTCGCATCCCTTTTGTTGGGGATGCTGCATTTCATTATGCAGGTTTCAAGACTTTGGGTAACAAGATTCCACATTAGGCATCTCTCTCACCTTCAACTGCTATTGGTGAGCCTCATTCATCATCTGGGGTATTTGTCATGTCATATGTATATTTACCTATTTTGGGTACGTTAGAGCCTTGTCCTAACACTTTTACTATTGATGTTACGTCTTAGAGGCTTCGTAGACTAAACTAATCATGCCATGTACTGTGTATACATATATACATACATATATATATATATCTATATATTGGGTTGTACAGAGGATCGGGCGTCTTTTGTAGAGAACCATGTTGTGTTGTAGGTTCTTTACTTTTTGGTCTCTCAAAGTAACTTTTAACATCTGGTGGAAAAACTAAACATTAAAGGAAAAGCTAACTAGATTTTATGACAATCCAGGGAATAAGTACATTACTTTGAAGAGACCTCCATACCAGAACCTGCAGAAAATTGCAGAGAGATATAAGAGAACACGCAGAGGAGGAAAAAGAAGCACGGATATAGTTTCCTCTCACAAAATAGGCAAAAGAAGACTGTTGGGAATAGAATGTGGAAAAAATCATACCTGCCTCCAAGACTGCAATTCAAAGCACGTAGAAGCCATGGTTTTTTCCTCTGAGATTCTTCAGCCCAACATCTTTGGAATCTAAAAGAGTTGAAATGCATAAATTGTGACAACGCTTTCTTACAGCTCATTATGCAAATATTGAGGGAGAAAGAATCACCGATTACAACCTTGCACTCAATGTCTCTGTCTTATCCCATGAGTCTAACTTCCAAACATCCTTTTCAGTGATTGGTCTGTTATAGCCTTGTCGCAAGAGGGGAGTTATCCATCCAAAAGATACCCCTACCACAGTTAAGCAAGTCCAATTATCATTTAGCTATTGAAAAAAGATAGTTCAATGTCCCACAGGACCTGCCAGTTTTAATGAAAAGTCATAAGAAAATTTGATTCAAGTTCATTAAATAGAGAAGATAAAGTCATTGTATTCTGAAAGAATGAACAAGAGATGTATGCAAAGTCCATCAGTGCAAATCATTCATGTTAGAATCCTAGGAATATTCTATAGCATATATGTAAATATAGTAGGTAGCTTGATTTACTCCTAGATTTACTCTAGCTTGATTTGTATTGATTTGTATTCAGTAGGTATTGATTTCTTTTCCTTTTTAGGACATGTATACTTAGCTATTTAAACCCCAATAGCTTGTGGGAATAATCAAGCTGAGTTCTCTCTCAAACTCTTGTCCTCTCACATGGTATCAGAGCTTTCTTTAGTGAGAAAACAAGAATAATAAGAGAACAAAATTGCTAAGAATTTTTTTCCCAGCAAAACCTCCACTGTTCTGCGACTCCTACACTCTCCAGGGGTATTGTGCATATACCAATACTATCATTACGATCAGGATCCTCGCAGCTTGTGGTGTTTTTCAGAACTTTTTCCGGCAAGACAGCAAGCAGTTCTTCAATTTTCCAGATCTGTTATTCAGTTTTTTTTTTTCCAGAATCTACTTTATTTTTTAACACTGATAGATCTGTTTTTCATGTCTCTCGGATTCGATATGTTTAGCACTAAATCTGTGAGCTCCACCAACCCAAACTATGGCATCACCACAAAACCTTTGACAGGTAGTGCAAACTATTTATCTTGGTCCTTCTCTGTTCAATTATGGTGAAAGGCAAGGATATTACTGAAAAAGATAGGGGCAAATGGGAGAAGATTGATGCTCAATTGTGTAGTCTGTTATGAAAATCTATTGATTCAAAGTTGATGCCATTGTTTCTACCATTCCAAACTTGCTTCTTAGTTTGGGAAAAGGCTCGTGGGCTATACACAAATGGCATATCCCGCTTTTATAATGTGATTTCTTGGTTGACTAACCTTAAAAAGCAGGACTCGGATATGTCAACTTATCTTGGACAAGTTCAGGGGGTTATGGAAGAATTTAATGAGTTAATGCCCGCTACTCCAAGTGTTGAAAAGCAATTAGAGCAGCGTCAGAAGATGTTTCTAGTTGTTACACTTGCTGGCCTTCCATCTGATCTTGATTCAGTGCGAGATCAAATTTTGGCTAGCTCTACTGTTCCTGTTGTGGATAACCTGTTTGCTACGACAAGCTGCACCACCTATGTCGTCTAGTCATCTAGTGCCACCTGCAGATTCTTCTGTCCTAGCATCTCAGACTGCATTTCAGACCGAAAATCGGCATGGAGGCCGGCATGGGAAACAACGACCAAGATGTGGTTATTGTAACAAATTGGGTCATACCCGTGATGTGTGCTACTCTCTACATGGTAAACCAAAGAATGCTCATGTTGCTCAAACTGAATACACTGGTAATCCCACAAATCAATTGTTTTCTTTGTTTGAGGTAGAATACAATGACTTTCTTTAGTATCAGGCGAGTAAGCAGACATCTTCATCAATAGCGTCCGTTGCCCAAGTTGGTAATCTTGTTAATCCCGTTGCTTGTATCTCACAGACTTGGCCCTTGGGTTATGGACTCAGTGTTTCTGACCACATTTTTGGTAACAAATCTTTATTGTCTAATATTACTTACTCTCAGTCCCTTCCCACAGTTACATTAGCTAATGGTTCTCAGACCATGGCAGCCGGAGTCGGTCGAGCCAATCCTTTACCTTCCTTGACTTTAAATAATGTTCTTTTTGTCCCTGGTTGTCCCTTTAGCCTCTTGCCAATAAGTCGTTTGGCTAAGGCTTGACATTGTTTTGTCTCATTTTTGAGTGACTTCTTTGTCATACATGACCTCACTACTGGAAGGATGATTGGAGAAGGGCATGAGTCAGATGGACTTTATTATCTCAATTCTCACAAATCCACTACAGTTTGTTTTCAATCTCAGACTCTCCAGATTTAATCCACAGAGGATTGGGACACCCTAGTTTATCCAAACTTCAAAAGATGGTCCCTAGCTTGTCCAAATTGTCTAAGTTAGATTGTGAGTCATGTCAATTGGGGAAACACACCCGAGCTACTATTCCACGTAGTCCTAATAATCGTGCAGAGTCTCTTTTTCATTTAGTTCATTCTGATATTTGGGGTCCTAGTAGAGTCAATTCCACATTGGATTTTAAGTATTTTGTTACTTTCATTGATGATTACTCAAGGTGCACTTGGATGTTCTTAATGAAACATCGTTCTGAATTATTTTCCATATTTCAAAATTTATGTGCTGAAATAAAAAACCAGTTCGGTGTTTCTATTCGCACTTTTCGTAGTGATAATGCACGTGAATATTTATCATCTCAATTTAAACAATTTATGTCTTCCCATGGAATTCTTCATCAGACATCATGTCCTTACACTGCACAACAAAATGGGATTGCAGAGAGAAAAAATAGGCATATTGTTGAGACTGCACGCACTCTTCTCATACAAGCAAATGTACCATTGCGATTTTGGGGGGATGCAGTGCTCACCTCTTGTTATTTGATTAACCATATGCCTTCCTCTGCTATTCATAATGAGGTACCGCACTCTGTTTTGTTTCCCAAGTCAACCTTATTCTCTCTTCCACCACGCGTCTTTGGGAGCACATGCTTTTTCCATATACTCACTCAAGGAAAAGACAAATTCGCTCCCCGTGCTCTTAAATGTGTCTTTCTCGGTTATTCAAGGGTACAGAAAGGATATCGATGCTTCTTACCTGACCTCCAGCGATACCTTATGTCAGCTGATGTTACTTTTTTTGAAGGTCAGACCTACTTTACATCCTCTTTTGCTAAACAATTAGACATTTCTAAGGTTCTACCAATTCCATCTTTTGGGGATTCCACCATAGTTTATCCTTCCACATCATCTCCTATGACTCCATCTTCCTCCTCTACACCACCACTATTAACCTATCATCGTCGTCCGTGCCCAGATTATTCACGCCCTCCACCAGAATCCTTGCCTGCTGAGGACTTGTCTACACAGAATCCTTCCATCGCCACTCGAAAAGGTAATCGCTCTACTCGTAACCCTCATCCTATCTATACTTGTTTGAGCTATTCTGCCTTTTTATCATCATTATCATCTATCTCTATTCCTAAGACTACAGGTGAAGCTCTTTCTCATCCAGGCTAGCAACAAGCTATGATTGAAGAGATGTCTAAGACTACAAGTGAAGCTCTTTCTCATCCAGGCTAGCAACAAGCTATGATTGAAGAGATGTCTGCCTTACACTCTAGTGGTACTTGGGAGCTTGTTCCTCTACCTCCAGTTTATCTACAATTGGTTGTCCCCGATGGACAGATTGATCGCCTAAAAGCTCGACTAGTGGCCAAGGGTTATACACAGATTTTTGGTCTCGACTATGGTGATACTTTCTCTCCTGTGGCCAAGATTGTTTCAGTCCGTCTCTTTTTATCCATGGCCGCGGTTCGTCATTGGCCTCTCTACCAGTTGGATATAAAAAATGCCTTTCTTCATGGAGATCTTGAAGATGAGGTATATATGGAGCAACCACCTGGTTTTGTTGCTCAGGGGGAGTCTAGTAACATGGTGTGTAGACTACGACAAGCACTTTATGGCCTGAAGCAGTCTCCTCGAGCATGGTTATTCAGGAGTTCGGCATGGTACGAAGTGAAGCTGATCATTCTGTGTTCTATTGTCACTCTGCTCCAGGTTTGTGCATGTATTTGGTAGTGTATGTTGATGACATAGTTATCACAGGCAATGATGATGAGGGAATTACCAAATTGAAACATCACCTTTTCCAGCACTTTCAGACTAAGGATCTTGGTCGATTGAAGTACTTCTTGGGCATTGAGGTTGCTCAATCCAAATCAGGAATTGCCATTTCACAAAGGAAGTATGCACTTGATATTCTTGAAGAGACAGGGATGACAGATTGTAGGCCTATTGATTCTCCAATGGATTCAAATGTTAATCTCCTACCAGGTCAGGGAGAGCCTCTTAGCGATCCAAGAAGATATAGAAGGCTGGTAGGAAAGTTGAATCATCTCACAGTGACTCGACCTGATATTACCTTCCCGATTAGTGTCGAAAGTCAGTTCTTGAATTCTCCTTGTGATAGTCATTGGAATGCAGTTATTTCGCATTCTTCGATACATAAATCTGCTCCAGGGAAAGGACTACTTTACGAAGACCGAGGACATGAGAAAATTGTTGGATATTCAGATGCAGATTGGGCAGGGTCACCCCTGACAGACGATCCACTTCCGAATATTGTGTTCTAGTTGGGAAAAATTTGGTTTCTTGAAAAAGTAAGAAACAAAATGTGGTTGCTAGATCTAGTGCAGAAGAGGAATATCGAGCTATGGCAGTGGCAACATGTGAACTCATATGGATCAAGCAACTACTGAAGGAGTTGAAATTTGGAGATACTAAAGGAATGGAACTTGTGTGCGATAATCAAGCTGCACTTCACATTGCATCGAATCCAGTATTTCACGAGAGGACCAAACACATAGAGATTGATTGTCATTTTGTTAGAGAAAAGGTACTTTCAGGAGACATAGTCACAAGGTTCGTGAGGTCAAGTGATCAGTTTGCAGACATATTCACCAAGTCCCTAGCTGGTCCCAAAACAAGTTATATATGTAACAAGCTTGGTACATATAATTTGTATGCACCAGCTTGAGGGGGAGTGTTAGAATCCTAGGAATATTCTATAGCATATATGTAAATATAGTAGGTAGCTTGATTTACTCCTAGATTTACTCTAGCTTGATTTGTGTTGATTTGTATTGATTAGATATTGATTTCTTTTCCTTTTTAGGACATGTATACTTAGCTATTTAAACCCCAATAGCTTGTGGGAATAATCAAGCTGAGTTCTCTCTCAAACTCTTGTCTTCTCACAATTCATATTGTTTCTATAAACATTCTTATAGTACAACAAACCAAATGAAAGTATGAAACCATTTCAGGATTAAGTGGCCAGGGTTAAAATTAATAAGCAGAATCCACTGACTTGACAAAATGCTTGCATATCTCTCGGGGCAAATATGGTCTTCTCCAAGGATTGTTTCATCATTTTTATCATCAATGGACTCACTCCTTAATGGAACATAGCCAGGGAAAGGATTCAAATGAGGAAGATGGACAAGAAGCAGGGCCCCAAATACAATCTGCATAAAACATTTCAGATTTTGTAGTTCAATCTCTAATGGAACAAAATGTAGGTAGTTAAGATATAAATTTGGGTTTGTACTGTTAAGTTCTGTGAAACTCAAACATACATCTGTTAGTTTTCCATGCATTTCAGAATAAAAGATAAACTTGGTTACCAGAATTTTGTTCCAACTGCCGCCTGATACAAGGCACAATTTCCTCTAAAACCAATATGGTTAATATTCTCCGATTCTTCAACTATGTAAATTAACTTTACAACTGATCAAACTACTAGAATGTAATCTTACATAAACTGATATTCAGGGCACAATATATTACAGTCAAGAAATACTTCTAGACCTCATGAAAAATCAATATATCCTTTCATCAATATAAATCAGCTCTAATCCTGGGTAAATTCCCTTGAAGAAATATATGACTAATTAATTTTTTAAAGCTAGAAAAACATGCAAAAATGCACCCACTAAAAGCTAACAGATGATAAGGACATGATAAGTACCTGACAGATGACTGAACTGTAATAGATGTACAGTGTAAACCTGCACAATTTAGTAAAAGCTATGAGTAAAGTACTGATTCCTTAGATAGCATAAGTCCACATATAGAAAAGAATCTTTCGAGGCAATCAAAAAGGTTTTCTTATAAATCTACTGAGTGAATGAAAACAAGTTGCGACTTGAGATTACAAATCCTCCAGTACAGAGAACAGTTTAATTCTTATAAAAAAGGTTTTCTTATAGATCTACGGAATGAATGTAATTAGGAAAACAATTAGGGTGGTGGAGATGAGGGTTAGAAGGGGTGTGTCTATTACGAGAACCAATTTGGATTCATGTTGTGGCATTCAACTACAAAAGTCATTCATCTCATAAGGAGGTGGTGGAGCAAAATACAAAGAGGAAGAGAGACTTACACATGTTGTTCATTGACCTAGAAAAAACATACGACAAAGTCTCTAGGGGGTTCTATGAAGATGTTTGGGGGCTAGAAGTGTATTGTAGCTTACGTAAGGGTGATTAAGGACATATACAATGGAGCCAAGACACGGGTGAGGATTGAAGAGGAAACTCGGAGCACTTCCCAGTCGTCATAATGTTGCACCAGGGATCAACTCTTAGCCTCTTTTTATTCATCTTGGTGATGGTTGAACTAACGCAGCGTAACCAAATGGAGGTACTATGGTGTATGGTTGTATGCTATTTGCGAATGACATAGTATTGATTGACAAGACACACAGCGGGAGTTAACAATAAGCTGGAGGTTTGGAGATAGAACCTGAAGTCTAAAGGGTTCAGGTTGAGAAGGACTAAGACAGAGTACGTAGAGTGTAGTGACGTAACTCATGTGAGGATCGAGACTCACGCCATCTCCAAGAGAGGAAGTTTCAAGTATCTTAGGTGTACGATCCAAGGTAATGGTGAGATCGACGAGGACGTTTCATATTGTACTAGAGGGAGGGATGAATGGAGGTTTGCGGTGTTTTCTGAGATAAGAATGTGCAACCAAGACTTAAAGATAAGTTTTATAAAGTGATGTTAGACCAACTCTGTTGTATGAGGTGAAGTGTTGGCCGGTCAAGAACTCACACATCCAGAAGATGAAAGTAGAGGAAATGAGGAAGTTAAGACGGATGTGTGGACATACTATGAGGTATAGGATAAGGAACAAGGATATTCAGGACAAGGTGGAAGTGACCTCCATGGTGGACAAGATAAGGAAAGTGAGGCTGAGATGATTAGGGCATGTGAAGAGGAAATGTGTAGACGCCCTAGTGAGAATGTGTGAGAGGTTGGCTATTGTAGGTATGAGAAGAGGTAAAGGTAGGCCCAAGAAGTATTGAGGAGAAACATGTAGTTCATCACTGAGGACATAACCTTAGATAGGAGGATATGGAAGTAAGGTTTGTAAGTAGACTTGGGCTATCTAGTTTACCTTATTAGTAGTCTTAGTACTATTCTCCTATTTTCTTATTCTTCGATTGTATTGCTACCTGTTGTTTTCTTTGCTTCGGTTATCGTATTATTTATTGTTTCTAATGTTTTTTTCTCCATAAACCTTTTACTGTATTTTCTTTTCATACACATTGTGATATGCTTTACTTGAGCTGAGGGTCTATCGGAAACAGCCTCTCTACCTCCATAGATAGGAGTGTGTACACACCACCCTCCCTATACCCCACATGTCGGATTTCACTGGGTATGTCGTTGTAATAAGACCATTACTGATTTTCCTTTCCTTTTTAGGATATGTACTGAATGAATGTGATCCAGAGTTCCTCTCAATTTTCTCACATAATATCAGAGCCTATATGAATATTGCGCATTTACCAGTGACTTGTGGAAGACAATGTCATTGCCACGCATTTTTCCGGTAAACTGAGAACTTGTCCCAGTATTCTCTGGCAGCTGGCAGCAGCTAACTTTCTTTTTGTTGGTGATGTGAAATATCCAGCACCAACACTAGACCCAGTATCCTCTGGCAAGTAAAACCCAACAACCCACGATGAAAACAGAGATCCCACGCATCTATTTGCGCCAATCAGATCCCAGTTTTTCTGTCGATAGATTCTTCACACACCGAGCGTGTGTGCCACTTCTGGATTTGTTTCGGCGAGGAAACTTGGTTCTCTCCTCATTCTGACTCAACTCATCAGAGATTTTGCAGGCATGTACAATTCAGAAGTTTAAATTCGTGCCAAGGCTCCAAAAAGACACCTAGCTTGTTTTATTGTTTTCTTACCATCTGATTTCTCAATTGCTGCTTCCTAGAATATAATGCCAAGGGTTTCACATGTTTCAGCTCTTTCTAGTTTTTTCCTCCAGAGAACTATCTGACTAGATGCAGAGTTCTCTTGTATATACAGGATCTCTTTTTCATACCATGAGATTCATCTCCTGACTCCTGAGTGTTTTTTTCTTTTTAAGTCCGGTGTGCAACCCTTGTTTGCTCTTAGGGTAAGATTGGTGGAGAGTTTTGTTGATTGCTCAAACTCATTAAGCCTTTGAAATTGTATGGGATCCTTCGTATTTTACTTCTTACTGCCACTTTCATTAATTTTTTTTTGAGAATGGTAATAGTTAATCTATATATCCACTGGTATACTACATCAAAATATGTAGTCCCCCTTCTAAAGTATTACAACTTACATCTTGAACATCTATTTGTTGTTCCTAGGAATAGTCTAAAGCGTCAAAAATATCTTCTGTTTGAGCTATTAATTTCTGTTTACCCCAAAAATAAAACAGAGCTAAACAATTCATTTTGAACTCCTGGAAGTTGCTCTGCTTGTCTTCAAAACACTTTCATTAATCAAATTCTCAAAATCAATGGGGAGTATAATACTATCCAACCACAGTTATTTTGTCTGACATGTTGGCATGTAATTTCTTTTTCCTTAATAGAAAAACCCTTCCTGGGTCATCCAACATTCACGAAGTTGACCAGATGACTTGACAACATTAATAAGCCTTGAGAAGGGAAATTACTTCAAATAGCGATCGACCAAAAATAATAATATCAAACTCACCTTGAGTAGAAACTCTGCATTGAAAAAACGAAGTTGAGGATCACAAGTTCACCTACCAAGACATAGATTACTCCGAATCTGACATACCATCGGAACTCTTTGATATAGACTTGAGTTTCCACTAGATTCATAACAATAATGGAAATCCAAGCAAGTGCCTCAATGCCCAAAGAAACCATCTGGAAGAAAAGAGTACATATGTCAGTTGACTAGATATATGAAGCAAAAATCTAGCTAGACTGGTCCACAAGTAGGAGTAATCAAAATTGCTGCTGCTATGTATAACTAAATGCAAAGAATTGATCAGATCTTGGATGAACATGTAAGTTATCATGATAGTATTTTCTTCTCCACAGTCCAGACCAACTAATCATATTGCAAACTAATGACCAACTGTCTTAACTGTTTGATGTTTCCAAGAGGCGTGAGCATCAATACTTGAATACACAGCAAAAGATGATCCAAGCATCTTTGTATCAACATTATCAAAAGAAAGTGCATACTTCATCAAAAAAAATGTGCATACCCTAAAGTTACTCAATGACCTGTCAAAATTTCTCACCAAGTGATAAATCTTTCATTAGTAACCTGCAGTCGATACCTATTCCAAAAATAAGTCTATGATTTACTAAAGGAGACGGGGAAATTGGGGAGGACACCTATAGAGTACAATCACGGGTTGAGTGAAGCATCAGATGATCTAGTAGTTGATAAAAGGTCATAACGACTTGTTGGAAGGTTAAATTACCTATTCCACACTAGACTCAATATAGTCTATGTCATGAGCATAGTGAGACAGTTTATGCACAATCCAAAGGTAGTCCGCCTAAGAGAAGCACACAAAATAAAGAGAATCTGAAAAGGATCTCTTAAGAGGACTTCAATTCAAAAGGGGAAGCACCTTGACTTTAGAAAATTATTCGAATGCGGACTATGCCAGGTCCCTATTCAACAAGAAGTAAATTTCAGGGTATTGCACTTTCTTGAGTGGTAATCTGGTGGCATGGAGTAATAAAAAGAAGAATGGTGTGCCAAGGTCAAGTGTTGAATCAGAGTCCAAAGCGATGACGTGGGTGTTTGTGAGCTACTGTCGCTAAAATTAAATCTTTGAAAGTAAAATTGGAGCCCCTTCTACAAAGCTATAATGTGATTCTAAGTCAGCAATAAGTATAGCCCTGCAGCATGATCGAACAAATTGATTGACACTTCATCAAAGAAAATTGGACAGTGGGCTGATTTGTACTCCATTCATGTCATCCAGGCACAACTAGCAAACCTTCTCACAAAAGAACAACAAGCCCTTTTGAAGGACTAGTTACCAACTTGACAATTGAAGATACTTATTCACCAGCTTGAAGGGGAGTATTAGATTAGGACAGATTTGTTACAGTTGTACAACAACAAGATACCCAGTGTAATTCCACGGTTGGGGGTCTCGGGAGAGTAGAGTGTACATAGACAATCTTTTAAATAGCTGAGATACTTTTTCCATGTTTATCCTAAGATAAGATCTGATTTGTATCCCATATTTGTAGAGATTTATCCCTAACTGGCTTTATTAGCTTCATGTATATAAGCCCCTACATTGTACATTGTGATTATAAGAAATACAGAATAACTTTTATCTCTCGTTTTAACAGTTACTTCAGAAGGCCAAAAGAAAACTTGATTATTACTTAACAAAATAGCAGGAAAAATGAAAAAGAAAAGCTTGCACATTATACAACTACCAAGAAAGTCTTTTTCTGGCCTCTACGCTTAAAAATATTTAAAAGAGTGTTATGAACTAAAGATCATAAAAAATTTCATTTCACAAGGAACTTTGCTTTGCAATTTTTTTTAAGAAAAGACAAATTCAGTTGGATTCTAGATTTTCTATTGAAACTGGTAACTTGTGTCTATTTCTATAAATGAGCAAAACAGTTTACAATAAGACACTAAGAAAGTGAAGCTAATTTGACCAATAAATGGAATCAGCACGTCCAGAATTTCGACAGTTTCTCCTGAGTAGGACTGTTTACACCAAACACAACAGCAACATACACAGTGTAACCCCACAAGTGGGATCTGGGAAGGGTGAGTGTAGGCAGACCTTACCTCTACCTTGGGAGGTAGAGAGTCAGCTCAAAGTAAAGCATATCCAAAAAAATTGAAAAAGAAATAATAAAGTGTAATGTTTTTATCAATCTGAACGGCATGAACTGGGTTATGCCTAGGAGAGTTACCTAGACTTTGAAGATATGGAGCAGTAATGCTTGCATTACTGGGCATAAAGAGAGATGGAAAATCATTCCGGCTTGCATTTGGTGGTCTGTGTGGAAAGAAAGAAATCTCAGATGCTTCCAAAACAAGAGTAATTCCATCCAGAAGATTAAGATGAACTGCTTAGTTTTGTTCATTTTTTGGTGTAAACAGGAGTACATGGAAGATCTAGAATCAATTACAGATGTTTTAGTTTCCTTGTAAATTTTGCTATAGGATTGAAGATCTTCCTGCCACTCTCCACAATTTGTAATTAGGAACCTGTAATTTGTTGTGGCAGGTTCTGGTTTTTTGGGAATAGAATACAAGTTGTTACCTTCTAAAAAAAAAAATAATAATAATAATAATAATAATAATGAAAGTGAAGAAATCATGGCAAAAAATTATAAAAAGCATGACAAAGCATACTGGAAAAAAGAACAACTACAATAAAATAGTGCGATAATAAAAGTACAAGCGACATTAGATAGTAGCAGAAATTGAAAGACAAGAAACTACAGGAGAAATACTATGACTACCAGTATGCAAGGATAAGGACAACGCTCTACTACCTACTAGCATTCTACCCTAATTCGTGTCCTCCACAACCTCTTATCTAAGGTCATTTCCTCGACCACTCCAACAGTTGTAGTATTGGATACTGTTGGCGACTCAAATCTAGGGTTTCTCTCAACCCAAATTGGAATAAAAAACTAGAGTCCTTCTCAAACAATGACCACTTCGTAGAGGATATTCCAGACCTCTCCATTGATCAAGATTCTAGCCCATTTGAGGTGATTTTTCAGTTCTGTCTCCTCCTCGGCAGCAATCCATCCTCCGCACTTTTCTCCTATCTTATGGTTGGATCAGAGGTGGAGAGGAACTCCAATAACCCTCTGAGTTGTTATGGGACTCCACCATTCTAATTGAAATCTAGATTTTTTCGAGAAACAGTTTCCTTGAAGAATCTTCTTTTCCATATTTCTATGAGAGAATTCTATACGAAATAGATTACCCATCATCTCAAATATGTTTACCCTAAAAGTTGTTTTCCAGTTGGAATATGTCCACTCCTGAGGCTGCTAGAAAAGGTTTCTCCTCATATTCCCTACCAAAGTGGCTAACCAAACATCTCTTTAACAATCCATCAACTTTGTCCCTGAGGATTCAGAAATAAGAATATTCCCCTTCTTAATCTCTATGTCTGCTTCCCAAAGCTTTTTGGATTGCCATTTACTTTCTTGTACAGCTTTAGCATATGGATAGTGGGCTTCAGTCAACATAGGGGGATGGGGACCTACCTAATCAATAGGTGGAAAGAAAGAATCTCTCTACCTTAAATGCAACGTCAAGCCAACCAGCATTTAATGCTTTTTCTTGAATGATTAGGACCAACCTTTGATCTCCTTTTAAGGATATAAAGCTCATATATCTGCAATGTGCATTGAATTTCCTCGTATGAAAGTTGTATGAGACTATGTATCCAATTCTTTGGTTCTCCATCTCTCTTACCACATTCTTTTGGTCCTTCGAGGCTTCCTTAAGAATATGAAAAATCCATTCCATAGCTTTACTGCTCATTGAAGAGGTTCTCATCATATGACCACTTCTCTCCACCCATTCATACCAAATAGCTCAATCGTAGCGCATCTTGTAATATCAAATGATTTAAAGCCTGCATTGAAATATATCCTATTCTCCCCCATATTTGTGATCAGAACATGACAAGAAAGAAACGAAAAAGGTTGGAATGCTACCATTGAAGGTGAAAGCTGAGAAGAAGGTGATGAAAAAAGAGGGGTTCCAGCGAGGAAGTCGACGGAAAAGGTGCTCTCCACTCCTTCGAAAGCAGGAGAAAGGAAGTTCTTCAGAAGAGTGCCTAGGAGAATTTTTAGGCTGAGGAATGCTGAAAAAAGACTAGCAGATTCGGCTGGAAAAAGTTGTCAGAAAATCTGAAATCAAAACAGTAGGTGAGATGCAGGGGAGAAAAAATTTCGCCGGAAAACATCTGTAGGTGTTAAAGAAGTCACAGAACAGATCTAAGATCAGAAACAATAGGTGAGTTGCAGAGGAGAAGAACTTTCATCAGAAAAAACCTGTAGGTGTTACAGGGAGACCATTTCCTGTGAAGATAGCCAGAAAAGGCTCACATTGGGATCTCTGTCTAGGAATGTTTATAAAATATTCTTCTAAGGTTATCTCTATCTCCAGTGGGATTCCAGATTGAATGAAGCAAGAGAAGCAAGTTATGCAAAGTGAAGACTTAAGCCTTCTATTGAGAAAGCTATAGTATTAGGAGATATAGACATCTTAAATTTGTGAAGCAAATCTATGAGTATATTAAGATTGAATGCCTCTCTAAACATCAAGGTTATGGAAAAGATAAAAGTTTCAAGAAAATGATTTACCTTCAGAGATACAAAAATGATGAGAGTAGAGAATCATGTAAATAAGAAACAACGGGAGGAATGTCACCTATCCACCTATCGCCTAGACCAATCTTCGCTACCGTCACCTACTCCGGCCCGCGCCAATACAAGAAGAAGGAAAGGAGAGTAAAATTGCAAGTTGAACTTCAAAAGACTACACATGCCTTTTTATGTGGTCAAATATGCAATAATGGGACTGAATGAATCATAGCGACTTTATTGACACTGTCTACTGTGTAATGAATATGAAACTCAGTCACCTATGCAGAAGCTATCTGGTACAAAAAGTGAACTACCCGACAAATGGTATGAGATGTAGAGAATCTCTAGCTTCAGGAACCCTGACCTTCTTTAGAAAACAAATTACTTTATCACTTTGGAATTGAAAAGGACCGAATAGAGTAGTATAAATAGGGAACTCATATATCCAACTCCAACAACACTGGGATTCACACTTAGTGGATTAGTTCATGTAGTTTTGATTTCCATTATTAGTCCTTTGGGGTGATTCCGATCCAAAAAGAAATTGAAGAATCACTAGGACAAGTACTTCAATGTAAATTATTGAAGACAGTTAAATTACACAGTATGACAATAATTCACCTACCATATAAGTAAGAAATGAACGATAAAGACGATTTAATTTCTTTGAAAGGAAAGTGGTGCATAATTTTTAGCCATGATTATACATGCCAACTGCAAGTTTCTTGATTTCTGATAGTACATGCAATTGCAGATACATAAACAGGTTGGTAAGATTTTTATTTTTTTTTTGATATGTTCTAAGAGAATGTAAACAAGATGAATTTCGTATAAACAAAAGGAAATGCTGATGTCAGAAGTGCATGGCAGAAATAAGAAAACTGATAAATTGTAACACGAAGTAGATAAAACCTCAAAAGGAGCAAGGTCAGTTTCTGCATCCAGATTGAAGATTGAAATGCCCATAAACAATCTGAGCAAGGGCTCAGCAGCACAACAACTTCCCAAGAGAATCAATATGTAATTGTAGTATTTCGACCTTAACTGGAATCTGCAAACTTTGTGGTCCATTCTGACCAACCATAAGCGATACACACACAGCACAAAAAGAACCACATTAGATATGCAATCAGCTGATTCAATAGCACAAGGTGTATAAGCACCAAAAGCACTGTCAGTTTCTTTGGCCCATATCCCATTTGCCACTGGCTTGCAATACCAGTCTAGTGCATCGAAAATCATTTTCTGTAACTACTCTACCAAAATTTCACCACGTTAGAGGTCCACTGTACCGTACAACAAAAACAACACGCCTCAATAGTGGTCCTCTGTATGCCAATGAAATAATCTGGAGTGCACTAAGGTCTGTGCATATTCAAACCTTCATCATTTTCAATCAACCAAGAATCGGTCGCAATTGTGCATAACAAATTTACTGCAATTAGGGAAAAAACATATGCAGCCATTAGCTAGATGCAGCGCAATCAAGGCTTGGAAAATCACACCAATGCTTATGACAGAAAGACTAGAAAGTTGTAGCTTTCTAAAATATGGGAAATGATGAGAAAGTTAACATCCAGAAAGTAGACAGTTAAACTGAAGATTTATAATGAAGGCACAACACATAAACAAACACTCATGGACACCTCAACTGGCAACTACACACTCCAACTCGTCCCCACTATATCTCATGGACCCGATGCTAACATGGCTCATAAAGTTTCTAGATGATACAGTGGAGACAAGTTGAGGTGTATAGATATGCATACTCATAATTGTACGAGTGCCAAAGCCAAGTTTGAGCTTTTGTTTATGCATTAAGCGGGAAAGGGAGAGAGTGAATTTAAATAGCATGACCATTTAAGCCCTTAGCCCCAAAATTGTTCAAATTTTCAAGTAAATAACTTCAAATTGAGATAATTAAACACTATCAAAATCCTGAACTATGACAAGTTTTTAATTTTAATAAGTAAGAACTTTCAAACAACAGAAAGAATGATACCTCTCCAACTGAGACAGTGACAGTGAACTGGGTAAATGAGCATCTGCAGCGAGTAGGAAGCAATATATGAAGAAAAAAAGGTAAGAGTGGAACCTGAAAACGGTCCAAACTCCAAACAACAACAATGTTGAAACTGCTAGCGTCATTGCTTACGGAGAAGTAGATGCCACTTTAAAACAAATAGAGCCTATATATTTTGTCCCTAACAATTTTGGCAGCATATGGCCTGGGTCGGTGGGATTGGGACGAAGCGCTCCAGCATTATGTAGACCATATATTTATATTTAAAAATTGAGAAAAGACATTGGCTCGACAACTTAATTTAATACTTAAACTACACGGGTGTTTAAATGCCTGTTAACATCTTTGAAGTGAATTTTTTTCAACCTTTCGAACACCAACCCAGTGCGCGTGTAGATACAGCTTTCTTCGGCTCGTTAATCATCTTATTTACCATTTAACTTTTTTTTAAAATCCATTTTGACCCTCCAACGTTAATATCTGACCCATTAACCATTTCCTGTTCTCCTCACCAGCTCCATCATCATCAAAAAAACCCTAATTTCCTCTTCTCCCTCACCAGCTCAATCATCTAAAAATAGCAACCTAATTTATTATCTTTTCTTGATTCATCTCAAATCTTAGCTCTTCAAACCTAAAAGTTGAATCTTCGAAGGAATAATCGTTCTTCGAGATAAGGTAAAATTTGAACTTATTCTTCTTCATCTATTATTTTGATTTTTGTTTTCTCCCTTTTTCTTATTGTCAGTTTTACCAGATTAGCATTACTTCTTGCACAAAATTGTAGCACACAATGCGGTCAATTAACTTGACCAACCTATGTATGGAAGAAGATGATCATACTCCGAAAAAAAAGTTTATTGTAATCATGGACTTGTCGTGCATTTGAAAACATCTTGGACTTCAAATAACCCCGGAAGAAGATATTGGTCATGTCCTTATTATGGGGTAAATATCATTTTTATCTCATTTATTTAGTCAATTGAGAATTTTGATTAACCACTAATTCCTTCATCCTTTTTTATTGTTGAAGGGTCCTAGATCTTGCCACTTTTGGTGTTGGAAGGATAAAGAAAACATTGATCCGAGGTCGAAATTTGTGATTCCTAAACTAATAGAGAAATTGGGTGAGCTTGAGAATATAGTAGAATCCTCTCAAACATCAGCCACTGCATTTGAATCGATTGAAGTTTCTGAAGAAGTTGACAAGCCTAGAGATTTCAAACAATATGATAATTTTCCAGGTATGAAATTGAAAATGTTGCAAGAAGAGGTTGAGAAGATGAAAGAAAGGGAGAAGTGGAGAAGAACTTGGGAGAATGTACTCTTTTCTGTTGTAGTTTGTTGTTGTGTTGTAGTTATAGCTATAAGCTATTGGTTCGGGGTGATATGTATGAAGAAAGGTTCAATGAAGTTACCTTAGGCTCTTGATGTAGTAAGATCAATGTTGATGTAGTGTAGCATCGTTTGTGTTGTAATCAATTAGGTGTAGACTCTTTTGTAATGAACTTTGTCTTCTTCTTAGTCTTTTAATCTAATGTAACTTGCTTTTTTGTACATTTCATTTTGTGATTTTGCTTTAGATATACGCATGAAATAAGGATAGTCTTAACTGCATAATATAGACACTATAACTACATGAAATAAACAGAGTTAAAGTTTACAACTTCATTCACTAAATTGCAGTCACAACTGCATAATTGTACAGATAAAACTAATGCATTCACAACTGCATAATTGTTTCAAAAACAAACATCAAACTAATGCAGTCAGAACTGCATAATTGTTTCAAAAACAAACACATATCAAACTAATGCAGTTACAACTGCATAATTGTTTCAAAAACAAACACAGATCAAGCTAATGCAGTCACAGTTGCATAATTGTTTCAAAAACAGCCAAAATAAAAAAACTATTCTCTTCTCCATTTACTGGAAAGCTGATGAGCTTGTTTGACTCAAGTGATTCACTTCAGAAGCATTGGACCTTGTTCTCATTCTTTTGTTTTCTTTCATCTCTTGAAGGCCATGTTGAGTTACAACATCCTTTCCTTTCCATTTTAAACCTGATCTTGGTTTATGATGCCCAAGGTTTCCAGTCACTACAGAAGAGTTCATAGGCATTCCAGGCTAGATTCACAGAAATATGATGTCTTAGATGCTTGATAAGTTTAAATTGAAAAGTGTGTAAAATAATTAAGACAACTTACATTATGGATTGTAAAACCACTTTGTGTATGTAGTATTCCCATTCCAACCATTCTTGGCCTTTTAAAAGGTGTTCCTTTTCCCCTTCCAGTAACACCAGGAACATTAGCAGCTACATCAGTACCTCTTCCCCTTCCAGTGGCACCAACAATAGCAGTAGCAGCTACACTAGTTCCTCTTCCCCTTCCAGTGGCACCAGAAACATTATCAGCAACACCAATCCCTCTTCCTCTTCCAGTGGCACCAACAACATTAGTAGCAGCTACACTAGTTCCTCTTCCCCTTCCAATGGCACTAGAAACATTAGCAGCAACACCAATCCCTCTTCCTCTTCTTCTTCCAGTGGCACCAATAGCAGCAGTAGCACTAGCCTATAACATAAGTTCATTATGAAATATATTAGAGTGATTAAGATGTAAAATAACAACTAAATTTATTACTATAAATGACCTGTTTTGTAGAACCTCTTGGTCAACCTCTTCCTCTCTTTGTGGTTGATTGTGATTGAGTTAGTGTTGTAGAAGAACCAACACTTGATCTTGTTGAACTAATCTCTCTTGATCTTCCTCTTCCTCTTCCTCTTCCTGCATTAGCTTGATTATTCAAATGACAACCCCTCTAATTGTGACCCTTTGCATGACAAAGGCTGCAGGTCATCTCAACACCTCTTTTGGACAATTTTCCTGTCTTGTTTTCATTCTGCTCCTTTCCCGTACATTTTCTAGGCCTTCCTGGTAGTGTTCTTATAATAGGTGGTATGACAGAAGGGTTGGTTGACTGTGGCCACATTTCCATGTTAGTAACTGGTTGAATGTAGTGACTATAGATCTTGAGATAAGTCTCCTTGCTATACCAATGTGCAACATAATTAATGGGCTCCAATTTTCTAAAATGAAGTGCAACTATAGCATGGCAACAAGGTATACCTTTTAGCATCCAAGATCTACAAATACATGTTTGATCCCTCAGATTCACAACAAATGTGTTGCCCCAGCTGTCTTTAACCTCAAAACCATATTCACCATTCCATTCAAGGTTACACTTCATTGACTTTGTTGTGTTCTCTGTCAATACTTTTAGGGCCATTGGAGATATGTCAGTTATCCAAGTATCAGAGAACTCCCTTAATTGTCCTATTCTTCTCATCACTACCCTTATTTCTTCAAGCATTGTGATGATAGTTTTGTGTCTTGGCCCCAAAATCCATGCATTGAAGCTTTCAGCCATGTTGTTGTCAACACTATCACAACAACTAAAAAACTTAAAGTATACCTTTGACCACCTCTCTATATTGTACCACAGTAAATCCTCACATATTTTACTGCCTAACTTCTCCATATGATCCAAATTTCTCTTCAATTCTTGTTCAAATGTAGATTTGACATATCTCCAAAAGCAGTTTCTTCTTTCAATGCCTTTCCAATCCTTGGACCAGTTGGCTAGAATGTGTTGTACACATTCTTTGTTCTGCATTTGGCAGGAGATCTTGAATAGCTGTGTCAAGACCCTTCAACAAAATTTAAACATATTAGACAAAAGAGAAATAAGTATTATTAATGAATAAAATATCTAGTGAATAAATGGAAAAGAAAAGAAAAATACCTTCTGCATATCAGTAATTGTTGTCAATTCTGATCCATCTCCAAGTGAATGTGTTTCCAACTTCAACCACAGCCCATGCCAGTGGTAGCATTTGGTTGTTCCCATCCTTACAAACAGCCACAAGTAATTGATCTTGGCTCACACCTTTCAAGAAGCAACCATCAAATCATATACATCTTCTAGCTCCAGCTTTGAATGCCTTCTTCAAAGCATCAAAGCATATGTAAAATGATTGGAACATTTTTCTGCCACCTTCAAAGGTTTCTTCACTAAGTCTCACCACATATGTGCTGCCTGGATTAGTCCTTAAGAGCTCATCTCTATAATCTAGAATTCTTTTAAACTCCTTCACATGATCACCCATAATTTGTTGCAACACAATGTTTCTAGCTTTCCTTGCTATAGTCCTCCCAACATATACCTCCAACTCTTTCTTCATTAGAATTTGAAACTGAAAAACTCTAATGCCAGGTTCAGAAATAATTCTATCATTGTACCTTTCTGATAAGTACTTTGAATTCACCAGTTTATTTTTTGTTGTGCCATTACATTTATGTACTGGATTATAATTCTTCACCACAAAATCTCATGTTCTTGAATCATGACTTCCAAACAACAACCATGGACAACCAACTATACACTTTACCCTCACCCTAGTTGCTTCATTAACATATTTGTCCAATTCAACATGCTCTTGAACTACATATCTAGTAACAGCTTCTCTAAACTGCTTAACACTTTCAAAAGCAAGACCAGTCTCCCAAACTATTAACTGACAAGTAGGATAAAAAACAACTTTCTTTTTATTTCTTTTTGCTCTTCTTGCTTTTTTTTTTGTCTTCTTATAGGTTGTTCAACCTCATCTTCCACATCAACATCTTCATCAGTATCTATTTCAAAACTAACAGCTTCATCTGAATCAAAGTAGGGCTCATCTCCAGCTATCTTACCCTCTAAAGTAGTTTGTTTCTTGGATAAATATTCATTATATCCCAAATCAATTCCTTTTTTCCCTAAATCAACTACTTCAGATCTAGGACCCTTTTCTTTTCTCTTTTTTATTTTAGCAGCCCTTTTCTCTTTCCTAAGATTTATAACCTCCTCATGAACATCACTACCATACTCATCTTCTCCTTCATCAAATAAATCTACATTGTCTGAATCTTCACTTGCTTCTGTTTCACTTTCCCAATCAGATCCAACTACTGGAATATCATATGCAGCAGCAGTAGAAGAAGTCCCACCCAAGTCTTCTCCAATACTAGCAGAAGTTCTACCCAAGTCCTCTCCAACACTTGCAGAAGTCCTACCCAAGTCCTCTCCAACACTTGCAGAAGTTCTACCCAAGTCTTCCCCAACATCAACAAATGTATCATCCACAACAAGTTCTTGAGGTTGTGCAGCCTCTTCAATCCCTAAACCCTCACTACCCTCGAAGGTTTGACTAGATTCTTTATCAAAAGTAGCATTAGATTCCCCACCCACATGATTTAGATCTTCAAGTTTAGGGGGGGCCACAATAGGTTCTTCAACTAAATGAGTCACATAAAGGTCAACAATATCTCCATTTTTTAACTGAGGTACAATACCAATAATATCCCTATCACTTTTAACTTCAACAACATGACGAGATTTAGGTGGTCTAATATAAACAATACAACCAGAACAAATATAGCCAATTTCTTTAACATAATCAACAAATTCAAAGTAGGAGAATTTATCAACATCTACACCAAAACAATCAGTGACAATACCTCCGTCATACTTAATACGAGGGTTTTGTTGTAATTTTCCACCATGGTGAAACCTAAGGTGACTTACACATCCATTGCCAAACTGAAAAGATTAAAAAAATTAAGCTTTTGGCAAAACCCTAAACTCAATCAAATGCTACGATCATCCAAACGAAAATTACTAACCTGGTAACTTTGTTTTCGTTGACAAAATCAACAAATTCGAAAACAAAATCACTCCACAATACGCGTTTGAATATCTCTTCATAATACGCGTTAGATTAGGTTTATTATTGAGAGAAGAGATGACAATGAATGGGGTTTGCGATTTAGGGATATTTGTTTAGAAATGGGTCGGGTATTATTTTGGGAACGGGTGGGTTTTGTTTTAACGGGTAAGTAATTTTTTAAAGTACTTAGCGACGTGGACGAATGAAAACGCGTGTGTCTAAGAACACCCATCCTTCAACTGGGGTGGTGTTCGAAAGGTTGAAAAATATTCACTTCAAAGATGTTAAGGGGGGTATTCAAACACCCGTGTAGTTAAAGTGCTAAAGTAAGTTGTCGAGCCAAGTTCAGGGGGGATTTTATGTCTTTTCTCTTAAAAATTTAATGATAAATATATAAGGTGTTGTATTAGGAGAAATAGATTATTTAGTACGAGTTTTTGGCTAAAATCATCCCTCAACTATGATTCAAATCTAATGTACATCCTTGTATTATCTAAGTGAACAAAAAATATCCTTATACTATCCAAAAAATTACAAGAATCATCTTCAATTTATTTTTGTCAAAACACTAATTGAACCAATAAAAAAATACTTTTTTTTTAATTTGGTCATGTCAAAGCCAGGACAAGAAGATCAAAGTTACCCCAAAAAATAAGGATATGGACAGAAAACGAATCTTTCATTTTCAGAATTTAAATTTTGTGTGTTGTTAGTTTATATGTTTTTTTGCATCATCAAGTCAATTGACTTGCAATAATACATAAGTCTTGAAATATTTATACGGTATGCTCCGATGGTCAGAAAAATTATGCAAAAAAATTCATTTTAAAAATATTACACCCAACTATTTAGAGATTTTTTAAAAAAAATATCCAGTACGTATGTACGTTATATACAATAGAATTCATATTTTCTACAATGTACAGAAATACTAGAAATTTAGTGAATTGCGTGGGCGTTTGATTATGAAAATAAAAAAATAATTACTTTATTTAAAATTTTTGAAGTTATAGTTGTGTTTGGCCATACATTTTGCAAAGAATATTTAGAATTTGAATATATTTTGTCTTAATATGATTTAAACACTCAATCTCTAAAACCTAGAAAAATCACCCAACTTGACCAACTTAACCACGTGTACATATATTCATTCGACTTGGCACATTTTTTTATTGGTGCCGTGAGTTTCTTTAAAAAAATAGACAAAAGGATGAATCTTGCAACTTTTTGAATAGTGCAGGAATGCTTTTTGTTCACTTATATAATACAAGGATGTACTTTAGATTTGAGTCATAGTTGAGCGATGATTTTAGCCAAAAACTCTATTTAGTACTATGTTTGGCAGGAATTTTGGTCTATGTATAACTAATGCGTGGATTAGTTATACCTTCCATTTGGAGGTATTAGTAATACATATCATTTAATACCATGGGATAAGTCTATGTAAAGACAAAAATATCCCTCAAATCCTTTTAATCATTTTGTTTATTTCTTGATTTTGTGTTTTATATTTGTACTAGTATATTTATTTAAATAAATTAGCTTACAAATTATTTAGAGAGAGTTGTTTGTTACTAAATAAATCCAATACAATATTTGAAATGTGAGTTGTTTAACATTTACTAATTAAAAAGGCAAATTTATCACCACATGACATTTGTGATCTTAATTGAGTGTGTGTGTGTGTGGTTTTCTAATTATTTGTATTTTGAACAATTTATAAATTACATACATATTAAAACTACAACTTGCAATTTTTGTGTAAATGTAGATGATTTATTCAATTTTACTATTATTTACAGTCTTTTCAGTTTTAAAAGTAGATGGTTTATCTTTTTTAAATTGAAAATTGACATTTTGTGAGTGATCAATTTATTAAGATGACAATTATTTATCCTCAAATAATTCAAGTGAAAAAATAGCAAACATGACAACGAAATTGTTCTTCTCCTAGCTAGTTAGAATGTCATAAAAATAATATTGTCTGGCAATTATCTACCATGACCTAATTACATAATAATTCAAGGATATAATTGGAAAGAAGCTTATTATAAAGTTTTAATCCAAACACAAGATGAGTTGGGAAATAAAGAACCAAACAATTGGAAAAAAAAAACCCTGCATTACCAATCTCTACACTACTAATCCCTGCATTATTAACCCTTGTATTACTAATCCTTGCGTTATTAATCTTTGTACCAAACGACCCTAAGTGTATTAACGTGCTTAACAAATGAGCTGACCCCTCAGCGGTAAAAATGTCGTTTGGTGTTGTTAGAGTTATGGGTTCGAGTTTGGAGAGAGAGTGATTTGATTTAGAGTGAATACATAAATTGTGAATTATTTGAAAGTATAAGTACAATTAATATATAAGATATGGATGTTTGTGTAATAAGTTAGTTTTTTTATTAATTAATTAGCATATTTTATAAGTTTGATTAAGTTCCATATAAGAACTTTATTCTTCATTTTTACACAATAAATTCTTTATTTTATTTTACGTTTCATAGTTTAATTTATGGAATATTTTTTTAATTTATTTGACTTGATATTTTTAATTATATTTAAATCATGATATTAATATTATATCAATATTTAATATTTAATTTGATTTATCTATGCACAATATTAATTGAAAATTTGTAATATGTACTTTAAACTAAATAAAAATAAATTTTGAGTATAAATTTTATTAAATAAAAGTAAAATAATTTTAATATTAAATGTGCATTGATAACTATCATTTTTCGTTATTTAACTCTTAAAAGCACTTTTAGAAAAGATTAGTAAAACGCAATTATAACGACTAGTCTCGTTGTTATTCAATAGCACTTATTGCGGAACCCCAAAATTTTAAGAAATACACTATTAAATTTAATTGCGGTGACACGACGAAAATTTTGAAATTTAAATTTCATCTGGGTTGACTGATATTTAACCATAGCCAGAATTCTTTTGCTATGACGTCGCCGTTGTAGCGTCAGATTGCTATAGCGGGATTGACGCCAGAACCTAGAAATTCTGGATTTTATAATTTGACTCTTCCTCTTTAGTGGTAAAGTAGAGGGTTACTCCAAAAACCCTCCTAGGTAGCTCCAAATTTGAGAACAATGGAGATGAGGAATTCCAGTGCAAGTTGGGTCAAAATCCATGGATTTCATGCCTACTTCCGTCAGGATTCTCCCCCACAAAGTCAGAAGTTAGTGTTCAGATTTCTTTAGCAGTTGCTTGACATTCAGGTAGGTTGGGCTTAACGGAGTAGTTACACCTTCCTCTTGTTACGTAATACGTTGTAGATTAACGAGAGGTTTCATGTATAAACCTTCGGACACAGAGTCTGCATGGTTAAATGTGTGGATTATTGTTATTTAGGGTGGTAAGATAATGATTAGTGATGTTGGACTTATGATAGTTGCCAGATGTTATTGTATGGGTGGTATCCTATGGGAAATGGGATTGTGAGCTGTAAATTCATTTGGGGAGGGTCGCTTAAGGTAGGTGATGGTTGAATTATTTCTCAATTTATGTTATGTATGCATGTTAACTGTTCCGTTAGTAATGCTTGTACAATACGTGATTAGGGAGTTAAAAAGAGATGAAAGTGAAATGATACTTTGTTGTCAATCTTATGCAATGAACTTGTCTTATTTGTTTGTGATCTTACAAGTGTGGTTGTGATTGTGGTGTGATGATGTGATTTTCGATTGGCTTGTGTCACGATGCAAAGTATAGCCTAGACGTGACATGGCATATAGGACCCCGAGAGGCCCACACAAGCCACTTGACATACATCATACATAAGGAATTATAAGATTAGAGATTTAAAGCAATAAATGTTTTATAACATAAAGGTAGTTTTAAATACGAAATCATAACTATGTCTTGAAAGCCATTTTAAAATAACATAAGAGTGTTTGGGACGTAACCCATGATGAGTGGTAGATTTCCACTCATTTGAGGCCTTTTTAGATCAACAATTAGTGTCCTCAATGCCTATTTATGTCCATTTCTAATGATATTTTGATGTTTTGCAACTATGAAGGCTAAAGGACAAGGAAAGGATGAATACATGAAAAAGAGGCCAAAAACATTGAAAGGAGTACAAACTCCCAACTGATAGTCGCCTAACCAAAAGGGTGGAGCGCCTAATTGGCCAGACATCGCCCAGCTTGACAGTGTTCACATTTGAAAATATTCAAGGTAGGTCGGCAAATCAAAATAGAAACAACGATTCGCCAAAATTAATGGGCGAACTGGAAAGTCCATCGCCGAAAGTGACCGATCTCTATGTTAAAAATGAAGGCTTAATGGGCGAACAAGATGGTAATCGGCAATTCACCGAATGTGAAAGGCTGACTCGATTGAGTTCGCCAACTGAGGTTCAAACACCCGAAGCCTGAAGCAAAAGAAGGGCGAGCTAAAGAGCAAATGAGGATCCACCGAACGTGTTAGGCGAGCCCGAATAATGTCATCGAACTAGTTGCACATAATATTTTTGATCAATTTTTGAGAAACTATAAATAGTCCAAAGGAGAGAGAAAATAGGGAGGATTTCACATTACTAGTTTTTAACTGATTTTAGAGAGATTGGGCATGAATTAGTCTTTTACCCTTTTGAGAAATATTCTTAGTTTTTGGGGTTTTTGAACAAACTTGTAATTGGCGTTTGAGGGTTCAAATCAAAGTGGGTGTTGAAGATTATTGCTTAATTTCAACTCTCCAATGGCTTAAAACATAATTGGTATACTTTCTTTTCCTTTTATGATGCTTGCCTAAAACTTCAATTCTAGGGGTGTGAGTATGGGGTTGGGTGTTGATTTAATGTAGTGGGTCTTGTGTCTTGCTATTTTTTACTAATGTATATTCATGGATTTGAGCTAATTAGTATGGGGTTAATTCATGGGTTAAAGTTGCAAACTTAGTTCTAGTCTAGATCTTCGATTGATGCTCGAAAGAGATCAATTGAAGTGGGTAAAGAGCTTGATGCATGCAATTTAGGTTTAATTTCTATAGTTTGCTCGAAAGAGAAATTGTGGTTCAATTATAGTTGCCAAATCTGCTCGAAAGAGATATTCTAGTAAGGTATTGGGTCGATTTGTGATTCACATAGATGAGACCGAAAGGAGATTCTATGATATGATACTTTGAGATCGAAAGAAGATTAATGTCATTGAAGATTACCCAACCTATCCATGATTGTTTAGCACTATTGAGCAAGCTCTTATACCCCAATTTGAAATCAATACCAATCCCCACACCCCTAGATCATCTTTTACTTATTTGAATCCCTAATTTTAGTTTAATTGTGATAATTGATACCAAAAACCTTTTCGTAAATTTAGTGGAATCATCCACCCACTTGCTCTAATTGCTACAATGAATCAGTTTGCATTCTTAATTTCCTAATTGAATTCCTTGCATTATATCAGTCCTTGTGGGATTCGACCCCGACTCTATTGTTGGGTATTTTTATTGCTAATGACCGCTTATTCTTCTTATTGTTTTTAGAGTAATTTGAACTTTATCAACCCATACACCACGTACAAAGTATCAAGAGTAAATGATAAAAACAATAAAAGGTCTTCATGGCTTTGCCCTCGGAGTATGAGGACTCACCAATCCAATAGCTATGAGCAATCCCAAATCTAGCCACGAGCGGGAGGAGACGAATTCTATATTATGAAACAATATAGGCACAAGTATGCATCGGTACATAAAATGTATGAAGTATGGGGAAATATGCATAAACGTAGACATGATACCATAGTAGGCTTAAAACATGTAATGCATGACCAAGTGGAACATTTAAAAGCTTAGAAAGCAAAGTCATTAAAACCATGAGACAAGGTCAAGCATTAACAAAGACATAACGAAAGCTTTTAAGGAAAAATCATAGTTCTTTTATGGGATATTAGCTTTAACTGACAATAGACCAAATAAGCTATCACGTGGAATCCGATGTAACTTCCACATCGAGAAGGGAGAGTCTGCTTGCCAAGGTAGAACTCCGTATCATATCATGAAGGCTATGTGGATCTACTAGTTAGGTCATTTAAGACAATCCCACAACGGCACATAGTTTGGGACTAGAGATTGCTACTAGAGACTACCCTATTTGAGCTTCCACCTCAAAGTCCTCTCGGTGCTAAGTTAAATTCCAGCGAAATAGATAAAGTCAATTATCAAAGCATAACATTAGGAAAGACAATAATCATAATACTATTCCAAATCATAAAGTCATATATGAGTAGCTCCTTTAAATCATGATTCACACATATGTGAGAAAACCTTTCACAACCATGATTTCATAATATGTGAAAAAACCTTTCACAATTCTTTGATACTTATCTCAAAAATATCCTTAGTTCATAAAACATCATTTTCATAAGACATGCATAACTTTCATAAATCATCATTCATAAGTTCATAAGCTTTCTTCATAAATTCATAGTCATGATCAAGTATAATGCATGGGTCCATATAAAATCAATTGAAAATAATGTAATTGAATCAAATCATCCATAATAAGATTGAAATCAAACAATTGAATCATAAAAATAGGACCCATGGAGATTTGCATGAAACCCTAATCAAATTGGGTGAGAATTGAATTGGAGATTGAGATTCTTTTGGGACCCAATGGATGAATGGAATCCATTAGTGAATTCCCACATAGCTTGGCAATCAAAGCCCTGAGAATTTGGAGAAGAAACCTTCAAGCTTGATGAAACCCTAAGATCCTACCTTGAGATCTCTCGAGAAGATTTAGAGAAGATGACTTAGTAGTTTTGAGAGTTTTGTGAGTGAATGAGAGGGATGGGTATTAATTTGAAGGGTAAAAATGGTTATAGAGTAGTTATAGGACGAAAATGACATAGTTTAGGGGTTGAGTAGATAGGAAAAGATCAAAACACTCCTAATTAAAAACTGCCGGAGCACCCTACGATTTGGACCTACGGACCATAGAACTTTTTACCGACCATACTGGTCAACTGTAGGCCAAGTTACTAAGACCCAAAACATAGCCTACTTTTCATGAAACCCCTTCTACGAACCATTGCCCCTTCTACGGTCCGTAGACCCCATCTGTAGTCCTCAACCCTAAGTCCAAAATTTTACTAAGTCTTGATCAATCATACAGACACTTCCTATAGCCCGTAGTCCATTCTATGCCTCGTCCTAGTCAACCGTAGACCCAACTTCAGAAATTTAATTTTTTTCCAAATCTCAACTCATTTCCTACGAATGCCATCTACGACTCCTAGATGCTCCTATGAACCGTAAATGGGTCTCGTGGGTCTAAGGCAATAGCCAAAAATGAAATATTCTCTTTCCAATTCAACTTTCCAATTTTTGAGGTGTTAAAGCTGGAGTACCACGCCTGATACATTTTTATGATTGACTCAGATACCATGTCTAGTACATAATATCATCTTGCTCAGATACCATGCCTGATATGACTAGGAAGAGGTGGCCCGTGTAAGCACGGGCCCAACATTGGAAGATTTTCGTGACTTGGATGTGCACATACACATATATGAGTGCTCTAAATGCATACATTTACATTGAATATTTGCATTCTAAGTATTTACATAGTGCTGCATTTTGTTTTTCAGTGTTCGTCAGTGCCAGACAAAAAGTACCTGTGAAAGAACAATGAAAATGAATTTAGTATAGGGGTACATGCGGAGATAGATGTTTTGTTCATTCTGTGACATTTTTAATCCTGTACTTATCTGATCCAACTTACTGAGCCACTTAGCTCTCAAATAGTATCAACAACTTTAGATGCAAGATCGAAGTGTATTATAAATATTTTTGGTCGAGTTTTAAACATAGTTATTCACTACATTTTTCAAAGACATTAACTCAGTGTTAATAAATTGAAGGTATAAAAGGAAGGAAAAAATGTCCTTTTTTGATTTGTCAAAAAATACAAGTAAAAAGGAAAATCAAATTTGGAAATATTTAGCAAATAGGGACAGAGGGGTACTAAACATCAATTAATAGGGATAGTGAGATAAAATATCTATAGAGAGTATTATTCTTAAAATGGACAATGTTTGTTATTTTTAGTGCATATATAACAGGCCTTAATCATTTTTGCCAAATCAAAGAACCAATAGAGCTGGCTCTATGAAAGGATTTGCATCAGGAAGATACACACTTATCTACCCCTCAAATGCCTAACAATTGGTCTATTGTATTCAGTTCTCAGCACACACGTCAAAGGGTTAAAAGCTTCATTAAAAGGTATAACCTGTCATGGTATGCATTAAAGCTTAATCTCGAAAAGCATCAATCTATAAGAGAACAAAATAATCTTTTAGATGAGAAACATGCTAAATTTTTAGTCTGCCTAGAATACCAGACTACAATATCCATTATTTTATCGACAAGTTGTAAGGTATTTAAGGGGAAGATGATTAGCAGTCTGCAATATCATTATCACAAAAGTATCAATATTAGATGATTCGAGCTTCTCTATACACATATGAGTTATGACTATGCACTTGAAAAATAGAACTATAAATTAGAAATCAGAAGTATATTAATTAATTCAAGTTAGAAGTTTATTTTGGTAGTCTAATTAGTTTGGACCTCATCACTGTGCTAGTTATAATTTTACTGTTGCAAGACATTACCTTCATCGAAATGCAAGGTGTAGTTTCCCAGAGGCATATCCCTATCAAGTGTTCTGACAATATTTTCTTCATCCTCCAACCAAAATGCACGCTTAGTCCTTAACCGAAAAGCAAATTTAATAGCTTCCTTGATGGCATCTGCAGTGCCGTCAATACAAAAAATTTTCTGTGTAATCTCCCCACTTGACTAAGATTACTCGCCCTCATATGACTGACTCAGCTCACCTGCAAACGCAGAGAATAGTTATACAAATTCAAGTATATTTAATAACAAAAAAATCTCAAAGTTGTTAAAAATCAGAAAAAATAATTGAAAAAGAAAGAACAACCAAACAAGAGAGAATTGTTTAATACCCTAAGTTTGTGATCCCCGCCAACAATCCTGACACTTAAGATGTGGCTCTCATCATCAAGAAGCTCCAATCTTGTCACGACCCAATTTCTCAAGTCATGATAACGCCTACCAACCCACCAGTAGGCCAGCCAAAACCCTATCTCAGAACTAAACAGTAACGGGACTAAGGGTGGAAACTAATCCATAACCAAGCGGAAGCATACAATAAGAGCAATCACGAAAGCTGGAACGAACCAGACTAAATATATACAACACCTCCCAAAACCTGGAAGTAACAAGTACAGAGCTACTAAAAAGAGTACAAGTCCCGAAAGTGGACCACTGAAACAACTGTCTCGAAAACAAAAGACAAGCCAAAATATATAAACTGAAGGAAACTGGTGATCCCAAAACGCCAAGTGCTCACCCTAGTCTCCCGAACTGACAGCTCCCGGCCCGATCTCAACGCTGATAATTGGTGCTCAGACCTGCATCACGAAAACAGATGCAGAGTATAGTGTGAGTACCAAAACAACAGATACCCAGTAGGCATCATAGGCCGACTGAGCAAGAAGGGTAAAAACAGGCGGACAAGATAGAATCGATACAAACAGAGGTCAACAGAATAGGAAACGGAAAAGCTGAAAGGAAGCACAAAGAAATAACTAAAATAAACCCAGCTGAGCCCCCCATAATACCCGCTGGGCACACTCGTGCGCAAGTTTAAATAAAACCTGAACGGACCCCCATAAGCCCGACAGGTACACAGAAGAGCTATTCTACAGAAATGAGGAATAACCAACTCCAGAACAACACCAGGGCCCCGCCCAATCATTACCATCAGAGCCCCGCTCAGTCATAAATATCAGAGCCCAGCTCAGTCAAAAACATCAGAGCCCAGCTCAGTCAAAAACATCAGAGCCCAGCTCAGTCATAAATATCAGAGCCCATCTCAGTCATAAATATCAGAAATATCAGAGCCCAGCTCAGTCATCAGTCACGAGCTGGAAATGCCAGACTCTAACCGGGCAACCTCAGTCTCGGACTGGCATAAACAACCCACTCTCGATAGTCTAACGTTGGAAATACTGGTTCCACCGGATACGTCGGTTGCGTAGCTGGGACTAGTAGCCTATGCTCCACGGACTCACACTGGAAATAACGGGCTGCAATCGTGTAACGTCAGCTGCGGACCGGACCGGAAAGGGTAGCCTACCCCCGTCAGCCTAGTGCTGGAAATCCTGAGTGATAATCGAGTAACGTCAGCAGCATACTGGAGCCAGCCGTCACGAACTAGATAAGCCACAACAATAATACACTAAGAGAATAAACATCACGGGCCCCCCACATATATACCAACCGAAGGCTCCCAGCCTAACACAATCCAGCCGACAATCGGTGCAACAATGGCATCTTTCGGCAGCATCCAAAAAATCTCAGCGATAAGGGGCAAAAAATCAGAAGGTCCGAAAGCCACGAAAACACCTATACTAAGGCTCATAATCTGACCCAAGTCTGCTATATCAGTCTACAAGGATCTAGTCCATCCGAAATGACGTCGGATACATACTCAAGTCAACCAGGTACATGAAACTATGTCAATAAATCACAGCCTATTCTAAGGCAAAATCACAATAATCAGTCAATCATCAAACAGATTCACCCGGACCCACTCATGCAACATCAGATAACCACCAACAGATACCCCATAACATGCATATCAACAAATCAAATTAACAGCCCAACCTATAGCATGATACTAGCTCATAATAACCCAACAGTCAACTCTAAACTGAGGAAATCGGGGAACAAGGGAAACAATACTAACTAACCACCCCAGATTCACAAATACCAACCAGCATTTACACAATCAGGCTCATTCTAGAAAGAAGGGAAGCCTTAACCTACCAAAAAGCCGATCACGCGCGCTCCAAGTCACTCAATTTGAGATTTTCCCTTTGCTATATGATAGAGAAGAGTAGCACAAGCATCTTCTCTAATAACTTCAGTAGGAACTTCATTATTTCCTTCCATTTTAATAACAGTCTCAGAAGCATGAGTATCATAAATAACTTTCTTAGTTTCATCTGAGACGTAATTATCCCACCAATGTTTTAACATTCCAGTGAATCCTGCGACTATCATTGAAGCAGCTTCTTTGTCTGAAGAATTTCTTATTTTGTAAGCCGTGATAGATATCCCCATCTCGTGGAGTTTATTATAAATTTGATGTTCTGCTAAACCATCAATATTCCATTCAGTAATACTGCTTCCTTCATGAGAAGAAGTGGATAGAAAAGCGTTTTCCTCATATTGAAGGTCTGGGAAAGAAGGTCTTTTATGATAGTTTTTTCTGTTATGATATCTATCATTGGAAAGTTTTTGTACAATATTTTCCTTGATAGTAGAAAGTATTTTACCACTGGTACTGGTAGAAGTTCTGAAAGCAGCTCTTTTATCAGATATAGAGAAATTGGCTAGTTTCTCATTAATTTTATCCAAAATATTGTCAGAAATATCAAAGGTATTTTTGAGTTTGGGATAATTTTCTCGAGAAAATTCATTGATTTTGAATATAGGGTTTGGGTCTATTTTCTGACTGCTGTTGGTAGAAGATAGAGGGACAGGTCTTCCTGAAAAAGAGGCTCTTTCTTTGGAATCTTCAATTTGTCTAGAAACGACATGAAGAATTTGATTAGTGTAATTATTCTGTTCTATAATCTTGTTGATATCAAGATTAGTAGCAATAACAGAAGGTTTTTCTTCGGAAAGGATTTTAAAAGGGGAAGCTTTTATAATAGTTCCAGAAATCGGGATATTTATTCTTTCCAGAGGAGGAGTAACATCTTCAATAACCTTATTTGAAGTAGTGTACCATTTGTTGATAATGACTTTGAGAGAATCTTTTTGGTCATCAATTTTTCCCGTCATTTCAAACCATTTGAAGAAATCTATTTCGCATTGGATTCTTTTCATATCCATCATCCAAGAGTTTGCAAAGTTCTCTCTTTCTTTGAGAGTATAATTAGCCTTATACCAATCTCTGTTGATTTGATTATTAGGATGAATCCAAGATTCTTGCAAAATCTGAGGATTAGGAGTAAAATCCTTTTCAGATTTAAGCATCTTTAAATGATCAGGTACCGAATCTTTTTGATTTGGAGGAGGTTCCATTTCACTAGCTGTAGGACTAGTAGGAAGTTCTTGGTAATAAACTTTAGGAATATTTCCCGAGAAATCTACGCCAGTGACTTTTCCTTTGTCATTGTTTCTGCGAACAAATTTGTCTTCATCTTCATCATCCTCCGGGGTTTTTGAAGAAGAAGGAGGGTGAGGAGCAGTCCTAGAAGGAGCAGATGGCGAAATAGGAGCCATCCTTGAAGGGACAGACGAACAGGAAGCTCTTCGAGAAGCAGTTCTAGATAAGGAATTCTCTAGGAATTTAAGATCTATAGAACCATCAGGGTATTGAATTACCCTTTCAATGCGAGATCTCTCTGAATGAGAGGAAAAAGGTTGAGTGATAGCATCAAAATGCCATTCGTCGTTAGACAAAATGTCATTCCAATTGATTAGTCTAGGAACGAATATTGAACTATGCTCATGATTGGCCTCCATAAGCATGGTTACACCTTTTTGGCTCTCAATTCGAGCCTTTGGTGCAAGAGTAGTAGACATAAGCCGATAATATACTCTGTAGATAATCGCTATCTCTCGAGTATTGGCTTTGCTATTAAGATTTTTAGTTTTGACATTGAGTGTCAAAGAATCCATGACATTAGGATCATTAATGTCTATTGAAAAGTTAGGATAACAATTAAAATATACCGGGCCATCGGCTAGATTACTTTGAAGGACACCTAACAGCGAATCATCAAAATTAAGAAATCTGTCATCTCTAAGGAGGACACAAATAGGAATATCTAAGCCTTTCCTGAACAGGGGCTTAACAGCAACTTGCACTAAACCAATATGCAAATAATTGAATTTATTTTTATAACGATTGATATCGTTAGCATTCAACAAATGAATAATTTCAAGAGAATTATTTATAGCAACAGTTGATTCACAAGTTTTAATATTGTGATTAACAAATAAATTAAATTTACCTAAATGATAAATAGCTTTAAAAGGTTCTTCTGGTATATTCCAGTTTTGAAGATCATTTTCGAGTTTAGCAATCTTAGTTGCTTGAGAAGATAAGTTAACACTGTTTAAAATATGCTGGTTGGTTTCCATTTTTAAACGATACTGTCTTAAGGACTTATAGACAAAATCATAATAACTATAAACAGATAATTCAAGAATGATCAAATAATAATAATAAGATAATATGCAAAGAGATATTAAAGATCTATATCTTAGTTTCTAAGGGAGGTTTTCTTGGTTTTACATCTGTTCTTTCTCTAGAGTTATCTTGGCTACGGGATCACCATACAAGGTCTAAACGCTCTCCTAGCTTGACGACCTATTCATTTCGGCTAGCCAACGTATGAACCGGGTATTATTCGGTTACCTCACACACTTAGAGAAGAATGAATACCTCACACCAATTATAGAAACAAGATTAAGAACAAAATATCAATTAACATATTAAAATATTAAAATTATTTAATCAAAGCTTTAAATAATCAGTTCATAAATTAATATAAATTTTGTCATGCCCCAGACAGTATATGTACTTAGCTGCTCATGCTAGGTACGTATACTGCCAACATGGCTTTGATACCAATAACGGATCGGCGGTAATCCTCCGAAGTTGTATTAGTAAAATACGACAAATTTATACAGAAGATTAACAAAAGAGAGTTATAAAAAACTTACAAGATTTTATTTATATAAACATGAACCTTGTTACAAACGGAAGCATTGAAAAAAATAGAGAGAGAGGTTTTCAGTATTGGGTAAAATGCTGATGCCTTCTAAAGAGAAGAGAGAGATCCTTTTATAGAATAAGGATTCTTTCTTTACAATAATTAAAGATAGACAAATTAAAATGTTTGTCGGTAAGTGGGTCTTTACTTTTATAAAGTAAAGTTGTAAGATTCCTTTTAGGAATAGTAATATGTCTCTTTTCAAAAAGTAATTCCGACCTTTGGTCTCTACTTTTCTCAAGAGCCAAATTCCTATTCATAATCGGGGTCCACATATGACTGTGCTATTCCTTTGAGGTCGCACATGTCCCCATTACTACTTCCAGATGATGCGGCGTCGCTGATTAGCTGCATTATCTGAGTCTCAGTATAATCTTCAAGATTATCCATAGCTCTTTTGAGCTTTGCTTTAAGCTCTTCTTTTGAAGTCTTTTGCTTAGCAGGATTGACTGCTGCTGGATTTATAGTAGGCTTGATTCCGGTTGGCTTAGGAGTCCACCCTTTAATCATTACTTCTTTAGCTAAGAAGCGTATTTTATCTATTTCTACCTTGGTAAAATTCCAAGAAATAATATATGAAATTCTTTTCTGAATAAAGAACTTACATAATTTGATATACTCTGGGAGAGCAGATATATCTGTGGTACTTTGGAATTCAGTGAACCTGATATGAAATTGTTGTGGTAATATTTGCAGATTTCCTCCAAAAATATTCCACCATTCGTAGAACCATTTAGGAATGATCGACTTAATTATCTTTGGACAGTATTTAACAAACCAAGTGTGTCTTGGCCTAAGATACATAAAATTGAACCAAGCTGCTTTGTAGTCATGCCAATTGTAAGTTTGTGGCTTGTGCGGCATGGACAAAGATACTGGAGTGTGTAAATGATCAGTATACCATTCAAATGGGGATAAAATCCTCTTGATAGTGAATCGAGAATATCTTATAAAGTTAGGATTTTGTTCATCCCTGTTATGTTCAATCTCAATGGATTCTGTGTCTACCAAAATAGCTTCGTAAAACTTTCTGGTCTTGTAAGAACAATCTGTATCAACAAAGTTGCCATCTGTGTAGCAAGGTTTAATAAGAGTTCCAACCTCAAGGTTTTCATACTCTCTGTCTAGAGCCAATAGGGGTAACATTTGAGTTGTTACGAAGTCAAATTTTTCTTCTTTTGGGATAGTAGTTGGAGTAGGTAATTCAGGCTTAACAGCTTGAGCAAACGACTCAGGGGTCTTCATTGTATAATTGTCTTTAGTTTGGACATTAGAACTGGATGCTCCAGGAGTCAAAGGTCTATTTGGCCTTAATTGTATTAATTTGGTAGGATTGGGAGGTGGAGCGGGCAATTTTGGATAGTCCGCAAGCATAGTAAATCTATTATCAAATACCGGTCTTTGTGGGGTTTTTGCCGGTGTTAAAGGAGGTAAGACGAATGGTTTCGCCATAGGTTTTCCTTCTTTCGAAGGAGTATTAGGCTTGAAAGGCCTCATTTTTTCCCTGTAAAAATTCTCTTGTTAGAAAATCAGGTAAAGAGTTATTTTCTCCTTTTATAAAATCAATTTGAAAATCAAAGCTAGATAGTAGAGCTTGCCATCTAGCAAATATTTGTTTTGACACTAAATTTTTTACATCTTTTTGTAAAATTTCTTTAGCTGATTTACAATCGACTCTTAATAAAAATTCTTTGTTTATTAAGTCATCTTGAAATTTTGTGATACATAGCACTATAGACAAGATTTCCTTTTTAACAGTAGAATAATTCTTTTGAGCAGAATTCCAGATTCCTGAAGTAAAACGAACTAACTGTTCGGGAGATTCTAAAGAACTTCTTTGTTTCAGAATACCTCCATATCCTAAATCAGAAGCATCAGTTTCTACAATCATAAAATCATTAGGATTAGGGATTCCTAGACAAGGGAGACTCTGAACTAATTTTTTAATATTAATGACTGCCTGAGTTTGGTCAGGTCCCCAAGGAACAGGCTTTTTCTTGAGCCTTTTATATAAAGGTTCACAGGTTTGTCTGATCTTAGGAATAAAATCAGCAACATAATTCAAACTTCCTAAAAACCTTTGTAATTGGGTTTTATCAATAATTTCATCAGGAAATTTAGAAGAGAACTCAATGGCTCTACAGATAGGTTTGTAGCTACCTTGATAAAGGTCATGACCAAGAAACCTTATAGAGGTCTGGAAAAGCTTAATCTTTTTGGCACTAACTACTAAACCATTGTTCTTGACAATCTTAAAGAAAGTATTAAGATGTTTAAAATGTGAATCAATATCATCAGAAAAGATAAGCACATCATCAATATAAACAATCGACATGTAACTATAATCATTAAAAATGTTATTCATGATATTTTGGAATTCAGAAGGAGCATTCTTGAGCCCGAAAGGCATAACATTCCATTCATATTGTCCAAATGGGACATTGAAAGCAGTCTTATATTTATCTTTGTTAGCAATTTGAATTTGCCAAAAACCAGACTTCATATCAAACTTGCTGTAAATATTAGCCTTATAAGTTCGTTTTAACAAATCTCTTTTGTTAGGTATCGGGTACCTAATCCATTTCAAAACAGCATTCAAAGGTTTATAATTTATAACAAGTCTAGGTGCTCCTCTTTCTTTTTCAGCACTATTATTGACATAGAAAGCAGAGCAACTCCAAGGAGATTTAGAAACATTAATAATTTTATTTTTTAACAAATTATCAATTTCTTTTTTACAATAATCAAGTAATTCATGATTCATTTGAATAGGTCTAGCCTTAGTTGTAATAGCTTGTTCATTAAAACCTTCAATATAAGGTAAATCAACAATATGCTTTTTTCTTTCCCAAAAAGCATTAGGAAAATCAGAGCAAATTTCATCTTCAAATTTTTTATGAAGATTGGATATTTTAGTAATTATCTCCGGGGTTTTTTAAAATTTGCTCAATTTTTTAAATTTTAATTTCTTCTTTGAGAAAATTAACATGCTGAGATAAAGAGTTTATTCGGAAAACCGTTTTTTCTCTGATAAAATTACTTTCATCCTGGGAAAGAGTTTTAACAAAAGGAAAATGTAATTCTTTTCCCAAAATAGAAGTAGTAATACCACTTAGATTAGTAACAAAAGGTTTTATCTGAGTGATAAAAGGTATTCCAAGAATAATATCTTCATTGATATCTTCAGTAATAATAAAATCATTAGTTAAACATATATTATTGTTACAAATATGAGCTTTAGAAAGCTTATAATTAATTTTTAGTAACTCACCAGTAGCAGAATATAATTTGGAAGTACTTTTTTCTAAGTACTTAGTAGGAACAATACCTTTAACAATGCAATTTCGATCTGCACCACTATCAAGCAAAGCAATTTTATTAATAATAAAATCTTTATTTACAACAATCTTAATAGGTATATGATGACTCTGAGGTCTAACAGAAGTAATAACATCGATACCTGGACAAGAGGTAGTCGCAATATTAGGAGTGGGTGTAGCAGCCAAATCAATATTGAAAGGAGGATAATCTAAGTTATCCTTATCCTTTTCAGGGATTTCTTCAGTTTCTTCATCAAGACTCTGTTTAGCAATCTCTTTGAGGATTTTATCAGCAATGACATCAGTTTCGACTTTTCCGAGTCTAAATTTAATGTCTTTGATTTCCTCTTTAAGAGTTTTGACTTCATGATGAAGATCAGAAATAGTAGGTTCGGCATTTCTTTCAAACCTATTCATGATTTGCTTCATGCTGAAAGGTTCAACCATAGTACGGGCTTTGGGCTTTTCCTTTTGGTTGAGAATAATATTCTTGAGTTCTAAAAGATATTTTCTCCTAGCTTCTTCATTATCAATATGTTCAATAATGTCGAAGAGAGCTTCTTTAGAGTCATTGCTAAGAACTCTGACTTGAGGAATATCATCACAAACACAGAAAGTCTCTGTGCAGTTACAGTTTTTTCCCGATTGGCTAGAATCTGAATCATAGTCGACGTTGATATCTTCTTCGTCGCTATATTCAACAGAATTATTTGAAGAATCGGATAAAGGTTCTTCAAGAATAGAAAAAAGCTTTTCTTTGGTTGCTTCGTCTATTTCAAGACTGTTGATCTTCTTTTGTTTACCAGACCTGCATTCACTAGCTCTATGGCCAGATTTTCCACAAGTCCAACATACATCCTCTTTAGATTTCTTAAATCCTTTATGCTTTTCCCTTCTTTTGGAAGATTTTTTGTAATCTTTTTCAGAAGTTCTTCTGGATTTACTTCGATGAGTTTTCTTATTTTCTTTGCTTTCCTTTCTAATCTTTCTTGAAGGCGGAGTTAAAGATACAAACCCGAAGTCTTGACAGAAACTTCCCAATTCTCTTCTTGAAGAAGATTTTTCTTTTTTAAGTTGATGTTTCAACTTAATATCTGTACAAAGTTCTAATCCCACAGTGTTTATAACACTAATAAGATCTCCATAAGTCATCTGGTCATAAGGAATTTTTCCTTCATTCCTATCTTGAATCTTAGTTCTAACTTTGTCAGCAAAGAGCGGTGGAAGTCCGCTTATAAATCTTTCTTTCCAGAAGTCTAAATGACAATCTGGTCTAATCATTACCTTTTGCATAAAATTGTATTTATACCAGGTAACCACCAATAGATACCCCATAACATGCATATCAGCAAATCAAATTAACAGCCCAACCTATAGCATGATACTAGCTCATAATAACCCAACAGTCAACTCTAAACTGAGGAAATCGGGGAACAAGGGAAACAATACTAACTAACCACCCCAGATTCACAAATATCAACCAATATTTACACAATCAGGCTCATTCTAGAAAGAAGGGAAGCCGTAACCTACCAAAAAGTCGATCACGCGCGCTCCAAGTCACTCAATTTGAGATTTTCCCTTCCGAACGGCCTCAGACTGCTGCCACGCTACAAAACATAGAATCACAGCGTCAATATGGTCGTTTAGACACAAAAATTAACAAATTCGGAGACTGACCAATTTTTGGGTCAAAATCGGGCAACGTGGGACCGCTCCGGATTTCCCAGAATTGAATTCGTCAAAAATTCCCAAATCCTTCCCCCAACACTAATCCTAAACTAGTTTATCAAATAGGGGTCGGATCCGCTCCCAATCAATCAAACAATAACAAATCTAAATCTAACAAAAATAGGCCGGTTTACCTCTTATTTCACGTAGAACGAGGTGCACCCATCAAACCCCAACCTCAAATCCACGAAGCCAATGAAAACCGGGTGATAGAGTATTCCTTCGAGTATCACCCATGAAGGGCGTGATGAGATTTGAGAAGCGGGGCAAGCTTAGCCCCAGGTATATTGTACCTTTGAGATTTTGAGGGCAGTTGGCGAGGTGGCTTATGAGTTAGCCTTACCTCCAGTTTTCTCAGCTATGCATCCAATTTTCCACGTGTCGATGCTGCGCCGATATGTTCCAGATGAGTCTCATGTTTTCCAGTATGACACCGTTGAGTTGGATGATCGTTTGACCTATACAGAGGAGCCAGTTGCTATTTTGTCCAGAAAGGTGAGATAGCAAAGGTCGAGAGCCATTCCTGTGGTTAAGGTCCGCTGGAGGCATCGTCTAGTTGAGGAGGCTACCTGGGAGATCGAACGGGAGATGCAAAAGCAGTTTCCCAGCTTGTTTGAGCCCTCAGGTACTTCTTAATCCTTACCTTCGCGGATGAAAGTCCTTTTAGTAGTGGATATTGTAATGACCCTCCAGGTCATTTCTGTGTTAATGCCTTCTTTCTATCGTTTAGAGCATTCCTGTAGTGACCCCAAGTCATTTATGACTTGCTGGCACTGACTGTTCGGTCGCATGGTCGTTCGTTTGGGTTTTATGCCCGTTTTTCTATTTTGGAGCTTTTGAACCTTGAAAAGTTGACTTCGGTCATAACTTCAGGTAAACGACCTCAGATGAGAATTCTGACGGTTCCATCAGCTCCGAAAAGGCCAAATTAGGCTAGAAACATGGTTTGCATGAGTCCCGGGGTTTTCGGTGTTAATTTGGGGCCAATTAGCTCTTTAGCCTTTGGAAATTGGCCTAAGGTTGACTTTGGTCAACTTTCTTGGAAAATGCACTCGGATGAAAATTCCAATAGCGCGGTTAGTTCTAGAATGCCGAGTTTGATCTAGAACGACATTTCGAGAATTATCGGGAGCTTCCGATCAAAATTCGAATGCCCTTGGTAGAATTTGGCTAAAATGGCATAATGGATGTGGGACCCACTTTTTGTCGAAACGACCTCATATGGAAATTTCGACAGAGCCATTGAGTCCGGAATGTCAAATTTAGTGGGGTAGCATATCTGGTTTATTTTCATCGGATCCCGAACGAATTTTGAGGGTCCGTTCGGAGACTTTTAAAAAAATAGAAAAAATCTGGTTGCTGGTGCATATCTTTAGCGACCAGAAATTAGACTTTTAGCGACCAGAAATGGTCTTTAGCGACGAGGTTCGGGTTTTATAACCCAAAAATTTCAGCTTTCACCCTCATTTTCAAATGTCAATTTCTCCCTCATCTGAGCTCCGATTTGAGTGATTCAAAGTCCTCTATGATTGTGGAGATTGTGGCTACGCAGTGGAGTGATCGGAATGTGTTGGTAAACCCTCGTTTGTGGTGAAATTCAGCTCGAAGCTGCTGCCATCAACTTATGATTTCTTCTTCATTTTCAATTTTGATATCTCGAGTTCTAGAGCTCCATTTTTGGTGATTCAAAGTCCCAAGTGTTCGGGTTTTCATTGGCTTCGTGGATTTGAGGTTGGGGTTCGATGGGTGCACCTCGTTCTACGTGAAATCAGAGGTAAACCCCTTATTTGGCCTATTTTTGTTAGTTTTAGATTTGTTATTGTTTGGTTCATTAGGAGCGGATCCGATCCCTATTTGATAAACTAGTTTAGGATTAGTGTTGGGGGAAGGATTTGGGACCTTTTGACAGAGTCAATTCTGGGAAATCCGGAGCAGGTCTCACTTTGCCCGATTTTGACCCAAAAATTGGTCTGTCCCCGAATTTGTTAATTTTGGTGTCTAAACGACCGTATTTACACTGTGATTCTATTTTTTGTAGCGTGGCAGCACTCTGAGGATTTGGGTATCTGTTGGTGGTTATCTGATGTTGCATGAGTGGGTCCGAGTGAATCTGTTTGATGATTGACTGATTATTGTGATTTTGCCTTAGAATAGGTTGTGATTTATTGACATAGTCTCATGTACCTGGTTGACTTGAGTATGTATCCGACGTCATTTCGGATGGACTAGATCCTTGTAGACTGATATAGCAGACTTGGGTCAGATTATGAGCCTTAGTATAGGTGTTTTCGTGGCTTTCGGACCTTCTGATTTTTTGCCCCTTATCGCTGAGATTTTTTGGATGCTGCCGAAAGATGCCATTGTTGCACCGATTGTCGGCTGGATTGTGTTAGGCTGGGAGCCTTCGGTTGGTATATATGTGGGGGGCCCGTGATGTTTATTCTCTTAGTGTATTGTTGTTGTGGCTTATCTAGTTCGTGACGGCTGGCTCCAGTATGCTGCTGACGTTACTCGATTATCACTCAGGATTTCCAGCACTAGGCTGACGGGGGTAGGCTACCCTCTCCGGTCCGGTCCGCAGCTGACGTTACACGATTGCAGCCCGTTATTTCCAGTGTGAGTCCGTGGAGCATAGGCTACTAGTCCCAGCTACGCAACCGACGTATCCGGTGGAACCAGTATTTCCAGCGTTAGACTATCGAGAGTGGGTTGTTTATGCCAGTCCGAGACTGAGGTTGCCCGGTTAGAGTCTGGCATTTCCAGCTCGTGACTGATGACTGAGCTGGGCTCTGATATTTCTGATATTTATGACTGAGATGGGCTCTGATATTTATGACTGAGCTGGGCTCTGATGTTTTTGACTGAGCTGGGCTCTGATGTTTTTGACTGAGCTGGGCTCTGATATTTATGACTGAGCGGGGCTCTGATGGTAATGATTGGGCGGGGCCCTGGTGTTGTTCTGGAGTTGGTTATTCCTCGTTTCTGTAGAATAGCTCTTCTGTATACCTGTCGGGCTTATGGGGGTCCGTTCAGGTTTTATTTAAACTTGCGCACGAGTGTGCCCAGCGGGTATTATGGGGGGCTCAGCTGGGTTTATTTTAGTTATTTCTTTGTGCTTCCTTTCATCTTTTCCGTTTCCTATTCTGTTGACCTCTGTTTGTATCGATTCTATCTTGTCCGCCTGTTTTTACCCTTCTTGCTCAGTCGGCCTATGATGCCTACTGGGTATCTGTTGTTTTGGTACTCTCACTATACTCTGCATCTGTTTTCGTGATGCAGGTCTGAGCACCAATTATCAGCGTTGAGATCGGGCCGGGAGCTATCAGTTCGGGAGACTAGGGTGAGCACTTGGCGTTTTGGGATCACCAGTTTCCTTCAGTTTATATATTTTGGCTTGTCTTTTGTTTTCGAGACAGTTGTTTCAGTGGTCCACTTTCGGGACTTGTACTCTTTTTAGTAGCTCTGTACTTGTTACTTCCAGGTTTTGGGAGGTGTTGTATATATTTAGTCTGGTTCGTTCCAGCTTTCGTGATTGCTCTTATTGTATGCTTCCGCTTGGTTATGGATTAGTTTCCACCCTTAGTCCCGTTACTGTTTAGTTCTGAGATAGGGGGCAAAGTGAGACCTGCTCCGGATTTCCCAGAATTGACTCTGTCAAAAGGTCCCAAATCCTTCCCCCAACACTAATCCTAAACTAGTTTATCAAATAGGGATCGGATCCGCTCCTAATGAACCAAACAATAACAAATCTAAAACTAACAAAAATAGGCCAAATAAGGGGTTTACCTCTGATTTCACGTAGAACGAGGTGCACCCATCGAACCCCAACCTCAAATCCACGAAGCCAATGAAAACCCGAACACTTGGGACTTTGAATCACCAAAAATGGAGCTCTAGAACTCGAGATATCAAAATTGAAAATGAAGAAGAAATCATAAGTTGATGGCAGCAGCTTCGAGCTGAATTTCACCACAAACGAGGGTTTACCAACACATTCCGATCACTCCACTGCGTAGCCACAATCTCCACAATCATATAGGACTTTGAATCACTCAAATCGGAGCTCAGATGAGGGAGAAATTGACATTTGAAAATGAGGGTGAAAGCTGAAATTTTTGGGTTATAAAACCCGAACCTCGTCGGTAAAGACCATTTCTGGTCGCTAAAAGTCTAATTTCTGGTCGCTAAAGGTATGCACCAGCAACCAGATTTTTTCTATTTTTTTAAAAGTCTCCGAACGGACCCTCAAAATTCGTTCGGGATCCGATGAAAATAAACCAGATATGCTACCCCACTAAATTTGACATTCCGGACTCAATGGCTCTGTCGAAATTTCCATATGAGGTCGTTTCGACAAAAAGTGGGTCCCACATCCATTATGCCATTTTAGCCAAATTCTACCAAGGGCATTCGAATTTTGATCGGAAGCTCCCGATAATTCTCGAAATGTCGTTCTAGATCAAACTCGGCATTCTAGAACTAACCGCGCTATTGGAATTTTCATCCGAGTGCATTTTCCAAGAAAGTTGACCAAAGTCAACCTTAGGCCAATTTCCAAAGGCTAAAGAGCTAATTGGCCCCAAATTAACACCGAAAACCCCGGGACTCATGCAAACCATGTTTCTAGCCTAATTTGGCCTTTTCGGAGCTGATGGAACCGTCAGAATTCTCATCTGAGGTCGTTTACCTGAAGTTATGACCGAAGTCAACTTTTCAAGGTTCAAAAGCTCCAAAATAGAAAAACGGGCATAAAACCCAAACGAACGACCATGCGACCGAACAGTCAGTGCCAGCAAGTCATAAATGACTTGGGGTCACTACAGGAATTCTCTAAACGATAGAAAGAAGGAATTAACACAGAAATGACCTGGAGGGTCATTACAATATCCACTACTAAAAGGACTTTCATCCGCGAAGGTAAGGATTAAGAAGTACCTGAGGACTCAAACAAGCTGGGAAACTGCTTCTGCATCTCCCGTTCGATCTCCCAGGTAGCCTCCTCAACTAGACGATGCCTCCAGCGGACCTTAACCACAGGAATGGCTCTCGACCTTTGCTATCTCACCTTTCTGGACAAAATAGCAACTGGCTCCTCTGTATAGGTCAAACGATCATCCAACTCAACGGTGTCATACTGGAAAACATGAGACTCATCTGGAACATATCGGCGCAGCATCGACACGTGGAAAATTGGATGCATAGCTGAGAAAGCTGGAGGTAAGGCTAACTCATAAGCCACCTCACCAACTGCCCTCAAAATCTCAAAGGTACAATATACCTGGGGCTAAGCTTGCCCCGCTTCTCAAATCTCATCACGCCCTTCATGGGTGATACTCGGAGGAATACTCTATCACCCACAACAAAACTCAACGGTCGATGCCTACGGTTTGCATAACTCCTCTGTCTACTCTGAGCCGTCCTGAGCTTGTCCTAGATCAACCTCACATGCTCCAAGGACTCCTGAAACAAATATATAACATGCGGCCTAGGCTCTGTAGACTCAAACCAACCAACTGGAGTGCGACAATGCCTACCATATAGGGCCTCAAACGGGGCCATCTAGATGATGGAATGGTAGCTATTGTTATACGCAAACTCCGCCAAGGGCAAGAAATGGTCCCACTGACCTCCAAAGTCTATAAAACAGGCCCGCAACATATCCTCAAGCACTTGGATAGTGCGCTCTGACTGACTATCAGACTGCAGATGAAATGCTGTGCTAAGATCCACACGGGTGTTCAACTCTCCCTAAAATGCTCTCCAAAAGCTAGAAGTGAACTGTGGGCCCCGGTCTGAAATGATAGAAACAGGCACACCATGAAGATGGACAACCTCCCGAATGTAGATACAGGCTAAACTCTCTGCATGGAAGGATGTATGAACGGGTATGAAGTGTGCTGACTTGGTCTATCGATCCACGATGACCCAGATACTGTCAACACCTCTAGGAGTTCGTGGCAACCCAACAACGAAGTCCATGGTGATGCGCTCCCACTTCCACTCAGGAATGGGCATCCTTTGCAACTCTCTCCCAGGCCTCATATGCTCGGCCTTAACCTGCTGGAAACACAAACAACGGGACACATAATCAAAGATGTATCTCCTCATACCTCTCCACCAGTAATGCTGCTCATGATCGTTGTGGCTCCGCGAGTATACCAAGATGTCATCGATGAAGACAATGACAAAGGAGTCCAAATACTGCTTGAAGACTTGAGTCATCAAGTCCCTAAAGGCGGCAGGGGAATTAGTCAACCCAAAAGACATCACCAGGAACTCATAATGACCATAACGAGTCCTAAAGGCTGTCTTGGGGACGTCCGCTGCTATAATCCTCAGCTGATGATAACCGAATCTCAAATCAATCTTCTAAAACACGGCTGCACCCTAGAGCTGGTCAAATAGATCATCTATACGAGGCATAGGATAACTGTTCTTCACCGTCACCTTATTCAGCTGCTTGTAATCGATGCACATCCGCATGGTGCCGTCCTTCTTCCTCACAAATAGGACTGGGGCACCCCAAGGCGACACACTGGGCTGGATGAATCCTCTACTCAAGAGATCCCGAAGCTGATCACTGAGCTCCTGAAGCTGATCACTAAGCTTTGTTGCCATACGATACGGAGGGATAGAAATGGGACGAGTGCCCGGCTCCAAGTCTATGACAAAATCAATGTCCTGATCTAGGGGTAGGCCAGGAAGGTCGGCGGGAAACACATCTGCGAATTCTCGGATGATAGGTACTGAATCGACGGTAGGGCCCTCCCTACTCACATCTCTAACATATGCCAAATATGTCAAACATCCGCTGTCCACCAGCCTCTGAGCCCGCATACAAGAAATCACCCCAACTGGTGTGTGACTACAAGAACCCTGCCACATCACCGGTGAAATACCAAGAATGGCTAAAGTCACGGTCTTGGCATAACAGTCCAAGACAGCCCGACAAGGGGACAACCAATTCATACCTAGAATCACCTCAAAGCCTACCATACACAGCACAACAAGATCTACCAAAGTGTCCTGCCCCTGAATAGCCACCACACAGGATCTACAAACCTAATCCACTACTAAAGAATCCCCTACTGGGGTCGAAACATGCAAAGGCACAGAGAAGGGCTCAGGACTCACTCCCAATCGAGGAACACAATAAGCTGACACATAAGAATAGGTAGAACCTGGGTCAAATAAAGCTGAAGCGGACTGATGGCATAAGAGAATCGTACCTGTGATCACATCATCAGACCCCTTGGCCTCTGCTCTAGCTGGAACTGCATAAAAGTGGCCCTGGGCGCCTCTACCTCTCGCATCCACTCTACCGCCTGCCCTGACTCCCCTGGGGCCTCCCCGAGAATCCTGCTGCTGACCTCCTCCTCTAGCTGGAGGTTCTACCGCTGAAACTGGTCTCGCTGCCAGAGGAGCTGGTAAAGATGATCTTGAAGAAGGGCACTCCCTAGCCCAATGACCAAGCTCCCCATAAGTGAAGCAGCCCTGTGAAGACCTGCGAACCGTTGGAGGTCGGCCACCCTGACCTGATGCACCTGACTGAAACCCACCTCGGCCCTGACTCAGACCGGTACTATACCCAGTTTGACGGTGCTGATCACCCTCTGAAGTCTGCAACGCTGCCTGATATGGCAGACTAGACTGCCCTGACTGAAACCTATGATAACCTCGATCCTGGGTATCCCTCGACCTACAATGGGTCCCACCGAAGCTATCATCTGTCCTAGCCCTCTTGTCGCTGCCCCTGTGGGCCTCGCGACGAAGCTGCTCAATGGTGCGGGCATGGTCCACCACATCTAGAAAATAACAACCTGCTGACAACATAGACTGCGACTCAATCCTCAACTGTAGTCTCAACCCTCTAACAAAGCATCAGACCCGCTCCCTCTCTGTAGGCAGAATCATGGTGGCATGACGAGACAACTCCAGAAATCTGGCCTCGTACTCAGATATAGTCATTGAGCCCTACTCCATTCTCGAGAACTCATCACGGAGTCTGTCCCTGACTCTCCGTGGAATAAACCTGGCCAGAAAAGCCTCTGAAAATTTCTCCCATGATACTAGTGGAGAACCAACTGGCCTAGTCTCGATGAAAGAGCGCCACCACTGTCTAGCTGGCCCATCCAGCTAATAAGTTGTGAAGTCTGCTCCTCTAGACTCCACTAAACCCAAGGTCTTCAACCTCTCCTGCAAGTAATCAGAAACTCATGGGCATCCTCTCCCACAGCTCCTTAGAATCTCGGCGGCGACAATCCAAGGAACACATCAAGCATCTTCTGCTCTCGCAGAGGCATAACCCCGTCCAAAGGGTCTAACTGAACCACAACTGGGGTTGGCGGCTGATGAACCTCTGGAACCGCTACTGTAGGCTGGTCGTGCTGCGCTGGAGCTGGCTGCATACTACCAATAGCAGCTAAAAGTTGGGCAAGCATGCCCTGAAGATCTGGGGCGACAACTGGAGCTGGTGGTGGCTGGGCTGGTCCCGACCCCACCAGATGAGGTGAAATCTGCTCTGCTCGAGGCTCCGGCTCCGGAGTTCTCTCTCTACCTCGGCCTGGTGCCACATCTCGACCTCGGGGTTGACCTCTACTGCGAGTACGAGCCATCTTGTGACAGAAGGACACAAGTGAGATTTCAAGAACCAACTGGACAGCAACGCATGACAAAGATAGGACAATATCCTGAGGACATCCTGTAGCCTCCCGAAGATAATCACGGACGTCTCCGCTGCAATCCGTAGAACTCTACTAGATGCTAGTTATGTACAAGTTAGACCAACGAACCTAGTGCTTTGATACCAATTTGCTACGACCCAATTTGTCAAGTCATGATGGCACCTACCAACCCACCAGTAGGCCAGCCAAAACCCTATCTCGGAACTAAACAGTAATGGGACTAAGGGTGGAAACTAATCCATAACCAAGCGGAAGCATAAAATAAGAGCAATCACGAAAGCTGGAACGAACCAGGCTAAATATAGACAATACCTCCCAAAACCTAGAAGTCACAAGTACATAACTACTAAAAAGAGTACAAGTCCCGAAAGTGGACCACTGAAACAACTGTCTCGAAAACAAAAGACAAGCCAAAATATATAAACTGAAGGAAACTGGTGATCCCAAAACGCCAAGTGCTCACCCTAGTCTCCCGAACTGACAGCTCCCGGCCCGATCTCAATGCTGATAATTGGTGCTCGGACCTGCATCACAAAAACAGATGCAGAGTGTAGTATAAGTACCAAAACAATAGGTACCCAATAGGCATCATAGACCGACTGAGTAAGAATGGTAAAAACAGGCGGACAAGATAGAATCAGCACAAACAGAGGTCAACAGAATAGGAAATGAAAAAGCTGAAAGGAAGCACAAAGAAATAACTAAAATAAACCCAGCTGAGCCCCCCATAAGACCCACTGGGCACACTCGTGCGCAAGTTTAAATAAAACCTAAACGGACCAATAGGTACACAGAAGAGCTATTCTACAGAAACGAAGGAATAACCAACTCTAGAACAACACCAGGGCCCGCCCAATCAGAGCCCCGCTCAGTCATAAATATCAGAGCCCAGTTCAGTCATAAACATCAGAGCCCAGCTCAGTCATCAAAGCCCAGCTCAGTCATAAATATCAGAAATATCAGAGCCTAGCTCAGTCATAAATATCAGAAATATCATAGCCCAGCTCAGTCATCAGTCACGAGCTGGAAATGTCGACTCTAACCAGGCAACCTCAGTCTCGGACTGGCCCAAACAGCCCACACTCGACAGTCTAACGCTGGAGATACTGGTTCCACCGGATTCGTCGGTCGCATAGCTTGGACTAGTAGCCTATGTTCCACGGACTCACACTGAAAATAACGGGCTGCAATCGTGTAATGTCAGCTACAGACCGGAGCAGGTAGCCTACCCCCTTCAGCTAAGCACTGGAAATCCTGAGTGATAACCGAGTAACTTTAGCCGCGTACTGGAGCCAGTCGTCACGAACTAGATAAGCCACAACAACAATACACTAAGAGAATAAATATCACGGGCCGCCGCCCTCCCCCTTATATATACAACCTGAAGGCTCCCAGCCTAACACAATCCAGCCGACAATCGGTGCAACAACAACATCTTTCGGCAGCATCCAAAAAATCTCAGCGATAAGGGGCAAAAAATCGGAAGGTCCGAAAGCCACGAAACCACCTATACTAAGGCTCATAATCTGACCCAAGTCTGCTATATCAGTCTACAAGGATCTAGTCCATCCGAAATGACGTCGGATACATACTCAAGTCAACCAGGTACATGAGACTATGTCAATAAATCACAGCCTATTCTAAGGCAAAATCACAATAATCAGTCAATCATCAAACAGATTCACTCGGACCCACTCATGCAACATCAGATAACCACCAATAGATACCCCATAACATGCATATCAGCAAATCAAATTAACAGCCCAACCTATAGCATGATACTAGCTCATAATAACCCAACAGTCAACTCTAAACTGAGGAAATCGGGGAACAAGGGAAACAATACTAACTAACCACCCCAGATTCACAAATATCAACCAATATTTACACAATCAGGCTCATTCTAGAAAGAAGGGAAGCCGTAACCTACCAAAAAGTCGATCACGCGCGCTCCAAGTCACTCAATTTGAGATTTTCCCTTCCGAACGGCCTCAGACTGCTGCCACGCTACAAAAAATAGAATCACAGCGTCAATATGGTCGTTTAGACACAAAAATTAACAAATTCGGAGATTGACCAATTTTTGGGTCAAAATCGGGCAACGTGGGACCGCTCCGGATTTCCCAGAATTGAATTCGTCAAAAATTCCCAAATCCTTCCCCCAACACTAATCCTAAACTAGTTTATCAAATAGGGGTCGGATCCGCTCCCAATCAATCAAACAATAACAAATCTAAATCTAACAAAAATAGGCCGGTTTACCTCTTATTTCACGTAGAACGAGGTGCACCCATCAAACCCCAACCTCAAATCCACGAAGCCAATGAAAACCCGAACACTTGGGACTTTGAATCACCCAAAATGGAGCTATAGAACTCGAGATATCAAAATTTAAAATGAAGAATAAATCATAAGTTGATGGCAGCAGATTTGAGCGAAATTTCACCACAAATGAGGGTTCACCAACACATTCCAATCACTCCACTACGTAGCCACAATCTCCACGATCATACAGGACTTTGAATCACTCAAATTGGAGCTCGGATGGGGGAGAAATCGGCATTTGAAAATGAGGGGGAAAGCTGAAATGGGTTCCATAGATGCCTTCCAGACTTAGCCAAATTTTCAGTCCAAAACGAACTTTCTGAATCGATTGACTGAAGAGCAGGACGGTCCGTCAGTGGATGTACAGACCGTAGGTCCTGTCCATCGATTGGCCCCGACAGTTTATTTAAGAGCATTTTGGACTTTTTCCCTAAATGTTTATTCCTTTTACTAGACGATTTTGCCCCTTAACATTGACCCTATTTATATTTTCTAAGCCCTAACCCCTTCATTTTCCAACTCTCATCTCCCAAAATATTTCTCTCTCTAGATGAACAAGAAGGAGAAGAAGAGAGCTAGGGTTCTCATCAAGGTCATCAATCCCCTTTTATTTCAAGGCATTGGCATTGAGGTATGATAGTATTTACCATTTGGAGTCTTTCCTCCAATGGGTCCTCTTTTCCTTAAGGTTTACAAAGGTATAGTCTTGCCCAAGAGAGTTAAGGTTTGACAAATTCTTATGGGTTATTCATTATGCTTTGCATTGTTGATGTTATGGTTGATAGTGCACGATCTAGCGTGGTAAAGTAAGCTAGTGCATGGTTTAGCGTGGTTTACATGCAACTTGATGAATCCCATGAGCTTATGCTAAGTGTCCCCCAATTTATGATTATGCTTATGATTGTGGGTTGATTGAGAAAAGATGAATTGCATGAACTCTTTGTGAAGTGAGTTAAGGATTATGATTATCAAGCTATGAATTCCATGTAAGACTATGAATGATGAAAAGAGGATATTTTATGAAAAGATGCATGTTGAATCAAAATCTATGATTTTTCTCTGTTATGTGGGTTCCCTCAATTATGATTAAAATTGCCTTGATTTATGGCTTTCTAAGTATTTGCTTGCATTGAATTGCATGTTTGAGGAGAAGCTTATGAACCCATGATTTATGAGTTAAGAGTATGATGAACTATGTAAATATAAAGCTTGTGAACTCATGAATGTTTTATGAAGTTTATGATATGTTAGTGCATTTTGTTGAGTTGTGAAAGGGTTTCTCACACGTAATGATTCATAAATTGTTGAAAGGTTTGCTCAACCAAGCTTGAATCCATGATTAATGAACTATTCTATGAAGGGACAAGAGACGATTACCCATGTACCCTAATGTAGATAAGAGGCGATTACCCATGTATACTAATAATGAAATCATGACTAATAGAAGAACAAGTGGTGATTACCCATGTTCTTAAGGAGCTATTCTATGAAGGGACAAGAGGCGATTACCCATGTTCCCTAATGTAGACAAGAGGGGATTACCCATGTCTACCTAAGATAAAGTGAACTATGATAATTCCGTGGGAAATATGCTTAGTACCGAGTGGACAAGTGGTGATTACCCATGTCCCATAACCTTTGTGCCACCATAGGGTGATGGTCTATGATAGACACAATCTAAGCAGTGCATGGTCTTACCTTGGCAAGTAGGACACCCCTTTTCGGTGTGGGGCAGACACCGGATTCCATGTTGATAGCTCACATGGTCTTATATGTCGGTTAAGGCTATTTCCCCACAAGTTAATGAACAAGTGTTCTCATGATGATGGTTTAAAGTAAAGTAAAGGAAAGATGAATAGCTTGTCTTGGCCATGTTTTATGCTTCATGTTTCTTATGTTCTATCATGTTTTAGCTTGGCCATTACATGTCATGATTATATGTCATTCTAGCATGGTTTATATGCCCTTTTATGCATTGCTATCATACTTGGTACTTGATTGTACTAACGCATACTTTTGCCTACATTGATTCTATTGATGTAGGACTTGGTGGTTCTTCTCATTCCACTTGTGGCTAGTCAGTTCCAGTGATAGTGAAGACTTGGTGAGGCCTCCTATGTCCGAGGACCTAACCTTGTTACTTTTTCATGCTTTTCGTTATGCTTTTGGATATTGTACTGAGCTGCGTCCCAAACCTTCATTTCTATTCTGTTATGTTAGATGGCTTGAGACATAAGTTGTAGACTTCCGCTGTTTTGTTATATAATGCTCTTTTTAATTCTTTTCTCTATTATCTTATATGTTATGTATGCTAAGGGCTTGTGTGAGGCCTCTCGGGGTCTTGTACGCCGTGTTACATCTAGGGGCTACCCTGGGTCGTGACAAACTTAGTATTCAGAGCACAAGGTTTTAGAAAGATTCTAGGATGTCTCATAAGCTACGTCGAGTAGAGTCTTGTTCATGAGTGTGAAGCGCGCCACATTTATGAATGAGAGACCACAAGATTATTAGGAAACTCCACTTCTTCATTATCCTTAAGTCGTGCGTAGAGTGTTACTCTATATGCCCCTCTCTCCTAATCCCTATCCTACGCGTTTCAGGATATGGCGTCTCGAAGAACTTATACTCGAAGGAATGCGAGAGAAAGTGAAGAGCAAGAAACTCCTCCTCAAGCTCCTCAAGTTCCGGCCGATCCTTTGGCCGAGCAAGTAACTAATGCGGAGTTCAGGGCTGCTTTTCAGGTGTTGGCCCAAGCCGTGATGGCTTAACCAAATAGGGAGGTTGCGGCTCCCGTGAACCCAAATATGGGTACGGCGGCATCAAGAGTGAGGGATTCACCCGAATGAACCCTCCGGAGTTTCACGGTTCTAAAGTGGAGGAAGATCCTCAAGAGTTTATTGATGAGGTTTATAAAGTGTTGATGATCATGGGAGTGTCACCGACGGAAAAGGCGGAATTGGCCGCCTACCAACTCAAGGGTGTCGCTTAAATTTGGTACAACCAATGGAAGAGTGAGATGGCGGTTGATGAAGGTCCTCTGAAGTGGGAGAAATTCAAGGGTGCTTTTCTCGATAGATTCTTTCCCCTTGAGATGAGGGAGGTGAAGGTACTCGAGTTCATCAACCTTCGTCAAGGGAGTATGGGTGTGAAAGAGTATGCTTTGAAGTTCACACAGTTGGCTCGATATGCTCCTTCTATGGTGGCCGATCCTAGGGCAAGAATGAGCAAATTTGTTTCGGGAGTGTCCGAAACGGTGGTCAAGGTGTGTAGTACCGCCATGCTTATTAGTGATATGGATATTTCTCACCTCATGATTCATGCACAACAAATAGAGGAGGAGAAGCTCAAGGAAAGGTCTAGGAACTTCAAGAGGGCTAAGACCCGAGATGGCGGGTTCTCTCAATCAAGGTCCGATGGACATGGTCATTTTAAGCCTAGACAAAGGTTCTCTAATCAAGGGCCTTCCAATGCCCCTCCTAAGTTCAACCAAGAGAGGGTGTCTAACCCTAAGCCTCAAGAAGGAAATGGTAGTGGCTCCTCATGGCCTACTTGTGCCAAGTGTGGGAGGAAACACGAGGGTACTTGTCTAGCCGGTTCGAATGCATGTTTTGGATATGGTAGGACGGGTCATAAAGTAAGGGATTGTCCCTTGGCTGCTAAGAAGGGAGGAGAAAATCATCGAAAGGCTCAACCCCAAAAATCCGGCAAGTTCTAGTGGAAATCAAAAGCAAAACCGGTTCTATGCACTTCAGGCCCATCATGAGCAAGAGGGTTCTCCAGATGTGGTTACCGGTATGTTGAAAATCTTCCACTTTGATGTTTATGCTTTGCTTGATCCAGGTGCTTCGTTGTCTTTTGTGACGCCTTATGTAGCTATGAAGTTTGATGTTGTTCCGGATGTGTTGTTAGATCCATTCCGTGTCTCTACTCCTATTGGTGAATCTATTGTGGCTAAGAGAGTCTATAGAAATTGTTCCGTCTCTTTATTTCATAGAGTCACTCATGTTGATCTTGTAGAGCTTGATATGCTAGACTTCGATGTTATCCTCGGGATGGATTGGTTGCATTCTTGTTTTGCCTTTATTGATTGTAGAACCCGAATCGTCAAGTTCCAATTTCCAGATGAGCCTATCCTAGAGTGGAAAGGGGGAAATTCTTCGCTTAAGGGTCAATTTGTTTCTTATCTACAAGCTAGAAAGATGATTTCTAAGGGTTGCATGTACCATCTTGTTAGGGTGAGGGATGAGAATTCCGAAACCCCTACTCTTGAGTCAGTCCCCGTTGTTAGTGAATTTCTGGAAGTGTTCCCCGATGATTTACCCGGTGTTCCTCCAGAGAGGGAAATAAACTTCGGTATTGACCTTCTCCCTGATATGTAACCTATCTCTGTTCCTCTTTATAGAATGGCTCCGGCAGAACTTAAGGAACTAAAAGAGCAGTTGAAAGATTTGTTGGATAAGGGTTTCATCCGACCAAGTATTTCTCCATGGGGTGCTTTGGTCTTGTTTGTTAGAAAGAAAGATGGGTCACTCCGTATGTGTATTGACTATCGCCAATTGAATAAGGTTACTATCAAGAATAAGTATCCTCTCCCGAGAATTGATGATTTGTTTGATCAACTCCAAGGGGCTAGTTATTTCTCTAAGATTGATCTTCGTTCGGGCTATCACCAATTGAAGGTAAGGGATGATGACATTCCGAAAACAGCTTTCCGGACAAGATATGGGCACTATGAGTTTCTAGTGATGTCTTTCGGGTTGACTGATGCTCCAGCCGCATTTATGGATTTGATAAATCGGGTGTTTAGACAATACCTTGATATGTTCGTCATTGTGTTTATAGATGATATCTTGATTTACTCAAGGAGTGATAGTGAGAATGCTGATCATTTGAGGATTGTGTTGCAAGTTCTCAAGGACCAACAACTCTTTGCTAAGTTCGAGAAATGTGAGTTTTGGTTAAGATCCGTAGCCTTCCTTGGTCACATTGTTTCCGATAAAGGCGTTGAGGTAGATCCTAAGAAGACGCATGCGGTTAAAAATTGGCCTAGACCTCTATCACCTTCGGATATTCGTAGTCTCTTGGGTTTAGCCGATTACTATCGGAGGTTTGTTGAAGGGTTTTTTTCAAATGCTTCACCATTGACGGCTCTAACTCAAAAGAAGGCTAAGTTTGCTTGGTCCGAAAGGTGTGGAGCGAGTTTTCAAGAGTTGAAAGATGGACTTACCTCGGCTCCGGTGTTGACCCTACATAAGGGCTTAACAGACCCCCACAAATACTTTCGGCCAAAAAACTGTCTGGACCTCCTATCACCAAAAATCCATGGACTATAGTACACGTAAAACGATAAATATGGCCATATTCCCTCTCTGGGCCTATATTGAACCTCAAAATGCAAACGTTTGCCCCTCCAGACCAACTCACGCTATTAATAAGGTTTTAACAGACCCCCACAAAAACTTTTGGCCAAAAATCCATCCAGACCTCCTATCACCAAAAATCCGTGGACTATAGTACACGTAAAACGACAAATATGGCCATATTCCCGCTCTGGGCCTATTTTGAACATCAAAATGCGTACGTTTGCCCCTCGGGACCAACTCACGCCATTAATAAGGTCTTAACGGACCCCCACAAAAAAGTTTGGCCAAAAATCCGTCCGGACCTCCTATCACAAAAAATCAGTGGACTATAGTACACGTAAAATGGCAAATATGGCCATATTCCCGCTCTGGGCCTATTTTGAACCTCAAAATGTAGACGTTTGCCCCTCGAGACCAAATCACGCCATTAATAAGGTCTTATCGAACGCCCATAAAAAATTTCAGCCAAATATCCATCCGGACCTCCTATCACCAAAAATCCGTGGACTATAGTACACGTAAAACGACAAATATGGCCATATTGCCGTTCTGGGCCTATTTTGAACCTCAAAATGCAGACGTTTGCCCCTCATGACCAACTCACGCCTTTAATAAGGTCTTAACGGACCCCCACAAAAACTTTCTGCCAAAAATCTGTCCAGACCTCCTATCACCAAAAATTCATGGACTATAGTACACGTAAAACGGCAAATATGGCCATATTCACGCTCTGGGCCTATATTGAACCTCAAAATGCAAATGTTTACCCCTCGGGACCAACTCACGTCATTAATAAGGTCTTAACTGACCCCCACAAAAACCTTCGACCAAAATTCCATCCTGACATCCTATCACCAAAAATCCGTGGACTATAGTACACGTAAAATGGCAAATATGGCCATATTCCCGCTTTGGGCCTATTTTTACATCAAAATGCAGATGTTTGCCCCTCAGGACCAACTCACGCCATTATAAGGTCTTAACGGACCCCCACAAAAAGTTTCCACCAAAAATCCGTCCGGACCTCCTATCACCAAAAATCTATGGATTATAGTACACGTAAAACGTCAAATATGGCCATATTCCCGCTCTGGGCCTATTTTGAACCTCAAAATGCAAATGTTTTCCTCTCGGGACCAATTCACGCCATTAATAAGGTCTTAACGGACCCCACAAAAAATTTCGACCAAAAATTTGTCCGTACCTCCTATCACTAAACTTGCTAAGATAAAGGAAACAAACTAACAAACTCCTTAAGACTTGGTCAAGTATATTTTGAATCACTTTTCAACATTATAATTGATTTCATATGGACCTATGCTTTATGCATTGATTTCTACTTATGAACTATGAATTATAATCATGATTTTGATCAAGGTTTTATGCCTGATTTATGAAAAGATGAAATTATGATTAAAGGATGATTTTAAGATAAGTCTCAATGATTTGTGAAAGGTTTTCTCACACTTGAAAGGTAATTATGATTTAGATGCTTAGGAAGGTAAGTGTCTACATGAACTATTTTATAAAATCATGGTTTTGAAAGGAACTACTCTTATACGACTTTATAATTTTGATTGGTAAACTTAATTGTCTTCTTTCCTAATGTTATGCTTTGATAATTGACTTTATCAATTCTATTGGGATTTAACATAGCACCGAGAGAACTTTGAGGTGGAGGCTCAAAAAGGGTAATCTCTAGTAGCACTCTCTAGTTCCAAACTATGTTCCCTCGTATGATTCTCTTAAGATACTTAGATAGTGGATCCACATAGCATAAATGAATGTTATGGAGTTCTACCTTGGCAAGTAGACTCTCTCTTTTCGGTGTGAGGGTAACACTGAATTCCATGGTATGACTCACATGGTCTATTGTCGGTTAAGGCTAATATCCCACAAAACAACTATGATTTTTCTTAAAAATTTACATTATGTCTTTTTACTAATGCTTGACCTTATCTCAAAACTTTATGGTTTTGCCTTCTAAGCTTTTAAACATTCTACTTGGTCATGCATTACACATTTTAAGCCTATTATGATAGCATATTTACATTTATGCATATTTTCTCATACTTAGTACATTCCTTGCACTAATGCATGTTTATGCCTATATTATCTAATAATATAGGGTTGGACGTTCCTCCACAAGCTCGTGACTAGTGGATTGCTTTTGCTTTGAAGATTTGGTGAGTCCTCATGTTTCGAGGGCCATGTCACCTATGCTACATTTCTTTCATGCTTTTTTTTTTCCAGAATTGTATGTAGTGTATGGGTTACGTCCCAACCACTCTTATGATAGTAGAAAGACTATGTGAGACACATTTTAGTATTCCGCACTTATGTTCAGATTTCTTATGACATGAGACTTTTATTGCCTATTCTCTCTTGTTGTATTTCTTTTACGTCATGCTTATGTCAAGTGAATTGTTTAGGGTCTCTTGGAATCCTATTCGCCATGTCACATCTAGGGTATACTTTGGGTCGTGACAATTTATAAACTATTTCTCATAAATTAGGGATATTTTTAGCCCTTTTCCGTTTGTTTTAAACCAATAACCTATAAGCCGAATCTTTAATAAAATCATCCGGTAATCCCTCTTAAGATAGAATAGCTAACCAAACCATCCTTCAAAAATGTGTAAAAGGTGCAAAAACTTACATACTAGTCACTAGAAATGTACAGATTTGAACGACAATATTGAAGAGGTGCGTAATGCCAAAGATTAGGTAATGCCGTTCTAATTTTACATATTAATTTTAACCAAAGAAATTTTATTGGTACTAAATTTTATAGCTTCCAAAACAGTACTGTGCAAGTTATATCTGCAGTAACCGCTTATGGAGGTCAGAAATTCTAATGGATAATCCAACACAACTGCACAATAATTTCCTAGTTTTATATATATAGTTAGAAAAATAATTTCAAATTGTTAAGAAGTTAATCAGTCGCACTATTAATTACTCAGAGCCTCACATGTCAAAAATAGGAATCTGATGCGTAGTTTCTCTCTTTATATTACTTCCTTTGTCCATCTTTACTTGTCCACTATACTAAAAATAGTTATCCAACAATACTTTTCAAGTTTGGAAAATAAAGAGATAATTTACCCTTTTGTGTCTGTTTTACCTTGCTATTAAATACTATTCAACATCTGATACATTTTCCAAACATTAATTAACTTAATATATTCAAAGGGTAATGTAGCAATATTACTCATATTGTTTATTATTTTTTAAGGTGTGTGCCAAGTTAATAGTGAACAACTATTGTTGGACAGAGGGAGTAAATCCTACCTTTGTGTTCAATGAATTTCACTTTTCAATACTTCATTCCTACTCCCTTTAGTCCATTTTCGTGAATTTGTGAGACAATGCACATTTATTCAGAAAAGAAAATTGGAACATAAATTAAATACTACTTTCCACTTTTGTTTTTTAGTTATTCTCAAACTATTCGATCGTGAAAACAGAAATAATTCAAAGTAATGTTAGTCTCGCCGTTCTTATTTATATATCGTCATTACTAAAAATAGATGGTCCTTAATATTTGTCATTTCGCAAAATCAGTGCATAAATGATACTATTCTTCCTATTTTATTGTCACGACCCGATTCTTCGAGTCATGATGGCACCTACTATAAACCACTAGTAGGTAAGCCAATCCGTTACCCAGAATGACAAATAATGAGTATAAGGATAGAACTAACAGAAATAACACTATAACAACAGAACAAATAAAAGAGGAAGCAAACCAAAAACTATATACAAGAGAATCCCTCCCAGAACCTGGAACTCACAAGTACAGAGCTGTCTAACATGAACGTACAAGTAACAGAAGTGGACCCAAACAAAGCTCATCTCAAAAAGTGAAAGACTAGCTAAATAAGTGTAGAAGGAGACATGCTAATCCAGGATGCCAAATGCTCACCCTCGTCCCCGATCCCAAGAGCTGCTGAAGATGGCACAAACAATCACTGCCGGTAGATGGTACTAGAACATGCATCATGAAACAGATACATAGTGTAGCATGAGTACCAAAACAAAGGTACTCAGTAGTCATCATAGGGCGACTGAGCAAGAAAGGTAAAGACAATATGAAAAGATAGAATCTAGACATAGACAGAAGCCCAAGCGGATATGAAAGAAAGCACACGAGCATACCAAAAGTAAATCTAAGTATAGCTAAATGAAACCTAACTGGACCCCATATGCCCAAAAGTACACTTATGCGCAAGTTTAAATAAAATCCGAACGGACCCCATAAGCTCGACAGGTACACAAAATAGCTAAGTCTACTAAGCAAAGAGTATCACGAATCTGAATCCAAGAAATGCAAGTCAGATCCCAATAATCTAGTCAAGTCCCAGCCCATCTAGAAAGAGTGACAATCAATCTAGGCCACCCAGCCAGCCATTCCACTCCCATCCCAGCTAGCAAGAGTGATCGGGGGGCGTGTCGACTCTAAAGAGGATCTGAATAATTTAAAGCCACCCAACCAGACAATCCATTTCCAAGGGCGTACGCCACCTAGCTAGAAGAGTAACCAGAGGGCGTGTCGATTCTGAAGAGAATCTCAATATCAACACTAAGCCACCATGGAATGACGTCCACTCACAAGAAACCATAAAAAGGCTCCAAGCCTAAAAGACTCCAAACCGAAGTCCATGCGAAAGCACAAAACATCCGGTAATAGATCGACACTGAAGAAATAGAGGAAGAATATAGAAGATCAATAAGGTTTCGAGAACGCCTAAACTAAGGCTCATACTATCATACTCAGTTCTGCTACTCTAGGGACCTAGTCCATCCGAACCGACGTCGGAGAAGAAATAAAACTAACATTCCACAAGGATCGCGAGTCTAAGGCAACACTAGCCTAAACCTAGACTAAGGCCACACATGCTCAAATGCCAATAAAACAATTAACAACAACAAATCAAATCACAATAACATGGAAATAACACACAGTCCCTGTCTAGCATGGTACTACACCCAAAATAATGTCGATCAATCCTAAAACATGGTATCTAGGAAAAGAAATAAGAATAAGGAGGTACCTGTCGCTAATTCATTCTAATCAACATGCATTCTCGCATTCAAGCTCAATCTAATAGAAATAAAAGTCGTGGCTTACCTGTAGGCCAACCGCGTGCGTTCCAAATCACAATGCCAGAGCTTTTCCCTTTCGAACGGCCTCAGAACATTGCCAAGGTATCAAAAATAGTATCACAACGTTAATATGGTCGTTTAGACACCAAAACAAATAAAATAAAATAGACCAATTTCAGAGTCAAATAGGAATTGTGGGGTCCACATCGAAATTTCTGAAATTGACTCCATCAGAAGACCCTAAATTGTACTCTGAACTTGTGTTCCAAAACGGATCACAATCTGGGGCTCGAAACAGCCAACAATAACCAACCATGCAATATCCACAATTAGACTCAATTAAAAAATCGAAATAGGCCTGAAAAATCAGAATTTATCGTAAACGAGAGTTTCCCAACCACTTTCGATCACCCACAACGTAGCCTCAACAATTTCAGATGCACAGGACTTTGAATCACCCAATTCTTAGTTATATCGGAGGATAAATCGCTATTTGAAAATCTAAGCGTTAAGTTGATCGTGTCTGGTCTTTATATAAAAGACAAGACTGATTTGATCTTCGCAAACGCGGCCCACAGGGCGATTGCGGAGTACAACAAAGTTGCCCTTCAAAAATGCGGCACAGAGCCCGCGAACGTGAAGTCCAAAGGAACTAGGGGCTAGGGGTCCGCTATCACGATCCCTCCCCCCCCACTAAAGCGAAGGTGCAGTGGCCTAACCCTCTGTGAACACAGCCTGGACTCCAAGAATACGATGACCAAATTTTCTTGTCTCCGTGAACGCGACCCAAGGCCTACAAATGAGAAGACTAAATTGTTTTGCACCAGCTGATGCATATCAGCTGATTTGGCAAATTTTGAAATCTTTGATGGGGCATTCTGAATTCGTTCAGAACCCCGTGCACGCAAAAAAGATATGCAACCCTACCAAATTTGATATTCAAAACTCAATGGAGCAGTCAAAATTTCCATAAGATGTCATCTCAACAAAAAGTAAATCCTACCCCCAAACTCCATTTTAAGTCAAAATCCACAAGATGACTTAAAATTAGACTAGAAGTCTATGGACCCTCGCAAAGGGTCGTTCTAGACCAAACTAAACATTCCAAAGCTAACTGCACTGATGAAATTCTCATCCAAGCTCATTTACCCAGAATGTTGACTAAAGTCAAACTTGGGCCTTAACTTGAAAGTTAAAATGCCTAATAACACAGACTTGCGCTGAAAGCCTTAGGAGTCATGCCGACCATGCTACTATCCTAAAATGTGCTTTTCAGAGCTGATGGAATCGTCAGAATTAGATTCTAAGGTCATCTTCTTGAACTTTTGATAAAAAAAATGACCTATTAAGATTCAGAAGCTCCAAAACACAGAAATTTACACAAAAACCAAATGAACGACCAGGTGAACGAACTGTCAGTCCCAACAAGTCAAAAATGACTTAGGTCGCTATAGAAATACGTTTAACGAGAAGCAGAAGGCATAAAAAGAGAAATGACCTAGAGAATCATTACAACATCCACTACTAAAAAGGACTTTCGTCCATGAAAGTAAGAGTCAAGAGGTACCTGAAGGCTCAAAAAAGCCAAGAAACTGCTCTCGCATATCATGCTCGGTCTCCCAAGTAGCCTCTTTAACTAGATAATGCCTCCAACAGACCTTAACCACAAGAATGGCTCTCGAACGCAACCACCGCACATCTCTGGCAAGAATGGCAACTGGTTCCTCCACAAAAGTTAAATGATCATCCAACTCTACTGCATCATATTGAAGAACATGAGACTCATCAGGAACATACCGCCGCATCATAAAAACATGGAAAACCAGATGGATAGCTGAAAACACTTGAGGTAAGGCCAACACAAAAGCAACCTCACTAATTGTCCATAGTATCTCAAAAGGCCCAATATACCTGTGGCTAAGCTTGCCTCACCTCCCAAATCTAATCACACTCTTCATGGACGACACACGGAGGAAACCCTGATCACCAACTGTAAACCTCAAAGGCTGCCGCCTAGGATCAACATAACTCTGGTGCCTACTCTGAGCTATCCGAAGTCTATCCTGAATCACCCTCACCTGGTCCAAAGCCTCCTGAATCAAGTCTGTACCATGTGGTCTTGGCTTAATAGATTCAAACAAACCAAACAGAGAGTGACAATGCATACCATATAAAGCCTCAAACGAGGCCATTTGAATGCTAGAGTGGTAGTTTTTGTTCTATGCAAACTCTACCAAGGGAAAGAACTGGTCCCACTGACCTTCGAACTCCGAAACACATGCCCATAACATATAATCAAGAACCTAAATAGTACGCTCTGACTGACCATCAGTCTGTAGGTGGAATGTTGTGGTAAGGTCAACGTGAGTGCCCAACTCTTCCTAAAAGGTCCTCAAAAAGAAAGAAGTGAACTAAGCACCCCGATTTGATATAATAGAGACATGCACATCATGAAAATGAACCACATCTCAAATGTAGATACGGGCCAACCTCTCCATACTGAATAAAGACTGAACCGGGAGGAAGAGTGCTGATTTGGTCAATCTATCAATGATTGCCCAAATGCTATCAACACCTCTAGAAGTCTAAGGCAAACCAGCCACAAAGTCCATAGTGATGCAATCCCACTTCTACTCCGAAATGGGTTATCTCTGAAACTCACCACCAGGGCTCAAATGCTCGACCTTCACCTGAAAACTCAACCAATAGGACATATAGTCTGCAATATCTCTCCTCATGCACTCCACCAATAGTGCTGCCTCAAATCACGATACATCTTTGCGGTGCTCGGATGGATAGAGTATCTAGAATCATAGGCCTCATGAAATATCAACTAGATCAAACCCCCAACTCTCAGAACATAAATATGATCGATAAACCTCAAAACCTCATCTTAATCCAAGGTAGCCTGACCGGCATCACCCGCTAATACCCGATCTTGAAGTGCCAACAAAGTCTCATCCTCAAACTAACGACCACAAATCCAATCAAGTAAGGAAGACTGAACTCCTACATAGGCTAGGAAATGCCTAAACTCTAAAATCTCCAATCGAATAATCTGATTAGCTAAGGAATGAATGTCCAAAGCTAAAGGTCGCTCCACAGTATATAGGAAGGCTAGACTACCCATACTTACCGCCTTTCATCTCAAGACGTCCGCTACCACATTTGCCTTGTCCAGATGATAGAAAATATATATATCATAGTCCTTCAGAAGCTCAATCTAATGATGCTGTCTCGATATAAGGTTCCTCTAGCTCATAATGTACTGAAGACTCCTGTGATTGGTGTAGATCTCAGAACAAAATCCATACATGTAGCACCTTGAGATCTTAAGCATAAAAACTACCACCACTAACTCCAAGTCATGAGTGAGGTAGTTGCGTTCATGCAACTTAAGCTGCCTCGACGCATAAGAGATAACTCGGCCCCTGTTGTATCAATGCACAACCAAAATCAATGCTGGATGTGTCATAATATATCGTGAAACCCTCGCCCCCAACTAGAAGAGTCAATATAGGAGTGGTGGTCAGCAACTCCTTGAGCTTCTGAAAGGTCAACTCACACTCCTTGCACCACTCAAAAGGAATATCAAGGTGAGTCAACCGGATCAAAGGTGCTGCAATAGTGGAGAAGCCCTCCACAAACCGTCTGTAGTAGCTTGCTAGTCCAATGAAGCCCTGAATCTCAATAATTGAAATCAGCCTGGCCCAATCACGAATAGCCTCAATCTTCATCAGATCTACCATGATACCATCCTTGGACACAACGTGCCCCAAGATTGCTACAGACTCAACTCAAAACTCGCACTTTGAGAACTTGGCATAAAGTCGCTGATCTCTAAAATCTAGAGCATAATCCTCAAATGTTGCTCATGATCACTCCTGCTCCGTGAGTTGACTAGAATATCATCTATGTACCCGATGATAAACAAATCATGATACGGTCTGAACACTTGCATCATCATGTCTATAAAGACAGCAGGGGCATTAGTCAACCCAAAATACATTACCAGGAAATAATAGTGGCCATATCGAGTCCTAAATATGGTCTTAGGGATGTGTGCTGTCCTAATCCTAAGATGATGGTAACTAGACCTTAGATCAATCTTTGAAAACAGTGCGGCACCATGAAGCTAGTCAAATAGATCATCAATCCTAGGCATGGGGTAATGGTTGTTCACCATCACCTTCTTCAGTTGCCTATAATCAATAAACATGTGCATTGTACTGCCCTTTTTCTTTATAAAGAGAATGGGAGCGCCCCAAGGTGATACATTAGGCCTGATGAATCCCTTACCCAGGAGATCCTGAAGATGAACACTAAGTTCCTTGAGCTCTGTAGGAGCCATCCAATATGGCGGATTAGAAATAGTTTGAGTACCCGACTCAAGCTCAATTAGAAAGTCAACATCACGCTCTAGGGGTAGGCCAGGTAGGTTTATAGGAAAAACATCTACAAAGCCACGGACAACTGGAAGTGACTCAACTAGAGGGACCACACTACTCAAATCATGCACATAGGCCAAATAAGATAAACACCCGCTAGCCACTAACCTACAAGCCTGAACAAAAGAGATAACTCCAATCGGTGTACTACTAAGGGAGCCCTACCACACCATCGGGGGAATACCAGGCATGGCTAAGGTAGCAGTCTTAAAGAAGCAATCTAAGACCGCGTGGTAAGGGAATAACCAGTCCATGCCCAAAATCACATTGAAGTCAAGAATATCAAGTAAAATAAGGTTAGCCCAGGTGTCACGCCCCTGGATAGTAACCAAGAAAGATCGAAACACCTGATCCACTACTAAAGACTCACCTATGAGGGTCGACACACGCAACAACATTGCCATAGGCTCAGAACTCTAATCCATACGTGAAGCATAATATATAGACACATAACAAAAGGTAGAGCCTAGATCAAATAAAGTCGAGGCGGGCTATTGGCATAAGAGAATCATACCTGTGATCACATAATCCGATGCCTAAGCCTCTGCCCTTACTGGAGCTGCATACAAATGTCCCTGTTCGCCTCTCTCCTAGCCTTCTATCCTACCACCTAACCTACTTCCCCAGGGACCACCCAGGATACCCTGATTACCACTATGACATTCCTGACCCTGACCTCGACCTCTGGCTGGAGGTGCTGCTAGTGGAGGTGGTAGAGCTGGCAGAGCTACCTGTGGAGCGGGAACAATCTTACTATGCAGAGAGAAATCTCTAGCCCAATCATCCAACTCCCCAAAATCAAAATAACCCAAAGATGACCGACTCCCAGAAGAATGACCACCATGGCCTGAAGTACATGATTGGGACCTATCTCAAATCTGACTAGAGCCAACCTCACTCCAACAATACCAATCGTCCTCTGAAGTTTATAATGAGGCCTGAATAGGCCAGATGGACTGAACTGTTGATACCATTATCCGGTCCTATCATAAGTGTCGCTAGACCTTTAATGGGATCCATTATAGTTGCCCTCATATCTATCTCACTTGTCACTGCCCCTTGGGCCTCATGATGGAGATGCTCAATAGTGCAGATGTGATCAACAACATTAAGAAAGGAACGACCCACAGAGACAATAGATTGAGTCTCAATCTGCAGCTGAAGATTCAAACCACAAACAAAGCATCAAACTCTCTCCACCTCAGTAGGTAGGATAATAGTAGCATAGCGGGAGAACTTGTGGAACCTTACCTTATACTCTAACACAGTCATGGAGCCCTACTCCAACCAGGAGAACTGATCCCCGAAGTGATCTCTGACGTTGCGGGGAATTAACCTAGCCAAGAAAGCCTCAAAAAACTTAGTCCAAGTGATCGAAAGAGACCCAACTGGCCTGGTCTGAATGAAGGTACGCAACCAATTCCTTGTTGGCCCATCTAACTAGTAAGCATTGAAGTCGACTCCTCTCGACTCCACTAAGTCCAATGTGTAAAGCTGCTCCTGGAAAGTAGTCAGGAACTCATGGGCATCCTCACCCACAGCCCTAGAAAACCTCATAGGTGAAAGCCTAAGAAACATCCTAAGCATCTTCTGCTTCTCTAGCGACATAGCTCCAGCCGCAATCATGGGTTGGGCTCCACCAAATGGTACCTAGGCCTGATGTGCCTCTATTGTAGGCTGACCCTGCTGACCTGGTGCTGGTGCTGCAGTTGCAGCTGGGGACTGTTGTACACCCCAAGAATGGTCAATTACTACATGATGGTTGCTTGAAGCTTCGAGGGCAAAGCTGGTCTGGGTGGCGGCTGGGCTGGCCTCAATTTACCAGCTGAACTGTAACCCAGGCTGCTAGAGAGTCCACTACTCGCCTTGGATCCCTCTCTCTATCTGGGGCTGGTGTTGCACCCTTGGTCGGTAAGGAAGGTCGTGCTCACGAGCCATCCTGTGAAAAGAGTGAAACAAGTGAGGATTAGAGAAACCAAAGCACACACACAACATGAAAGTGATTCAAAAGAGGGAAATTCCTAAAGACACCCTGTTACCTCTTAAAGATAAGATACATACGTCTCCTCACTGATACGTAGGACTCTACTAAGTTTTATCTCAATAAGAGTGAGACTGGTAAACCCGGGGCTATGATACCAATTTGTCACGACCCAATTCCTTGAATCGTGATGGCACCTACAATAGCCCACCAGTAGTAAGCCAACTTGTAAGCTAGAACGACTAGTAATGGATGTAAGGGTAGAACTAACAAAAATAACAATATAACAACAGAACAAACAAAAGCAGAAGTAAACTAAAAACTATATACAAGAGAATCCCTCCCAGAACTTGGAAGTCACAGGTACAAAGTTGTCTAACATGAACGTACAAATCTAAAAAGTGGACCCAAAGAAAACTCATCTCAAAAAGCAAAAGACTAGCTAAATAAGTGTAGAAGAAGACAGGCTGATATAGGATGCCAAGTGCTCACCCTCGTGTCTGATGCCAAGAGCTACTGATGATGGCATGAACAATCACCACCGGTAGCCGATACTAGGCCGACTGAGCAAGAAAGGTAAAGACAGTATGAAAAGATAGAATCTAGACACAGATAGAGGTCCAAACAGATATTGAAGAAAGCACACGAGCATACTAAAAGTAAATCTAAGTATAGCTAAACTAAACCTAAATGGACCCCATATGCCCATAAGGTAAACTCGTGCGCAAGTTTAAATTAAACCCAAACGATTCCCATAAACCCGACAACTACACAAAATAGGTAAGTCTATTGAGCAAAGAGTATCACGAATCCAAACCTAAGAAATGCAAGCTAGGTTCCTAGCCCAAGTAACCACAAATTCCAATAATCCAGTCAACTCCCAGCCTAGCTAGCAAGAGTGACAATCAATCTAGGTAAGCTACCTAGTCCACTCCCAGCCTAACAAGCAAGAGTGTTCCGAGGGTGTTTTGACTTTGAAGAGGATCTCAATATACCAAAGCCACCCAGCCAGACAATCCACTCCAGAGGCGTAAGCCGCCCAGCTAGAAAGAGTGACCTAGGGGATTATCGACTCCGAAGAGGGTCTCAATATCAATACCAAGCCACCGTGGAACGATATCCACTCACAAGGAATCACAAGAAGGCTCCAAGCCTAAAACACTCCAAACTCTAATCGTCGCGAGCACACAAAACCTCCAGTAACTTATCAGAGCAACAAAAATAGAGGGAGAAGACAAAAGAACAATAAGGCTGCGAGAACGCCTAAAATAATGCTTATACTATCAAACTCAGGTCTGCTACTCCGGTCTACAGGGACCTAGTCCATCTGAATTAACGTCAGAGAAGACACAAAACTAACATGCCACAATGATCATGATTCTAAAGCAACACTAGCCTTAACTTAGACTAAAGCCACACACTCTCAAATGCCAATACAACAAATAACAACAAAAAATCAAATCACAACAACATGGAATCACACACAGTCCCCATCTAGCATAGTACTACACCCAAAATAATACCGATCAATACAAAAATATTGTATCTAAGAAAAGAAAGAAGAGTAACTAGGTACCCGCCCCCAATTCATTCTAATCAACATGAATCCATGCATTCAATCTAATAGAAAGGAAAGCCGTAGCCTACCTGTAGGTCGATCGTGCACACTCTAAATCATAATTCTGGAGTTTTTCCCTTTTGAACGGACTCAAAACGTTGTCACACTATCGAAAGTAGGATCAAAATGTTAATATGGTCATTTAGACACCAAAAATATATAAAATGAAAATAGACTAATTTCAGAGTCAAATGAGAATTGTGAGATCCTCGCCAAAATTTTAACAATTGACTCCGTCAAAAGGCTCTAAGCAATACCCCGAGCTTTTTTTCCAAAATGGAACAAAATATGGGGCTCGGAATAGCCAACAACAACCAACCATGCAATTTCCACAATTAAACTCAATTAAAGAACTAAAATAGGCCTGAAAACCATTATTTACTGCAAACGTAATTTTCCCAACCACTTCCGATCAGCCCACAACATAGCCTTGACATATTCAGATGCACACGACTTTGAATCACCCAATTCCGAGCTGTATTGGAGGAGAAAATGCTATTTGAATGTCTAACCTTTAAGTTGATCGTGTCTGGTCTATATATAAAAGACCAGACCGATTTGCTCTTCACGAATGCATCCCAGAGGGCCCGCGATGATGGAGAACAACAAAGTTTCCCTTCATGAATGTGGCATGGAGCCCGCGAATGTGAAGGCCAAAGGAACCAGGGGTCCTCTATCGTGGCAGAGCCCTCCGTGAATGCGAAGGCCAAGTGGCCTAACCCTTTGCGAATGCGACTTGGACCCCACGAACACGGTGAACAACTTTCCTAGTCTTAGCAAACCTGACACAAGGCCTACAAACGTGAAGACCAAATTGGTCTGCACCAGCTGATGGTTTAGCAAGTTTCCAAATCTCCGATTGGGCATTCTGAATTCATTCGGAACCCTGTGCATGCAAATGAGATATGCAACCTAGTCAAATTTGATATTCTGGACTCAACCGAGCAGTCAAAATTTGAATATGAGGTCATCTTGGTAAAAAGTGGGTCCCACCCCCAAACTCCATTTTAAGTCAAAATCTACAATGGAGCTCAGAATTAGCTTGGAAGCCTTAGGATCCGCACAAAGGGTCATTCAAGACCAAACTCTACATTCTAGAGCTAACCACACTGATTGAATTCTTATCCAAGCTCGTTTACCCAGAATGTTAAATAAAGTCAAACTTAGGCCTCTAAAAGTTAAAACTCCTAATCACAAGAACTCGCGCTGAAAGTTTTGGGAGTTGTGCTGACGATGCTACTAACCTAAAATGACCCTTCCAAAGCTAATGGAATCATCAAAATTAGATTATGAGGTCATCTTCTTGAAATTTTGTTAAAAATGACTGTTCAAGGTTCAAAAGCTCCAAAGCATAGAAATACGCACAAAAACCAAACGAATGACTAGGTAGCCGAACTGTCAATCCTAGCAAGTCATAAATGACTTGGGGTCGCTATAGGGTTGCACTAAACAATGAACAGAAGACATAAACACATAAATGACCGGGAGGATCATTATATATACCCTTTGAAATTTATTAGCCTTGAAAGTATGCATTTACCCAAAATATTGAAAACTAAGTAATAAATTCATTTTCATTGGTCAGATTAGTTATTCAAAATAAATTAATTCATGTTCATTTATTGAAAACTTAACTTCAAGAGAACGTTAAATAAGAGTACAATGATAAACTTAATTTCTTAAGGGGCGTCAGACCTAAAATGGTGAAAACTAAATAGGAATGGAGGAAGTATAAAATATTAGCAATATAGAATATTAAATATAAACCAAAGATATGGAGAATAAAATGTAGGGAATAGTGCCGAGGCTCTGCAACTGGACTACCTGCTTACACCAGCCTTTGCTAGTGCGTTGGTTTTAGCGTCAGAGCAGCTGCCTCAACAGCTTAGAGAAAAATTCTGAGGTACCAAATAGACCTTTGGGATTCATTCAGAGTCCTACAAATACGAACTAAACATGCTTCCCAACTAGACAAGACATTGTGGTAGAATCATCAAAATGACCAACAGAGGTCATCTCGATGAAATTTTTACCGAAGTCAACACTACAACCAAAACAACTAAAAACTAGTAAGCAACCAAGCATTCAAAAATTAACCCAACAAGTACGACACCCAAACCAAAGGTCCTACTAGACAAATATTAATACATCAAAGCTAATGATGCTGACATAAATCTCATCTTAGCCCGTTCATGAATAATATTGACTGAAGTCAATTCTTTCAACACAAGAGCTTCAGATGGGGAAAAACTCAGCCAAACTCTTCCGAACACCTCGGAAAGTAATCCAACATCCCCGATAAGACACAAATATAGCATATAAGCTACAAGGAGGGTTAGAATAGTAAACAAATACAAAGGCAAGAAAATAACCATGAGGATCATTACAACCCAAAGTTCACCAAGTTGTAAAGAAGGATGTATCCAAACTTAAGAAAAATAAATAAGTCCAAGGAAATGTAGATGAAAAATATTTCCTCACCAGATAGCAAAGAACAATTTATTTTAAGTCAAGAAAAAGAAAGAATTTAAATAATTTCTCTTGGAAAGGGAAAGTTGCATACTTGGGCTAATTTGGAGTATATTTTCACGTTGCAAAGAAGAATGTATAATCTTTATTTCAAAGAGTGCCGAAGAGAGGAGAAATTGGGAAGATGATGAAGAAGGTAGAATAGTGGGAGAGAGAGAGAGAGAGAGAGCAAGAAATACAGAAAATTAATAAATCATTGATTTTTACAGTGGTTGCATTGTTTAAGTCATGATTTTTCAATGAATTGTTATTAAATGTAAGTCGTGACTCACTTTCATTTTTTTGATTATTTCAAGCATGTTTTTTTTTGGGTAAAATATGAATAAAGCCAAAAATCTGAGAGAACAAATAAATAGCAATGCTAAAATAGGGGAGTGCCACATCACCAGCCTATGTATATATATATATTTATATATAGACTCACCAACACATTATCACAAAATAAAAATTAAAAATTTCAAACTTGTTCATTTTAATATCATCAAAAAACTAGTGTTAATTTAGTAATGTCAAATTTCTTGGGCCCCTCTAGAAATCCCACATGCCAAAAAATTACCAAAGTATATTGGAGAGGATAATCTCATAAATTATCATTAATTATGAAACTATTTAAGGGTTTGACCATTTTGGGATTTTAGGGTTTCGCACATCACTTTAGTCTCGCTTCCATACAATTTTTGCTTCTCAACTAAGGCTTACATTGGCAGCCATGGCTTCCAACATTTCTGAGTTTTTTTTTTTTACATATATTTATTTGAATTATACCTACAAAGTCTGACTTCATCTGTGATACATTGCATGTTTAAATTTTGTAGGAAAGATTGAATTTTTTTTAAGTGATTAAATAACAAGATCCGTCTCAGGTTTGCCATACATTCTTGTTTTCAACCTAGATTTTTTTCATTGAATTATTTTTTGATTTTTTATGAAATGCCATGAGTTGATCATAAATGGAATAGTGAAGATTTGTATAATAGACAATGACATGTTTAGAATTGAGATGTGATTGTTTTTTATTTCCCATGAACTATTTTTATGAATCTTTCTTGCAACTTAGTTGCATAAATGATATCTCTATCCACAAAGGTATTGTTAAGGTCTACCTTTTCCACACTCCATTTGTTAGATTACACTGACTATGTTATTTAACAATCTTTATTCTAGTTATTAGTGTTTATTTTTATCTTAGTTTCATATTTTTTTTATTCCTAATTTAGTTTCCACATATTTTTAATTTAGCGTTACTACATTATTATTTTTATTTTTGAAATTATAACTCCTAATACTAGAAAGATTGTGTCATTTACAAATTTGGCTTTTAATGAGTGATAGTTGTTAGAGTACAATTTCGTCATTAAGTGAGTTTATAGACTTAAGTTTCCTTTTTTTTAAAAATATATTTACTTAAGGCATGTTGAAACTTATTTTTTATTATATTGAATTTGAAATACGAGTGTTATGTTAAAAATTGTACAATATATTTAGCGTATAGTTTCAATTTCAATTATTTTGTAGTACAATCGATAGATTATTTTTTGTCAAACATTTGAGTTATGTTATGATTTTATATTTATAAATTTTATCCTTTGGCCAAAATGTGTTCTTTTGCTTATTAAAATTAATTGAATTAAAATTTTATTAATTGGAAAATTTTATATCAAACTTTTTTTACATTATAAGTTACAAATATATAATTATTAATTAGTATATTCTTAAAAAAACAATATGTATCTTAAATACCTTATGTAGTGTCATTTATAAAGCCACATATTTTTCAAATACTAACTTCAATTTTTTGATGATTAAATTTATTTCAAAATTAATTTACCCGTGTAATTGTATTTGTGCAACCAAATAATAGGCCTGTAATTACGCTGTAGTTACATTATGAAAAACAAACATGTTATCATAATTATTATATTGAGTAATTATTAGGTTGTGTAATTATATAATTACTAGGGTTGTAGTTACACTAATTGTAATTAACAGGTAGCTTTCCAAAGAGATCCAAAGCAATTTAAGAATAATATTATATTCAGTTTTGCCATACATTCTTATTTTCAGCCTTGACAATTTTTTTGAAGTGTTTTTTGGTTTACTATGTCATGCCATGGGATGAGATTATATGGAATAGTGAAAATTCATATAGCCTATCCTAACTTGTTTGCAATTGTGGTGTGACTGTTGTTTTTTTGTTTCTATGAACTGTTGTTTAAAAATCATTCTTGCAACTCTACTTTGAAAACTCTTCTTTTAAGCTGATGGTCTTCTGTAGACAACCTCATACCCCTCAAAGGAAGTGTTCCGTACATCCTATTCTTTCCAGAAAATACTTGTAAGATTACACTGGGTATTTTGTTGTTGTTTACCAATGTATATGTTTTAGTGATTGTTGTTTACCTTTATAGTGTTATGTTATTTCAATAGTATCTCTGTTTTTCTGTCATATGTTAGTTATTATTGGTTATTTATTCTCCTTTTTACTAATTGTCATTTAAGGTGTTTTATATTTTATTAATTTCCCTATTTTTTGCTAAAAGTTTGAATCATCATTTACCTTTTTAGAGAGAGGAAAAAAATAGAATTGGATTTCATTTAAATAATCAACATCAGAAAAGGGAATATGAGTTTTTCCGATCAACTACCTTCCCCTCCGTATTTTATGCCAATGTCATTTGCTGATGGTGCTACTAGAGGCGTTTGGCCTCATTCTCCGAGGAACCATGATCTATTTGAGTCCTATTGTCAGTTTGAGCATGTACCTTCTTTCAAGAGATTGACGGATTTCGGTAACAACTTGACAAATTTTGCAACATTCCCTTCTATTAAATTCAGAGTGAATTCACCAAATCTTCTAGAAAGCAAAGGGACAAGTCATATATTTTATAAAACCGTATGTGTGTTAAGTTCTTGAAAGAAACTTGCAAGAATGGGGAAAATTGAATATTTGCTCATGGTGTTGTAGATCTGTGGGAGCCTCCTCCGAATTGGCAAGATTTAGTCCGTGTAAAGGATAGAGAGTTGAATGAGGATAAGGAAAAAATGCATAGGATGAAAATTTGCAAGATATTTTATGATGGAGAGGAGTGTTCTTATGGATATAAGTGTAAGTTTCTTAATGAATGTCCTCCAAAATTTAAGACCAACATGCCAAAGGATAGGGAGAGTTCTACAATAAGTATCAAAACTACAGGGAACATAAGTGATCCTAGGATGACTGAGACTAGGAAGCATGAAAATGATATTGTCTGTATTGAGACACCTATAAATTGGAAGTCAAAGATATGTATCAAGTGGGAGACAACAGGTCAATGCCCCTTTCGTGATCGTTGTCACTTTGCTCATGGTGAATTAGGTTAGCTAATCTTTTTAAACTCTCACATTTTCTATCTTGTGTAATTCATTTACATATTTATTGTAAAAAATAAGGGCGAATATTAATAGGTATTGATTGAGATCCTACGGGCAATGTTTTTTGTTGCCATGCAAGTTCTTTGTTAGAGATGCAATAGTTCAAATTACAACGAGAATCTTGTATAAAATTAGAAAGAGAGAGTGTCTTCATATGATTTACCTTTTGTATAGTAGCTGCATTAGAAAAGAGAAAAGACCATCTACAAATTTTTTTGTAGCCAAAATAGTTATTCAACAGTTGTATTCTTTCCTTAAACATGAAATTCTTGATAAGTTTGGATTATGACCATATAATATTCCAAGAATTGGTTGTGTTACAATGTCCTTTGATTGATGTTTTGTGCATTCAAAACTATTTATTGTTCTCCAATGATGACTATCTTATTTCCTGTGACAATACGTTAGATATGTAGTTTCTCTATCTGTTCATATCTAACATTTAAAACATGTAACAATGTAATGCTTACAACATCTAGCCTACATCTTGGTTTTTATAGGTCTAACATTAAAGTAACTTGGTCGTTGCAAAATTTTACTAAACATGGAGACAAAAAATATGTGAATGATGGGCTTTATGAGCTACGTATCTCTTAAATCTTAATTTTTTTCTATTTGACTTTCAGTAGTAAAATATGAGATGTATGGACTTTGTTTGTGATTGCTTACTTGGAGTCATATTCTCATTTTTCTATTAAAGTCTAATCTTATAAGCTCTTTCCGAAAGGTTTTTTCTTTGTCTGCTCATTTTGCTACTGTTGGCTATTTCTTTTAGTAGAGCTGTAAGCGCCTATTTTTTTGTTGGTTACCAGTTGATTCTGTTTGAGAATATCCAAAACAGCCTTTAAATGCCCAAGATGTGAAGCATAATCCTTACTGTAAATCAAAATATCATAAAAGAATACTAAAATAAATTTCCGCAAATGATCCTTGAAAATATCATTCATCAGTGATTGAAAAGGTGAAGGTGCATTGGTCAAACAAAATGGCATGACCATAATCTCATAATGTCCTTCATGGGTGCAGAAGACTGTTTGTGCTTCATCTCTAGCTTGAATGCGAATTTGATGATAACCTGACTTAAGATCCAACTTGGAAAATATGGTGGCTCCCCCAATCTCATCAAGTAACTCATCAATGCATGGTATTGGAAATTTATCGGGGATTGTGATATCATTAAGAGCTGAGCTCGATAATCCACATAAAATCGCCAACATCCATCCTTCTTCTTAACCAGTAATACTGGACTAGAATATGGACTAGTACTAGTTTTAATGATTCCAGCTGCTAGCATTTCTTTGACCAAACGCTCGATCACTGCTTTTTGAGAATGAGGATATTGATATGGATGAATGTTTGGTGGTTGTGCTCTAGATTGAAGAGTAATAGCATGATCCCAAGAACGATGTGGTGGTAGGACTAAGGCTTGCTCACCTACTTCTTGCTAATCAGATAATAACTTTTCAATCTCCTTTGATGTTATAGCTGCTTCATCTTTAGTTATTGTTACCTGATTCAACTCAACTAGAAATCCTTGGCTTCCTTTATTTAGCAAATTGGTCATGGCTTTGAGTTACACTACTATTCGAACCATGGCTGGATCCCCTCAAAGTGACACTGATCTTCCTGCTTTTTTGAATTTCAGGGTAAGAAGTTTTCAATTCACCCTTGTTACACCCTGAAAATTTTAAAGTTAAGACTCGAACCATTCTTCATTTGTGAATAAGGTCGTACGGAGTGATTCTTAATTGTTTTTAGGTGTTAAGGTCAATTCTTTAGTGTGGGAATGATTTTGGATATGAATTAAGATCACAAGAACCCCCTAGCACAAAGTTGAGTTGAAAGCCTCCTTACCGATTAAGTTTTGAGAAAAGAATTTACTTAGGTCAACTTCAAATGACCATATCTCTCACATCATAATGTATTAGGTGGCCCATAACCTATCAAATTAAAGGTCTATGAATCTCCTTACCAACACCACCAAGTTTTCCTTCTTTTGAGTTCTGAGTAAAAGGTAATGACCATTTTAGTAAAGCTCTGTTCGGCAGTCGTAGAACTACGACTGGACCAACGAATGGTAGATATTTCGACGAATGGTAGACCCTTTTGTGAAGTATTTCTGCAATATTTTTTCATCAACTTTCTACACACGTTCTAGGGTTATTTTGGTCCTTTCCCAAGCTTTTTAACCCTATTCTAAGTCATTTTTGAGTGTTTTAACGGTGTATATCATTCAAGTAACAAGTTTTCCGCTCAAAATTATAAATCTAAACCTTCAAGTATCTAGAAATTCTCTTAAAACTCACCTAGGATTCTTCTTCTCCATCAAGAACGCTAAAATCTTTAAGTCAAAAATTCAAGATACTAAGAGAATCCTTCCACCCAAGGTTTTCCCATGTTCTTCCACTCTAGAAACTTCATAAAAGAGTTTATTTTATCAAGATTAAGCACCAAGATTCCAAGATCAAAGGTTTCCTCAAAGAAAGCTAATTTTCTTTTTCAAGCTCAAGATAAAATCAAGTCTCCACAAAAGTTTTCAGTTTAATAACTTCATAATCAGGTATGTAAGGCTATCATAGTTTTGGACTAGTTCGTCCTCACGCCCTACATCTACTTTCAAATTAGTAAAAGAGTAATCTAGGGTTCTATCCTTAGATTTGAGTATTCTTGAGATGGGTTGATTTTGAGTTCTGAGTTCTTGAGTTCCTAAGTCTTTTTGAAATTCTATTCCTAATTATTAAATTGCTATATGATATGCATGAGATTTTTGAGTTTATTCGTTCGTGCCTATATTTCAGCATGAACCCTATTAATTGAGTATTCTTGAGATGAGTAGTATCGTTTAGTTCTGAGTTCTGAGTATTGAGTTTTTCTATATTGTTATTGAGATCCTTGAGTTGAGTTGTTCGTGTCTATATTTTAGCATGAACCCTATTTTGAGTTATAAATTTTAAGAATCTTTTAAAGCCAACATTTTTGTTTTAAACTGAGTTTTTGAGAAAGTAAAGACAAATTTGAGAAAGAGTTTTAACCAAGATTTGAGCAAGAGTACAAGGGAACTAAGTATTTCCCAAATGTTTCAATTTTACATGAAGAAAGTGAGTATTATTTTTAGAAAAGTAAAAGAGTTGTCAGAAAGATTGAGTATAGAGCTCTTACCTCTTAAAGAGACCCTTTTGAATAATTATCTGAACCTAGAGAAAGTATTTTTACATTGAGCAAAGACAAACCTTGTTTTCTAAATGAGCAGTGAGTTCAGAGATATTTTAGAGCAGTTACCTCTTTTAAGAAGATAGTTTGAGCAATTATCTCAAAATAGAGAAAGAGTACATTTTATACATTTGAGCATGAGTATATATATTATTGGGAGTTGTATTGAGCATCGATATGGGGATGGGTTCAGACAACTCAAAATCCTCATAAACCATGTCTTGCCAACATGGGTACAAGGTCATACTTTTTAGATGAATCCTTATAACTTAGTGGATCCACTTAGTTGAGAGGTTCTATACCCCGACACGTCATAGGATAGTTCTGGCAGCGTTGGTGAGATGTTGTATCATCACGTAGCTCATAGTGATGGTTGTCGGTTAGAGAATCTCCCAAATAAGAGTAAAAAGTATTTTATTGTACTTTTATATACATCCTTGAGTTAACAACTTTTATTTACGAAGCTTTAATGTTTTCATCTCTTGTTATTGCTTTGTATTGAGTTGAGTTGAGGTAAGTATTCTTTCACATTGATGCTTGTATATGCATGAGTTAGTCTTCCGCTTGTAGCCAGCCAGGATGAGGGTTCTCTTGGGGCCAGCAATGGTTCTTGAGTGCCGTCCATGTCCAAGGTGTAGGCTCAGGGCGTGACAACTCTCATCTCTCCTAATGTGGCCAACCATTCCATCCCTAATACCACATCAGTTCCCCTCAAATCAAATAGAAAATATTGTTGGTTAATTTGGATTCCTTGCACGTCCAACCATACCCCTTTGCATACTTCACTCCCACTAACCTATTGACCATTACCAATTGTTACTTCAAATCCTTTAGTCATCTTAATAGGTAATTGTAGATGATGAGCGAGGGTAGAGGACATAAAATTATAGGTATCCCTTCATTGTTCTATCGACCAAAATTATCACGTCAACAAAAATTGTCATGTCGTGCACATGAATCTTCCCCACGAGTTTGATTGTTCTACCTCCTATAAGGCCCACAACTGAATTCATATTCAACACCATCATAGTACCCTTCATTTCCCCTTCAGCTACATATTCACCGGTAGACTCAAAGAATTTCTCTGTATCATCTTCATCTGTATTGGGTTCCTCTAAAATAATCAATAGGTTAAGCTGCCTATTTTTACAACGATGATTAGGGCCAAATTTTTCATCACATATGAAACATAATCCTAAATCTCTTTTTCGGGCAAATTCTGAATCTGACAACCTTTAGAATTGTCCCTTAGACTAATCTACTGAAGTCCCGTTGAAGCTAGTCGATTTTGTGGCAGTATGCACTGGTGACTCAGTGTTATGATCTGCTACTCCGGTTTTTGAGTCACGAGATTCAAGATTGTTTACAACTCGATGATAAGTGGGTCTAAACCCAACTGGTTTATTGCTTGCACTTCCTCTACCTAATTCAAATTTAAAAACCTATAATTGTTGCAAAATAGAATTTCGATCCTCCACCTTTTGAGCCATCTCCATTATCTCCCTCAATGTTTGTGCCCGTAACAACATAACTTCTTCTCGAATCTCCTCTTTCAGCCCATTCAAAAACACTCCAAATAACGTTCCATCAGACACCTCCTTCATAGATGCTGACACATTTTCAAATTCTTCACGAATCACGGTAACTGTGCTAACCTATTTCAACCCCATTAAGACAAAACTCAATGATAATTGGGTCTAAACCCAACCAGTTTATTGCTTGCACATCCTCTGCCTAATTCAAATTTAAAACCCTATAGTTGTTGCAAAACAAAATTTCGATCCTCCACCTTTTGAGCCATCTCCATTATCTTCCTCAATGTTTGAGCCTATAACAACATCACTTCTGCTTGAATTTCCTCTTTCAGCACATTCAAAAACACTCTAGATAAAATTCCATCTGATGCCTCCTTCGTAGATATTGACACCTTTTCAAATTCTTCACGAAACATGGTAACTGTGCTAACCTTTTTCAACCCCATTAAGAGAGCATATTAGTTGATCTTTTGAGAATGATGAAATCGGTTTAACAACTCTCTTTTTAAGTTTTCCTAGGTTAACATTTGTTATCGAGACTACATCCAATAATACAAATTTAAGGCTTTTCCTTCAAAACTAACACCTGCTGCCTGTAATCTTTCCGCTTCAGAAATTTCATTCTCAGCAAAATATCGCTCCACTCTAAAAATCCATCCCAAAGGATCCTCTCCTTCGAAAACTAGTAGTTGTAGTTTTCGATACTTTTTCCTGTCTTATTCTCCAGCCCAGTTGACATTGCTTCCCTCTTCTTGGTTTTCGACATATCTGGTTCGAGAGTGAGATGCTTCAGCCATAACAGTTCTCCCTTGTGCTTCAATTCTCGCAAGAGACTCCCTCATTTCTTGAAACCATCCTTCCAGTTTTCGAACATCTTCTCTTACCCCAGTCAAATTAGTCTCTACTTCTTCAACTCGTCCCTCCATTCTAGCCACCATCCCTGAACGTTACTCCTGTGATACCAAATTGATAGACTTTACTGCTGAAATAGTAAATAAAGGAACAAATACTATTGTTTCACACTAGATAAACTGATATTACAACAAGAAGTCTGAAAATAAAACAATCACCAGTACACTACTGATTTCATAAATTACATCCTAAGATAATAATGAACTTTAGTTATATAATCATAAAGATCACAACCTTTCTAGACATTCGAGAGGCTAGAAACTCTCTCAGAATTTCCATTTCTTTCTTTTTCTGAATACCCTTTTCTAACTGCCCCGCCAACTGTCTCATGACATTTACTAAGTTTCTTAATTGTTTATTTTGGCCTCCTCGAATAAGTTTTTATAACTTGAGGCTCATCAGAAGATTATTAATAGTGACAAGATTCAATGTCCATACTTGCGAGTTTGTGCGGCTAGAAGAGGATGATGGTGTGGAGCTACTGTTTTATGGGGTTGTGTTACAATTTTTACCCCATAAGGAAGTCCAGAACTAATTCAATTAAGTTTTTCATCATATTATTGCTTAGATGAGGAAAAGTTGTCACTTGTGGGTCAATTTGTACTCGTCTAGTTCAATTTAAAATGCTGCCAAGTTTTGGAGTTGAGGCTACTACCATGGATTTTTCACCAGGCCATTCTTTGGCTAATATCAATACCAATACATTCATGTGGGATTCCAAGAGTTGGTCAATGAGTTTGTCCATAAAGAAATCAAGAAATGATGCAACTTATTCTTGAATCAAATCACTACTTGGATGTGGAGTTTTAATCCTGTTATGGGAGAATTTTCACCATTTTACAACTACTTTTTCTAGGTCGACTCCTTAATTTGGTTTACCTTTTTATCTTATTGAATTTTTATTTATATAGAAGAATAGTTATAGGGTAATTTTTTTTTCTAATTTTTTTAAATTTTAAATAATTGAAAACCGCGTAAAAACTATAAATCACCATAAATAAAAAAAATTAAGATATGTAAAAATTCTATTATCTCTATATAAATTGTGATATATGAAATAACATTTAGAATAATATAAAGTACTATAAATTACAATAATAAACAATTTGAAATACATAAAAATTTGATTGAAGATTGAAATTTTATTTTGCACCACGTTTATTAGAATACTGGGAGTAATAGATATTATTTTAAAATTATGTGAAAGTACACTAAATCAGAATGACTAGCAAATTAGTTTTGTAAAAGAATATACAAATTTGGAGCCAAAAATTGGCGCCTTCATGCTGCCTACGAATTAGCGACAACATTAATTAAATAGTAGCGACGAATATTGCTACGTTTTATCTATCTCTATACATATTTTATTTTTTTTTAAAAAATTAAAGTCATTTCTACAGATATTTTCCGTCGTTAACATTTGTCTTATTCAATAAAAAATGAAATCAAGTAGCATCGGACCGCATTTTGTCGCAAATTTTGTCTCTGGTTAGGACTAAATATAATCTAGGCTATAATTTATATATTGCCCTCTTTCTTGTCAATGCTGAAACACATCCACATAGTCTTGTTCCTCTAAACGCCGAAACACACACCATAAAAAGAGTGCCATATTTTTATACAGTTATCAAGTGCTTTGAGCTGGAGTTTTAGAAAATTATGTCCTTCTTTTAAGGGACGAGATGCCTGAGGTATATGAGTTTTACATTAATGCTCGAGGTGAGGGATCAAGTGGAGCACTAATTTTTTTGAAAATTAGGATGGGAACCCTTCTCCGTGGGCTTTAGGAATCGAAACCGGACCAAGCTCGCACACAAGCCTGCTACCAAGCAGTTCCTCCTTTGGGTTTGATATAAACAAGGTATATGATGTGGTGACGGATGGTCTTTGCAATGAGAAAATGTTGAGGGACAACCTGACTTCTGAACTTGCTGATCATATTTTTGAAAATATTCAGGTTCCAAATCATGTACAAAAACTCGATAAACCTTACTGGATGCTAGACAATAAATGATAATTTGCTGTCAAGTCTGCCTGGGAATATATTAGAGCTAGAGGGGTGAAGTTTGATATTTTCACGTATATATTGATGAAGGGGCTGCCATATAGAATTTCCTTTATGATTTAGAGGACGTGACATTTCAAAGTTCCTTTAGAAGATGGGGTGAAAACATAGGTTTTAGCTTGGCATCACGATGTAGTTGTTGTGTGGGGCTGGATGATTTTCTCAGTTTTTCATGTGTGTTAGCCCATGAATATTTTGCTAATATAGATTAGAGACGATTTATTTTCGAAACCTTTATGGAATCCTCCTTCGGGAGTTGGGGGAACAGTACATACAGTCACACCAATTTCAGATTTTATTTTTGGCGTTTAGGGGATAATTTATAGGAATTAGGCAATTTTCTAAGTTTTTCTTGTGTGTGTTAGCCCATAAATATATTAGTAATACAACTTCTGGACGATTTCTTGGTGAAACCTATATGAAAACCTCCTTAGGGAGTTGGGGTAGTAGTACGTACCATCTCACCATTTTCAGAGTTCATTTTGGGCATTTAGATGGCCAATTTATAGGAATTAGGTGATTTTCTCAGTTTTTCATGTGTGCTAGCCATGAATATTTTGGTGATACGGCTTTCAGATGATTTATTTTGAAAAACCTTTATTGAACCCTCCGTAAAGAGTTGGGGGAGCAATACATACAGTCTCACCATTTTCAGAGTCCATTTTGGGCATTAAGGGGGCAATTTTAAGGAATAAGACGATTTTCTCAGATTTTTGTGTGTGTTAGCCCATTAATGTTTTGGTGATATGATGTCCAAAGAATTTCTTTAAGAAACCTTTATGGAACCCTCCGTAGGGAGTTGGGGGATAACTACATAAAGTCTCAACATTTTCAAATCCATTTTATAAATTTAGGGGTCAATTTACAGGAATTAGGCAATTTACTCAGTTTTTCGTGTGTGTTAGCCCATGAATGTTTTGGTAGTATAGCTTCTTGATAATTTCTCTGTAAAACCTTTAAGGAACCCCCCGTATGGAGTTGGGGGAGCAGTACGTACAGTCTCACCATTTTCAGATTCCATTTTGGGCATTTAGGGGCCAATTTACAAGAATTAGGAGATTTTCACTATTTTTCATGTGTGTTAGCCCATAAATTATTTGGTGATATGGCTTCGGATGATATCTTTGTAAAACATTTATGGGACCCTCCGTAAGGAGTTGGGGTAGAAGTATGTACAATCTCACCACTTTCAAATCCATTTTGGGCATTTAGCGGCTAATTTACTAGAATTAGGCAAGTTTCTCCAATTTTTGTACATGTTAGTACATGAAAATTTTGGTGATACAACATCCGTATGATTTCTTTGCGGAACCTTTATGGAACCCACTGTAGGGAGTTGGGGGAGAAGTACGTACAGTCTCACCATTTTCAGTGGCTCTTTTAGGCATTTAGGGTCTAATTTACAGGAATTAGGCGATTTTCTCAATTTTTTATGTGTGTTAGCCCATGAAGATTTTTGTTGATACGGCTTCCAAATGATTTCTTTGTGAAACCTATAGGGAACCCTCCCTAGGGAGGTAAGGGAGTAGTACATGTAGTCTCACCTTTTGTAGAGTTCATTTTGGGTATTTAGGGGCTAATTTATAGGACATATGCGATTTTCTCAGTTTTTCTTGTGTCTTAGCCCATGATTAATTTGGTGATACGGCTTCCGGATGATTGCATTGTGAAACCTATACATAACCCTCTATAGGGAGTTGGGGGAGCAGTACGTACAATCTCACCCTTTTCAAAGTGTATTTTAGACATTTAGTGGCCAATTTACAGGAATTAGGCAATTTTATCAGTTTTTTATGTGTGTTAGCCCATGAATACTTTTGGTAATACGACTTTCTGATGATTTCCTTACAAAAACTTTATAGATACCATCATAAGGGTAATTGGGATGATTATTTGCCTTTGATTGAGTTTGCTTATAATAACAACTACCATTCTAGTATTGGTATGGCTCCATTTGAAGCTCTCTATGGTAGGAGGTGTAGATCTCCCATAGGATGGTTTGAAATTGGGGAAGTTGCTTTGATAGGCCCTGAGTTAGTACATGAAGCTATGGAGAAAGTTTGGCTTATTAGAGAAAGGCTGAAAACTGCACAAAGTCGACAAAAGTCTTATGCCGATGTCAGAAGAAGAGAATTAGAATTTGATGTTGATGATTGGGTTTACTTGAAAATTTCACCTATGAAGGGTGTAATGAGATTTGGGAAGAAAGGGAAGCTTAGTCCCCGTTATGTAGGCCCATATCAGATTTTGAGGCGTGTTGGTAAGGTTGCCTATGAGCTTGAATTGCCTAATGAGTTGGCATCAGTGCATCCAATTTTCCATGTCTCATTACTAAGAAAGTGTATTGGTGGTTCGACCTCTGTAGTGTCAATAGAGACTCTTGGCATTAAGGATAGCTTTTCTTATGAAGAGGTTCCGGTTGAGATCCTAGACCGACAAGTCCGAAAGTTAAGGAATAAAGAAGTTGCTTCCGTGAATGTTCTATGGAGGAATCAATTAGTTGAGGGTTCTACTTGGGAGGTTGAGGCCGATATGATGTCCCGCTATCCTCATCTCTTTCCTTTCGATCCTCCTCTAGCTTGAGGTACCTAGTTCCTCATGGTTCATTCTTTTGGTCTCATGTATCATAGTTGATTTCCATGATTTCTTGATTTATGCATGTTCATGAAAAGTCTAACATGATATATATATATATGTGCATTGACTATGAGTTGCATAAAGTCTTCATGAATTTTGTATTGAGCATGCTTTAGATTGGAGTTGATGTTTCCTCCACGGATATGTGCATTTACGTGCTTGCATGCTAGGTTGGGTTGTTTGTACGAGTCTATCACCCTTCTCAGGATATCCAGGTTCTCATTCAGGGATGAATGTCCCCAAGGGGGGAGATATTGTAACACCCCAGTTTTTGAAAAGAAAGAAAAATGTAGCTTTAAAATTTTTCTGGTGCTAGTGACGACGGAGGCCATCTACGGACCGTAGGTGGAGTGACGGGCCGTAGATGGGAACCGTCGATGGCCCTACCAACTTTATGAATTTTGAGTTTCTGAACCCTGACCTACGGAATAGCAGGACGGTTCGTAGTTCAGTTGATGGGCCGTAGATAGGTTCCGTAGATGCCTTCTAGACTTAGCCAAATTTTCAGTTCAAATGAACTTTCTGAATCGATTGACGGAAGAGCAGGATGGCCCGTCAGTGGATGTACGGACCGTAGGTCCTGTCCATCGATTGGCCCCGACAGTTTTATTTAAGGGCTTTTTGGACTTTTTCCCTAAATGTTTATTCCTTATTCTAGACGATTTTTCCCTTTAGTAATGGCCCTATTTATATTTTCTAATCCCTAATCCATTCATTTTCCAACTCTAATCTCCCAAAATATTCCTCTCTCTTGAAGAACAAGAAGGAGAAGAGGAGAGCTAGGGTTCTCATCAAGGTCATCAATCCCCCTTTTATTTCAAGGCATTGGCATTGAGGTATGATAGTATTTACCATTTGGAGTCTTTCCTCCAATGGGCCCTCTTTTCCTTAAGGTTTACAAAGGTATAATCTTGCCCAAGAGAGTTAGGGTTTGACAAATTCTTATGGGTTCTTCATTATGCTTTCCATTGTTGATGTTATGGTTGATAGTGCACGATCTAGCGTGGTAAAGTAAGCTAGTGCACGATTTAGAGTGGTTTACATACAACTTGATGAATCCCATGAGCTTATGCTAAGTATCCCCCAATTTTATGATTATGCTTATGATTGTGGGTTGATTGAGAAAAGATGAATTGCATGAACTCTTTGTGAATTGAGTTATGGATTATGATTATCAAGCTATGAATTCCATGTAAGACTATGAATGATGAAAAGAGGATATTTTATGAAAAGATGCATGATGAACCAAAATCTATGATTTTCCTCTATTATGTGGGTTCCCTCAATTATGACTAAATTGCCTTGATTTATGGCTTTCTAAGTATTAGTTTGCATTGAATTGCATGTTTTGAGGTGAAGCTTATGAGCCCATGATTTATGAGTTAAGAGCATGATGAGCTATGTAAATATGAAACTTATGAAATCATGTATGTTTATGAAGAAAAAGCATGACAGGATCATGAAGAAAGATGTTTATAGAATCAAGCATGTTTTGTATGAAACTATGATATGTTAGTGCAAATGTTGAGTTGTGAAAGGGTTTCTCATGTAATGCTCAACCTATGAATGTGAAAGGTTTTCTCACACGTAATGATTCATAACTTGTTGAAAGGTTTTCTCACACCTAATGATTCATAACTTGTTGAAAGGTTTGCTCAACTAAGCCTGAATCCAGGATTAAGGAACTATTCTATGAAGGGACAAGAGGCGATTACCAATGATCCCTAATGTAGAAAAGAGGCGATTACCCATGTCTACTAATAATGAAATCATGACTAACAGAAGAACAAGAGGCGATTACCCATGTTCTTAAGGAGCTATTTTAATGAATGAAGGGACAAGAGGCGATTACCCATGTACCCTATTATAGACAAAGCGGCGATTACCCAAGTCTACTAATAATGAGTTTATGACTATGTAGACAAGAGGCGATTACCCATGTCTACCTAAGATAAAATGAACTATGATAAATTCGTGGGAAGTATGCTTAGTACCGAGTGGACAAGTGGAGATTACCCATGTCCCATAACCTATGTGCCACCATAGGGTGATGGTGTATGATAGACAAAAACTAAGCAATTCATGGTCTTACCTTGGCAAGTAGGACACGCCTTTTCGGTGTGGGGCAGACACCAGATTCCATGTTCATAGCTCACATGGTCTTATATGTCGGTTAAGGCTATTTCCCCACAACTAATGAACAAGTGTTCTCATGATGAAGTAAAGAAAAGATAGAAAGATGATTTAGCTTGCTTTGGCCCTGAGATATGCTTTATGCTTTATGTTTTCTCATGTTTATCATGTTTTTAGCTTTTCCATTGCATGTCATGATTATATGTCATTCTAGCATGGTTTATATGCCCCTTTGTGCATTGCTATCATACTTGGTACTTGATTGTACTAACGCATACTTTTGCCTACATTGATTCTATTGATGTAGGGCTTGGCGGTTCTTCTCATCCCACTCGTGGCTAGTCAGTTCCAGTGATAGTGAAGACTTGGTGAGGTCTCCTATGTCCGAGGACCTAACCTTGTTACTTTTTCATGCTTTCCGTTATACTTTTGGATATTGTACTCGGTTGCGTCCCAAACCTTCATTTCTATTCTATTATGTTAGATGGCTTGAGACATAAGATGTAGATTTCCGCTGATGTTCTTCAACTCTGTTGTGATTTTATCTTTTGAACTCTTTAATTTCTACTATCTTGTATGAATGTATGCTAAGTGGCTTGTATGAGGCCTTTCGGGGTCTTGTATGCCATGTCACGTCTAGGGGGTACCTTGGGTCGTGACAGTGTCCCTGAAGTCCACTTGGTGCTAAATATATTCCCAACCGAACATGCATAAATCTTGAAACAGTAATAATCTCTATTACTGAATCATACTGATAATATGATAAATACTAAGTAGCTCATAAATCACGATAACTGAACCTAATCTAAAAGATACTTTAATTGAAAGCATCTAAATCTTGATATATGCAAATATACTGACAGATACTTTATTTAAAAGTATCATAATTTATGAAAATCTAATAATCTAGACATATGAAAATAACGTTATTCTGATCAAGAAAATACTTGCATGCTATGATTGCTGAAAATATCTTTAAAATTATGGAATTATAACTAAGTAATGCAATTCAAGATCAATCATAAAGAAGAAACTGTAATTCAATAGGAATCCATGAGGATCACATGAACCATAGTTTGGGGAATTCATAATTTTAGAAATTGATGTTTCTTTGGGACTTAATAGGTGAAGAGAAACCCATTGATGAAGTTCCCTTATACCTTTAATGAAATCCTAGCTTTAATCTTCAATGGAGGCTGGAATCTTGGAACCCTAGCATGCTTTAGGGAAAAGACTTGAGAAAGAAGAAATTGGATTTGGGAGAACTAGTAGAGAATGGGAGGCTAGGGTCTTTAGAAAAAAATTAAACCCCCTTAGAATAGGCCAAAACAACATAGTATAGGAATTAAAAGAGTGGAAAAAGACAAAACTAACCCTGACTTAAAACTGATGGATGACTTCTACGATTGTCTTCCATGGACTGTACAAAACTTTAGGATCCGTGAAGGAGTCTATGAAAGTAGAGGAGTTCTAAGTTCGGAAGGTCGGCTTCTATGGACACGTCTATGGTTCATATAACCTTCCACGAACCGTATGAGTGCCCGTGAAAGGCAAGACTTCTGAGTCCTTGGGGTTTGGCTCATAGAATAGTACATGTCCCACGGAAGCTTTCATGGTCCGTAGACTTGTCTGTGAAACTCTCCCCTAAAATTTCCAAATTCTAAGATTGGTTCCACAGATCCCTTCATGGCCCATGGTTTCTTTCACGGTCCGTGAATGGGTCCGTAAAAACCTTTTTTTGCAAGATTACAGTTCTTTGTGATTTCCAAGGTTTCGGAACATTCGAGGTGTTACATTAGGTTAATGGTCTAGCGCCTCAAGGCATGTTCTCTTGTCTCTTGTCTCGGTCTCTTGCTCATTTTATTTTATTCCTTTGTGGTTTTTCTATCTTAACTGTGTGATATCTCTTCTTTAGTTGTTTGTGTTGTATTTTCCTTACTTATTAGTTGTTTATGCTTGCTTTGTCTTTGGATCTAAGTCAGCCTATGCCTAGTGAGTACCACTTGTTGGTACTAATACTATACTTATGCACTATGCAAACCTTATTATGAGTTCTCATCGTTTACGTGTCCCTCGAGCGGAGAAGACTTTGGATTCAGAGACTAGGGTGAGTTCCTGTCCTTTGGAGTTGCCAATCTCCCTCTGTTTTGACAAGGACCGGTCTTTATTTTCCATTCAGAGATAGTTCTGTATATATTTGTACTTATAAAGTGTCAATCAATACTTTCACAATAATGATACTGAAAAATCATGGCATTTTCTGGGATCGTAATACATAAAATGTGAAAACGAGTATAAATGTAATGTATGACATCACCAATATCCAAACAATAACACCTAAACAATCTAATGTACATAACGGGACACACCTTGCTTTAAACGCGTAGAAAACTAACCTACAATACAACTGGTCCTCGACCAAGTCCCCGAACCCAATAATATACCAAATATTATAACATTAAGATCATCATCAGAAAATAAAAACTTAGGAAATACAAGTAAATATGAGGAATCAATGACCAAAAGAGTAAATCTAGAATCTCAACCTTTATCCCAAGTATCGCTTCAAGAGAACACTACGCACTACTAAAGACAGCCGACGACTATAACAAACAACTAAGGGTCCAAAGACTTATCCAAGATAGAGATCAACGTCAAGGCTAAGGGTATATTCAGGGTGAAGGGTACCAATCCAAAGCAATTACTATGACGAGGAACTATGTAGACTAAAGGATAATTAAGAACTCATTCTAAGGTGCATGGATTACAAAATTATTCTAAAGCATCAAACATTAACTCAGAAAAAGCCAATAACACAAGTTAAGCCTTAAGGAAACTTCAACCGTAAGCTAAGAATCTGATAACATAATTTTAGTCTAAGGTTCTAACGAAAGTCAAGAATATAGAAATAAGGAACATAACCATAAAACCTCCATATAAAGCCCTATCCCACATGCAATCTATACTAGACAATATCTCATGAAGCACTATCTAAAAGAAAGTAGATCACAACCTACTTGGAATTCTGACAAAATTCTTGAATTGACAACAAACTGGTAGTCTCCTCTTCACGTCTTCAAAATGCCAAGAAACTATCAATATCGAAAACTATGCATCTGTATGAATAAAAAAATACCCATATTAAAATAATTGCACTCGCATTGAAAATTAGGTAAAAATGGAAAACAAGGACCCCTGCGAGGAATCGCGAAATCAATTATGCCAATAAGTCCCAATCAACTCAGGAAACATGTGCCCCAAAATTAGGCATAGTTTCGAGCTCAAATTTCCCCAAACTAGACCTAACATTAAACTAGCTCAGAAGACCCATTTAAAGAACTAATCAGAGAAATTAAGGAGGACCTATGGTTTAGAAGTGAGAATAACGACCCCCACTATGGCCCTACGTAAAACATAGCTTAAACCGATTAAAACCCCATGTGATTGCATCCCAATTTTTCTTAGCACCCACTTCATAGAAGAATAGTGATTTTATGTCATTGTTAATGCTGCTCTGGCGGACCTGAGATATAGGAGAGGCATTGCTAGAGTGTAAGATTCACTATAGAAGCGAGGGTCAACACTGACTGGTAAGCTCCACAAAAGCGAACCGTTCCTCGCAGGCACAACTTCGTAGGAACGACAACCTATAACTCTAAAATCCTCTATCAAAGTGAACAAGAAATTGCAGGCTCGAAGTTAGTTGACGTGGCCATCTCTATGTTATAGGCTACACAAGCAGCTGGTGCATCATCTCTTAGGTTAAAATCCCAAGTGTTAACCAGATATTAAAAATTAGATCGGGGTCCCACCAATGCAAACCGAATATGCTACCTAACCACAAATGCCATTATATACTCAATAGAACTATCGAATATTGCAATGGATGTCATCTAAATAAAAAGTGGATCCCACACCCAAGCTTTTATTTTAGCAAAATTCACCCGGGTAGCTCAAAAGAGTTTGGAAGACTTGGGACTTAGACCAAGGGTCATTCTAGACAAAACTCAACATTTTGGAGCTAACAAAGTAATCAAAATTGCATTTCGATGTTGTTTACCTGTAGTTTCGAACAAACTATCAGGTTCATCAGAGATATACAGGTTCTACATTGACACAACAAAAATGAGCGACACATGGCAAGAGGAGATGCAACTAATTCACAATTTTGATTGTCCTCTTTATGCTTCAAGCCCAACACCTTCAAGATATCCGGAGCATCCTACCTATCCCGAAGTGCACCTTAGAGGTTTTCTAGAGATAACCAACACTTATATTCCACATGGGGTATCAACTGATTATGTGCGATTGACCTTGTTCCCATTTTCACTTTTGGGAGAAGCGAGGCGATGGTTAGACTCTGAGCCTCCCAACTCTATCACCACATGGGATCAGTTAGCAAAGAAGTTCCTTAATCGATTCTTCCCCTCAGGCAGAACCGCAAAACTGAGAGGTGAAATATTGAGTTTCAAGCAGAGAAGCGGAGAGAACATGTACCAAGCCTGGGATAGATTTAAACAATTGTTGCTTGCGTGTCCACATCACTATCAGGCAAATGAGGTATTAGCTCATACCTTTATTGAATGCCTTGAATATAATTCTAGGGTACTATTGAATACTGCAGCAGGTGGGCAAGCTCTTGAGAAGACCTATGATGAGTTAGTGGAGCTCTTGGACAAAATGTCTGAAAGCAACCCAGATTGGAATGGTGATACGCAAAGGAGCACAACATCAAAGGCTGCAGGTGTTTTGGAAGTGGATCAATTAACTGCACTGAATGCAAAATTGGATGCGCTAGCAACTAACTTCACCACTCAGCTCAAGAAGTTATCAGTCGGGCAGCAACAAGCACATGTAAATGTTGTACACCAACCGCAAGGATGGTGTGAAGTTTGCGGAAGTGGAGACCATGTGTCTGATTTTTGCGGTGAAAACCCAGACTCTGTGAACTATCTAGGGAATGCCCAAAGAGGTGGAGGTACGCAGAATTATGGTAACACGTATAACTCAAGTTGGAGGAACCACCCCAACTTCTCATGGGGTGGAAATCAGAATCAACACCAAAATCAGGCTCAAGGGCAGAACCAATACAGATCACAAGGTAATGGACAACAATTTCAACAGCCAAGTAATCAAGGTGCGAAGCAAGGGGGCATGACTAATGAGGAGCTGTTCCAAAAACTAAGTACAGAAAACAACAAGTTGGGAGAAGAGTTGAGAAGCACCCAATTAGCACAGAAAAATCTGGAAAGACAGTTTGCACAATTGGCTAATGCAGTCAATATGCGTCCTTCTGGAGGTCTTCCGGGTGACACGGATCCTAACCCAAGGCAACTGAATGTGGTGAGTACAAGGAGTGGATTACAACTGGAGGAACTAGCTCCAAAGAAGAGAAGTTCTGAGGCGGTGAGAGAAGAAAAGAAACCCGAAGAAGTGGTTCAAGAAGCGAATGTTGAGAGGATTGTTTCTCAAATAAAACCACCCCCTCCGTTTCCTCAAAAGTTCAAAAAGTAGAACGAGGACGAATGCTTCGGTAAGTTTCTGTCTCTCCTTAAACAAGTTCACATTAATCTCCCTTTGGTTGATATTTTGCAGGGAATTCCTAAGTACACCAAGTATGTGAAGGATATAATGGCGAATAAGAAGAGATTGACTGAGTATGAAACAGTGGCACTCACGGAGGAGTGCAGTTCGAGAGTTCAGAATAGACTACCCAAAAAGTTGAAAGATCCGGGCAGCTTCATAGTCCAAATCACCATTGGCCAAAGTGTTCATGCCCGCGGTTTGTGTGATTTGGGTGCTAGTATAAACCTCATGCTGGCATCTTTATACAATAAACTTGGGTTGGGTAGTCCAAAACCAACCACAATCATTCTCCAATTGGCCGATAGGTCAGTGGCAAGGCCGGAAGGAGTAGTAGAAGATGTCTTGGTGCAAGTTGGGTCACTGATCTTTCCTGTGGACTTTGTTGTCCTAAATTTTGAGCCTGATCCGGAAGTTCCATTTATTTTGGGACGACCATTCTTAGCTACAGGGCGAGCATTGATTGATGTAGTGGCTAGGCAGTTGACTATGAGAGCTCATGATAAGGTGGAGGCGTTTGATGTCTATCGCGCCTTGAAGTTGCCATCTGTCTATGAAGAGTTGTCTGCCATTACAGTAGTAGACCTTGCTGTAGAATTGCATTGCATAACTCCCAAGGATCCCTTGGAAAGAGTTTTGGTGGGGCATGACATAGATGGAGATGCAGAAGCGCAAGAACTGGCCACTTGTCTTAATGTAGCACTAGTTGGTTCACAAAAACGTATAGTCGAACCATTAGATTGAGTGTTGGGTCTTCCTCCCAAACCCTCAATAGAAGAAGCACCAAAGCTGGAGTTAAAATTGCTTCCGTCACACTTGAGGTATGCATATCTTGGCTCTAATGAAACTTTACCTGTTATACTTTCTGCGCATTTGTCTGCAGCACAGGTTGATGCGGCTTTGGAGATACTGAAGAAAAGGAAGAAAGCAATAGGCTGGCAAATGTCGGATATTCATGGAATTAGTCCGGCCTTGTGCATGCACCGAATTTACATGGAGGACGACCATAAACCGAGTGCGCAACACCAACGCCGGCTGAATCCTTTGATGAAGGAGGTCTTGAAGAAAGAAGTGATCAAGTGGTTAGATGCAGGAATTGTGTATCCTATCTCTGACAGCAAATGGGTAAGTCCTGTGCAATGTGTACCTAAGAAAGGAGGTATGACAGTAGTGAAGAATGACAAGAATGAGTTGATCCCAACAAGAACTGTCACCGGATGGAGAATTTGCATGGATTACCAGAAATTAAATGATGCCACAAGAAAGGACCACTACCCTGTCCCTTTTATTGATCAAATGCTTGACCGTTTAGCAGGACAGGAGTATTATTGCTTCTTGGATGGGTATTCTGGATATAATCAGATTTTGATCGCACCTGAGGATCAAGAGAAGACTACATTCACATGTCCCTATGGCACGTATGCGTTCAAACGCATGCCATTTGGGCTTTGCAATGCTCCTGCCACATTCCAGAGGTGCATGATGGCCATTTTCCATGATATGGTAGAGGACTTTGTGGAAGTATTCATGGATGACTTCTCCGTTTTTGGGAATTCTTTTGAGGTATGTCTTCGAAACCTTGATAAAGTACTTGCGCGCTGTGAAGACACTAACCTTGTACTTAATTGGGAAAAGTGTCACTTCTTGGTCCGAGAAGGTATAGTTTTGGGTCATAAAGTGTCTAAACAGGGACTCGAGGTAGATAAAGCAAAGGTGGAAGTTATTGAAAAATTACCCCCTCCTATTTCTGTCAAAGGGGTAAGAAGTTTCTTAGGACATGCAGGTTTTTACCGGAGATTCATCAAGGACTTTTCCAAGATTGCTAGACCTATGTGCAGTCTTTTGGAAAAGGAGGTGAAATTCGATTTCGATGCGATGTGCTTAGAAGCTTTTGAGATGCTGAAGCGGAATTTAATTGAAGCTCCTATCTTGGTTGCTCCTAACTGGGGGTTGCCATTTGAACTCATGTGTGATGCAAGCGATGTAGCAGTGGGTGCAGTATTGGGACAGAGACAAGGCAAAGTGTTCCATTCAATATATTATGCGAGCAAGACCCTTGATACTGCTCAAGCTAATTACACAGTGACTGAGAAGGAGATGCTTGCTTTAGTGTTCTCCTTCGACAAGTTCAGATCATATTTGGTAGGTACCAAAGTTATTGTTTATACTGACCATGCAGCTATTAGGTACCTATTCAATAAGAAGGATGCTAAGCCAAGACTAATTCGGTGGATATTGCTTCTCCAAGAGTTCGATCTTGAGATCAAAGATCGGAAGGGTACTGAAAATCAGATCGCTGATCATCTGTCAAGGTTAGAAGATTTCTCTCATGTGCATGAAGGGGAACAAATACGCGAAGAGTTTCCGGATGAGCAGTTGAGGTCTTTGGATATCTCCCAAGTACCTTGGTATGCGGATATTGTGAATTTCTTGGTGAGTGGAGTGTTTCCCCCTGGTGCAACAACCCAACAAAGAAAGAAGCTGATGCATGATGCTAAATTCTATATATGGGACGAGCCATTCTTGTTCAAACAAGAAGTGGACGAAGTGGTGAGGCGATGCATTCCGGAGAATGAGGTCAAGCAAGTGCTCCAGAGTTGTCATGCAAGTCCATATGGAGGACACCATGGAGGAGAACGCACGGCTCACAAGGTATTGCAATCTGGCTTCTTTTGGCCCTCTCTTTTTAAAGATTCTATGGCTTATGTGAAGGGGTGCGATAATTGCCAAAGGTTGGGAACGATATCAAGAAGACATGAAATGCCCTTAAATAATATTCTTGAGGTGGAAATCTTTGATGTGTGGGGTATTGACTTCATGGGTCCCTTCCCACCATCTAGTGGAAACCAATATATTCTTGTAGCTGTAGATTATGTATCTAAATGGGTTGAGGCTGTCGCTCTTCCCACGAATGACTCAAGAGTGGTGATTAAATTCATCAAGAAGCACATTTTCACTCGTTTTGGTACTCCAAGGGCAATCATAAGTGATGGAGGTAAGCACTTCATTAACCATCTTGTGAAGAATCTTCTGGCTAAGTATGGTATACGGCATAAAGTAGCTACAGCTTATCACCCTCAAACTAGTGGTCAAGTGGAAGTTTCGAATCGTGAGGTCAAGCAAATACTGCAGAAAACAGTGAATGCACAGCACAAAGATTTGTCTGAGAAGCTTGATGATGCATTATGGGCATATCGGACTGCATACAAAACACCTATAGGGACTTCTCCCTATCACTTGGTGTTCGGTAAAGCATGTCATCTTCCGGCGGAGCTAGAGCACCAAGCATATTGGGCTATAAAAAAGTTGAATCTTGATCCTGAGCTAGCCGGTAGAAAGAGAATTGGTCAATTGCATGAACTTGAAGAGTTTAGGCTCCATGCTTATGAGAATGCAAAAATTTACAAAGAGAAGACCAAGAGATGGCATGATAAGCACATAATCCCTCGCACTTTTGCTCCGGGGCAAAATGTATTACTTTTTATCTCTAAACTTCGGTTGTTCCCCGGAAAACTAAGATCTAAATGGAGTGGACCCTTTGAAATGGTGAGAATGACTCAACATGGCGCGGTAGAGCTTAGAGAAAAAACTGGCCCTTCGTTCTTGGTGAATGGGCAAAGGGTCAAACATTATTTTGGAGAGGATACGGATCGAGATCGTGAAGCTCTTGAGCTAAATGATGAATGATCCAAGTTGTGTCGTGCCGTGACGTTAAATTAGGCGCTTATTGGGAGGCAACCCAATTGGTAGTGTAACTTCTTATTTTATTTTATTTTTAATTTTATAGTGTCAATTTTTCTTTTGGTCTTGTCTTTATAGGTTTTGGAGAAGTCTGAGTATCAAAAATTTGGAGCTAAGGAGCACGTTTGAGCTTAAGGGTGGGGTGACGACCCTTGATGAAAATTAAGAGAACATGCTACTAGCTAGGCCTAGAGGCCTCAGGGAGTTTTCCTAACCCTTGTTTTAAATTTTATTTGATGCTTTGGGGACATAGCATCTTTTTAAGTGTGGGGTGGAGGAATGAATTCCTAGTTTTTACTGCTTTATCGAGTCTTTTTGTATTTTTAGGTGGGTTCCTCGGCTTTTGTTTTCGGTACTTTTCCTGAGGATAGTCCCTTTGAACCGATAGGGAGTAAATTTTTTATTTTATTTTTTTTAGAGAAAAGAAAAGACCCTTTTGAGTTGTGTGATACTTGTTATTTAGGCCTTATTTTGAATAATACTTTCTTGTGAATGCTTGATTGCTAATGAAATTGCAGACTCTTTGACACCGAGGTTCATGGTTGCGACTTTGTAAATAGCTTATTTTACTTTGTAGTTTGTTATGATCTTATCTCTCTTAGAAGTGGAATTGATCCATCTTGATTGATATTTGTGCCATGTGTGGTGAGAATTTGTTTATTCCATGTTTTGCATCTTAGTCTAGAACTTGCTGTGCATGTTATTGAAGCGAAATAAAAAGTGTTGCTCAGTTTAGGAGATGATAATACGCTTTCTTTGATTTGTCTTGTAAATTTTAGCCTTTTCAGATATTATATCACTAGTTTGCCCTTTTGAGCCTGTAGCCTTTTGTTGGTAGCCATATTTTGCCCTTAACTATTTTGTTGAATCCCTAGTTTTTGCACCTTGCTTCCTTGAGCACTGTAGCATAGACTGATTATAATTGTTATATCTGGAAAAAGAAAAGGGGTGGTTGAATAAAAAAGAAATCAATGATGGCTACAAAGTGGTGAAAAAAGCCCTCTTCGAAAGAATGTGACATGAAAAAAAAAAAAAAAAATCTTCGAAAAAAATAAAATAAATTATTATTGTAAAAGAAAAAAAAATGATTGAAGCATTCTTGAGATGATGAGAATTACTTGTGAAATAATTGTTGAAGAGAGGGCTGAAAATAAAGAGAAGAAAATAATGGGTGATGAAGTCTAAAAATACAAAGTGCTTAGAGAAGTGTGAGTCACTATTATATAATATTCCTACCTGTCCCTTAGCCTACATTACAACCCGTTAAAGTCCTATTTGATTCTATTCAAGCATGCTTAATTAGCGGAGATGTACATAATGGGCAAGCCTATGGTTCTTTGTGCATACATGTGAATTTTATTTGTGAGTGTGAGAGTTGTTCTTTGACGCTAAGTTCTTAATTTATATTCAATCTTTTGAATTGAGTATGTGGACTATTTCTTCTTGTGAGGGCACTTGTTTCATGATAGATAGGTGATGTTATTAACTTTCTTTGATGAGAGTAGGTGAGCAAGCTTAAATTTGATGAGTTCAGAGTCTTTCCTTGAGGTTAGGAGGTTAGAGGTTTGTTGTTTATTTGGATGTCTTGCATAATGAGCGGGAATTGTACTTGATGTTTTCAAATTTCAATATGGCCTAATTGTTTGTATCAACCAAAGTGATGGCTTCCTAGTATGATTTTTGAGATGAGCTTTAATGTTTGCTCGAGGACGAGCAAAAGTTTAAGTGTGGGGTGTTGATCTGAGGCAAAAAAAATATATTTTCTTATCATTAATTGCCTCATATTTATTATTTATATTTGTCCTTTTTTAGCATGGATTTTATGGATTGTGCTAAATAGTGTATTTTATTTGTAGGATTAAATTGGTACAAAGTTGAAGAAATTTGGAGCTAAAATGAATTAATTATGAAAGATTGAAGAAGGAAAATCAAGCAGGCAGCTTAATGGATTAAATTGAATATTATATTAATATTTATATATATGGAAAGGTTGTGGCGGCAATGTCACGTAGGAATCCAATTCCTTTTGGTTTTGGATTCCTACCTTGTTTTGGACTCAATTATTTTATTCAGGGTTTTTTACATCTATAAATAGTCCATAGAAATAATTATTTGGGAAAGGCTACTTTTTGGTGATCAAGAGCAAGGGATTACAATTCATCTTTGGGTTCAATTCTCTATTTTTTTCTTTAGGTTTGAATTTTATGAAATTTATTATTTTTGAGTTTATGAATATTATGTGTGGCTAAACGCCCTTGTTCTGGGGCTGTAGCTACGGGTTACTGTTGAACATCGAATTGCTTTGAATTGATTATTGGTTATCATATACATTATTTTTACATTCTTGTTTTAGTATTTCATGCTAGGCCACCATAGAAATAAATCTATTGTCTATTCTTGGACTCGAGAGATGAAGAGGTAGATAGACCAGAGAATGTAAAGAGCTTGTTCTAACTTTGATTAGATTCGTGTTTAGGAGTGACGCCCGGACGAACACCTAGCTTGGTTATGAAACAGGATGAAATATAAATGCTCGCCAATTAGGACTGCCTATCCCCGCTCAACGATGTAGTTAGACAGCTAGTTGGAGTAGGCGATTAGAGGTCGAGAGATCATGATCATAATATTAACCCTGTAAATCAATAATGTGATAACTAAAATTGATTCTTTGCATGAGATGTGATACATGAAACCCAAAGCATGCTGCAGCCCTAGAATTGTTCCTTAATTGATTAAAACACCAAAATTATAGTTATCCTTGTCAGTTAGTTTATTATTTAAATTGTTCGTAGTAGTAGTATTCAAAACCATATCGTTAATACTTTCTTTAAGTTGTAGATTTAATTGAATTGATATACATTGATCATAAGTCCCTTGGGTACGACAACTCGGTTCTAAAAGAGCCATTTATTACTTCTGCGACCACGTACACTTGCGTGTGCATTTGGGAGCAACATGCCTATAAATTATCCTCGAGTGCAGGTTTGAGCCAAACGCTCTAATCTGAAGGAAAGTAAGTTTGTAGGTAGTGAATAAATGTACTCGACCTGCAAACAATGTCTCAAAATCAAACCAAACCCCCGTAATGAACACCAAAAGCAAATCATAAGGTCCAAAGCAAATGTCACATTAAAAAAAAACCCTCTTTTCACTGAATCCCAATGGAAATCTTTCTCGAAAACTCACCTAGACAAGTATCACTTTACTTAGAACATTCTGAAACTAATCCCTTTTTAACTTTTCCCAACTAAATTGAAACCATTCGACACTATATAAAAAATTAAGAAGAATCGCAACTTAATAATTGAACCCAAACACCAAGCCTACCATAATAGACAGGCCAGATAGACCAAAAGAGAAAGATAATAACTTCCTAACCTTAGGAACTCAGAATGGGATTTAGGCACATGAAATGATCGACAAGCTAGAACTATAGTAAACTACGTAAGACTAAACCTTCTTTCACACAAATCTTATTGACCACTGTCCACCTGCTAGAAAAAGGATGATGAGCAATGAAGATAGCCGTCTACGCCAAGTAAACCAAACTAGCACAAACCAAATACTAACCAGGCAATGCTAGTCTAGCCGTTTATCAAGCAATGATAAAAAATAATCAAAGAGAAGCCAACTATAGCAAAAAAAACACAAAGATGGTGGCAAGAAATGAAAGCAACTAGTCCAACTGCAGGACCATAACAAAGCCACTAAGCCCAAGGATAAAGAGAGCCACTATTCCCTAAATGTAAGCAACATCAAGCTGATCCACTATTAAAAGAAATCATCTACGAGGTATAAACACACACATAACTTTAAATAAGGATTTCACAACAATTAGAAGATAAACAACAAGGTAAGCATATAAGGTAAGCAGACAATTATGGCTATGAAAGCCTAAAATCCACACAACTTAAGAGAAAAAGGATAACAAAAAAATCATACCTATACGAGCAATGTTTGGATTCTCACCCCTTGGCCTACATAAAGAAGCATATAATTGATTCTGCCTAGTTCAAGCATTCGACCGCCACCTGCATAACCAAAGGCACCACCCCTATATAGGGGTGCCTTGACCCTAAGAGGTTGACTTGACTAGGCGAACTGCACAATGGTACCACGTTGGGTAAACTCTCTAGACTTATGGCCAATATACCTACAATTATGACATATTATGACAACCCTTATTCTGGGTGTAGCACGTGTTGACCATGCCTTGATAAGAAACTCATGCCTAGGGCAATCTATAGAATAGTGCCTAAGTTCAGAACAAGAAAGAAACCCACATGGGCTAAATTCTTGTGTGAAGAATGTGATGATCTTCACTGGCCATCTCTACTAGAAGATTTAGGATGGGAGCCCCAAAATGTCTGAATAGAACTCTATCCACCCTGAACATCACAACCTGCTTAAAATCCATCTATAACATGAAGTGCCACTACCATAGTTGTAATAGGTCAAGAGTGATGATGACCCCTACTAAGGTGATACCTACCTCGTGGTGAAATGATATCAATGTTGTATTGAAGACGTGACCTCTTACCCCCACCTTCATAGTCTCAAGACATGCATCCTATATAGTCTATTCATGGTCAACAACCTGGAGGAGAGTAGACCTGGTTGCTATAAAGTTCTCTGATTTTAAAATTAGTGGTAAAGTCAATCCACTGATAAATCACTGAACCATATTCTAATCGATAGGAAATAATATAGAAGTATGCCTAACCCACGTAAGAAATCCAATCTCATACTTAGAAACTGACGAAGGACCTTTGTGGAGACGTACAAACCCAACTCTAGTATGTAAACCACTGGACATACCATAAACTACACTCGCCAATGATGTATCCTTGAAGAGACTCAAAATCCCCAACACTAAATCTTGAGGCGCCAGGGTGGTGATAAATCCTGCCAGAACCTGGTTGCTACTGAATATCTCAAATATTAAGCTATAACTGTATCAAAGGCTCTCTAGAATGACCATGTATCGACACCCTGGTAATAAGTGTCGACATCCCATCTACTTATATCGACAAATTTGTGCTATCCATCTAATAAGGAGTGGTTTCAAAGAAGTACTTAGAGGTTGATCAAAGCCAAAAGTTAAAGAATCAATAAATGGGAATTCCTAACAATGTCTAATAGCCTCCCTATGATAGGATATAGACATCTCCGAACAGATCCACAGGACTCTACTAGACACTTTCACTTATACCAACGTTATCGGTGAACCTAGATTGTGATACTAATCTATCACGACCTTAGATATCCGGTCTCAATGGCACCTACATACATCCAACTAGTAGGTAAGCCAAATCCATATCCCAGAACAAGAAGTAACAGGCTATCACAAAGAAGAGAAGAATGTAAAAGCAGAGAACAAATACAAGAAGTCAAAGAGGAAGAAAAAGTAAAGATATACATAAAACATCCCCAAAACCTTTTATGAGTCGGTACTCGAGCTACTAACTATAACATAAATTCAAGATAAGTACAATATACAAGACAATTTCCGAACACATAAGAAAGACTAGTCTAGCAAAAAAATAGAAGTAGAAGGACAACTATGAATGCTAGGAGCTCTACCAAATGCTACTTTTTGAGATGTCCTTGTTGAAACATAATGGCCACCATGACTCGAATACCTAATATGTGAACCTTGTAAAGTTTTACAAGTACCTTGGATGATCTGACAACCTGTACTTGAATAACTACCGCCTGTAATTTGAAAAACTATCTAAACTAGACATCTATGCTAAAAGTGTTGAGGATAACCTTCATGCAGGTAACCCCTACCTAAAGACAAAGACTCACTGAAACCACCTTGACGGCGTGTCCTTTTGTTGGTGCCTATATAGGCCTCAAAATGTATCCCCTAAATTGTTCGCTCATGATATACCACCTAATTAAATGAAGAATTGTAACACCTAGGAAATTGGAAGTTGAGATTGGGAAGCAAAGCTGTAGAAATTTAGCACTGGCTCATTCCTACTAGCCCATCTACGGATCATACAAGGTCCTACGGCCGGTAGAAGGCAGTTATACGAAGGGTCTTGAAATATGATAAATTTTTTGGATTTATAAACTTTCTTACGGATGACCAGGATGGTCCATTGAAGGTCCTACGGCCAGTAGAAAGGGTTCCATAGAAGAGGGTCCAAATTTGGTGGAATTTTTTGAAAATCAGTTCATATGATAAGAGTTTACGACTCCTAGAAAGTTCTATGAACCATAAAAGGTGAGTTGTAAAAATTTACCTAAAAAAGACCCCAGTACTAGACTCTATGGTAGACCAGGATGGTCAGTATAAAGTCCTACGATCCATAGGTCGGAACCATACGAGCCATCTGATACTTTTTAAGTAAGGGTGTTTTTGTCTTTTCCTACTCGATTAATCCCTAAAATAAGTCATTTTTGACAAAAAGAACTACCCATATAACTGCTTTTACCCTTTAAAAGTACCCCATTCCCTCTCATTCACTCAAAATACCTAAAAGCTCCTAAGTCTTCTTCTCCAAAATTTTCTCCAAGGATCTTCAAGTCAAGTTAGGGTTACATCAAGCTTCAAGGTTTCTTCCCCTATTTCTACGGCCTTGATTACACAAGTTATGTGGGAATTTATCGACAGCTCTTTTTCAACCATTGGGTTCCAAAAGAAACTCAAATATCAAATTAAATTTCACCTAATTATCTCGGGTTCATGCTATTCTTCATGGGTCCAATTTATTATGATCCAGTTGTTATTATTTTCTCTTATTAAGCATGATTTGACTCAAATGCATGTTTTCTCTTTAATTTCATATGGATCCATACTATATACTTGATTATGAATGAACTTATGAACTTCCATTTATGGATTTATTAGGGATTCATGCATGTTTTATGAAAAGAATGACTTGTGACTAAAGGATGCTTTTAAGATAAAGTATCAATGATTTGTAAAAGGTTTTCTCACATTAGGATGGAATCATGATTTAGATGCTTAGAAAGGTAAGTGTCTATTATGAACAAGTTTATGAAATCACAGTTTTGAAAGGAGCTATTCTAATATGAACTTATTATTGGATTGGTAGTCTTAATTGTTGTCTTTCCAAGTATTTTGATATGATTATGATTATGTTTTTCCATTGGGATTTACTTAGCACCGAGAGGACTTTTGAATGGAGGCCTTATTGTTAGTAGAGATTTGGCCTTTAGTCGCAATTCCCTTGTCCCAAAGTATGTGCCCCCGTAGGATTGTCTTAAATGACTTAGATAGTGGATCCACTGTAGAAATAATGAATGATATGGAGTTCTACCTTGGAAAGTAGACCATCTCCCTTTTATGTGAGGGTTACACCAGATTCCATGTTACAGCTCACATGGTCTTATTATCGTTTAATGGTAAATATCTCACAAATGAACTATGTTTTCTTTAGAGGCCCTGCCAATAATTTTTCTATGGTTTTCAAGTATGCATTGACCTTATTCATGACTTATGATTTCTCTTTAATGGCCTTAATAACATTTTACTTGGTCATGCATATTATGCTTAAGTTCACCATATTATCATGTTTTACGGTTCTATGTATTTCCTCATATTAGCACATTCATAGTACTAACACATATTTGTGCCTATATTGTTTCATAATATAGGATCTGACACTCCTCTACCCGGAAGTACTTAGGTGGATTTCTCTGATATCAACTACTTAGATTGATGAGTCCTTATGGTTTGAGGATAAGGCCTTTGGTGTTTTATTTATTTTATTGTCTTTTAGTTTTAGACTTGTACGTGGTGTATGAGTTATGTCTCAACCACTCCCATGCTGTTAGAAAGGCTATGTTAGACTTAGTAATATTCCACGTATTTTCTTATGTACTCTGTTGGTATCTTTTATGTCATATTATGGGTTGAGGCTTATATTGCCTATTCTCTCTCATATTGTATTTATTTACATCATGCCTATGTCTAGTAGCTTGTTTAGGGCCTCTCAGGGTCTTATTTGCCATGTAATGTCTAGGGTGTACTTTGGGTTGTGACAAACTTAGTATTCAGAGCATCAGGTCTATGGAAAGGTCCTAAGATGTCTGACAAGCCGCATCGCATGGAGTCTTATTCATGAGTGTAAAGCGTGCCACATTTATGAATAAGAGGCTACAAGGTGTGTAGGGAACTTCACTACTTTAAAGTCATGCCATAGAGTTTATCTATATAAGGGCTCTCTTAGTGTGAGGTATAAGGAATAATAATCCCAGGATAAAATGTAGGATTATTTTATAGCATGTTTGGTTGAAGGTATTAGGTAGTCATTGGATTAGTTATCCCACCATTTTTACCTTATTTATGGGATAACTTATCTCATATATATGGTGGAATAACTTATCCCGGGATAACTTATCCCAGGATTAGTTATCCTGGGATAACTTATCTCAAGTGCCGATTGATCCTTTGGCCAAGGAAGTCTCACATATTGATTTTCGAGTCACTTTTCAAGTATTGGCTCAAGCTATGATCCCCTAAGCTAATAGAAAGGTTGTTGCTCTTGTGAACCCAATGGTGGGTACGACAGCTACAATGGTGTGAGACTTCACTGGGATGAATCCCCCAGAGTTCTTTGGTTAAAAGTTGATCAAAATCCCCAAGAGTTTGTTGAGGAAATCCACAAGATAGTTGATATTAGGGGTTTTACACTAGTGGAAAATACGGAATTTGCCACTTTTGAACTTAAGGGTATTGCTCAAGTGTGGTTCAATCAATGGAAATGAGAGAGGGTAATTGATGCAGATCCTCTTGATTGGGAGAAATTTAAAGGGGATTTTCTTGATCATTTCTTTTCCCATGAGATGAGGAAAGAGAAAGTGCTTGAGTTCATCAATCTTCGACAAAGGAACATGAGTGTGAAAGAGTATGCATTGAAGTTCACACAATTGTCTAAGTATGCTTCTACTATGGTTGCCGACTCAAGGGCAAGAATGAGTAAGTTTGTATTGGGTGTGTCCGAAATGGTAGTCAAAGAGTGTCGTACCTCCATATTGATTAAGGAGATAGATATCTCTCATTTAATGATGCATTCCCAAAAAATTGAAGAGGAGAAGCTTAAGGAGAAGTCAATAGAGTCCAAGAGGGTAGGACCGGTGATGTTGACTTTTCTCATTCTAGGTCCGGTGGACATGGTCATCCTCAATTCCAGAAAAAGTTCTCTGGTCAAGGCTCTTCTAATATTCTGGCTCCAAAGTTCAACAAAGATAAGCTGTCTAACCCTATGTCTCAACGAGGTGGTGGTAGTGGATCCTTAGTTACCTCTTGCCAAAAGTGTGGCAAGAGTCAGTCGGGAAAGTGCTTAGCCAGTATGGATGTTTGCTATGGTTGTGGGAAGAGTGTTCACAAGATGAGGTATTTTCTTTTGCAAGCTACTAAGGGAAAGAATGGTAGGCAAGCTTAGCCTAGTGGTTCTGATTTGGGTGCTCCCATCAGAACTGGTTCTATGCTCTTTAGACTCGACATGATCATGAGGATTCTCTGGATGTTGTGACCGGTATGTTGAAGGTCTTTCATCTTGATGTATATGCTTTGCTTGATCCGGCTACTACATTGTATTTTGTGACTCCTTATGTGACTATGATATTTGATGTGTATCCCAATATTCTTTCAGAACATTTTTCAGTCTCTACACCTACCGATGACTCCATTGTTACTAAACGAGTCTATAGAAATTGCTCTATTATTGTTTCTCATAGATTCACTCATGTTAATTTGATAGAACTTGATATTTTAGACTTTGATGTTATTATATGGATGGATTGGCTTCACTCTCTCTCTATGCTTCTATAGATTATAGGACCCGATTAGTCACATTCTAGGTCTGAACGAACCTATTAGAATGGAAATGGGAAATTCAGCGCCTAAGGGTCAGTTTATATCTTACCTAAAGGATAGGAAAATAAATTCTAGGCGTTGTATTTATTATCTTATTCGAATTAGGGATACAAATTCTGAAACCCCTACTCTTAAGTTAGTTCCAATTGTAAATGAATTTCTGAAAGTGTTTTCTGATGATCTCTAAAGGTTGTATCTATCATCTTGTTCAGGTTAGGGATAGGAATTATGAAACCCCTACTCTTGAGTCAGATCCTATTATAAATGAGTTTATAGAAGTGTTTCCTGATGATCTTTCTAGTATTCCTCCCGAAAGGAAATAGTCTTTGGTATTGACCTACTCCCAGATACACAGCCTATCTCTATACCTCCTTACTATATGGCTCCGACAAAACTTAAGGAATTAAAGGATCACTTGAAGGAATTGTTGGATAAGGGTTTCATTAGACCTAGTATTTCACCATGGGTTGCTCCGATGTAGTTTATTAGAAAGAAGGATGGTTCACTCCGTATGTGTATTGAATATCGTCAATTGAACAAGGTTAGAATAGCGAATAAGTATCCTATTCAAAGAATTGGTGACTTGTTCAATCAACTCTGAGGTGCAAGTTTCTTCTCTAAGATTGATCTTCGATCGGGTCATCATCAGTTGAGAGTAAAGGAAAGTTACATTCTGAAGATGGTTTTTTGAACTCAGTATGGTCACTATGAGTTTTTGGTAATGTTGTTTGAGTTGACTAATGCCCTGATGACTTTCATGGATCTTATGACTCGAATTTTGAAACAATTTTTTGACATGTTCATGATTGTATTTATTGATGATATTCTAATTTACTCACGAAGTGAGGATGAGCATGTTGAGCATTTAAGGATTGTGTTGCAAATTCTCAAGGATCGTCAATTGTTTGCTAAGTTTAGAAAATGTGAGTTTTTGTTGAGGTCCATTTCTTTTCTTGTTTGTATTGTCTCCAATGAATGTATTCAAGTTGATCCTAAGAAGACCGAGACAATTAAGAATTGGTCTAGACCTTTGCCCGCTTCAGATATATGGAGTTTCTTGGGTTTAACCGGTTTTTATAGAAGGTTTGTGAAAGGATTTTCCTCTATTGCTTTGCCTTTGACTTTATAGTACATGAAATTTCATTGGTCGGAAGCTTGTGAGAAGATTTTTCAATTGTTGAAGGATAAACTCACTTACCCCATATTTTGACATATTAGAAGGATCGAATGGTATTATTGTTTATTGTGATGCTTCTTTGATCGGTCTTGGTTGTGTTTTGATGCAAAATGGGAAATTAATTTTGTATGCTTCAAAGCAATTGAAGGTGCATGAAAAGAATTATTATTTGACTCATTAATTGGAATTAGCGGCGGTAGTGTTTGCTTTAAAGATTTTGAGACACTATCTTTATGGTGTCCATTTGGATGTGTTTACAGATCACAAGAGTTTGAAGTTTGTGTTCACTCAAAAGGACTAGAATCTTAACAAAAGGAGATGACTTGAGTTATTGAAAGATTAGAACATGAGTTTCCTTTATCATCTGCGTATATCAAATATGGTTGCCGATGGTCTTAGTCAACTATCGATGGGTAGTGTTGCTCATGATGAGGATGGTAATTAAGAATTAGTTTGCGATGTTCATAGGCTAGCCCAATTGGGTGTTCTCTTTGTTGATTCTAACGAGGGTGGTGTGATTGTTCAGAATGGTTCAGAATAATCTCTTGTTTCAGATGTGAAGGCTACACAAGATCTTGATCTGATTTTAGTTGATTTGAAGAAGTCAGTTTCTGAAAAAGGCTATAAGACTTTTTCTCAAGGGGGAGATTGTGTCTTTCGTTACCAAGGTCAATTATGTATTCCGAATGTGAATGAGTTGAGAAATCAAATTTTTATAGAAGCTCACAGTTCTTGGTATTCTATTCACCAGGAGCCACAAAGATATACCGCAATTTGTGGGAGGTCTATTGGTGGAATAGTATGAAGAGGGATATCCCAAAATTTATAGCTAAACGTCCTAATTATCAACAAGTGAGTGTTGAGCATAAAATAGCGGGTGATTTTGCTCAAGACATTAGCATTCCTACTTGTAAGTGCTAAAATTTTAATATGGACTTCATTACGGGTTTGCCTCGTACTTCGTGTCAGTTTGAATCAATTTGGGTTATTGTGGACTAAATGACTAAGTTGGCTCATTTTCTTTTGGTAAAGACTTCGTTTTCAGCGAAGGATTAAGCTAAGCTTTATATTCATGAAATAGTAAGGTTCAATGGGGTGCCTTTATCCATTATCTCTAATTGTGATACACAATTTACATTTTAATTTTTAAGGTCTTTTCAGAAAGGTTCTTGGTACTCATGTGAAGCTTAATAAAACTTTTCATCCACAAACTGATGGACAAGCCGAACATACTATTCAAACTCTGTAAGATATGTTGAGGGCTTGTGTGATTGACTTCAAAGGTAATTGGGATGATCATTTTCATTTGATTGAGTTCTCTTATAATAATAGTTATCACTCAACTATCAAAACGGCTCCATTTGAGGTGTAATGACTCTCCAAGTCATTTTCTCCATTTTCCGATCTTTCTAGCATTTAGAGCTTTCCGGTAGCGACCATAAGTCATTTATGACTTGCTGGGACTGAGAGTTCAGTCGTCGGGTCGTTCATTTTGATTTTGTGCAAGTTTCTATATTTTGGAACCTTTGAAACTTGAATGGTTGACTTCAGTTAGAAGTTCTTGAAGATGGCCTCAAAATGCAATTCTGACGGTTTCATTAGCTCTGTAAGGGTCATTTTAGGCAAAGGGAATAGTTTGTTCGGGCCTCAAGACTTCTGATATGAGTTTGTGCCATTAGGCATTTCAACTTTGAAATTTAACTCAAGGATTGATTTTGGTCAACAATCTTGGTATACGTGGTTGGATGAGAATTTCATCAACGCGGTTAGCTCTAGAGTGTTGAGTTCGGTATAGAACGACCTTTCGTGTGGTTCCTTAGGCTTCCAGTCTCATTTTGAGCCTTCTTGTGGTTTTTAGTTTAAAATGGAACTTGAGTGTGGGACCCACTTTTCATCGAAATGACCTCGGAAGGAATTTTTGTGCTTCCATTAAGTTCGGAATCTCGAATTTGATGGGGTAGCATATTTCATTTGCACGCAGGAGGTTCTGAACGAATCCCGGGTACCCCGTCCAAGAATTTGGAGTTTTAGCAACCATTTGAAGTGCTGATATCTGGAGCACGCTTTTAGGGAAAATAATTTAGTACCTTTAGCGACTAGAATCAGCTTTTAGCGACAAGTTTTGGGTATTTATACCCAGAAATTTCAGCTTTGAGTCCTCATTTTCAAAAGGCGATTTCTCCCTCATCCGAACTCCGATTTGAGTGATTCGAAGTCTTGAGTGATATTTGGGAGCGTGGCTACTTGGGTATTAGATTAGAAGTTGTTGAGGAACCTTCGTTTGAGGTGAAATTGAGCTCGAAGCTTCTGCCTTAGCTTGGTTTTCTTGTTAAAATTTTCATGTTGTTATTGTGGCTGTTTTTGTGCCTCGGATTGTGTTCATTTTTTGAGCACAAGTTTGAGGCATAATTTAGGACCTTTTGACGGAGTCAAATTTAGGATTTCCGATGCGAGTTCCACATTTCCATTTTAACTCAGTTTTGGGTCCATTTCCAATTGTTGCGAATTTAGTGTCAAAACGTCCATAATGACGTTGTGATTAATAATTTTATAGTTTGGTGGTGTTCGGAGGTGTTTCAAATATAGATAGCTCATGTGTGATGGATTTGGAGTGCTCGTGTTCGGCTTTGAGGTAGGCTTTGGTCTACCTTCTTGATTGAGCTTCTTAGATAATGTTAAGTATAGATTTCATGTAATTTTACATGGTATTTGTCAGGTATTTATCTTTTCTCTTGTTATTCCATCCTGTCTTGATTTCGTAAGAACCTTGGGCTTATTGTGGATGTTGGGATCCTTTGTTTAGGCTGTGGCTTCGCTTGTGGTGTAGATGATTTTGCTTATCCTTGTTAGGATTGACTTGTGGTGGCCTTAGACTAGGCTAGACATTGGATGCTTTAGGTTGTGTTTTATCGCCTCATAGTTATGATTTGCTCCATTTAGGGCTTGTTTTGGGTTGTTCTCCCTGCGTTGATTCTTGTGACCTTTGTGGCTCGTCATAGCCGTGGGTTTGTCCTAGCAGTGCTCAGTATGGACTGGAGCAGTTTGATTGGGGTAGGGCGTCGTCACTTGAGTTTGTTCCCTCTTTTATTGATTTGAAATCTCTTCATGATCCCTTTTCTTGTTGATTAACGGTGGGCATGTTGTATCCTTAATGAGTTTATGATTATAATGTTGGGCTCGAGGCCGTATGTGAGGACCAGTTGGATCCCAAGCTATACTGTTTGTTTCGGTAGCATGCTTTCATTGGTTGTAAAATTATTTGATTTCGAGTATCTTGTTTAAATATGGTGATGGAATGCATTGCATTGTTTGCTCATTCTTATAAATTTTGTGGTACGATCTTGGTCCATGCATTGGCATATTTATCATTGAAACACTATTTTACTTGGTTTTTATTATTAACTGGTTTTAACGGAAGTCATACCACCTGGATCACTTGACTTAATGATTTTTGAGATTACGAGGCATTAGGGACGTGCTCCTTTTTCTATTTGAGATATTAGAGGCATCTGGGATGTGCTCAGTTTTTACATGACTAGTCGGTGCATTGATGCCTTTTCCTACGTGCTATTGGTCTTGCTGGTGCCTTGGGAGTTTACTAGCTAGGTAGGTGACCCCATTATGGGTTACTCAAGGTTCGAGGCCATTACTTCTGGTTCAAGGCTAATGCTTATAGTTTGAGGCCATTATCTCTGGTCTGAGGCTGACGTTGATAGTTCGAGGCCATTATTACTAGTCCGAGGCTGATGCTTTATGGTTCGAGGTTCTTACCTCTGGTTAGAGGTTTGGGTTGTTACAGATGGTTCTTTTGCTGACCCTGCATGCATATGCATTGTTTATCACCAGTATATTTGTTTGTTGTTTGTACCCCCCGATTTGTGGAGGCCGATTGGGTTATGTTTTTTTTTGTAGCTTACGGGCTTATAGGGGTTCGGTTAGGTTTTTGATTAACAATACACTAATCTCTGTTGTTGTTTTATTGTTACCTAGTAGGTTTTGACTTTAGAATTATAGTTGTGGGTCCTCTTGACACTGGGTAGTTGACATGGTATCTTATTTTCTCGCGATGAGGTTGTTGGCTTGCGATCCAAGTATGTTCTTGACTCGACTTCTTACCCTTTGTTTCCTATTTCTATTCTTTATTTTCCGTCTACTTTAATATCTCCTATTTAGTTACTTGTGCAATACTTTCCTTATTAGTTTTTATTTTTTCTTGTGTTATCTTTTAAGCTTAGTTAGTTGTTGCCTATTGAGTACCATTTTTGGTACTCGTACTACACTTCTTCCCCCTGTAGATTGCAGTTGAGTTATCACCGTTGATTTGGAGTCGTGTGGAGTAGCTTTGGATTTTAGAGATTAGGGTGAACTCCTAGCGTCTGGAGCTACCTATTTCTATGTGTTTCTTCTAGGCTTAGTTTTTATATTGTATTTCGAGATTGCATGTACTTGTCTTGTATTTGTGAAAGCCTTATACTCTATTTTTTGATTAGATGCTCAACTACTAACTGATGCCAGCTCTTGGGATGGTTCCTGTATTGTTTTTGTTGATTATCCTTTCTCTGCTTTGTTCTAAGCTCTTCTTGTTGTTGGCTTCCACTTGGTAGTCTGTTGCTTATGGCTCCGGGCTAAGGGTTAGGCTTACCTACTGATGGGGTGTAGTGGGTGTCATCATTACCTGAGAAATCGGGTGGTGACAGTTTAGTATCAGAGCTCTAGGTTGACCGGCATCAGTCTTATAAGAGCAAATGCGTAGTAGAGTCTTGCGGATTAGTGCTGAGATGTATGTATCCTATCTTTGGGAGGCTATAGGGTATTCTTAGGAAATTGTGTTTTGACCCTTATCTTGTGTTTCTACTTTGAATAACCTCTAAAGCTGCTTCTTTGGAATCTACTCTCTTTGATGGACGTGCGTGGAGCATCAGCACATTCTATGAGAATTTCAGCACGTGATCGGGCTAGGAGGCCTTAATCTTGGATGGAACTTGAGGTTAGAGGCATTCCTCAGTATTCAGAGAGTGACGGGAAAGCCTAAGTTGTGGTAGGTTCTTTGGCTACCTTGGTTCCACGGTATTCAGTGTTAGGAGGTCCAAGATCCTCCGGGGGTACACCTCAGGTAGGTGCAGTGGGTGCTCCTTAGAGCAGAGTTGGGTTGACTGGTCCGTAGTAGGGTTTGTCATCCATTTCTGACTATTTTTTGGGATTTCTTGAGTGGGCTGGGCATAACTCTACATTGTTTCCTTCATATCAGAAGTTGAATCAGGGGTTGATCAGAGGGTTGGTTTTGCCACTCCAATATGTATCAAAGCATATAATATCGACAGGGTCTACCTTTACTCTGGTTGCGAGTCATGTGAGGGTCGTGGAGTAGGAATGCCTTGAGACTGGCAATGATGGTTGTAAAAGGATTTGCCATCAGTACAAGGGCGACAAAATTCCACTATGAGGTGAGTATAAATTTAGCTAGAGACATCTTTCTTTTCGACCAATAAGGCCTATGGAGGTAGCATCTCAAGTTCCAAGGGGTTCTGAGGTAGGTCATGGTGATGGCGGCAGGTAGAGATTAGGCCAGACTTCTCATGTTGGTCATTCTGGACCTTCGAGTGTTGGGTTTCATGTTACTTCGGTTAGGTCTTTGCAAGGAGCTACTCTCGATAATGGTTGCTATGGGTGTGGAGAGATAGGACACAATGTTAGAGATTGTCGCAAGGCCCCAATGCAGTTTCTAGGGGTGGTTCTGAGTCTGGCAGAGGTAGACAAGGTAGATCACCATGTTCTTTGCACTGGGCTTCCAATACAGAGGTTGCTATGATTGTGGAAAGTTGGGCCACTGGTTTAGATAGTACCCTAGGTGGGAGTTGCTTTTCCAAGTATTGCAGACATCTGATAGTCCACAAGCTCGGGTGGTTGGACTTAGTTGTACTAGTGGGGAGCTTGTTCATCAGCCTACAACTTGTCTCCAACACTGGACCATGATGAGAGGTATTCATCTATATCAGTCTTATAGGTTATTAGTTCCTTCAGTTGAGATGGTGCCTTGGGTGTTGCCATTACTACATCAGGTGTTCAGGTTGAGGCCGGACATGGTCCATTTTATACTTCTACAGGCTGATCAGAGGTCGAGGCTTCAGGTATCTCTTTTTTGGATGTGATTTTTTGGTTTATCTCGTTGTTTCTTATTTTATGTAATTTAGGGTTTTCATGCCCATTTGGGTTTATTTGGCTTATTACCTATCGCTGGCTTGTTGTGGCAGTTTGATTTGAGGATTGTGTATATGTTTTCCCCTTGTAGTTGATTTCTTAATAGTGGATCGACTAGGGTATGCTGCTTCAATTTGGAGTAGTGGATGGGTATCCCCTGTGCCTTTGCCTTGATAGTCCTGTTGTGGTTGTGGCCTTGGGATTGCTTGTTTCCCTTTTTGCCACCCTTGCTTTGTGCTTTTGCTGTGATGTTGATCGTTGTTTGATAGGTGGCTAGACCAGCTTTGCCCGATTTGAGTTTGGTATGTTGTAGGGCCTAGTTGGCTTAGTTATGAGTCGTCCCTTTAGAGTAGTAGTTGGGAGATTGCTAGTTCTTAGAGTTGTGTGTTTGGTAGTTAGCCTTTTTTAGTTGTGGTAGTCCTTTTTGGTTGCTTTCTCTCTTTTCCTTAGTCTTTTCTGAAATGCAGAGTTGTGTTTTCGCTTGTTCGGTCTTTTGGATTTTCTGCTTCTTGTGGTCTTGGAGGTTGGTTATGGCTAGCTGGAAGTTGAAGGTGTGATCCCTTGTTGTGCCTGGATTAGCTGTTGTTTTGGTTCTTTGTTGTTGTGTTTATAGACTTCGAGACCAGTGTATGATTTAGAGTCTGAAAGGTGGTGTTCATTTGTGATTTCATGCCTTAGCCCTGTTGGGAAATGGAAACTTGCTAAGAAGATTCATCTTCAGGATGGGATCATTGTAATTGGTGGGATTTTATAGTTTGCTCTAATTTAGGATGCGTGGTTTGCTTTTGTCATGCTTGGTAGCTTGCATGGTTCATGATTAGGTTGGTACCCTTGGGCCACTATCGGCCAGTTGACTATGTTGATACGCCTCCTATCAACTTTGTTTCCTTTAGGATGGGGTGTTTGGCTCAGATTTGTGGTGGTAGAGCAGTTTGTTGGCTAGTGGTGTCGGTGCTTCAGAAGTTTCTTTGGTTGGAGTAGGTCGCTGGAGCGGGGTTCAATGCTACCTTGTCGTTTGCAGGATGGCCGTCTGTTGGATTAGTGTAGTTAAATTTAGAAGGTTGTGTTTCAGATAGGTTTATTGGTTTTGAAAGTTAGAAATGATTTTGGGGTTTTAACCTGGGCTGAATTCCTTGTCTGGGCAGTTGTCATATCTCGATGTTCTGGAGAAGCCTATTGTTCTTTCGAGGTTGATGTTGTGTGGGCTTGTAGTGAGGTTTCAATTGGTGCTTGAGATGTTCACTATCGCTAAGGACCAATAGAATGCTCTTTGTTGTTGGAAGATTGTTGATGTGGAGCATAAGGTTAGTTTTTCGATTTGGAAGTTGGGTTGTATCTACCATGGTTTTGCGGTTGCTCTATTATGTGGTTTTGGTGTGGTGCTGATCCATGCAGATGAGTCTGGTGCTTTCAGGCAAGTTCGGTTCAGTTGGGTGAGAGTTGGAGACAAAAATGGATTTCAAAGTGTTTTTGGAGTTTTGAACTAAATTTGATGATTTTCCTCTTAGCCTGAGTTTTGTGATGGCATTGTTCGATCCGAGAGGTTGTTTTAGGGTGTAGTAGAGCATGCACACTCAATATCCTTTTCTTTTTGTGCCTTAAGGTTGTTTCTATTCTTCTACTTTCACGGACGAAAATTGTTTTAGTAGTGTATGTTGTAATGACCCACTAGATCATTTTCTTCGTTTTTCAAATCTTTTCAGCATTTAGAGCTTTCTATAGCGACCACGAGTCATATATGACTTGCTGGGATTGACAGTTCGGTCACCGAGTCATTCATTTGGATTTTATGTAAGTTTCCATATTTTTGAGCCTTTGAAACTTGAACGGTTGACTTCAGTCAAAAGTTTAGGAAGATGGCCTTAAAATGCAATTTTGACTGTTTCATCAGCTCCGAAAGGTCCATTTTAGGCAAGGGACATGGTTGGTTCAGGCCTCGAGACTTCTTGTACGAGTTTGTATCGTTAGGCATTTTAACTTTAAAGCTTAACCCAAGGGTTGACTTAGGTCAAGATTCTCGGTAAACGCTCTCAGATGAGAATTCTTTCAGTGCATTTAGCTCTAGAATATCGAGTTAGGTCTAGAACGACCTTTCGTGTGGTTCCCTGGGATTCCAGTCCCATTTTGAGACTTTTTGTGGTTTTTAGCTGCAAACAAAACTTGGATGTGGGACCCACATTTCCTAAAAATGACCTCGGATGAAAGTTTTGATGGTTCTCTTGAGTTCAGAATGCTGAATTTGATGCGGTAGCATATTTCGATTGTACACACGGGGTTTCGAATAAATCTCGAGCACCCCGTCGGAGAACTCGGAGTTGTAGCAATCAGCGGAAGTGCTGATATCTGTTGCAGGCTTTAAGCGACAAGAATTTAGTACTTTTAGCGACTAGAATCAGCTTTTAGCGACAAGTTTTGGGTATTTACTTCCAGAAACTTTAGCTTTGAGCCCTCATTTTCAAAAGGCAATTTCTCCCTCATCTGAGCTCCGATTTAAGTGATTGGAAGTCTGTTGTGATAGTTGGGAGCGTGGCTACTTGGGTATGTGATTAGATGTTGTTGAGGAACCTTCGTTTGAGGTGAATTTGAGCCCAAAGCTACTACCTTAGCTTGGTTTTCTTGTTAAATTTTGCATAATGTTGTTGTGCCTATTTTTGGGCCTCAAATTGTGTTTAATTTTTTATCAAAAGTTCGAGGCATAGTTTAGGACCTTTTGACGGAATCAATTTTAGGATTCTCGGTGCGGGTCCCATATTCCCATTTTGACTTAATTTTGGGTCTATTTCCAATTATTGTGATTTTATTGTCAAAATATCTGTAATGATGTTGTGATTAATAATTTCATAGTTTGGCGGTCTTCGGAGTCGTTTCGAATGTGGATAGGTCATGTGTGGTGGATTCATACCGCTCGTGTTTGTCTTTGAGGTAGGCTTCGGTCTACTTTCTTTATTGATCTTCTTAGATAATGCCTATTATATATTTCATGTAACTTTGGGTGGTATTTGCTGGGTATTTACCTTTCCTCTAGTTATTCCATCCTTTCTTGATTCCGTAGGAGCCTTGGGCATATTGTGGGTGTTGGGATCCTTAGTTTAGGTTGTGGCTTCGCTTGTGGTGTAGATGATTTTGCTTATCCTTATTAGGATTTATTCGTGCTAGCCTTTAACTAAGCCGAACATTAGATGCTTTAGGTTGTGTTTTATCGCCTCGTAGTTATGATTTGCTCCATTTAGTGCTTGTTCTGGGTTTTTCTCCTTGCATTGATTCTTGTGACCTTGGTGGTTCGTCATAGCCAAAAATTGTCCTAGTTGTGCTCAGTCTGGGTCTGGATTGGTTTGACAGGGGTAGGGCGTCGTCCCTTGAGTTTGCTCCCTCTTTTATTGATTTAAAATCTCTTCTTGATCCCTTTAATAGTTGATTAGCAGTGGGCATGTTGTATCCTTATTGAGCTTATGATTATATTGTTGGGCCCGAGGCCATATGAGAGGACCAGCTGGATCTCAGGTTAGTACTCTCTGCTTAGGTAGCATGGTTTCATTGGATGTATAATTATTTAATTTTGAATGCCTTGTTGGAATGCTAGTGATGGCATGCATTGCATTTTTTGCTCATTCTCACAGATTTTGTGGTACGATTCCGGCCCATGCATTGGCATATTAATTGTTCATGTTGAAACACTATTTTTCTCGGTTTTTATTCTAAATTTGTTTTAATTAGAGTCGTACCACCTGGATCACTTAACTTACTGATTTTTGATTTTACGAGGTGTTAGGGACGTGCACCTTTTTCTACTTGAGATATTAGAGGCATCTACGATGTGCTCAGTTTTTACTTGATTAGTCAGTGCATCGACGCTCTTTCTTGCATGCTTTTTGTCTTGCTGGCGCCACTAGGTGTTTACTGGCTCGGTAGGCGACCCCATTATTGGTTACTCATGGTTCGAGGCCATTACTTCTGGTTTGAGGTTGATGCTCACGGTTAGAGGCCATTATCTGCAGTCCAAGGCTGATGTTGACGGTTCGAGGCCATTATTCCCAGTCTGAGGTTGAGGCTTTATGGTTTGAGGCCATTACCTTTGGTAAGAGGTTTGGATGGTTACTCATAGTTCTGTTGCTCACCCTGCATTCATATGCCTTGCCTATCACCAGTATACTTGTTTGTTGTTTGTGCCCTACGGTTTATGGGGGCCGATTGGGTTATGTTTGATGTTTGTACCTTTCAGGCTTATGGGGTCCGATTAGGTTATTATTTGACTATATTTTATTCTCTGTTGTTGTTTTATTGTTACCTAGTAGGTTTTAACTTTTGAATTATTTTTGTGGGTCCTCCTGACACTAGGTACTTGACTTGGTATCTTATTTGCTTGCGATCCATGTACGTTCTTTACTCTACTTCTTACCCCTTGTTTCCTATTTCTATTATTTATTTCCTGTCTACTTTAGTATCTCATGTTTAGTTACTTGTGCTATACCTTCCTTTTTACTTGTTATTTTTGCTTGTGATATCTTTTGAGCTCAGTCGGCCGTTGCCTACTGAGTACCGTTTTTGGTACTCATACTACACTTCTTCCCCCTGCAGATTGCAGCTGAGTTATCGCTGTTGATTTGGAGTCATGTGGAGAAGCTTGTAATTTTGGAGATTAGGGTGAGCTCCTGGCGTCTGGAGTTACCGATTTCCGTCTATTTTTGCTAGGCTTAGTCTTTATATTGTAATCAGAGACAACTTGTACTTGTGCTGTATTTTTGGAAGCCTTATACTCCTATTTTGGATTCGATGCTTAACTACTAATTGACGTCAGGTCATGGGATGGTTCCTGTATTTGTTGTTGTCTTCTGCTTGATATTCCGTTGTTTATGGCTCTGGGCTAAGGGTTAGGCTTATCTACTGGTGGGGTGTAGTAGGTGCCATTATGACATGAGAAATTGGGTCGTGACTTGAGGTTCTCTATGGTAAGAGGTGTAGGTCTCCTATTGGCTGGTTCAAAATTTGTGAGGTCGCTTTCATAGGGCCCAAGTTAGCGCATGAGGCTATGAAGAAGGTTCGCCTTATTTAAGAAAGATATAAAATGGCTCAAAGTTGACAAAAGTCTTATGCCGATATTTGAAGGAGAAAGATTGAATTTGATGTTGATGATTGGGTTTACTTGAAAATCTCACCTATGAAGAATGTGATGAGTGGTAAGAAAGAAAGGGAAACTTAATCCCCGTTATTTAGGCCCGTATTAGATATTTTGAGGCTTATTGGCAAAGTGGCCTATGAATTGGAATTACCTTCCGATTTGAATTCGGTACATCCGGTATTCCATGTCTCTTTGTTGAAAAAGTGTATTGGAGATCCAACGTCTATAGTGCCATTGGAAAGTTTGGGAATTAAGGAAAGTCTCTAGTATGAAGAAGATCCGATTGACATTTTTGATCGTCAAGTTCAGAAATTGAGAAATAAAGAAATTTCATCTGTAAAGGTTCTATGGAGGAATCAATTAGTTGAGGGTGCTTCTTGGGAGGCCAAAGTCGATATGATGTCCATGTATTCTCATCTCTTTCCCTCCGCTCCTATTCTAGCTTGAGGTATTAAGTTCAACATGGTTCATCCTTTTAGGTTCATGTGTTTTAGTTATTCTCATGTTTCCATATGCATGCATGTTCATGAAAACTTGTTTTAAGTTTATGTTTTAGGTTGGAGTCGATTACTCCTTGATTATGTGAATTTTGATATAAATTGCATTCATGTTGGATTGTTAGTTTCGCTCCCTACTCTATTCATGCTAGCTTGAGTCCCATTCAAGCTCAAATGTTCCCAAGGGGAGATATTGTAACACCTCGAAAATAATAAATTAAGACTAGGAAGGAAAGTTTCAGAAATTTGGCACTAGTTAAGTCCTAGGAGCCCATTTACGGACCATACAAGGTCTTACAGTCCGTAGAATACAGTTGTAGGACGGGTCTTGAAAGATGATGAATTTTTTGGGTTTGTGAACTTTCCTATGGACCACTAGGACGGTCAATGGAAGGTCTTACAACCCGTAGGAAGGGGTCCGTAGAAGAGGGTCCAAACTTGGTGGAATGTTTAGAAAATGGGTTCCTACGAGAAGGGCCTACAACCTGTAGAAAGTTCTAGGGACCGTAGAAGGTGAGCCATAGAAATTGGCCTAAAAATTAGAACCCAGTACTTGACTCTACGGTTGACCAGGATGGTCCGAAGAAAGTCCTACGGACCGTAGGTCGAAACCATAGGAGTCATCTAACAGTTTTTATGTAAGGGAGTTTTTGGCCTTTTCCTACTCGATTAATCCCTAAACTATGTCATTTTAAACCTATAACTTCCCCTATAACTGTTTTTACCTTTTAACAATACCCCATTCCCTCTCATTCACTCAAAATCCCCAAAAGCTCCTAAGTCTTCTTCCCTAAAATATTCTCCAAGGATCTCCAAGTCAAGCTAGGGTTTCATCAAGCTTCAAGGTTTCTTCCTCCATTGCTTGGGCCTTGATAACCCAAGGTATATTGGAATTAACCGATGGGTCCCTTTCATCCATTGGGTTCCAAAAGAAACTCAGATATCCAATTCAATGTCACCCAATTATCAGGGGTTTCATGCTTTACTTAATGGGTCCAATTTATTATAGTTCAATTGTTATTATTTTCTCATATTAAGCATGATTTGACTAAACTGGATGTTTCTAATTGATTTCATATGGACCCGTGCTTTATACTTGATTATGACTATGAATTCATGAATTTCCATTTATGGATTGATTATGGATTCATGCATGTTTTATGAAAAGAATGGCTTATGACTGAAGGATGCTTTTAAGATAAAGTGTTATTGATTTGTGAAAGATCTTCTCACATTTGGATGGAATTTTGAGTTAAATGATTAGAAAGGTAAGTGTCTATTATGAATAAGTTTATGAAATCATGGTTTTGAAAGGATTGTCTACTATGAATAAGTTTATGAAATCATGGTTTTCGAAGAAGCTATTCTAATATTAACTTATGATTGGATTGGTATTCTTAATTGTTGCCTTTCAAGTATTTTGAGGTGGTTATGATTATGTCTTTTCCGTTGAGATTTACTTAGCATCGAGTGGACTTTGGAATGGAGACCTTACTGTTAGTAGAGGTTTGGTCTTTAGCAGCAGTTCCCTTGTCCCAAACTACGTGCCCCTATAGGAATGTCTTAAATGACCTTGCTAGTGGATCCACTTTAGCAATAATGAATAATATGGATTCTACCTTGGCAAGTAGAACCTCTTTTTTCTGTGTGAGGGTTACATCGAATTTCATGTTATAGCTCACATGGTCTTATTGTCAGTTAATGGTAAATATCCCACAAATGAACTATGTTTTCTTCAAAGGCCCTTCCAGAGCTTTTCGTATGGTTTTTAAGTATGCATTGACCTTTTTAATGACTTATGACTTCTCTTTAAAGGCCTTAATTACATTTTACTTTATCATGTTTATTATGCTTAAGTTCACCATATTATCATGTTTTATGTTTTTATGCATTTCCCCATACTTAGTACATTCATAGTACTAATGCATATTTGTGCCTATATTGTCTTATAATATAGGATCTGACACTCCTCCACCTAGTCGCACTTAGGTAGATTGCTCCGCTATCGACTACTCGGATTAGTGAGTCCTCATGGTTCGAGGAAAAGACCTTTGACGTTTTATTACTTTTATTGTTTTTTTGTTTCAGACTTGTACGTGGTGTATGGGTTACGTCCCAACCACTCTCATGATGTTTGAAAGGCTATGTCAGACTTAGTAATATTCCGTGTATTATCTTATGTACTTTTTTGGTACATTTTATGTCATCTTATGGGTTGAGACTTATAATGCCTATTCTCTCTCTTATTGTATTTCTTTATGTCATGCTTAGGTCAAGTGGCTTGTTTAGGGCCTCTCAGGGTCTTATTTATCATGTCACGTCTATGGTGTACTTTAGGTTGTGACAAGAACCTAATGTCACTAGTTTCATTATAACCAAATAAAGAGGTAAAGCCAACCCCTTGACAAACCGGAAAACTCACTCATGCTCTGTCGGCATGATCATAAAAACATGCCTATCCAACTCATGGAATCTCGTCTCATACATTAGAAAAACAACTATCCTTGCTGATAATTTGTGAAATCATCTTGTAATTACTCTCTCAGACTGTTGGGCATGTACTTCACCAAGGAAGCCTCGAAGAACTGAGCTGAAGTAATCGATGGTGACTCAACTGGCCTATACTTAAGATAAGACCTCCACCACTTCTCTGCTGGCGCCTTCATATGAAAAGTCGTATGATCCACCTCGCACGACTCCTCTAGGTTGAGGTTATAGAACCTTTTCTGACATCTAATTAGAAACTCATGGGCGTCCTCGCCCGTAGCATTTGAGAACATAGAGAACCCAATGTGATTAATTGGCCCAACATCTTCCATTCTTCACAAAACATAACTAGCCTAGCTGTAATAGGCTGAGCAACAACCGACCCTAGCAACACTGCTAAATAAGGAGCTAGATTATTAGGTTGTACTCTCAGAACCTTAACATCCTGGGTCATTGCCTCGGCTAATGTGTGCACCTCATTTCTACCCTAAGAACAACTCGATGAGCTAGGTGAAGTCTTTTCCTCGAACATATCCTCTTACTTGATGTCAAGCTCTAGTGATGGTGCCTTTCCTGGCCTCAAGTTGGTGTTGTAGTGTAACACCCCGGATTCGAAAAGAACAAAAATTCCAATTTTTGAAAAAAAAGGGTGACCCATGACTTGACCTACTGCCCGTTGGTGGCCCTACCAATTGTAGGTCAAGTGGTGGGTGGAGCCATAGGTGCTACTGGTTTGGGGCAGGAAAGTTAAGAAAAATAAATTTGGTGACCTAATACATGACCTACGGTTAGTAGGGGGACCTACGGTTAGTAGGGGGACCTACCAACTGTAGGTCAAGTAGTAAGTGAGGTCATTGGTCAAGTTTTTAAAAGAGGGTCGTTTGGTCTTTTCCCTATTTGTTTAATTACTAAGTAAGGATGGTTACCCTCTATTCCTAAGACATTTATAAGCTACTTAAGCCTAAAAACTACCCTTTCAAAATCACTTTACAAAATTCTCTCAAACTCTCCCAAATAGTTCTCTCTAGTAGCTTGAAAAGAAGAAGAAGAAGAATCTAGGGTTTCAATATCAAGCCTCCTAATCCTCCATTGATTTCAAGGTTTTGGCATTGACGTATGATGATCTTCATCTATGAAGCCCTTTCCTCCATAGAGTCCCTAAAATTCTCTATTTTACAAGTTACAAAATTCTCCATTGAAGTAGGAGTTTTCTTCTATAACATGGGTTCTTTTCAATGTTGATTTAATTGATTGTTTTATGAACTATGAAGCATGAATTGAGTTGAATGTCATGAATTAAGATGAATCCCCATGAACCCATGTATTTTCCCCAATTTCAAAGATTATGAGTTTTTGATGGGTTAAATTATGAAGAGATGAAGTTTCTGAAGTCTCTATGAATCCATGCGCGAGTTATGATTTCTAAAGTTATGATCCCATGATTAATTATAAATGACCAAAGCATGGCTTTATGAAAGTATGCATGTTCAATCAAAAACTAAGATTTTTCTCTTTTATGTGGGCTCTTTCAACTATGATCAAATTGATTTGTTTATGGTTTTCTAAGCATGAAATTGGTTTGAATTGCATGTTTTTAGATGAATTTTCATGAGTCCATGTGAAATCTATGGTTTTCAAGTTATGAGTTATGATGAACTGTGCAATGGTGAAGTTTATGAAATGATGCAAATAAATTATGAAATTTATGATGATTTAAGACTTGCTTTGAGATTGATGCATAATTGATGTTGTGGTTGAGTTGTGAAAGTGTTTCTCACGTAATACTCACACTATGAATTTGAAAGGAACAAGAGGTGATTATCCATGTTTTTTAAGGAGACATTTTAGAGGTAGACAAGAGGCAATTACCCATGTCGCATAAACTATGTGCCACCATAGGATGATTGTCTAGATAGACATTAGCTAGTGGATCTACGTAAGCTAGAAGTTAAGGGTCCTACTTGGAAAGTAGGACGGCACTATCGGTGTAGGGAGGACACCGGATTCCATGTTGATAGCTCACATGGTCTTACATGTCGGTTTAAGGCTAACTTCCCACAATATTGAACTAAAGTTGCTTTTAAGGTATTTCTCAAATGTTTTATAGATGTTTAGCTTGCATTGATCTTGATTTATAATTTAAGAGTTCTAACCCTTTTTCTCATGGTTTAGTTTGATCATTGCATGTAATGAAAATGTCCCTTTTTGCATGTTTAAATGATTTTGTGCATGGCTATCATAGTTGGTACATTTTGTACTAACGCATACTCTTGCCTACATTTTCTTATAAGTGTAGGATCCGGCTCATCTCCATCTTCTCATGGCTAGTTCGTGATATCAGAGATCTTGAAGAATTTGGTGAGTCCTCATACATTCGAGGACGTAGCCACATTTACTTCCATGTCATTTACTTTTGTTGAAAGACTTGTATGGGTTACGTCCCAATGTTCTTTTCATTCCTATGTTAGATTGCTGTTGAGACTACATGTAGACTTCTTCTATTTTCCTTAAACTCTTTTGATAATGAATTGTCTTTTTGAACTCATTAAATTCTATGAACTTATATTATGTATGCCAAGTGGCTTGTATGGGGCCTTTCGGTGTCTTATATGCCATGTCACATCTAGGGGGTACTTTGGGTGGTGACATACTTGGTATTCAGAGCATAAGGTTTTAGAAAGGTCCTAGGAAGTCTCATAAGCCACATCAAGTAGAGTCTTGTTCATGAGTGCGAAGCGCGCCACATTTATGAATGAGAGGCTATAAGATGTTTAGGAAATTTCACTTCTTTCATTACTCCTAAGTCGTGCGATAGAGTGTTACTCTATATGTCTCTCTCCTAATCCCTATCCTATACGTTTAAGGTAATGGCTACTAGAAGGGCTTATTCTAGAAGAAATGCGGGAGAAAATGTTAAACAAGAAGCTCCTTCTCAAGTTCCTCAAGTTCCGACCGACTCTTTGGCCGAACAAGTGACTAATGAGTAGTTTAGGGCTGCTTTTAAGTGTTGGCTCAAGCCAATAGGGAGGTTGTGGCTCCCGTGACCCAAATGTGGGTATGGCAGCATCTAGAGTGAGGGACTTCATTAGAATGAATCCTCCGGAGTTTAATGGTTCTAAGGTTGAGGAAGATCCTCAAGAGTTCATTGATGAGGTGTACAGGGTGCTAATGATCATGGGTGTGACACCGGAGGGAAAGGCAGAGATGGCCTCTTACCAACCTATGGGTGTGGCTCAAGTGTGGTTTGACCAATAGAAGAGTGAGAGGGTGGTTGATGCGGGTCCTCTTGATTGGGAAAAGTTCAAGGTTGCTTTCCTTGATAGGTTCTTTCCCCTTGAGATGAGGGAAGAACGGGTGCTTGAATTCATCAACCTTCATCAAGGAAGCATAAGTGTGAAAGAGTATGCTTTGAAGTTCACACAATTGTCTCGATATGGTCCTACTATAGTTGCCGATCCTAGGGCATGGATGAGTAAGTTCGTGTCGGAAGTGTCTAAAATGGTGGTTAAGGAATGTCGTACCGCTATGCTTATCCATGACATGGACATTTTTTGCCTAATAGTTCATGCTCAACAAATAGAAGAGGTAAAGCTTAAGGAGAAAACTAGGGATTCAAGAGGGAAAGTATGGATGATGGTGATTCTTCACATTCAAAGTCCGGTGGAAGTAATTATCTCAAGGTAATAGTTCTAGTAAGTAAAAGGTGTCTGAGTGTCGGAAGTTTGGAAGGGGTCATCCAGGTGATTGTCTAGCTAGTTCTAATGCATGTTTCGGTTGTGGAAAAATGGATCATAAAATAAGGAATTGTCCTTCGGTTGCTTGGAATGAAGGAGACAAACGTCGGCGGGCTCAACCTTATCCATCTAGTGGTAGCCAACAACAAGGTAGGTCATATGCACTTCGGGCTCGACAAGATCATGAGGGTTCCCCGGATGTGGTAATTGGTAAGTTATGGCCTTTTAGCTTGTGGTTATGCATTGTTTGATGTTGGGTGACTTGTTTGCTAGGATAAAACTCTATGTCTGGTTAGTGTGTTTAAGGTCGACTTTTAAATCCTATTAGAAACTTCTTAAGTGTTCACTTGTATCAATGGTTTTATGGTTGTTAAGACTTGGGTATTATGCTTGAGTTGAGGGAGATGGATTCGAAAAGACTAGAGAGGTTTACTGCCAAGGGGGTGATAGTGTGTTTCATGATTGGTGTGTGAGACTATTTAAATTGTCGGAAAGGTTCCTTGTTTTGATTGATATGTGAAAGTTCGGAGGCGATGTGATCTCTTAGTATCCCTGTCTCTTTCCGTTATCTTCGGGTCTAGCTTAAGGCCTTAGCCCTTCTTGGTTCACTCTTAAGGATTCTTGTGTCTTAGTTATTTCCACGATTCCTTCATTATACATGTTCATGAAGAGTCTAATTATGAGAAAATGAGCTACCTTGATTGATTTCTCTATGATTATGTGCATTTGAGTATGAGTTGCATTAAGCCTTCATGAAATGATGTTTTGAACATGCTTTAGCTTGGAGTTGATGTTTCCTCCTCGGATATGTGCATTTATGTGATTGCATTCTTGTTTGGGTTGTTAGATCTTGTTCTTACCTTCCGTATGATGTCTTGAGTTCAATTCGAGGAAGAATGTTCCTAAGGTAAAGATAATGTAACACCCCGGATTTGAAGAGAATGAAAATTTCAATTTTTGAAAAAAAGGGTGAGCCACGACTTGACCTACTGCCCGTTGGTGGACCTACCAACCGTAGGTCAAGTGGTGGGTGGAGCCGTAGGTGCTACTGGTTTGGGGCAGGAAAGTTTTAAAAAAAATCAAAATTTTGGTGACCGACTACATGACCTACGGTCAGTAGGTGGACCTACCAACCGTAGGTCAAGTTAGGTGGGGTCATTGGTCAAGTTTTTAAAAGAGGGTCGTTTGGCCTTTTCCCTATTTGTTTAATTACTAAGTAAGGATGGTTACCCTCTATTCCTAAGACATTTATAAGCTACTTAAGCCTAAAAACTACCCTTTCCAAATCACTTTACATAATTATCTCAACCTCTCCCAAATATTTCTCTCTAGAAGCTTGAAGAAGAAGAAGAAGGATCTAGGGTTTCAAGATCAAGCATCCTAATCCTCCATTAATTTCAAGGTTTTGGCATTGAGGTATGATGATCTTCATCTATGGAGCCCTTTCCTCCATAGAGTCCCTAAAATTCTCTATTTTACAATTTAGAAATTCTCCATTGAAGTTAGAGTTTTCTTCTATGACATGGGTTCTTTTCAATGTTGATTTAATTGATTGTTTTATGAACTATGAAGCATGAATTGAGTTGAATTTCATGAATTACAATGAATCCCCATGAACCCATGTATTTTCTCTAATTTCAAAGATTATGAGTTGTTAATGGGTTGAATTATGAAGAGATGAAGTTTATGAAGTCTATATGAATCCATGTACGAGTTATTATTTCTAAAGTTATGATCCCATGATGAAATATGAATGACCAAAGGATGGCTTTATGAAAGTATGCATGTTCAATCAAACGCTAAGATTTTCCTCTTTTATGTGGGCTCTTTCAACTATGATCAAATTGCTTTGTTTATGATTTTCTAAGCATGAAATTGGTTTGAATTGCATGTTTTAAGATGAATTTTCATGACTCCATGTGAAATCTATGGTTTTCAAGTTATGAGTTATGATGGACTATGCAAAGGTGAAGTTTATGAAATCATGCAAATAAATTATGAAATTTATAATGATTTAAGACTTGCTTTGAGATTGAAGAATAATTGATGTTGTGGTTGAGTTGTGAAAGTGTTTCTCACGTTATACACACACTATGAATTTGAAAGGAACAAGAGGCAATTATCCATGTTTCTTAAGGAGCTATTCTAGAGGTAGACAAGAGGCGATTACCCATGTTCCATAATGATAGAGAAGAGCCATGTCTACTAATGATAGAGAAGAGGCGATTACCTATGTCTACTAAAGTTAAGATGAATTATGATTTATGACTATTCTGTGGGAAATATGCTTAGCACCGAGTAAACGAGTGGTGATTCCCCATGTCCCATAAAGTATGTGCCACCATAGGATGATTGTCTAGATAGACATTAGTTAGTGGATCCACGTAAGCTAGAAGTTAAGGGTCCTACCTTGGCAAGTAGGATGGCCCTATCGCGTAGGGAGGACACCAGATTCCATGTTGATAGCACACATGGTCTTACATGTCGATTTAAGGCTAACTTCCCACAATAATGAACTAAAGTAGCTTTTAAGGTATTTCTCAAAGGTTTTAAAGATGTTTATCTTGCATTGATCTTGATTTATAACTTATGATTTCTAACCTTTTTTCTCATGGTTTAGCTTGATCATTGCATGTTATGAAAATGTTCCTTTTTGCATGTTTAAATGATTTTGTGCAGGTTATCATACTTGGTACATTTTTGTACTAACGCATACTCTTGCCTACATTTTCTTATAAGTGTAGGATCCGGCTCATCTCCATCTTCTTGTGGCTAGTTCGTGATATTAGAGATCTTGAAGAATTTTGTGAGTCCTCATAGATTCGAGGACGTAGCCACATTTACTTTCATGTCATTTACTTTTGTTGAAAGACTTGTATGGGTTACGTCCCAACGCTCTTTTCATTCCTATGTTAGATGGCTTTTAAGACTACATGTAGACTTCCACTATTTTCCTTAAACTCTTTTGATAATGAATTGTCTTTTTGAACTCATTGAATTCTATGAACTTGTATTATGTATTCCAAGTGGCTTGTATGGGGCCTTTTGGGGTCTTATACACCATGTCACATCAAGGGGGTACTTTGGGTCGTGACATGCACCTCATGTCACACCTCCACCTCTAGGTCTTCCTTTGCCTAAATTATTAGTTGGGGCTCTAGCTGTAGGGACAGAAGCATTAGGTCAGCTCGTAGAAGACCTCATTCTAACCAACTGAGAATGAATAAAACAGAGAAAGTTTAGAACCTCATAGAGTCAATAAGGCATTATAAGGAACATGAAAGATGAAATATTCCTTAAAATGCTATATAGCCTCTCGAAGATAGGATGTGTGTGACTCTACTAGGCACTTTCTCTTGTACAGTATGGCCAATGAACCAGAAGTTCAAATATCACGTTGTCATGACCTGAATATTGGATCATGATGGTGCCTACCATAAACCCCTAGTAGGAAAGCCAAAACCCAAGATAAGATGTGATAAATAAAACTAAAACTAATTATGTGGAAGAAACCATAATATAAGAATGGGCCCCTAGCATATTATATATACAAAAAAGTATAAAATATATAACAAGGTCCCAAAGAGACAAAAAAGATGAATATGTACAAGAATCAAACTCCAGACTTGGTATCATCGGTACAAGAGTGTCTAATGTACAATAGTACAGCTATACAAAACGTGTCTATCTAAAATATACAAAATATAAAGACAACACAATAAAGAAGGAAGGCAGCAAGTCCCTAGATGCAAAAGAACTCATCATGATTCGAACAATGAAGTGCTAGACCGATCAAGAATCAACAAGGAAGGCTCGTACTAGGCTCTATATTAGAAAAACATGTAGAAATGCAGTATGAGTAGGAAATCATGGATACTTAATCGGCATCATAGTTCGACCAAGCTCAAAAAGATAATATATAGAACACGTGGCATGATAATGCCAACTCTATGAATCATAATCTATAATAGAAAACCATACTCAAGAGCATTGATGGTGAAAATAATAATAATAATAATAATAATAATAATAATAATAATAATAATAATAATAATAATAATAAAAATAATAATAATAGTAATAATAATAATAATAACAACAACAACAACAACAACAAGAACAACAACAACAACAATAATAATAATAATAATGATGATGATGATAATAATGATAATGACATTGATAATGGTAATGATAATGATAGTGATAATAATAATGATAATGATAGTGATAACGGTATAATAACAATAACAATAACAATAACAATAACAATAACAATAACAATAACAACAACAATAACAACAACAATAATAATAATAACAACAACAACAACAACAACAACAACACCAACAATAAGAACAATAATAACTACAAACGACAATGACAACAACAAAGAAAGTCATAATGTACGTAGGCGTATTAAAAAATGTCATATGATATGGTATAATGCAATGCATATATGGCCAATCCATAGACTAAAAAGCCCAAATTGTCTTGGTAGATGTGCCACAGACTCCCCAATTGCATTTCATTGATGCACTATCGCTCAACTATAATTGCAATAAAATATAACCCAAAGTGATTCCTCAGACCTTTCTAAATGTTCCCTTGGACTCATAGCAAAAGTAGAACTTGAAATAATCTCTTGAGCTATCCGGAATGCATCTCGGACTTACAACATAAAATAAATGAAGAAAGAATCCTTATAGCATCACCGTGAATTGTAAGTAAAGTTAGAATATCTTTCGAAAACCGAATTCAGTATCTTAATGGTAAATCTCTTTAAAAGACAAAATCGCACGAAAATGGTGCATTCCTTTATTAAAAACCTAATTTTTATCAATAAACCCAATTTTATAGTAAAATCAGTAACACACTACCTCATAGTTCAAATACAGTAAAACTAAGCCATGGTTCATCGCCTCTAACTCATGCCATGATCAAATTCATGTGCGATGCACATGAATGCTTGCCATCATGAATATAAGAGTGATAACACATTCATATCTTGCACAAACAATGTAAAATATCCTCCACGGTAAAGATGTACTAACCTAGAACTCATGCTAGTCTAATTCAAGGCCTCATACCCACAAATCATAGTATAAAGGGAGATAAAACACAACCATCAGAAGGAAATCACATAAATACACTAAATAATAAACAACAACATCTATAACTAAGTTTTAAATTCTTTGAAGCATTCTAATCTAATCAAGTCAAGGCTAAGAACTACCTAAACTACGGCTTAAGTGAAATATACTAATATAAAGTCTCAAAAATGGCCAAGAAGGACACAGATCATGCCAAGCGTAAAATCTACTCTAAAACATTCCTTACATTCATGAACTCATAATATGTATAAAATCTAATTAGCCTAAATCTAGGAAAAGAAATGGTAACCTACCTCAAAGTCGAACCGCAATCACTAACCATCACTCGAAAGTCTTCACCTTCCAAAGAGTCTTGAATTGTTGACAAACTATAAAGAATCAACTAATCAATATGGGACTAATGATATCCCTATCGATGGCAGAAAAATCAAACTCAAAATGGTAAAAAATTGATTCTTAGGCTCAAAACTGAACCAGCAAACCAACTGTGCCAATAAGTTCCCCTCGAGATGAGGATCGCAGGCTTCATAATTGGGCAAAGTCGGGGGTAAATTAAGACCTTAATAATCCACAAAGGTATTTTAAAGAATTGGAAATCAAGGATTTGAGGTCAAAAATGAGAAGAAATTGCGGACTGAAACTTAAATAAAATATAAAAAGCAAAGGGGAAGAAATTTTCATTTGAATCACAAAATATAATCATGAAATGAAGAAATTCTTTGTAGAATGAGCTCACTTCAATGATGGTTAAGTCAACGATGACTTAAAAATATGAAGAAGAGACTTAAAACGCTCAACAATTGTCTCTTTTGCAGACTATTATCATCGGTCCAAATTTGCAAGGGCATTGGAAATGTTACTAGAGCAGAGGTGATCACTTTCCTCTAGCTCTATCCAAGCGACCACAATCTCACGGGAGTGATCCCATAGAAGCGGAAAACTTCACCGGTGTGCCATCGCCGGAGTGCTGAGGCTCTGTAATTGTGACTGTTGCTTATACAAGCCTTTGCTAGTACGTCGGTCTTAGTGAAGGAGCAGCTGCCTCAACAGTTAAGCGAAAAATTCCAAGGTACCAAATGGACCTTTGGAATTCATCTCAAGTCTTACAAATACAAACCAAACATGCTTCCCAACTGGACAATACATGCTGATAGAATGATCAAAATAACCAACGGAGGTCGTCTCAATGAAATATTGATCGAAGTCAACACTACAACCAAAACAACTAAAAACTATCAAGTAACCAAGCGTTCAAAACTTAACCCAACAAGTATGACATCAAAACCAAAGGTCTGACTAGACCAATATTAATACATCAAAGCTAATTATGCTAACATAAATACCATCCTAGCCCATTTATAAATAATGTTGACAGAAGTCAATTGTTTCAACACAAGAGCTTCAGATGGGGAAAAACTCATCCAAACTTTTCCGAACACCTCAGAAAGTAATCCATCCGCCTCGACAAGACACAAATATAGCATATAAGCTATAAGGATTTCTAGAATAGTAAACAAATACAAAAGCAAGCAAATAACCATGAGGATAATTACAACCCAAAGCTCACCACGTTGTAAAGAAGGATGTATCCAAAGTTAAGATATATAAATAAGTCCAAGGAAATGTAGATAAAAAATATTTTTCCTCATCAGATATCAAATAACAAATTATTTTAAGTTAAGAAAAAGAAAGAAGTCAAATAATTTATCTTTGAAAGGGAAAGTTTCATACTTTGGCTAGTTTGGAGTATATTTTCACGCCAAAAAGACGAATGTGTAATCTTTTTTTCAAAGAGTGCTGAAGAGAGGAGAAATTTAAAAGATGATGAAGAAGGTAGAATAGTGGGAGAGAGAGAGAGAGAATAGGAAATGTAGAAAATTAATAAGTCATTGATTTTTATGGTGGTTGCATTGTTTAAGTCATGACTATTCATTTGTTTTTATTAGATGTGGGTCGCGACTCACTTTCATTTTTTTATTATCTCAAGCATGTTTTTTTGGGTAAAATATGAATAAAGCCAAAAATATGAGAGAACAAATAAATAGCAATACTGAAATAGGAGAGCGTCACATCACCAGCCTAAGATTATATATGCATATTCAAACTTGTTCTTTTTTATATCATTAAAAAACTAGCGTTAATTTAGTGATGTCAAATTACTTGGGCCCCTCTAGAATGCCCACATGTCGGAAAGTCACCAAAGTATATTAGAGAGGATATTATCATAAATTATAATTAATTATGAAACTATTTAGGGGTTTGACCTTTTTGGGATTTAAGGGTTTTGCACATCACTTTAGTCTCGCTTCTATACGATTTTTGCTTCTCAACTAAGGCTTACATTGGCGGTCACGACTTTCAACTTTTGTGAGTTTTTTTACATATATTTATTTAAATTGTACCTACAAAGTCTTGAAGACTTCATTTGTGATCCATTGCATGTTTAAATTTTGTTGGAAAGATAGAATTTTTGTTTAAGTGATTAAAGAACAAGATCTGATTTAGGTTTGCCATACATTCTTATTTTCAACCTAGATTTTTTTCATTGAATTATTTTTTTATTTTCTATAAAATGTCATGAGATGATAATAAATGGAACAGTAAAAATTTGTGTAATAGACCTTGACATGTGATTGGTTTTTTTATTTCCCATGAACTATTTTTGCGAATCTTTCTTGCAACTCAGTCACCTAAATTATATCTCTATCCACAAAAATAGTATTAAGGTCTACATTCTTCGTATCTTTCCCACACTCCGCTTGTTAGATTACACTGACTATGTTGTTTAACAATCATTATTTTAGTTATTAGTGTTTCCTTTTATCTTAGTTTCGCATATTTTTTATTCCTGATTTGTATTCCTCATGTTTTTAATTTAGCGCAACTATATTATTTTTTTTGTTTTTGAAATTACACATCCTAATATAAGAAATATTGTGTCATTTACAATGTTGTCTTTTAATGAGTGATAGTTATTAAAGTAGACTTTCGTCATTAAGTGATGTTATAGACTTTAATTGTCATTTCTTTTGTTTTTTGAATTATATTTACTTGAGGCGTGTTGAAACTTTTTTTTATTATGTTGAAACTTGAATTAGGAGTGTTATGTTTAAAATTGGATTTATATGTTTAGCTTATAGTTTTAAGTTCAATTATCTTGTAGTACATTTGATAGCTTATTTTTTGTCAAACATTTGAGTTATGTTTTGACATTATATTTATAAATTTTATCCTTTGGCCAATAACTCATTCATGATGTTCTTATAAAATGTGTTATTTTACTTTTTAAAATTAATTGAATTAAAATTTTATTACTTTAAAAATTATATATCAATCTTTTTTTACATTATTAGTTACAAATATATAATTAGTAATTAGTATATTTAAAAAAACAATATGTATCTTAAATACCTTTATTTAGTGCCATTTATAAAGACACATATTGTTCAAATACTAACTTAAATTTTTTGATGATTAAATTTATTTCAGAATTAATTTAACTCTGTAATTGTACTTGTGCAACCAAACAATATGTTTGTAATCATACTGTAATTACATTATGAAAAAAATACACGTGATCATAATTATTATATTGAGTAATTATTAGGTTGTGTAATTATATAATTACACGGTGGTAATTACACTAATTGTAATTACCAAGTAACTTTCCAAAGTGATCCTAAGTAATTTTAGAATGATAGTAGATTCAGTTTTGCTATACATTCTTCTTTTCCGCCTTGGCAATTTTTTGGAAGTGGTTTTTGATTTTTTATGTCATGCCAGGGGATGAGATTAGATGGAATAGTGAAAATTCATATATCCAATCCTAACTTGTTTGCAATTGAGGTGTGATTATTGTTTCTTTATTTCTATGAACTCTTGTTTAAAAATCATTCTTGCAATTCTGCTTTGAAAACTCTTCTTTTAAGTTGATGGTCTTCAGTAAACAACCTCTATACCCCTCAAAGGAAATGTAAAGGTTTGCGTACATCATATCCTTTCCAGAAAACACTTGTGAAATTACACTGGGTATTTTGTTGTTGTTTACCAATGTGTGTTTTAGTCATTAATGTTTACCTTTACAGTGTTCTGTTATTTCAATAGTATCTTTGTTTTTCCGTCATATATTAGTTATTGTTGTTCTTACTTGTTCTCCTTTTTCCTAATTGTCATTTAAGGTGTTTTATATTTTATTAATTTCTCTATTTTCTGCTAAAAGTTTGAATCTTTATTTACCTTTTTAGAGAGTGGAAAAGAATAGAATTGTATTTCATTTAAATAATCAACATCAGAAAAGGGAATATGAGTTTTTCCGATCAACCACCTTCTCCTCCACATTTTCTGCCAATGTCATTTGCTGGTGGTGATGCTGGAAGCGTTTGGCCTCATTCTCAGATGAATCATGATCTATTTGAGTCTTATTGTCAGTTTGAGTATGCACCTTCTTTCAAGACACTGACGGATTTTGATAGCAACTTGCCAAATTCTGCAACATTCCCTGCTATCAAATCCATCTTGAATTCACCAAATCTTCAAGAAATCAAAGGAGCAAGTCATATATTTTATAAAACCCGCATGTGTGCTATGTTCTGGAAAGAAACTTGCAAGAATGGGGAAAATTGTACATTTGCTGTTGAAGATTTGCGGGAGCCCCCTCTGAATTGGCAGGATCTAATCCGTGTAAAGGATAGAGAGTTGAATGAGGATCATGAAAAAATGCATAGGATGAAAATTTGCAAGATATTTTATGATGGAGAGGAGTGTCCTTATGGATATAAGTGCAAATTTCCTCATGAACATCCTTCAATATTTAAGACCAACATGGCAAGGGAGAGCGACAGTTCCCCAATAAGTATTAAAACTACAAGGAACATAAGTTCTCCTAGGATGATTGAGACTAGTAAGAATGAAAATGATATTGTCAATATTGAGATGCCTATATATTGGAAGACAAAGATATGTATCAAGTGGGAGACAACAGGTCAATACCCCTTCCGTGATCGTTGTCACTTTGCTCATGGACAATCAGGTAAGCTAACTTTTTTAAATTCTCACATTTTCTATCTTGTGTAATTCATTTACTTATTTATTATAAAAAATAAGGGCGAATATTATTAGGTATTGATTGAGATCCTAGAGGACCTGTTTTTTTGTTGCTATGCAAGTTCTTTCTTAAAGATGCAATAGTTCAAATTAGAAAGAAAATCTTGTATAAAATTAGAAAGACAGAGTGTCTTCATATGATTTAGCTTTTGTATAGTAGCTACATTAGAAAAGAGAAAAGACCCTCTAAAATCTTTTTCGTAGCCAAAATAGTTATTCAACTGTTGTATTCTTTCCTTAAACATGAAAATCATGATAAGTTTGGCTTATGTCCATATAATATTCTAGAATTTGTTGTGTTACAATGTCCTTTGATTGTTGTTTTGCACAGTCACAACTATTTATTGTTCTCCAATAATGACTATCTTATTTCCTGTAACAATACATTAGATATGCATTTTCTCTGTTTGTTCATATCTAACATTTAAAACAAGTAACAATGTAAAGCTTACAACATCTAGTCTATATCTTGATTTTTATAGGTCTAACATTAAAGTAACTTTCTCGTTTCAAAATTTTACTAAACATGGAGACACAAAATATGTGAATGATGGGCTTCGTGAGCTACGTATCTCTTAAATCTTAAATTTTTTCCATTTGAATTTCTATGATAAAATATGAGATCTATGAACTTTGTTTATGATCGCTTACTTGGAGTCATATTCTAATTTTTCTAGTTAAGTCTTATCTTATAAGCTCTTTTCTGAAGGTTATTTCTTTCTCTACTCTTTTTGCTGATGTTGGCTATTTCTTTTAGCAGAGCTGCAAGAGCCTATGTTGATGAATTTTGTTCCTATTACTCCAAGTCCATTCTCTGTTCCGCTTGTTGCAAACACATTGGTCAATGCTTCGGTAAAAGAAGAAAAAGGGAAAAATAAAATCCTAAAGTGGAAACCGTCGAAGAAGATCACTGAAATTTATGGAGATTGGCTCGATGGTTATGTTCCACCCCACCTCTTATTTAGCAACACCGAGAGCTAAATTTCTAGTTTACAGTTTCCAATCCCCATTACATAAATGGACGCATCCCAAAAAGGATCATAAACTAATTTGGAGATCGTATTCATGTCATATCATCCAATAGTTAGTTTGTTATACAGTTTTTTACATTATGTGTAAACTGTTCGCTTTTGAAATTTGGAACTGCATATTTTTTTGTTTTATCATAATATCTATCAGAATTCCATAGAGAGAAACATAAAAACATCATAACTTTATTTTATTTTATCAAAAAATGATTGTCATTATTTTATTTGTTATTCTTTTCTCTGAGCAATTTGTTTAATTATGATGCTCATTTTTCTCTACCTTCATTGTAGTTCCAAGCCCAAACACTATTTGAAATTTTCAAATCTTTATGGGCCAATTGACAAACTAATATCCCATTTAGCCATGCTTTTGGAAGACCAAATGTCACGACCCAAATTTTTAGATACTGATGACACCTACATACATTCCACTATTGGTAAGCCGAACCCATAGACTGAAACTAGAAGTAACGGGCTATCACATGAAAGAGAAGAAGGCGACGGCAAAGAAACAATACAAGAAGTAAAAGAACAAGAAGAAAGATTCAAGATATATATAAAACATCCCCAAAACCTAAATTACTTGGTACTCAAACTATTAACCATGACATAAGTAAAAGATAAGTAAAATACACAAAACAAAGACTAGTATAGCCATTAACAGAAGGAGAAGAACAAATCAGAAAAGAGCTCACCTCTAGTCTCTGATCCATAGCTACTCTGCACACGTCAACGGTGAGAAGTCATACTATTATCTATGGGGTGAAAAGTGTAGCATGAGCACCAAACACGTGGTTCTCAATAGACATAGGCTGACTGAGCTCCAAATATATCGCTAGCATAAAAGGAAGATGAGACTCTTCTTCAATTTATTTCACAATTCAAAATAAAATAGCGAATTGAGTTCTTAACAAACACACACACACACACATATATATATATGGAAAGTGATCAATTAATACATTGATAACGCTTGGTCTAGGCTACATATTGATATGCTCCTGAACTATCAAGCTTATGTCCCTTGGATTCTTACAAACTCAAAGACCCTTTCAAATAATACAGCATACATTGCTTGAGTAGATAGACTATTTCTAGCTCATATCATTAAATGTGAAATCACTCGGATTATCCCATTACTGGATTAAACCCATAGAGTAATTTCAACAAGTCTCCACTATTGAGTCTTACCCAGCTCTATTTTGCTTTTCTAAGCCAAAACGGTGTTAAAGAGCTCAATCAATGTTTGCAACCACTACTTTTTAGATTAAAACTTCAAGACAACAGTAGATCCATGCCATACAATCAATATTAGAGCCAATCAATCAATAACATTTAGGGCTTAACACCGCCATCTAGCACACACACTTCTAGTTGAGGGTCTAGCTGCTTATAAAAGAAGAAATAGAGATAATACCCATGTAGAAAATCTTCATTCCAGCTAATTTGATAAGAAAAAACTAAATTCCAAGCTTATATTGACACGAATCTAAGGTTTCTTCCTTTACAAGCTAAGAAGTTCTTCACTATACTCTGTCAATATTTCTTTCAATAATTGGGGTCTCTCCTCTTTATACATAATTGAAAAGATGATAATGGTACATAATTGCACAAATCCCTATTTTATCCTTGGAACATTCCAACGTAGACACTATTTTCCATTATTGAATTAATGCCCTTCAGCTTCTGTCTTCAAACTTGTGCTAGACCAGATGAATGTTGATCTGAGATTGTGGAGCATAAGTCACTCCACATGAACTTTGACCATTAGTTCTCACAGGACCATCTCCAGTTTGACCAATGAATCACTTATTAATAATTATACAATGCCAATTACAATTTTAGTACTGAGGTAGCTAAGCTCAATTCAAGCCAGCGAGATGCTTGTTGGTTCTTGTAGGATGCCTGTTTCATCACCGGTGTGCTTCAGAGATTTTCGGCTTCAAATCCCTCAACATTGCTTTTTCAAAGAATCTCAACATACAAGAGAACTAGGGCCTAAAAACCCTTCAATTAGTATTAAAACATGACAATAACTCATGAATTTAAGTCTAATGAGTAGGTAAAGTACCAACTTAACAAACTCCAAAATCTAGGCAATATAAATTAGTAGTCAAAATGTATGTATTTGTCACGACCTAAAGTATACCCTAGGTGTAACATGGCATATAGCCGAAAGTCTCTACACAATCCACTTAGCATACATCATATAAGATAATAGATATAAAGAGAGTTCAAAAGAGCATTCTCATATCATAAAAAAGTTTGACAAAGCGGAAGTCTAACATAGTCTCAACAAGCCATCTAATACATCGAAGAAGTTGTTGGGATGTAACCCATGCACCACGTACAAATGTATGAAAATTGAAATAAAGAAAAGCTATACAAGTGTCTTGGTCCTCGGAACAAGAGGACTCACCAATCTTTAAATCGATAGGGGAGATCAACTAGCCACAAGTAGGTGAGGTAGGAGCGTCGGACCCTACATTAGTTAAATAATGTAGGCACAAGTATGCATTACTACATGAAATGTACTAAGTATAATAGAAATGCATAAACTGTATGAAATCATGCTAAAAGGACTTTACATGACATGCAATGACCAAACTAAATCATAAGAAAAAAAGGTTAGAAAACACAAGTCATAATCATGGTCAATACAAGCTTAACATATTTAAAACACTTTGCGAGATACACAGAAGTAACCTAGTTCGTTATCGTGGGATGTTTACCATAACCGACATAGACCATATGAGCTAAAACATGGAATTCAGTGTCTCTCCCACACTGAAAAGAGATGTCCTACTTGCCAAGGTAATGACCATAAACTTGTAGCTTACATGGATCCACTAGCTAAGACATCCAACGGTGGCACATGGTTAGGGACAAGGAGATTGCTACTAGAGACCTGGCCTCTACTAACGGGAGAGCCTCTATCTTAATATTCTCTCGGTGCTAAGTAAAATCCCACGAAATAGTCATTAATTATATTAGTTTTATAATCCATTGAAATTCACAATTAAGCTACCAAACCAAGTTAAAGTCATTTAGAATAGCTTCTTAAATCTTGATTTAACTTAGGTGAGAAAACCTTTCAACCTTTTGAATCCTAATGTGAGAAATCCTTTCACAATCATGATCGTATTAATATGTGAGAAAACCTTACACTATTACATTGATACTTCTCAATCTCAAATGTCATGACCTGATCCCTCGAGTTATGATGGCACCTACCTTAACCCACCAATAGGTAAGCCCGCCCGTACCCAGAATGCGAGAATTAGGTATAAAGGCAGAACTAAGCAGAAAGTACTGCTAACAATAAGAAAAGACATAAACAAAAAGCAACCAAAAACTATATATACTGCAAACCCTTCTCGAATCTGGAAGTCACGAGTACAGAGCTATCTTGTAAGAACAAAACTCAAGTCCCAAAAGTGGACCACAATAAGCCGTCTCAAAGACAAAAGACAAACTAACATATGTACAGAAGGAGACAGGCTGGTCCAGGATCCCAAGTGCTCACCCTCGTCTCTGATATCCATAGGTTGCAGAAGATGGCACAATGGATCACCGCTCGTAGCTGGTACTAGGACCTGCATCATGAAAAAGATATCGAGTGCAATATAAGTACCAAAACAAGGTACTTAGGAGGCATCATAGGTCGACTGAGCAAGAAAGGTAAAGACAATCAGAGAAGGTAGAATCTAGACACAAACAAAGGTCAAAGAATATATGAAAAGAAGGCACATGAGCATACCGAAAGTAAATCTATGTATAGCAAAACCAAATCTAACTGGACCCTAGGAGACAAGAAGGTACAGTCGTGTGTAAGTTTAAATAAAAACCCGAACGGACCCCCATAAGCTCGACATGTACACAAAATAGCTAACTCTACAAGATAGAAGAGTAATCTAGATTCGAATCCAAGAACATTAGTCGAGGCTCCCAGCCCAAGTCCAATAAAAGTCAACCGCGCCTCGAACCCAAGGCATCAGTCTCAAGCTGAAAATAATGGCCTCGAATCGTAGAACGTCAGCCTCGAACTATAATACATCGTCCTCGAACCAGAAATAATCACCATAACCAACCAACTCAAAACCCAACTAACAACAGTGCCAAGGGTGTTCCAAGGAGAATCCTAATGTCAAGTCAAGTAACCGTAGAATGCCATCCACCCTGAGGTATCAATAGAAGGTTACCAGTCTAGTACACTCAGTCTCAAAGCAATGCAATAATACCATCCTTCGTTAACACCTCAGAGCCGCATAAATAGGGAGAGTAAGGATATAAGAGCTAATAAGGCATGAGTTTGCTTAAACTAAGGCTCTCACTATCAGACCCAAAAGTCTGCTATTTAAGTCTACAAGGACCTAGTCCATCCGAACGACGACAGAGACATACCATAGTCACCAGGTGCATGGTTCTAAGGCAACACTAGTCTTTCCTAGACTAAGGCCAAAACATGCTCCAAAACAAGTAATCAAACAAGAAAATCACATAGCATGCAAGTCACACAACAACCCTACTAGAATGGTGCTATCCTCGATACAGTGGTAATGAATCCTAAATCATGGTATCTAACAAGAAAAGAATAAAAAACTAGATACCCGCCCCCAATTCACACTCATCACCATGAATTTACATATTCATGCTCAATCTAAATTGAAAGGAAGTTGTAACCTACATCTAGACCGAGCGCACGCGCTCTATATCACAAGGCTGGAGTTTTTCCTTGCCAAACAGTCTCAAAACACTGTCACGTTAACAAAAATAGGATCACAACATAAATACGGTCATTAGGACACCAAAAACACAAAATGGAAATAGACCAATTTTAGAGTCAAATAAGAATTGTGGGATCCGTACCTTAAATTCAAGAATTGACTCTGTCAAGAAGTCCTAAACTATGCATTGAACTTGTGTTCCAAAATTGAACGCAATTCGAGCCTTGAAAATAGACAACACAATAGCATGCAACAAACAACACTTAAAGATTTATAAACCACAAGGGACAGCAGCTAAAATGAGAATTCACCCCAAACGGAGGTCCTCCAACAGCTCCCGATCACCCTACCATGAAGCCTCAACGAACACGGACGCGTGGGACTTCGAATCACTGAATTCAAACAAGAATTCAAAGAGAAATTGCCTCTCAAATATAGGAATAGTTATTGCCTTCGAGTTTGTCTTTATTTATAAAGACAGGCCTCAACTCTTCATCACGACCACAAGAAGGAGGGTTGCGATTGCGATTCATTAAGAGGTTGACCATCGCGAATGCGGAGACCCTGCCTCGCGGTCACGATGACCAAGGAAGGTCAACCCTTCATCGTGATCGCGGAAGCAAGCCACGCGATCCTGAAGCACAAATGCCCAGAACTTCACGAACGTTACCAGGAGCCACGCGATCGTGAAGAGCAAATTGGCCTGCACCAGCTAATACATATCAGCTGGTTTGGCAAAGTTCCAAATCTCTGACAGGGTTCTCTAAATTCGTTCAGAACCCCTTGCACGCAAATGAGATATGCAACCCTACCAAATTCAATATTCCGGACTGAATGGAGCAATCAAAATTCTGATACGAGGTCATCTAAAAAAAAGTGGGTCCCACACCTAAACTCCATTTTAAGCCAAAATCCACAAGGAGGCTTGGAATAAGCCCGAAGGCCTCTTGATCTAAATGAAGGATCATTCTAGACCAAACCTAACATTTTGGAGCTAACCGTGCTAATGGAATCCTCATTCGAGCTCATTTACCCAGAATGTTGACTAAAGTCAAACTTAGGCTTCAACTTGAAAGTTGAAATGCCTAATTGCACAGACTCGCACTGAAAATCTCGAGAGTCATGCCGACTATGCTACTAGCCTAAAATGACCCTTGCAGAGTTGATGAAATCATTAGATATGGATTCTAAATTCATCTTCTTCAATTTTTGGTCAAAAAGGACCGCTCAAGGTTCAAGAGCTCCAAAACACTAAATCTCGAACAAAACTAAATGAACGACCAGGTGACCGAACTGTCAGTCCCAACAAGTCATAAATGACTTGGGGTCGCTACGAAAAAGATCTAAATGACAAATAGGAGGCATAAACACAGAAATGACCTGGAGGTCATTAAAACATCCACTACTAAAAAGGACTTTCGTCCGCGAAAGTAAGAGTCAAGAAGTATCTGAAGGCTTAAACAAGCCTGGAAACTGCTCTCGCATATCATGCTTAGTATCCCAGGTAGCCTTTTCAACTTGATGATGCCTCCGATGGACCTTATCCATAAGAATGGCTCTCAAATGCAATCACCGCACATCTCTGGCTAGAATAGCAACTGGCTCCTCCACAAAGGTAAAGTGATCATCCAACTCTACTGCATCATACTGGAGCCCATGAGACTCATCTGGATCATACCGGCATAACATCTAGACATGAAAAATTGGGTGAATAGCTGAGAACATCGGAGGCAAGGCTAATTCATATGCAACCTCCCCAACTATCCGGAAGATCTCAAAAGGGTCAATATACCTGGGGCTAAGCTTGCCCCGTGTCCTAAATCTCATCACACTCTTCATGGGTGACATGCGGAGAAAAACTCTATCACAATTTGAGAACCTCAAAGGTCACCTACGATCCGCGTAACACTGATGCCTACTCTGACTTGTCTAAAGCCTATCCTGAATTACCCTTACCTACTATAAAGCCTCCTAGATCAAGTCTTTGCTATGTGGGCTAGGCTCTGTAGACTCAAGCCAATCAACTGGAGAGCGACAATGCCTACCATATAAGGCCTAAAATGGGGCTATCTGAATGCTAAAATTGTACCATTTGTTTTACGCAAACTCTGCCAAAGTTAAGAATTGGTCCTACTGACCTTCAAACTTTAATAAACAAGCCCGCGACATGTCCTCAAGAACCTGAATAATACACCCTAATTGAGCATCAGTCTGTAGGTAGAAGGTTGTGCTAAGGTCAACGCAAGTGCCAAACTCATCCTGAAAATATCGCCTAAAGATAAAAGTAAACTGAGCACCCCGATCTCATATAATAGAGACCGGCACACCATGAAGATGAACCACCTCTCTAATGTAGATATGGGCTAGCCTCTTAGCCCATAATGAAGATTGAACGAGGAGGAAGTGTGCTGACTTGGTCAATCGATCAACGATGACCCAAATGCTATCAACACCTCTAGAAGTCAGAGGCTAACCTGCCACAAACTCCATGGTGATGTGATCCCACTTCCACTCCAGAATGGGTAATCTTTGAAATTCACCCCCAAGTCTCAAATGATTGGCCTTCACCTGCTGACAACTAAGGCAACGGGACATAGATTCTACAATATCTCTCCTCGTACAACCCCACGAGTAATGCTAATTCAAGTCATGATACACCTTCTCGGTGCCTGGATGAATAGAATATCTAGAATCATGGGCCGTTTGAAGTATCTACTATATCAAACCCCCAACCCTCAAAACCCCATCTGAATCCAAGGTAACTTGACTGGAATAACCCACTAACACCCGATCTCGAAGTGCCACAAAGGCTTCATCCTCAAACTGACGGCTACAAATTTGATCAAAAAAAGAGGATTGAACCCCCACATAGACTAAAACACGCCTAGAATTTGAGATATCCAATCGAACTATCTGATTACCTAAGGATTGAATGTCCAAAGCTAAGGTTCTCTCCATAATAGATAGGAAGGCTAGACTACCCGTACTCACTACCTTCCGACTCAAGGCGCCCGCTACTACATTCGCCTTGCCGGGATGTTAGAGAATAGAGAGGTCATAGTCCTTCAGAAGCTCAATCCAGTAACGCTGCCTCGAATTAACATCCATCTGGCTCATGATGTACTGAAGACTCCTGTGATCAGTGTAGATCTTACAACGAACTCCATACAGGTAGTGCCTTCAGATCTTAAGCGCAAAAACTACCACCAACAACTCCAAGCCATGGGTGGGGTAGTTGCACTCATGTAGTCTAAGTTGCCTTGACGCATAAGCAATAATTTGGGCCCGCTGCATCAGAAAACAACCCAAACCGATGCCAGATGTGTCATAATAGATCGTAAAGGCCTCTTCCTTATTGAGAAGAGTCAATATAGGAGCAATAGTTAGCAACTCCTTGAGCTTCCAAAAGCTCAACTCACACTCCTTAGACCACTCAAAAGGCATATCAAGGCGAGTTAACCGGGTCAGAGATGCTACAATGGTGGAGAAGCCCTCCACAAATCGTCTGTAGTAGCCTGCTAATCCAACGAAGCTTCGAACCTTAGTAACTAATGTGGGCCTAGCCCAATCACGAATAGCCTCAATCTTTGCCGAATCTACCATGATACCATCCTTGGACACCACATCCCCCTAGAATGCTACAGACTCAAGTCAAAACTCGCACATTGAGAACTTGGCATAAAGTCGTTGATCTCTCAAAATCTAGAGTACAATCCACAAATGCTGCTCATGATCACTCCTACTCCGTGATTATACTAGAATATAATCTATGAATACAATGACAAACAAATCAAGGTACGGCCTGAACACCCGCATCATTAAGTCCATGTATTAGTCAACCCAAAAGACATCATTAGGAACTCATAGTGGCCATAACGAGTCCAAAATGCAGTCTTAGGGATGTCTACTGCCCTAATCCTCAACTGATGGTAACCATACCTCAGATCAATCTTTGAGAACACTGTGGCACCGTGAAGTTGGTCTAACAGATCATCAATCATAGGCATGGGGAAACGGTTCTTTGCTGTCACCTTATTCAGGTGCCTATAATCAATACACAAGCATCGAACCGTCCTTCTTCTTCACAAATAAAATGGAAGCGTCCCATGGTGATACACTTGGCCTGATGAATCCCTTACCTAATAGATCAATAAGCTGAACACTGAGCCCTTGAGCTTTGCAAGGGCCATCTGATATGGAGGAATGGAAATAGGCCAAGTACTTAGCTAAATCTCAATAGGAAAGTCAATATCACGCTCTGGGTAGGCCAGGTAGTTCGATAGGAAACATATCTACAATATCTCACCAAACAGGCATAGACTCAACTGAAGGAACCTCCCTACTCACATCCTGCACATATGCCAAATAGAACAAACATTAACTAGCTACTAGCCTCCGAGCCTGAATAAAAGAGATAACTCCAACTGTTGTGCTACTAATGGAGCCATGGCACAACACCGGAGGAATACCAGGCATGGCTAAGGAAGCACTCTTAGAGAAATATCTAAAACTGTGTCATATGGGGATAACCAGTCCATGCCTAGAATCTCATCGAAATCAAGCATATCTAACAATATAAGTTCAGCTCGGGTGTCACACCTCTGGATAGAAACTAAGCAGGTTTGAAACACCTGATACACTACTAAAGACTCACCCACGGGGTCGACACACGCAATGATGCTGCCATAGGCTTAGAACTCATACCCATACGAGAAGTATAATACACAGACACATAAGAATATGTAGAACTAGGGTCAAATAAAGTTGAGGTAGGCTGACGGCATAAGAGAATCATACATGTAATCACATCATCCGATGCCTCAGCCTCCGCTCTCACTAGAGCTATATAAAAATGGCCATGTCCGCCTCTGCCCTAGCCATCAGCCCTACCACTTGACCTGCCTCCTCAGGGATCACCCTGAATACCCTGGTGTACACTATAATGGTCCTAACCCTAACCTCGACCCCTAGCTGGAGGTGTTGTTTGTGGTGCTGGTAGATATGGGGGAACTATCTGTGGAGCGGGAGGAATCCGCCTGCGAATGGGACAATCTCTATACCAGTGACCCAACTCTCCACAATCAAAATAACCTGACAATGATCTGCTCCCAGAAGAATGGCCACCAAGGCCTGAAGCACAAGACTGGGACCCATAACACTAGTTCGAGCCAACATCACTCCGACCACTGATCAGCTAGACTGGCCTGCTGAAACCGTTGTATGGGACTTTTCATAGGAGCCCCTCTTTCTGGAACAGGACCGATGTAGCTACCATCATATATGTCTCTCTTATCACTGTCCCCTTGTGCCTTGCGATGGAACTCCTCTATAGTGCAGGCGTGGTCAACCACATCTTGAAAAGAACGACCCACAAAGACCATAGAGTGAGTCTCATTCGGAAGCTGAAGCCTCAACCTACTAACAAAGCATCAAACTTTCTCCTCCTTAGTAGGTAGAATCATGGTGACATGATGGGAGAGCTTGTGAAACCTCACCGCATACTCTGACACAGTCATGGAGCCCTGCTACAACCTAAAGAACTGATTTCGGAGGCGATCTGTGACGCTGCGATGGATTAACCTATCCAAGAAGGCCTCAGAGAACACGGCCCAGGTGACCGGAGCAGCTAGCCTAGACTCAATGATTGCACACCACCACTGCCTGGCTAGCCCATCTAGCTGATATCCACTAATCCCAAAGTATGAAGCCGCTCTTGGCAGGTAGCAAGAAACTCGCGGGCATCCTCACCCACAACCCTAGAAAACCTTAGAGGTGAAAGTCTCAAGAACACTCTAAGCATCTTCTGCTCCTCTAGCAGCATATCTTCGACCGCAATCATGAGATGGGCACCCCCAGGTGGTACCTAGGCCTGAGGTGCCTCTGCTAAAGGCTAATCCTACTTATCCGGTGCTTGCTTAGCGAAAGGAAATTAAGTCGCTAAAAGTCCAAATCCAGTCGTTATTGGTCATTTACGACTGAAAAAAATTGGCCAGAAAAAAATGCAGTCGTTATACCTCTTTTTACAACTAAATTTTTCTTCATTATTTGGCATTTTTATCGTTAGAAAAATTCATAACGACAACTATTCCATTTGTTATAATCCCTTTTGGTGACCAAAATCCTATTATTGATTTGTCTTAATCCCTTTTAGTGACAATAATCTTGTCATTGATTTGTATTACATCAACAATTTAACGATAAAAAATTTTCCTTCGTTGATGAACTTTTAAATAAACATATTTAGATTAAAATAAATTATGATTAACAATTACAAATAATTGTTTCATATGCATAACAAACAGTTCCAAACACATAAAATATAGTCAATACTAAATTACTCGTGACATAGTCATTGCAGTTAATTACAAAGAACAAAAAATGTTTTAAAATCCCACAAAAAATATCTAGCATATATGTGCAGATGGTAACATTTTTAAACAAATATCTTATCCAAGTAAAATAGGTTCTTCTTGAACTTCAACTTTTTCAACTTTTTCAACCTCTAACATCTTCAGTTGTTTCAACTTACTCCACCCTTGAAGATTCTTCGCGACTTTGAATTCTTGATCTGTTACAAGGATAAGTTCTCATAAGTTAAGTGTTTGATATGTTGCTGAAACATAAATGATCAATGTTTAATTACTTACTCATTGAAAAATTACTAGGTTGTAAGAAAATGCTTTGTTTCACAAGAAAAATCAGCATAGGAAGGCACAACATTAACAATCTATAATAGCAGTTGGGTGTAAAGTTGTTACAAAGTTTGCTCAACATCCTTAGCAAATATATAGCAGCAGTTTATTAATGCTATCTTTCTGGCATGGAAAAAAATTATTTACCTGGCTAGCAGCATTACTAGACTTCATTAATGCAGAACAAAATAGTAAGGCATCTCATCTTGTATCTAAGTCCTTCTACTTTATATGAACAATCTTAGAGAAACAACCATGAAATAAACGTATTTCCTTTAACGAAAAAAAAAGTAAGCAAGCACAAACATAATCTCTAGTAACAGATAAGTTGCTTAAGATCAAAGTTCAAGTTGATCTACATTTTAATACAACTAGCTTAAAAGAGACACAAAAACTCTTCATAGTATTCCTTCTGATCAAAAAAAAGTTGTAAACAGAAGTGAGCTCTCAATTAGAGGGTGTCCATACGATTAAAAAAATAGACTAGCAATCTTGGAAACAGGATCTGAATCTCAACAAAGACGAGACTTATTTTCCCTCGTGCCCAAGCCTTGGGGAGCATAAAATATTAAGTGTCTAGTACCTATGTTGGTGGAGATAGCGGGTACATGATCACATTTTCCCAAACCACCTTTCTAAAAAATAAAGTAAATGTGTCAAGGAAAGCATTTTGTAGATGTTTTTGACCCATTCAGGTAGTAATTTCAACATGTTATTAAGCTCTTGGTTTTCCCAAAATTAGTTTCTTATATGATGTGTAACAGACGACATACATGAACTATAAACATTAATGTTGGTGGTACGAGCTACATGGACAAAAAAGTAGAGCAAGAATCGGTGGTATACCCAGAAATGGTGAATGAAATTTGTTGTTTGCATTTGTTGTCAAAACTCAGTGTACTGGACATAATATAGCAGTATGTTGAAGCATTTTGAACATTCAAGTTGGGTAATGGTTGAATATGGTGAACGAGTACAGCAGTATACAGCCAACAAGAAGCAGCTTTTCACTTATATACTCCACATATTTTAATCTTTATGGTCTAAACCAACCATTCAGAAGGAAAAAGAAATATATAAATGGCCTCATATAGTCTATACCACCATTTCAGTCCTTAAAATATAATAACATGCAAGTCACAAAAGCTACTAGTTATTTGTCATATCAATTCAAAACCACCACAAACACGAGAATGAAGAACAATAAATTTAGCACCATATTTCAGCCTTTATTGGAATGATCTATAGAATAAAATACTTGTGATGCTTGTTTCGCTAATACAAAAGGCTCATCGATTTTTGAAAATCGCTGGTGGTTAACATTTACAAAGACATATTCATCTATTGACTTCAAACTTATCCATTCGATATACACTAGTGAAGTTGTCGATGAATAGGGACAACAAAAAATTGCAGAGGATTTTAAAATGTCTACATTTTCTTTTTAAGTCACACTAATAATTATGAATAAGAACCCTAAAAATGTGAACTCCAGACCTGAACTTCTACTAAAAGTACTATAATTTAAAACTTAATGGTAGTAGTACTTTAAGATTTCTACCAAACACTAGCGGCCTCTAAGTTAAGGGAGTTATCTGTATGGCATCAAGTACCTAAAATTAGAAGAGAATATGAGTCACATGATTGAAATACATGCTCTTTGGGATGTATCTCTACAGTATCCAGTACAAAAAATTAGAATAATATTTGAATTTGTGCACCTAAATTGAGCAAAATTAAAGCAGCTAATCTCATTGTTTCACATCTGCTGCATTGTATAAATACATGTTCCCTTTGTGATCTAGCCCCATCAGAAAAAAAATAGTTGTCGTCAAGAGTCTAGTAAAATTTTGTACAGTACTAGGTTCAATTATTCTATATGTGTTTCCCTACAATCTCCATTTTGTAAAAAAAATTTCCCATGTCTGGGTTGTTATATATCGGAATGTGCATACAAGAGGAGAGCTTGGCCTTACCTCCGAATATAACACAAGGAAAAAAATACAAAGTACTAATTTTGATGTTTCTTCGAAAACAAGTAAGTGAATTGACCTAAAGTAGGAAAATTACATCCTAGTCAACATCTGCTTCTAAGTGTTGCAGACAAAAAGATCCAATGCCATACTTTTCAGTTGATTTTAGATTTTTTAATATTAAGGATATACATATATCAAGATGTGAAGCATACAACTTTAATAATTGTGTAGATGCTTTAACATTAATTTTTACCTGGTGCGTTCACTTGTTCTTGTTCTCTAATCACATGAAGTACATTTATTCCTTAAAGTATTGTGATAAATCCACAGATCTAAGATACTATGCTGCTAGCATCTTTTCCAGCAAAGTCCTACAAAGCAATATGAAAAAAACAAAAGTTGGATTCATAGCCTTCACTCTGAATACATATTGATAGAGGAATACAACAAGGAATAGCTTCAATTGACGACATATCTTGAACATTATTATGCTCGCGATGATGGTTAAAGTGGTGAAACATTACATAATGTATTGGAGAAACAATTACAGCCTTGAATGCATCTCGTGCCTATCCAAATATGATGCACAAGTGTTAGAAAATGCTTCAGATACCCCCAAAAAATTGCAGATTGACTGATATTGAAATATCATGCATAGCTGAACGGCAAAATCAAAATTAGGCATAGTAACATGCACTTCTCATTAATAACATCTTGTATGGTCAAATAACATCTCAAGGTTCATGTAAGAAGAAAAATTGTAATATGAAGTATTTTACTATATTTCCATATCACTTGTTTCATATATTAAAACAACTCACATATTAAGCATGCAAGAAAGCTATGTTGCTCACACTCTTCAAAAATGTCACCAAACTAGTGTTGGGTCCTTCAAAATAGTGCATTTTAGGAGGATCCAACACAGGTGCAGCGACATTTTTGGAGAGTCCAAGCAACTTGGCAAGAAAGAGCAACAAATTTAGTTCTATATCAGAAAAGTTTTTTTTTAATAGAAAAAAGAACATCGTAAAAAATAAGCCAATGACGCCTTCTAGATTCGAACCAATATCATAAAAGTTTAAACAGAGATAGAATATAAAAACATTAAGTGAATATTGTAGCATAACTGGTATAAAGCAAAAAGACCATGTGCAAGAATTGATATCACTACATGGAGAAAATAAAGCTAAGTAACTACTATAATATTCAAGTTCAGAGGAATTGACACCATATATACATATGATAAATGATCTGATCTAGTCATGGATTCTTATGTAAAGGATAAACACGTTATTGCTTTAGAAAATTGAGAATTCACGTGAGTGATCTGATGGATTATGTTTTTCGGAGTGTTGTAAGTGTTGTTTCACAATACTTGTATGATTTTTAAGGCTGTAAATTATTGCATCAGTAAAAATCTTATTGCCACGTCATTTGGTTCATATACCTTGATGGAAAGATATTAGTTACATCAAAATAACACAAAAATACATCTAGAAGGAGATACGTTATATAAGATCGAAAAGTTAGTAGATAAAGTTATCTAAACAAGTCCAACACCACTCAACTCATAGATAGGAGACACTGCCATAGAAGTCTTGTTGACAAAAAATATCAACACTTAATGAATGAGCCAAATCAATCAAAATTCAAATGTGAAAACATGATATATTACTTTTTTCATCAATTAAGTTTTCCTAGAAACTTTTTGATTTATAGTAAGATTGTGAAGTGTCTGCAAAAAGGCTAGCTTAATTAAATACAAAAGTTAAATGTAACGTCAAATAAAATAGACTGTAATTTCAAGAAATATGTACGACCTCCACAACCTTCTAGTCTCCAAGCTTAACTTTAGACTGATTCAAAGAGTCCAAAACAAGTAATGCATCATGTTGTACACATGTGCATAAAACTCCTAATGACATGTTAGATGCAGTAATTTTCTTTACAGATGTCAAATACAATGGTACAAAATATCCAAAAACATGGTTTCAGAGAATAGTCAAATCAAGAAAATGAAACTTCAAAAAAATTTGAAAAAAAATGAACCAGGTTTCACACACGTTGCAGCCACCATCAACTTTGTCCATCTTATAAGAAACCCCTTTGAGTTAAAATCTACATTATTGTGACCACATAGTTGTGTAATTTCTTCTTTAACAATAATTTCCTATCCTGTTACAACATCAATTTCCTACCCTCTTCTTAACCCCCTTCTCCACAACTTTGAAAACCCACCGTAACAAAGAAATCAAGCATATTATGAAAAAAAATTGGGAGATTTTGGGAATTTTTTTTTTCATATTTAGAGTTAAGCATATTCAAGAGGAACAAATCCTAAGTGACGATAACACACGCTAGTTACCTGGAAATTTGAAGCAAATCCTATCATCAGTCTACGGGAATCAAGTAGTTTATGCTCGCAATTGAACATCAGTTTCTCCTAAATGCAAGACCACCATCCATACCTTCAATCCAGTCTTTGTTTGAAAAGGCATATGCTAAACCACAAGAAATCTGGTGCGCTTTCGCAGATCTAATGCAATGTAGCGACAGTGTATCTTTGATGGTTCCTTCCCCCAAAGATTTTTGTTGTTCTTTTTCAATGAGTGGGTTGAAGCAATGACTAACCCTAATAAGGGCGTAAAGAGATTTGCTTTTCATTTTAGCTTAGCGTTTTCTGCTTTAAAAGGGATAAAATTTTGGGTGAATTAATAACACTTGAATTTCCCACTTAATTAATTTTTAACATCAGAGACTAGAAATTTTTAGTTTTACTGACCGGATATTTTTCCCTCGCTATTGCTAGTCTAAGAATAGAGAATAACGACCAGAAAAATCTTTGGTCATTATATGTACACATGTAACGACCAAATTCTAGTCCCTTTGTTAAGAGATGGTCGCTAAAAGATGTGTTTCTTGTAGTGATAGGTGTCAGAACTGGCATTGGTGCTGGTGCAGGTGTTGAGGCCTCGTGCATACCCCCAAGAACTATCAAACACTGAGTAATAGCTAACTGGAGGTCTGGAGCCACAATCGGTCTGGGTTGTGGCTGAGCTTGTCCCGACTCCACTAGCTAATACGAACATAGGTTGCTGAAGAATCTGCTGAGGGCTCCAGATCCCGCTCTCTATCCGGGGGTGGGGCTGCACCCCTACCAGGCTAGGGAGGTCGACCCCTACCCCTAGGCGTTGCACGATGCATATGAGCCATCCTATGTAAAGGGTGAAATAGGTGAGATTCTAAAAATCAGTAACGCATAGGCTGCACAAAGGCGATTCAAAAGAGGAGAATTCCTAAAGACACCCTGTAGCCTCCCAAAGATAGGATACAGACGTCTCTACACCGATCCGTAGGACTCTACCAGGTATTAGCTCTGTACAAGTGAGACTGTTGAACCTGGCTCTAATAACAACTTGTCACGACCCGATCCCTCGAGACATGATAGCACCTAACATAACCTACCAATAGGTAAGCCAGCTCGTACCCAGAACGCGAGTAATAGGTATAAGGGCATAACTAAATAGAAAGTACTTCTAACAATAAGAAAAGATAGAAACAGAAAGCAACAAAAAACTATGTGTATACTGGAATCCCTCCCTGAACATGGAAGTCACGAGTACAAAGCTATCTTATAAGAAAAAAATACAAGTCCCAAAAGTAGACCACAACAAGCCGTCTCAAAAGTAAAAGACAAGCTAACATATGTACTGAAGGAGACAGGCTGGTGCAGGATGCCAAGTGCTCACCCTCGTCTTCGATATCCACAAGCTAGAATAGATTACACGATCGATCACCCCTGGTAGCTGGTACTAGGACCTACATAATGAAAAAGATGTAGAGTGCAGCATAAGTACCAAAACAAGGTACTCAGTAGGCGTCATAGGCCGTCGGAGCAAGAAAGGTAAAGACAATCAGAGAAGGTAGAATCTCGACACAAACAGAGGTCAAAGCAGATATGAAAAGAAGGCACACGAGCATGCCAAAAGTAAATCTAACTACAACGAAGCCAAACCTAATTGGAACTTATAAGCCCAAAAGGTACACTCGTGTGCAAGTTTAAATAAAAATCCGCACGAACAACATAAGCTCAACAGGTACACATAATAGCTAAGTCTACAAGATGGAAGAGTAATTCAGACCCTAATCCAAGAACATTAGTAGGGGCTCCCAGCCCAAGTCCAATAAAAGTCAATCGGGCGTCAAACCCAAAGTGAAAAAATCTGGGCCTTCAACCCAAGGCATCAATCTCAAGCTGGAAATAACAGCCTTGAACTACAGAACATCAGCCTCTGGCAGGAAATAATGGCCTTGAACCATAATTCATCGGCCTCTAGCTAGAAATAATCATCGTAACCGACCAACTCATAACCCAATTAACAAGAGTGCCAAGGGTGTTCCAATACAAAGGAAAATCCCATTGTCAAGTCAAGTCATTATGGAATGCCGTCCACCCGGAGGTATCATTAGAAGGCTACTAGCCTAATACAATTCAATCTCCAAGCGACGCGATGATGCAATACTTTGATTACACCTCTGAGTCGTAGAAATAGGGAGACTGAGGATAGAAGAGCTAATAAGCCACGAGTTTGCCTAAACTAAGGCTCACACTCTTAGACCCAAATCTGTTATTTAAGTCTACAAGGACCTAGTCCATCGAACGAATCAGAGACATACCATACTAACCAAGTGCCTGGGTCTAAAGCAACACAAGTCTATCCTAGACTAAGGCCAAAACATGCTCCAAAAACAAGTAATCAAACAAGTAAATCACATAGCATACAAGTCACACAACCAACCCTACTGACATTGTCATATCCTAGATATAGTAGTAATCAATCCTAAATCATGGTATCTAACAAGAAAAGAAGAAATAACTAGGTACCCACCCCCAATTCACGCTCATCAGCATGAATTCGTAGCCTACCTTTAACACATTCATGCTCAATCTAAATAGAAAGGAAGTCGTAGCCTACCTTTAGGCCGATCGCGCGTTCTTCAAATCACTAGGTTGGAGCTTTCCCTTTTTGAATGGCCTCCGAACGTTGCCACACTATCAAAAATAGGATCACAACGTAAGTACAATTGTTCGGACACCAAAAACATATAAAATAGAAATGGACCAATTTTAGAGTCAAAGGGGAATTGTGGGATCCAGGCCAGAAATTCTGAAATTGACTCCGTCAAGAGGTCCTAAACTATGTCTCAAACTTGTGATAAAAAATTGAACGTACTTCAAGGCTCGTAAACAGCCAACACAACAGCATGCAACAAACAACACTTAAAGCTTGATAAACCACAAGGGACAGCAGCTAAAGTGATAATTCACCTCAAACGGAGGTACTCCAATAGCTCCCAATCACCCTACAAGGAAACCTTAACGAACACAGACGCGTGGGACTTTGAATGCTTAATTCTGACAATAATTTAAGGAGAAATTGCCTCTCTAATATAGGAATATTTGTTGCCTTTGCGTATGCCTTTATTTATAAAGACAGGCCTCAACTCTTGATCGCGATCGCAAGAAAAAGGGTCGCGGTCGAGATTCATTAAGAGGTTAACCATCACAATCACTGAGACCCTGCCTTGTGGTCGCGATTACTAAGAAAGGTGAACCCTTCATTGCGATCCCACTAGTGGGCCACATAATCGCGAAGCACAATGGCCCAGACCTTCACGAACGCGACCATGCACTAGCTGATGCATGTCAGCTGGTTTAGCCAAGTTCTAAATCTCTGACGGGGTGCTCCGAATTCATTCTGAACCCTGTGCACACAAAGGTGATATGCAACCCTACTAAATTCAATATATTGGACTCAGCGAAGTAGTCGAAATTCCTATATGAGGTCATCTCAGCAAAAAGTGGTTCCTACAGTCAAACTCCATTTTAAGTCAATCCACAAGGAGGCTCGAAATTACCCTGGAGGCCTCTGAATCTAAATGAAGGGTTGTTCTAGACTAAACTCAATATTTCGGAGCTAATTGTGCTAGTAAAATCTTCATCCGAGCTCATTTACCTAGAATGTTGACTAAAGTAAAAGTTAGACTTCAACTTGAAAGTCAAAACGCCTAATTGCACAAACACGTACTGAAAACCTCGAGAGTCATGTCGACTATGCTACTAGCCTAAAATGACCCTTTCAAAGCTGATGGAATCGTCAAAAAAGGATTCTGAAGTCATCTTCTTGAATTTTTGATAAAAAAGGACCGGTCAAGGTTTAAAATCGCCAAAACGCTAAAACTCACACAAAAACTAAACGAACGACTAGGTGATCGAACTGTCAGTCACAACAAGTCATAAATGACTTTGGGTTGCTACGAGAAAGCTCTAAACATTGAACAGGAGTCATAAACACAGAAATGACCTGGAGGTCATTACATAAAAGCATCTTTAAGTAATAAACATCAATCTCATAAAAGCATGCAAATCTTCATAATTTATAGTTCATAGTTCATAAGCTTCATCGTGTATTCATAGGCAAAATCATGGATCATGCATGGGTTCATATGAATTCAACTCAAAATCATGTAAGTACTTCAATTCATGCATTAGAAGATAGAAAATAGGCAGTTGAATCATAATTGAAAAGAACTCATGAAGATTGGAGAAAACCCTAACTTTGATCAATTGAATTTAACTTGGAGAGTTGGGATCTTTATGGACCCAATGGAGAAAAGGACTCCATTGGTGAATACTAACATACCTTGATGATCAAAGCCCAAAAGCTATGATGAATTTGAGACTTGACCTTGAAATCCTAGGTTCTTCTTCCTTAGCTTGAGATAGAGATTTGGGGGAAGAACTTGGAGGGAATTTGGTATTTAGGAGAATGATATTCGAATGGATAGTTTTAGGACTTAAAATACTTATAGAGGGCTTAGAATAGGGGTCAAAACGATATATATCAGGCATTAAACACATAGGAAAAAGACCAAAAAACCCTTAAAAATTAACTCTCGAACCTTCCTACGGTTTGGACCTATGGTTCTGTAGGACTTTCAATGGACCGTACTTGTCATCCGTAGAAATGTACAGATGCCCTAAATTTTGGCCCACTTTGACGAGACCTATCTACGACCCGTAGAACATCCAACGGTCCGTAGAACTCAACTTTGACCTTAAAATTTCACTAAGTCTGAGACCTTTCTACGAGACCTACCTATGACCCATAAAATGATTGATGGTCCGTCCTAGTCAATCATAGACTCAACTTCAAAAACTTGATTTTACCTAAAACTCTACCCACTTTCTACGGAAGCCTTCTACGGTCCGTAGAATCTTCAATGGCTCGTAAACTAGACCCTTAGAATCTAACCAGTAGCCAAAAATGTTTTCTTTTCTTCTTTATTTTTTCCAAAATCTGAGGTATTACAATATCTCCCCCTTAGGAACATCTGTCCTCAAATGGGACTCAAACTAGCATGAAAGGAGTAGGGGAAAGAGATTTAACAACCCAACATGAATGTAATCACATAAATGCATATAACCGAGGAGGAAAATTGACTCCAAGCTAAAACATACTCAAAACATCATTTCATGAATATACATGCATGCATATGGAAACATGAGAATGATTAAGACATATGAATCCAAAGAATGAACCATGAAGAACTAAATACCTCAAGCTAAAGTAGGAATGGAGGGAAAGAGATGAGGGTATCGGGACATTATATCGGCCTCGGCCTCCCAAATAGCACCCTCAACCATTTAATTCCTCCACAACACCTTTACGGATGAAACCTCTTTGTTCCTTAACCTCTGAATTTACCGATCTAAAATCTCAAACGAAATCTCTTCATAAGAAAGGCTTTCCTTTATAACAAGACTCTCCAATGGTACAATAGATTTCAAATCTACGATACACTTCTTCAATACGGACACATGGAATATCAAATTCACCTATGATAGATCGGAGGGCAAGTATAGTTTATAAGCCATCTTGCCTATCCGCCTCAACACTTTATAAAGGCCAACATAACGGGGACTAAGCTTCCCTTTCTTACCATACCTCATGACACCCTTCATTTGTGAAATTTTCAAGTAAACCCAATCATCAACATCAAACTTAAGATCCCTTCTTCTAACATCGGATAGGACTTTTGTCGACTTTGAGCCATTTTCAACCTTTTTCTAATAAGTCAAACTATTTCCATAGCCTCATGAATAATTCGGGACCTATCAACGCAACCTCGTAAACTTCAAGCCATCCTATGGGAGATCTATACCTCCTACCATAAAGAGCTTCATATGGAGCCATACCAATAACTGAATGATAGCTATTATTACACGCAAACTCAATCAAAGAAAAATTATCATCCCAATTACCCTAGAAGCTGATCACACAAGCTTTAAACATATCCTCCAAAGTTTGGTTTTACACTCCTCTTGCCCATTGGTTTGAGGATGAAAGGTCGTACTAGGCTTGACACGGGTACCAAGACCTTTCTGGAAGGACTTCCAAAATTGAGAAGTAAATTGGGTACCACGATCGGAGATAATGGATAGGGGCACCCCATGCAACCTAACCATTTCCTTTAGATACAACTTAGCATAATCTTTCACCGAATAAAAAACCTTGACGGGATTAAAATGAGCCGACTTCATCATATGATCCACAATAACCCAAATCGAGTCCTGTTTCCACCGGGTTCAGGGTAAACCAACAATAAAGTCCATATTCCAATCTTTCCACTTCCAAGTAGGAATATTAATATCTTGGGACAAACCTCCCGGCTTTTGATGCTCAACTTTCACTTGTTGGAAATTAGGACACTTAGCCATAAATTCTGCAATATCCTTCTTCATCCCAATTCACTAATAGACCTCTCGCAAGTCACAGTACATCTTGGTGGCTCCCGGATGAATGTAATATCGAGAACTATAGGCTTCCTATAAGATTTGTTCCCTCAAATCATCAACATTGGGAACACACAAATGACCTTGATATCGAAGCACACCATCTCCCCCTTGAGAGAAAGCCTTAACGAACCTTTTAAGCACCGCTTCCTTCAACTCAAACAAAGTTAGATCAAGACTTTGCTTGGGTTTTACATCGAACACAAATGACGATGCTGAACTATTTTTATCAACAACACCACCCTTATTAGAATCTACCAAATGAACACCTAGCCGAGCTACTCCATGAACATCATGAACCAATTCTTTCTTATAATCTTCAACATGTGTCACACTACTCATCGACAACCGACTTAAGGTATCGGCCACCACATTGGCCTTGCCTAGGTGATAGAGGAAGCTCATGTCATAGTCTTTCAAGAGTTCAAGCCACCTATATTGGTGAAGATTTAGATCCTTTTTGTTGAATACGTATTGCAAACTCTTGTGGTCTGTAAAGACATCAACATGGACACCATACAAATAATGCCTCCAAAACTTTAATGCAAAAACAACCGCCGCCAATTCAAAATCATGGGTAGGTTAAGTCTTTTCATGAAATTTAAGTTGACTTGAAACATAAGAAATAACATTTCCTTTTTTCATAAGAACACACCCTAATTAAATCGTCCACAATCCCATCGGAACCTTCTGGTAAAGTCAACACCAAGCGGAGGTAAGCCTATCTTTCAACTCTTGAAAACTCTTTTAAACTGCTTCCCACCATAAGAACTTAACCTTATTTTGAGTATACTAGGTCAATGGAGAGGCAATAGAAGAAAACCCTTCCACAAACCTTCTATAATATCCAGCCAATCCCAAGAAGCTATGAATTTCAGAAGGAGATAGAGGTTAAAGCCGATTCTTAACCGCTTCCGTCTTCTTAAGATTAACCTCAATACCCTTAACAGAGATAATCTGACCAAGAAAAGCCATGGATCTGAACCAAAACTTACACTTATTGGACTTAGCATATAATTCATGATCCTTAAGAATTTGCTACACAATCCTCAAATGATCATCATGCTCATTCTCACTCCGAGAATAAATCAAGCTATCATTGATAAACACTATCACAAACATATCAAGATATTGTAAAAATACTCTATTTATTAAGTCCCTGAATGTGGCTGGAACATTAGTCAAACCAAATGAAATTACCAAGAATTCATAATGAACATACCGAGTTTGAAAAGTCATCTTCAGAATGTCACTTTCTTTCACCCTCAATTGGTGATAACCTGACTGGAGGTCAATCATAGAGAATTAACGTGCTCCTTAGAGTTCATCAAGCAAATCATCAATCCTTGGAAGAGGACACTTATTCTTACTGGTAACCTTATTCAATTGTCGGTAATCAATACACAAGATAAGAAAACCATCATTTTTGTTCGAATGAATAAAACTAGAGCACCCCATGGAGAGATACTTGGTCGAATGAAACCCTTATCCAAAAAATATTTCAATTACTCCTTTAATTCCTTAAGTTCTACGGAGCCATATGGTAAGGAGGAATAGAGATAGGTTGTGTATCTGGGAGAAGGTCAACACCGAAGTCTATTTCCCTTTCTGAAGAAACACCAGGTAGATTATCGGGAAATACTTCTGGAAACTCATTCATAATGAGGACCGACTCAAGAATAGGAGTTTCGGAATCCATAACCCTAACCCGAACAAGATGGTATATTCAACCCTAAAAAGTCATTTTTCTAGCCTTTAGACAAGAAACAAACTGCCCCTTAGGCATAAAATTTCCCCCTTTCCACTCTAGGATGGGCTCATTAGGAAACTAAAACTTAACCACTCTGGTTCTACAATCAGCAGATGCATAACAAGAATAGAGCCAATCCATACCAAGAATAACATCAAAATCCAACATATAATGCTCTACAAGATCAAATTAAGTGACTCTATGGGATAAGGAGACGGGACAATTTCTACAGACTCTCTTAGCCACAATAGATTCACCAATAGGAGTAAAGACAGAAGAAGGGTCTAACAACACATCCGGAGAAATATCAAATCTCCTAGCCACATATGGCATCACAAAAGACAAAGTAGCACCGAGATCAAGCAAAGTATAAATATCAAGATGAAAAATTTTCAACATACCAGTAACCACATCGGGAGAACACTCTTTATCATGCTTAGTTTGAAGTGCATAGAATCAGTTTTGCTTTGGAGCGTTTGAACCCGAACCACTAGGCGGAGCTTACCTACCATCTCTCTCCTTAGTAGCAAGTGATGGAAAATTTGTCATCTTGTGACCACTCTTACCACAACTAAAGCAACCATTTGTACCGGCTAAGCATTTACCATCATGCTTCCTTCCATACCTAGCATAAGTAGACAAAGAAGATCCTCCACCACTTCCTACTTGAGGCGTAGGGTTAGACACCCTATCTTTGTTTAACATAGAATTCAGAGCATTAGAGGAACCTTGATCAAAAACCTTTGTCAAAATCTAGAATGACCTTGTCCATCGGACCTCAATTGTGAAAAGTCACCATCACCGATCTTTGTCATCTTTGCCTCCCCAGATCTTTCCTCGAGCTTCTTTTCTTTTATTTATTGGGCATGTGTCATCAAATGGTAAATATCAATTTTCTTAATGAGCATGGGTGGTACGACATTCCTTAACCACTATTTTGGATACACCCGAAACAAACTTACTCATCCTTGCCCTAGAATCGACAACCATGGTAAGGGCATACTTGGACAATGGTGTGAATTTCAAGGCATACTCCTTCATAGTTATGTTCCCTTGACGAAGGTTGATAAATTTAAGTACTTTTGCCTCCTTCATCTTAAGGGAAAAAAACCTATCAAGGAAATCAACCTTAAACTTCTCCCAATCAATAGGACCCACATCAACCACCCTCTCTTCCTTCCATTGGTTGAACAAAACTTGACCAACACCCTTAAGCTGGTAAGTGGCCAACTCCGCCTTCTCAACCGTAGTCACTCCCATAATTCCTACTATCTTGTAAACCTCATTAATGAACTCTTGAGGATCCTCATCAATCTTGGAACCATGGAATTTTAAAGGATTCATCTTAGTTAATTCCCTTATCCTTGCTACCATTGTACCCACACTTGGGTTCGCGGGATCATTAGCCTCTCTATTGGCTTGAGCCTTCATAGCTTGAGCCAATAATTAGAAAGTGGCTCGAAATTCGACATGAGTCACTTGCTCGACCAAAGGATAAATCGGAACTTGAGGAACCTCAGGCTCCACATTGTTGTTACCCACATTCCTTCCCACATAAGCTCTTTGAGGAGCCATAAATGTGGTGCGCTTCACACTCATGAATAAGACTCTACTCGACGTGGCTTGTGAGACATCCTAGGACCTTTCTAAACCTTATGCTCTGAATACAAAGTTTGTCATGTCCCAAAGCATACCCTAGGTGTAACATGGCATATAGAACCTTGAAAGCCTCTACACAAGCCACTTATGATACATCATACAAGATAATAGAAATAAATAAAGTTCAGAAGAGCATTTTCATAACATAAAAGATTTTGACAAAGCGGAACTCTAACATAGTCTCAACAAACCATCTAATACATCAAAGAAGTGGTTGGAATGTAACCCATGCACCACGTACATAGTCTGAAAATTAAAATGAAGAAAAGCTATAAAAGTGTCTTGGTCCTCGGAACAATAGGCCGACTCACAAATCTTCGAATCGACAGGGAAGATCAACTAGTCAAAAGTATGTGCGGTAGGAGCATCAGACCCTACATTAGTGAAATAATGTAGGCAAAAGTATGCATTAGTACATGGAATATACTAAGTATGATAGCAATGCATAAACGGTACGAAATTATGCTAAAAGGACTTTACATGACAGGCAATGACCAAGATAAATCATAAGAAAAAAAGGTTAGAAAATGCAAGTCGTAATCATGGTCAATGCAAGCTTAACATATTTTAAAAACTTCATGAGATACTCGAAAGTAACCTTGTTCATTATTGTAGGATATTTACCATTAACAGACATAGACCATGTGAGCTGAAACATGGAATCCGGTGTCTGTCCCACACCAAAAAGAGATGTCCTACTTGCCAAGGTAAGGACCATAAACTTCTAGCTTACGTGGTTGGCTCAGGTTCCAGCCCGGTACACTAACAGTTTGTGTGTGGATTCTATAAGAGATCGGGTTTGTGCATATGTGATTATGTGCGGTATGTTTCATGTATTGGTGGATTCAAGATATTGTGATTGGGAATCTTTATTATATTGTGACTATTGATACGTGTATGTGTTGGCCAATTTTACTATTTTGTAGTTGTTTGCTTACATTCATGTTTTGGAACTAGCTGTATGATCCAACTAGTATATTTTTGTTGTGTATTGATACTGCACTTTCTATTTTCTTGTTGAGTACAAGGCATATTCAGGTGGCTGACACAAGACCTCAATTGTTAGATGCATAACTATTCCAATTCAAAGGTGAGCTACTCTTCCGGGCTACCATGGATTCTTCTCCATTTATTTGTCAATATTTTCAGACGTAGTCTATTAAATTTATGCTTCTAATTTTTTGGATTGTATCCCCATTCTTGACTATTTAGAGTTTTGGTACTATGACTTTTAGATTCTAGGGGTTGTTTTCCACAAGGTATTTTGTTAACTGATTGAGTTTATGGGAACTCAATCCTTCAATTATTTTAAACTAGTTTTTAGTTGTTCTACTTCTTGATTTGGGTTTTTGCTATGGGTTAGATGGGTATTGTTGGGTTAGTAATTTGTTCTCCATCGGAGGGTACTGTGGGTTGCATTCATGATGATCTGAGTCATGCCTAAGTTGGTATCAGACTCTTAGGATCGTTGATCTCGATGTACAAAAATGAGTCTAGTAGAGTCTTGCAAAATGGTACAAAGATATATGTACTTTTCTTCATAAGTCTACAAGACTTTAGGAAATTCTCTCTTCTTTCTTCTTTCGTGCTATAACTTGATTCTAATTATTATATGGAAGTCTAATTCGGTACCTCTTTCACTCTTTTGTCTGCAAATGGTTAACACAAGGCGTGAAGGTGAAAGGGCAGAAGCTCCAATAGTGGAGCTAGCAGAAAAAAGGCACGATAGATCTAGAGGTAGAGGTAGGGCAGGGGTAGAGGCAGAGAAAGGGAAACACCTGCTAGAGGTGGAGCTCAGGCAAAGAATGCACCAAGGCAAGTGACACATCCCCCACCCTAATAACATATTGAGGAAGAAGTTGAAATTGAGGTCGAAGAGGATGTTGAACCAGAGGTGGAAGCACATGTTGAAGTTATAGGTCTTCCCCTAAGGACTGTTTCTTGGTTCAGTAGATGCTAGCTTTCTTAAGTGGGTTGGCATGTACTAGAGCAACCCCTTGTGTGACAGTCACCTAGGTCCCAGTTAATCAGCATGTTGTTACTGCTGACCCTAAAATGGATGCAGTTTCAAGCATTGATGCATCTTTCCATCCACTACTAGGTAATGAGATGAACAATGCAGAACATGCGTTGTTGACCAAGTTCTTAAATTTGAAGCCTCCAGTGTTCCATGGTACAGAGAGCGAATATGCCTTTGAATTCATATTGGATTGCTATGAGAAGTTGCATAAGTTTGGCAGTCTTGACTCCCTTAACTTGAACTCATTTCCATGCCTTGTTCTTAGAAAAGTATGTGTTAATCGCTCTTGAACACGGAAACATGTCTATAGCTGCTTATTCAGCTAAGTTTCTTATTTTGTCTTATTATACTACACAATTTGTGAAAACTAAGGAAGAAAAGATTCGCTTGTTCATCAAAGGCCTAAGTTCTGAGTTGCACAAATTCACTGTGCACATGACCTCAACAGGTAAGATTTTTAATGAGGTGACCGACTATGTGAAGAAGTTGGAGGAATTTTGATGGGTTGTGTAGGCCAAGGAATTGGCTAAGAGACCCAAAAATGTGGGCAACTATATTTGTTCTTATTCCAAGGGTTCTGGGAGCAGGTATATTCAGCCCGTCTAGTTCAGTCGTCTATGCCCATTTCAACGAGTGGTTATGTAGGGGTTCCATAATAGAAAATAGCGTGAGGTGGTGAAGGAGCTTTTTTCTCATCAGCCAGCAGGCTCTACTTAACGCAGATGCTTTAATTGTGATGAGTAGGGGCACTTCAAAAGGTTATGCCCTCACAAATAGATTGTTGGCTAACTGCAGCAACAAGTAAAGGCCATGGTACCAATAGGCAGAGGTAATAATAACTGAGGATATCCACATGGTGGGTGAGGAGGTAATCAGGGAGGCCATAGAGGCAAGGAAATAGTAATATAGGGAGAGAAGCAGTGCAACATGGTAATGGGGTTCTCTGTAATGATGATAGACCTCAATGTTACGCTTTTCTAGTTAGGCAAGAGGCTGAGGCAACAGACTTAGTGATAAAATTACTATTCTTATTTGTGACTGAATGGCTTCTGTTTTGTTTGATTCGGGTTCCATCTCTTCGTATGTATCTATTAGATTTGCATTGGGATTTGAATTGTGCTACTGTTGATTTCCCTATTCATGTCTCTACCCCGGTTGGAAAGTATGTTTTTGTTACCATGTATATCATTCATGCTTTGTTATGTTTGTGGGTTTTCAGATTTGGGTAAATTTTATAATTCTGGATATGGTCGATTTGTATGTGATCTTGGGTATGACTTGGTTGTCTTCTCACTTTTTGATGCTCAATTTTAATGCTAAGACAATGACTCTAGAGATTCCAGGTAGGGAAAAGTTAGAGTAGAAAGAGGTTTATAAGTCTAAGCCCTTAAAGATCATATCCTTTATCCGGGCAAAGAGATTAGTGGGGAAGGTTTGTTTAGCCTACTTGGTTCTTCTTTGGGATGTTAGTGTGGAGTCTCCTTCCATTGAGTCTATCCATTTAGTTTTGAGTTTCAGGAGGTATTTTCTATGGATTTTCCTAGTACGCCTCCGGAAAGAGACATTATCTTTTGTATAGATTTGGAGTTTGGCACTCGCCCAATCTCTATTCCTCCCTATCGCATGGCTTCGACAGACTTGAAGGAACTTAAGAATCAACTTCAGGAACTCCTTGCTATGGGTTTTATTCATTCCAATCTTTATCCTTGGGGTGCTCTGATATTGTTGGTAAAGAAAATGAATTGTAGCATGAAAATGTGCATAGATTATCGACAATTAAATAAGGTTACCCTCCAGAATAAGTACATGTTACCTCGTATACATGATTTGTTTGAAAAATTACGTTGCAGGGTGCTTTTATTTTCTCAAAGATTGACTTGAGTTTAGGGTACAACTAATTAAAGATTAGGCCTGAAGACATACTTAAGATAGCTTTCAGGACCCAGTATGGGCATTATAAGTTCTTAGTGATGTCATTTGGATTGAGTAATGCATCGCAACTTTCATGACCTTGATGAATGGGATCTTTAAGTCTTTCCTGGAATCCTTTGTAATTGTATTTATTGATGATATCTTGATCTACTCTAAGAATAAGGAGGAACATGCATATCACCTTCATATTGTTTTGGTTATCCTGGGAAAGCAAAGGTTGTATGCAAAAAAATTTTAAGTGTGAATTCTGGTTGTACTCAGTTAAATTCTTTTGGCATGTAGTTTCAGAGAAGGGGTGATGGTAGACCCCAAAAATATTGAGGTAGTGAATAATTATGTTCAGCCTAGTTATGTGACAAAGGTTAGGAGCTTTGTGGGTATTCCTAGCTACTATCGTAGATTTATTAAAAACTTTGCTTCTATTGCTACGCATCTAGCAAGCTTGACCGAGTAGGAGGTACACTTCATGTGGTCTGAACAGTGGGAGGAAAGTATGCAAGGTCTAAAGACTCTCTTGACCACTGCTTATATTCTGGCATTGCCAAATAGAAGTGTCACGACCCAGGGTTGCCCCTAGATGTAACACGGCATACAAGACCCTGAGAGGCCTCATACAAGCCCTTAGCATACATAACATACAAGATAATAGAGAAGTAAGAGTTCAAAAGAGCATTTTTTATAACAAAGCTTTAATAAAAATAACAGCGGAAGTCTACATCTCATGTCTCAAGCCATGTAACATAATAGAATAGAAATGAAGGTTTGGGACGCAGCCCAGTACAATATCAAAAATAATGGAAAGCATGAAAAAGTAACAAGATTAAGCCCTCGGACATAGGAGGCCTCACCAAGTCTTCACGATCGCTAGAACTGACTAGCCACGAGTGGGATGAGAGGAGCCGCCAAACCCTACATCAATAGAATCAATGTAGGCAAGAGTATGCGTTAGTACAATGAAGTACCAAGTATGATAGCAATGCACATAAGGCATATAAAACATGCTAGAATGACATATAATCATGCCATGTAATGGCCAAGCTAAAACATGACAGAACATAAGAGACATGAAGCATAAACCATGGCCAAGACAAGCTACTCATCTTTTCTTTACTTTACATCATCATAAGAACACTTAAGTTCATTAGTTGTGGGGAAATAGCCTTAACCGACATATGAGACCATGTGAGCTATCAACATGGAATCCGGTGTTTGCCCCACACCGAAAAGGGATGTCATACTTGCCAAGGTAAGACCATGAACTTCTTAGCTTAAGTGGATCCACTAGCTAGTGTCTATCATAGACCATCACCCTATGGTGGCACATAGGTTATGGGACATGGGTAATCGCCACTTGTCCACTCGGTACTAAGCATACTTCCCACGAATTTATCATAGTTCATTTATCTTAGGTAGACATGGGTAATTGCCTCTTGTCCCTTCATAGAATAGCTCCTTTATCGTGGATTCAAGCTTAGTTGAGCAAACCTTTCAACAAGTTATGAATCATTACGTGTGAGAAAACCTTTCACATTCATAGGTTGAGCATTACATGAGAAACCCTTTCACAACTCAACATTTGCATTAACATATCATAAACTTCATAAAACATGCATGAGTTCATAAGCTTCATATTTACATAGCTCATCATGCTCTTAACTCATAAATCGTGGGTTCATAAGCTTCACCTCAGAACATGCAATTCTATGCAAGCTAATACTTAGAAAGCATAAATCAAGGCAATTTAGTCGTAATTGAGGGAACCCACATAATAGAGGAATATCATAGATTTTGATTGAACAAGCATCTTTTCATAAATTATCCTTTTTTCATCATTCATAGTCTTACATGAAATTCATAGCTTGATAATCATAATCCTTAACTCAATTCACAAAGAGTTCATGCAATTCATCTTTTCTCAAATCAACCCACAATCATAAGCATAATAAAAAATTGGGGGAAATTTAGCATGGACTCATGGGATTGGTCAAGTTGCATGTAAATCACGCTAAATCATGCACTAGCTTACTTTACAACGCTAGATCGTGCACTATCAACCATAACATCAACAATGGAAAGCATAATGAAGAACCCATAAGAATTTGTCAAAACCCTAGCTCTTTTGGGCAAGACTAAACCTTGAAAACCTTAAGGAAAAGAGGACCCATCGGAGGAAAGCCTCCAAATGTTAAATACTATCATACATTAATGCCAAAGCCTTAAAATAAAAGGAGGATTGATGACCTTGATGAGAACCCTAGCTCTCTTCTTCTTCTTCTTGTTCTTCTAGGGAGAGGAATATTTTTGGGAGATGAGAGTTGGAATGAAGGGATTAGAGCTTAAAAAATATAAATAGGCCAGGGTTAAGGGGAAAAATAATCTAGGATAAGGAATAAACATTTAGGAAAAAGCCCAAAAAGCCCTTAAATAAAATATTGGGGCCAAACGACGGACAGGATCTACGGTCCGTACATCCACTGACGGACCGTCCTGCTCTTCCATCAATCTATTCAGAAAGTTTCTTTTGGACTGAAAATTTGGCTAAGTCTGGAAGGAATCTATGGAACCCATATACGGCCCGTCAATTGAACTACAAACCGTCCTGCTATTTCATAGGTCAAGGTTCAGAAACACAAAATTCATAAAGTTGACAGGGCCATCGACGGTCCCCATGTAAGGCCCGTCACTCCACCTATGGTCCGTAGATGGTCTCCATCGTCACTGGCACCAGAAAAAATTTTAAAATTGCATTTTGTTTCTTTTCAAAAACTGGGGTGTTACATTATCTCCCACTTGGGAACATTCGTCCTCAAATGGAGATAAATCTTTCAAGGGAAGGGTAAAAGACACATACTATCAACCCAACCTAAAACATGCAATCACATAATTCACATAGCTAAAATAATCAAGTTAGCTCATCTTCTTAAAATTAAACTCATCATGAACATGCATAATCAAAGAAATCATGGAAATCAACTATGACACATAAAATCAAAGAATAAACCATGAGGGACTAGGTACCTCAAGCTAGAGGAGGATCGGTAGAGAAAAGATGAGGGTAACGGGACATCATATCGGTCTCGGCCTCCCAAGTAGCACCTTCAACTAATTGATTCCTCCATAACACTTTCACGGAAGCAACTTCTTTATTTCTCAACTTCCGGACTTGCCGGTCTAGAATCTCAATCAGAATCTCTTCATAAGAAAGGCTATCCTTAATGCCAAGATCTTCTAAAGGCACTATAGTCAACGGATCGCCAATGCATTTCTTTAGTAAGGAAACATGGAAAACTGGATACACCGATGCCAAATCACTTGCAAAGTCACGCTCGTAGGCAACCTTACCAACGCGTCTCAAAATCTGATAAGGGCCCATATAGCGGGGACTAAGCTTCCCTTTCTTCCCGAATCTCATTACGCCCTTCATGGGTGAGACTTTCAAGTAGACCCAATCATCAATATCGAATTCTAATTCTCCCCTTCTAACATCGGCATAGGACTTTTGTCGACTTTGAGCCATTTTCAACATTTCTCTAATAAGCCGAACTTTCTCCATAGCCTCATGTACTAACTCCAGGCCTATCAAAGTAGCTTCCCCAACTTCAAACCAACCTATAGGAGATCTACACCTCCTACCATAGAGAGACTCAAATGGAGCCATACCAATACTAGAATGGTAGTTGTTATTATAAGCAAACGCAATCAAAGGCAAATGATCATCCCAATTACCCTTGAAGTCAATTACACATGCTCTCAACATATCTTCCAAAGTTTTGATAGTAAGCTCCACTTGCCCATCGGATTGGGGATGAAAGGCTATGCTAAGCTTAACACAAGTACCAAGGCCCTTCTGGAAAGATCTCCAAAACTGAGAAGTAAATTGTGTACCACGATCGGAGATAATGGATAAAGGCACTCCATGCAACCTAACCATCTCCTTCAAGTACAACTTAGCATAATCCTCTACCAAATAAGAAACCTTGATGGGAAAGAAACGAGTTGATTTCGTCATACGATCTACAATCACCCAAATCGAGTCATATTGCCGCCGAGTGTGTGGCAAGCCAACAATAAAGTCCATGTTCACATCTTCCCACTTGCAAGTAGGGATATCAATATCTTGGGACAAACCTCCCGGCCTTTGGTGCTCAACTTTCACTTTTTGACAATTAAGACATTTAGCCACAAATTCCGCAATATCCTTCTACATCCCATTCCACTAATAGATCTCCCGCAAATCACGGTACATCTTGGTAGCTCCCGAGTGAATGGAATAATGAGAATTATGAGCCTCAATCAAAATTTGTCCTCTTATGTCATTTATATTGGGAACACACAAACGACCCTAATATCTGAGCACTCCATCTCCCCCTTGGGAGAAAGCCTCAATGGACTTCTCTAGCACCGCTTCTTTCAATTCAAGTAGGTTCGGGTCAAGATCTTTCTTAGCTTTCACATCATGTACGTAGGACGATTCTGAACCATTGTGAACCATAAAACCACCTTTCGTGGAATCAACCAAACGGGCCAACTTATAAACATCTCGAACTAGTTCCTTCTTACCTTCCCCTATATGGACAACACTGCCCATTGACATCCAACTGAGAGTATCTGCCACCACATTAGCCTTGCCGGGGGGATAGAGGACATTCATGTCATAGTCCTTTAATAGCTCAAGCCACCTCCATTGGCGAAGATTTAGATCCTTTTTCTTAAATACATATTGCAAACTCTTATGGTCAGTAAAGACGTCAACATGGACACCATACAAGTAATGCCTCCATATCTTTAGACCAAACACAACCGCCGCTAACTCCAAGTCATGAGTAGGGTAATTCTTTTCATGCACCTTTAGTTGCCTTGAAGCACAAGCAATGACTTTCCCATTTTGCATAAGTACACACCCTAACCCAATTCGTGAAGCATCACAATAGACCACAAACCCATCGGACCCTTCTGGTAGGGTCAACACCGGAGCCGAGGTAAGTCTATCTTTCAACTCATGAAAATTCGCTTCACACCTTGCGGACCAAGTAAACTTAGCCTTCTTTTGAGTTAGAGCCGTCAATGGTGAAGCAATTGAAGAAAACTCTTCAACAAAACTTCGATAGTAATCGGCTAAACCCAAGAAACTACAAATATCTGAAGGTGATAGAGATCTAGGCCAATTCTTAACCGCATCCGTCTTCTTAGTATCTACTTCGATCATGAAAATTCGCTTCACACCTTGCGAACCAAGTAAACTTAGCCTTCTTTTGAGTTAGAGCCGTCAATGGTGAAGCAATTGAAGAAAACTCTTCAACAAAACTTCGATAGTAATCGGCTAAACCCAAGAAACTACAAATATCTGAAGGTGATAGAGATCTAGGCCAATTCTTAACCGCATCCGTCTTCTTAGTATCTACCTCGACACCCTTACCGAAAACAATGTGACCAAGGAAAGCTACGGACCTTAACCAAAACTCACATTTGTCAAACTTAGCAAAGAGTTGTTGGTCCTTGAGAACTTGCAACACAATCGTCAAATGATCAGCATGCTCACTATCACTCCTTGAGTAAATCAAGATATCATCGATAAACACAATGACGAACATATCCAGGTATTATCTAAACACCCGATTCATCAAATCAATAAATGTGACTGGAGCATTAGTTAACCCGAAAGACATCACTTGAAACTCATAGTGCTCATATTTGGTCCGAAAAGCGATTTTCGGAATGTCATCAGCCCTTACCTTCAATTGGTGATAGCCCGAACTAAGATCAATCTTAGAGAAATAGCTAGCTCCTTGGAGTTGGTCAAACAAATCATCAATTCTCGGGAGAGGATACTTATTCTTGATAGTAACCTTATTCAATTGGCGGTAGTCAATACACATACGGAGTGAGCCATCTTTCTTTCTAACAAACAAGACCGGAGCACCCCATGGAGAAATACTTGGTCGGATGAAACCCTTATCCAACAAATTTTTTAATTGCTCTTTTAGTTCCTTAAGCTCTGCCGGAGCCATTCTATAAGGAGGAACAAAGATAGGTTGCGTACCGGGGAGAAGGTCAATACCGAAGTCTATTTCCCTCCCGGGAAACACTTTCGGAATTATTTAACAACGGGGACTAACTCAAGAGTAGGGGTTTTGAAACTCACATCCCTCACCCTAACAAGATGGTACATGCAACCCTTATAAATCATCTTTCTAGCTAGTAGACGAGAAACAAATTGACCCTTCAGCGTAGAATTTCCCCTTTTCCACTCCGGGATAGGCTCATCTGGAAATTGGAACTTGACCATTCGGGTCCTACAATCAATAGAGGCATAACAAGAATGCAACCAATCCATCCCGAGGATAACATCGAAGTCTAGCATATCAAGCTCTACAAGATCCACATGAGTGACTCTATGGAATAAAGAGACGGAACAATTTCTATAGACTCTCTTAGCCACAATAGATTCACCGATAGGAGTAGAGACATGGAATGGATCTAGAAACACATTCGGAACAACATCAAACTTCATAGCCACATACGGCGTAACAAAAGACAACGTAGCACCGGGATCAAGCAAAGCATAAACATCAAAGTGGAAGATTTTCAACATACTGGTAACCACATCGGGAGAACCCTCTTGCTCATGACGGGCCTGAAGTGCATAGAACTGGTTTTGCTTTTGATTTCCACTAGAACTTGCCAGATTTTGGGGTTGAGCCCTTCGATGATTTTCTCCTCCCTTCTTAGTAGCCAAGGGACAATCCCTTACTTTATGACCCGTCTTACCACATCCAAAACATGCATTCGAATCAGCTCATGACGGGCCTGAAGAGCGTAGAACTGGTTTTGCTTTTGATTTCCACTAGAACTTGCCAGATTTTGGGGTTGAGCCGTTCGATGATTTTCTCCTCCCTTCTTAGTAGCCAAGGGACAATCCCTTACTTTATGACCTGTCTTACCACATCCAAAACATGCATTCGAACCGGCTAGACAAGTACCCTCATGTTTCCTCCCACACTTGGCACAAGTAGGCAATGAGGAGCCACTACCATTTCCTCCTTGAGGCTTAGGGTTAGACACCCTTCCTTTGTTGAACTTAGGAGGAGCGTTGGAAGAACCTTGAATAGAGAACCTTTGCCCAGGCCTAAAACGACCTTGTCCATCGAACATTAAATGAGGGAACCACCATCACCGGTCTTAGCCCTCTTGGAGTCCCTAAACCTTTCCATGAGCTTCTCCTCCTCTATTTGTTGTGCATGGATCATGAGGCGAGAGATATCCATAGCATTAATAAGCATGGCGGTACGACACTCCTTGACCACCATTTCAGACACTCCCGAAACAAATTTGCTCATTCTTGCCCTAGGATCGACAACCATAGAAGGAGCATATCGAGCCAACTGTGTGAACTTCAAAGCATACTCTTTCACACCCGTACTCCCTTGACGAAGGTTGATTAACTCAAGTACCTTCGCCTCCCTCATCTCAAGGGGAAATAATCTATCGAGGAAAGCACCCTTGAATCTCTCACACTCTAGAGGACCTTCATCAACCGTCATCTCGCTCTTCCATTGGTTGTACCAAATTTGAGCCACACCTTTGAGTTGGTAGGCGGCCAATTCCGCCTTTTCCGTCGGTGACTCTCCCATGATCATCAACACTTTATAAACCTCATCAATAAACTCTTGAGGATCTTCCTCCACTTTAGAACCGTGAAACTCTGGAGGGTCCATCCTAGTGAAGTCCCTCACTCTTGATGCCGCCGTACCAACATTTGGGTTCACGAGAGCCACAACCTCCCTATTGGCTTGAACCATCACGACTTGGGCCAACACATGAAAAGCAGCCCTGAACTCCGCATTGGTTACTTGCTCGGCCAAGGAGCTTGAGGAGGAGTCTCTTGCTCTTCATTCTCTCTCGCATTCCTTTGAGTATAAGCTCTTCGAGACGCCATATCCTGAAACGCGTAGGATAGGGATTAGGAGAGAGACATATAAAGTAACACTCTACAGCACGACTTAAGGATGATGAAGAAGTTGAGTTTCCTAATCATCTTGTAGCCTCTCATTGCGCACTTCACACTCATGAACAAGACTCTACTCGAAGTGGCTTATGAGACATCCTAGAATCTTTCTAAAACCTTGTGCTCTGAATACAAAGTTTTTCATGACCCAGGGTAGCCCCTAGATGTAACACGACATACAAGACCCCGAGAGGCCTCATACAAGCCCTTAGCATACATAACATACAAGATAATAGAGAAGTAAGAGTTCAAAAGAGCATTTTTTTATAACAAAGCTTTAATAAAAAAAAAACAGCGGAAGTCTACATCTCATGTCTCAAGCCATCTAACATAATAGAATAGAAATGAAGGTTTGGGATGCAGCCCAATACAATATCAAAAATAATGGAAAGCATGAAAAAGTAACAAGGTTAGGCCCTAGGACATAGGAGGCCTCACCAAGTCTTCACGATCACTAGAACTGACTAGCCACGAGTGGGATGAGAGGAGCCGCCAAACCCTACATCAATAGAATCAATGTAGGCAAGAGTATGCGTTATTACAATCAAGTACCAAGTGTGATAGCAATGCACATAGGGCATATAAAATATGCTAGAATGACATATAATCATGACATGCAATGGCTAAGCTAAAACATGATAGTACATAAGAAACATGAAGCATAAACCATGGCCAAGACAAGTTATTCATCTTTTCTTTACTTTACATCATCATAAGAACACTTAAGTCCATTAGCTGTGGGGAAATAGCCTTAACTGACATATGAGACCATGTGAGCTATCAACATGGAATCCGGTGTCTGCCCCACACCGAAAAGGGGTGTCCTACTTGCCTAGGTAAGACCATGAACTTCTTAGCTTATGTGAATCCACTAGCTAGTGTCTATCATAGACCATCACCCTATGGTGGCACATAGGTTATGGGACATAGGTAATCGCCACTTGTCTACTCGGTACTAAGCATACTTCCTACGGATTTATCATAGTTCATCTATCTTAGGTAGACATGGGTAATCACCTCTTGTCTATCCTTAGTCATGATTTCATTATTAGTAGACATGGGTAATCGCTTCTTGTCTACATTAGGGAACATGGGTAATCGCCTCTTGTCCCTTCATAGAATGGCTCCTTAATCGTGGATTCAAGCTTAGTTGAGCAAACCTTTCAACAAGTTATGAATCATTACGTGTGAGAAAACCTTTCACATTCATAGGTTGAGCATTAAATGAGAAACCCTTTCACAACTCAACATTTGCATTAACATATCATAAACTTCATAAAACATGCATGAGTTCATAAGCTTCATATTTACATAGCTCATCATGCTCTTAACTCATAAATCATGGGTTCATAAGCTTCACCTCAAAACATACAATTCTATGCAAGCTAATACTTAGAAAGCCATAAATCAAGGCAATTTAGTCATAATTGAGGAAACCCACATAATAGAGGAACATCATAGATTTTGATTGAACAAGCATCTTTTCATAAATTATCCTTTTTTCATCATTCATAGTCTTACATGAAATTCATAGGTTGATAATCATAATCCCTAACTCAATTCACAAAGAGTTCATGCAATTCATCTTTTCTCAAATCAACCCACAATAATAAGCATAATCACAAATTGGGGGAAACTTAGCATGGACTCATGGGATTGGTCAAGTTGCAACGCTAAATCGTACACTAGCTTTCTTTACCACGCTAGATCGTGCACTATCAACCATAACATCAACAATGGAAAGCATAATGAAGAACCCATAAGAATTTGTCAAAACCCTAGCTCTCTTGGGCAAGACTAAACCTTGAAAACCTTAAGGAAAAGAGGACCCATTGGAGGAAAGACTCCAATTGGTAAATACTATCATACCTTAATGCCAAATCCTTGAAATAAAAGGAGGATTGATGACCTTGATGAGAACCCTAGCTCTCTTCTTCTTCTTCTTGTTCTTCTAGAGAGAGGAATATTTTTGGGAGATGAGAGTTAGAATGAAGGGATTAGAGCTTAGAAAATATAAATAGGGCCAGGGTTAAGGGGTAAAATCGTCTAGGATAAGGAATAAACATTAAGGGAAGTGTCCAAAAAGGCCTTAAATAAAACTGACGGGGCCAAACGACAGACAGGATCTACGGTCCGTACATCCACTGACGGACCGTCCTGCTCTTCCGTTAATCGATTCAGAAAGTTCGTTTTGGACTGAAAATTTGGCTAAGTTTGGAAGGAATCTACGGAACCCATCTACGGCCTGTCAACTGAACTATGAACCGTCTTGCTATTTCGTAGGTCAAGGTTCAGAAACTTAAAATTCATAAAGTTGACAGGGCCATCGATGGTCCCCATGTATGGCCCGTCACTCCACCTACGGTCCGTAGATGGTCTCCGTTGTCACTGGCACCAAAAAAAAATTTAAAACTGCATTTTCTTTCTTTTCAAAAATTGGGGTGTTACAGGAAGGTAGAGACCTCATTATTTATTGCGATGCTTCACCTCCCACCAATAATAGGTACCAGGCAACGCTATCCCAACATGGCTAGAACAGATAAAAAAATCACTTTGTGTTTTGTCTCTGCTAAAATTTGAACCTAAGATCGCATGTTCTAAATCCATTTCATTGACCACTAGGTAACACACTTGGGCGCACAAATTGTACTTTTAGGAAATCCTTATTTCTTGGTTGTTGGAAGAGCCAAATAACTTGTGCTTCATGTGAGGATTTGATCTTCAAGAATGAAGTTCATGCTTGGTTATATCCCAAGTTTTTGCTTCTTTTGCATGTTAATAGGTTTGTTAACTTTGTGGCAACCCTTATGTTATGAGGTCCTTATTGTTTTCTTTCTTCTTTATGATTTATGATTTGGCTAGGTTTTACTTTGAGGTCAAACTCCCTTCAAGAAAAGGAGAATGTTGCATGTATGCCAAGGCAAGCTAAGGATTTCAAGACTTTTTCATCATGGAGGGAGCTTAGAATGTATACTTGAAGCTCAGGAACATGCTAAAATAAAGTATAAGGCTCCACTTTGAAGACTACTTGGGAAAGGATCTATGATGCAAAGAGGTTAGTTTTAAAACACAAGCTAGGGCAGAGTACACTATTTTAAAGGTGGTCAGTTGTATATTATGGATAAATACTAAACATTGAACACCCTTTGAGCAACTGATGGTTATGGCTTACTGGTGTTGCAAGTTCAATCCGTGCTGAAGCATATTTTTCATACCATTTTAGTCAACAACAAAGCTTGTTTGACAAGCATTACACTATACCGTATAAAAATACCTTATAAATCAAAGTGAAGTTTTGTTTTTTTTTAAAAAAAAATGTTACTGAGAAAATTTGATAATGAAAAATAAATTTAATGTAACTTCTAAATTCTAATCTAATAAAGATAATCATACTGCTGATTTTATCTATATATTATTAATATTTAAATTTCTCAATATTTTATCTCGGACTAAATTTTATAAAAATAGTATTTATAAATTTGTTGATGTATTTTCACAAATGTGAAGTACAATTGTTTTACAAATTTTATATTAAGAGAAACTGTTTCATTTGTTTCTTAACTTCTTCAAAAAGTGTATCTTGGTTACCAGATTCATTGTTCTCTATTTTTTCCCTCTTTTGTTAGTCTCTAATCTTTTGTCTTTTCTAAATTCTTTTGAGTGATTTTCTTTATTCAATTAAATTTTCAGTAAAAACCAAAAAGTACATTTCAAAACTTAACGTGTAGATATGCTTTGGGAACAAACTTCGATGTGTGAAAGCTATATATTATATATGGTTTGATTTTCAAGTTTTTGGTGCACCCACTTATTAAAAAAGAAAGTTTAATTTTAAAATTTGAACCTCTTCTAGATTCCTGGCTCTGTTATTGGACACAAGCCTTTATGCCGAAAAGACTAAGAGCCCGTTTGGATTGATTGAAAAAAGAAGCTTCTAAGTCAAAAAAATAAAAAATCGAATTTAAATGACTTTTATATCAAAATATAAAAGTAGGGAGAGTCCTACTTTTGTTTTTTAACCTCTTTTAAGTTATTTCAAAGTTATTTTAAGTTATTTTTAACTTTGTCAAACACTCCGGAAAGCTAAAAATAACTTAAAAGTGAGTTTGACCAACTTTTAAGCTAATCCAAGCAGGCTCTAAGCTGTATTTCATTTTTAAGTATATTTGTAATGAGTATCCTTAGCCTTCATCCCTAGCCTAGCTTAATATAAATACCACACTAGGTCATTTTACTAGATATATTATTTTGATAAGAGATTACTGAGTACAGTGTAGAGAGAGTTGAGGGCTAAAGACATTGTTGCTAGGCAATGTTGATGGGATTGTTTGCTTGAGCATTTAATCCTCTTAAGGATATCTTTATTGAATTGATGCTTGCTTTGGTTCTTTAATTGAAGGTTTTAGCTTTTTATAGCTATTATTGTCAATTAATTTTTTTACTTATGTATTTCTTCTATCTTTTACTTTGTTGTTTCTAAGTTAATGTTTCCTTCCTATCATTGATTACAATAATGTATCTCATAGAATTAGTCAAAATGTGCAAGTTGATTTGAAAGCCGCCGTTAAAAAAAATTATTACAAAGGTAACACATTTGTGCCCTTAATACTTTTTGTAAATCTTCACACTAAACTTGTGAGATACTAAATAAAAAATAAAGAGAAAAATACTAGTTTATTAACAATGCTCATACTTAGGTTGTATTTTTTGAAACACGGAGAAACAATCTACGAAACCTAAGCATTACTAGCGTGGGTTTCTTCTCCTATTTTTGTAGCAGATTTAATGATGCTACGCATGATATTTGGTTTAGATAGTAGAAGAAAGGATTAATAATGAGCGGATTTTGTTTGGCCCTCGATGAGATTAGGGAAGGATTTAAACTTAAACATGCCAATGAGATTTGATAAATATGCAGTTAAAGTTGTAATTGGATAAGTTCTTTTTTGTTTAGCATAAAAGAAAAAATATAGCAAGAATAGAATAGAACTTTAATTTGTAGTAATGTTGAATAAAATGAAAATACTAGATCAGAGACTTAAATAATTTCTATTAAATGTTGCATTTCTTCTTACAAATTATACTTATGGTTTTGCCATGATAAGCAAAGTTATATACTAAAAAAAAGCAAAATAAAACAATGATATATACATACAATAAAAATAGCAAAAGAAAAATTAGATACCCAAGTAAAGTTTCTTAAAACAATTCACATAATAATGACCAACAACTTCAGTATCTATATATTGGAGAGTTAATAACACAAAGCACTAACCTTTTTGATCATCTACATTCATTGGAATTGATCCTTCACTTTCTACTCTTTTTTCTTCCGCTACCTCTTCTAATGAAACATCAAGCAAGCAAAGAACAAATAGACAATTAAAAATAGTGACAAAGTAGATACCCAAGTGTTATTTCAAACTAACAATTATCAACAACAATTAAGAAATAGCAAAAAAGTAAATACCCAAGTGTGATTCTTAACAAGTAATGACTAACAACAATAAAAAATAGCAAGAAAAAAAAAATCCAAGTGTTATATTAAAACTAAAAATGACTAAAAACTTAGAAATCGATTCCTCACAAACAAATTTGAAAAAATAAAAATTTACATAGTCAATCAATTGAGATACTAACACAAAGAATTAACCTCTTTGACTCATGTACAATCAGTAAAATTACACCTTTTTTCTCTTCTTCTTCTACCCAGAAAAAATGTTTCTTGTTGTTGTTTACGTGACAGAATGGATTTAGGGATTGTGGCCATAGGGAAAAGATATTTTCACTAATATATATAATATGTTTTTTTTACTTTAATGTAAAAAAATTTGTTTACCACAAGGTGAAAATGAGTAATAAGCTTAGCTAAAATCCAATATAGTGGTATTTAAGCTTTGATTTGACAATAGATTTAAAATTTAAAATTGTGATTTTTGATGTTTTATATGGAAATGTATTTAACTTGAGAAAAAAAGAAAATTCTATAAGTGAAAGTTGTAAAAATTAGTTGGAAATTTGAAAATATTTGAAGAATAGATTTTGAAAATCTGATCAAATTTCATGGCCAGATAAATATTTAAACATTAATTTATAAAATTTATATAAAAAAAATTTCCCCACAAGTATAAAAATTTTTAAAACTTTCATTTAATCATTTTCTTTTACCACAAAGAAAAAGGAGTAATAAGTTTAGCTAAAAACCTATACAAAGATCTTTTAAGCAACGATTTGATAATTGTTTTGAATTTAAAATACTAACTAGTGAATTTGTCCACGCCTCGCACGGTTGAAAAATACATTATATTGATTTTTTTCTTTTAAATCTAGTCGAGATAAAATACATAATTTTCATACTACCAAAATTAGATAAGTTAATAACATAAGGCATACATGAAAAAATAAATTAGAAACAAATATATAAGAAAAGTATCTATATGAAAATTAAAAGTAAAAATAAATTCAAACAATTGCATAACTTTTTGCATATTATAGCTTTCAGAAAGCAATATATTATAATATCAACGTTCATTTTATATAGAAAAGGAATAATTTATCAGTAAAGTCAATGTTCATATTATTGAAAAAATAGACAATGTATCAATGAGGCCAACATTCACTGTAAAAAATATGTGTCTCATAACCTATCAAGACCCGATTTCTCAGGTCATGATGACACCTACTATAACCCACCAATAGGTAAACCTAACCCCTAGCACGGAACCAGAAGCAACGAGCTATCAAGCGGAAGAGGAACCAATGAAGTAACAAATGAATTTAAAGAGAAGAAAGAGGAATCAACATAGATATATCCAAGGAACCGTCCCCAAGACCTGGAATCAGTCAGTAATCGAGCATCTAAACAAAAATAGAGTACAAAGCTTTTACAAATAACAAAAAGATACAAACAGTCTTCGAAAGCAAGTAAAGACTAGTCCTAGCCCAAAATAGATGGAAATCGGCAACTCCGAACGCCAAGAGCTCACCCAATCTCCAAATGCAAGCTGCTCCGCACCAAGACCAATCACCAGCGATAACCCGTACTATGATATGCAGGGTGAAGAAGTTTAGTATGAGCACCACATGAATTGTACCCAATAGGCATCATAGGCCGACTGAGCAAGCAAGGTTAAAAAAATCAGAAAAGATAGAATATAGATCTGAATATATATCAAGCGGATAAGAAAAGAAGCACACGAGCGCACCGAGAGTAAATCTAACTACAACAAAACTAAACCTAACTGGACCCCCATAAGCCTAGAAGGTACACTCGTGCACAAGTTTAAATAAAACCCGAACGGACCCCACAAGCCCGATAGGTACACAGAATAGCTAAAACTACATGAACAGAGGGTAACCCAGAACAACTCCAAAACAAAAAACTCCAACCCAGTCAACAAGTCTGACTTCCAAATGGGGTCGCCCAGCCAGCTAGCAACTCTAGGGGCATCAGCAGCCCAGCTAGTAAGAGTGTCTGGGGCGTAACAACTCCACCCAAGGCCCAAATATCCAATCCGTCCAGCCAGCTAGCCACTACCGGGGGCACCGGCCCAGCCAATAGAGTGCGCGGGGCTATATCAACTCCAAAGAGGATCTCATAGCAACACAAATACCAATCAGCCCAGCAAGCTAGCCACTCTCGGGGGCACCGACCCAGCCAGTGGAGTGTGCGGGGGTATAATAACTCAAATACCAATCCGCCCATCCAGCTAGCCCTTCCCGGAGGCACCGGCCTAGCCAGTAGAGTGCGCGGGGGCATAACAACTCAAATACCAATCCGGCCAGCCACCTAGCTGCTCGTGGGGACACCGGCCCAACCAGCAGAGTGCGCGGGGGCATATCAACTCCAAAGAGGATCTCAAGTCCAAGTCATCGTGGATCGACGTCCACTCCCAATCAATACCACCACAAACACTAAGACAAAAAAACTCCAAACCCTACAAAACACACCCCCTCTGGTAACGCGTCGGAGCCACAGAAATGGGTAGAGGAAACAGAAAGGCAAACAAGCAGCACAACAGCCTAAGCCGCGCGTGATTCAAACCACTCTACCTGAGCGTTTTCCCTTCTGTACGACCTTGGAATGCTGCCACACTATCAAAAATAGAATCACAGCCTCTGCACGGTCATTAAGACACTAAAATCGCATTCATCGGAGATGGACCCAAAATTGGGTCTAAAACAAAATTGTGGGACCCACACTGGGAATCCCAAAATCGACTCCGTCAAAAGGTTCATTTGAGCTTACTGAACTTGTGTCCCAAAATGGGGCACAATTCGATGCTTGAAAATGAAGAAATCAGTCCATGCAATATTATTCACCAATAAAGCTAATTAAAATAACAAGGGCAGCAGCTTCAATGCAGATATTAGCTCAAATAGATAGTACCCAACAGTCCCCGAGCACTCCAATACACAGCCACGAACTTCCCGAACAAGCTGGACTTCAAATAACCCATAACGAAGCTAAAATGAGCAAGATATCACCAAATCAATATAGCCAAATTCTAGAACTCAAAAAGAGCTACAACAATCTGGTCTATCGTGATTTTACCTCGATTGACATGCACCCGACAACATCCGATCACTCTACAAGGAAGCCACCATCAAAATGAAGCTTCCACATTTTGAATCACCTCATTTGGCCAGGAAATGAGACATATGGGATTTTGAAGTTCCTAAAAGATTTGTTATTTCTGCTATATAAATAGCAGAAATCTGGTTGCTAAAGGGGTGTTTCTGGTTGCTAAAAGTCCCATTTCTGGTCGCTAAAAGCATGCACCCGCCATCAGCACTTTCGCTATTTTTCAAGGACCCGATGAAAATAAATCAGATATGCTAGCCCATTAAATTTGACATTCCTGACTCAATGGCGCAGTCGAAATTTCCATACGAGGTCATCTCAACGAAAAGTAGGTCCCACACCTATGCGCCATTTTAAGCCAAAATCTACAAGGGAGCTCGGAATGAGCCCGGAAGCCTTAGGAAGCACACGAAAGGTCCTTCTCAACCAAACTTGACATTCCAGAGCTAACCGTGCTGACGAAATTTTAATCCGAGCATGTTTACCAAAAATATTGACCAAAGTCAAACATAGGCCAAAGCTTAAAGGGTAAAACGTCTAATGCCTCAAACTCGCATCGAAAGCCTCGGGACTCAAGCCGAACATGCCACTAGCATAAAATGACCATTCAAGAGCTGATGGAACCGTTAGAATTCCGTTCTGAGGCCGTTTACTTGAGGTTATGACCGAAATCAACTTCTCAAGTTTTAAAAGCTCCAAAACAAGAAAACAGGCATAAAATCCAAACGAAAGACCAAGCGACCGAACAGTTAGTGGCAGAAAGTCATAAATGACTTGGGCTGGCTACAGGAATGATCTAAACGCTGAAAAGATCGGAAAATGGAGAAAATAACCTGGAGGGTCATTACATAACAGCTCTCAAATGTCACTCTTATTTAAATGTTTTTCTCTTTCTTTTTGTTTAAATGTTACTCATGAAATTTTGTCCATACTTTTCTCATGAAAAAAATAAATTAAAATATGACCAAACATTTAATATCATAAATTTAATAAAAGAAAATTAGTCTTTATTAATCAAACATCTTTTTATCATTCAACCAAATATTTATAACTCTTGGCATCTTATATTAAAAAGAAAGGATACAAATAATTTTTTAGAAAAGATAATCAATCACCCTTGAGTAAAAAAATATAGAAAATAAATGTAAATGGAAAACAAAATTTTAAAAAATAAGGTGATGTACCACTTGACGAATGCAAACATAAGATGTCAATTGTTTGTTATTTTAATTAATTTTATTGTCAAATATTTTTTTTATTTTCAAAATTAATTTTAAAAAAAATTAAAAATAGGATGTTCTCTTGGAATCCAAATGAAGGTTTCGATTTTTATTTTTCCTCTTCTTTTTCCCTTTTGTTTTATCTTCAATCTCATATATATATATATATATATATATATATATATATATATATGTCTCTGTGTGTGTGTGTGTGTATATTGTAACGACCCATTAGGTCGTTTTGAGTACTAGCGCTTCTTATTTCATAAAAAACTCTTCTGATAGATCCTAAATGAAAATTTTGGACTATTCATAACTACAATTATATAATTAATAGGGTAATTTTAATAATTAAATTAGTTGATGATTAAACAAAATAGCATTAAAATTAGTAGTTGGATCACTTTCACAACTTTTATAATAAGTCGTATATAATAATTAGGGTAGTAAATAATTTTTAGAAGAAAGAAAGATAAAATAGACGCACGGTTATGAAAGAAAATTGAAGCGGCTACGCTTTCAGGTAAAAACTCGATCCAATTCCCAATCTTATTTTATAAGCATGGATAGTTAGGTGGGTATTAATCCTGGGTAATATTATTTTATTATAACTGAAATAGGAAGAGAATTGAAAAGGGATGAAATTGATGTGGTAGGCGTGAGAAGTAGTTTTAAGAAAAATGGGGTTGGAGTTTGTTGGTCATTCACGTAGGTTTTGTTGGAAAAATTAGACCAAGCATTAATGATTAGTGACTAAAGTAAGGCTTGTGAATCAATTTGAGTTTATTATGTCAAAATTGAAGTGAATTCATCATTGTTGCAAGCCTGCCACTGGTTTCGTAACCAGTGGCTTGGAAATTTTAATATTATTATTTTGTTATTATATTATAAATTAATTTTTGATATATTGAGATAGATAATTAAATATTATGTGTATTATATTATAGGAATTCCATTAAAATTATGATAATGAGAGAATTGAGACTTACCCTTAGGTTTGAACTCTAGGAAATTGACTAGAGATTTGGGTAAGTTTTGGGTCTAGGCTAGACATATAGTAATAGGGTGTCTAAAGACTCATTAACCTATGAATTATGCATATTTGATATAATGAAAACGTTACGAGGCATTAGGTAAAGGAAAAATGTTGGAGAATTAGCTTGCTTGACTTTGGCTCTCGGTGAAGGTAGGTTATGGTTTATTTCTATGTGATAGAGAGACTCTTAATAGTGATTGATAGTCATTGAGTGATATTGTGGAATTTTCTATGTACTTGGTTTTTATGATTTGGATAATTTATGTGTTGTTTGTGATTGTTCTGTAATCTCAATATCATGATATCCATAATCTTGAGCTTATTCTATTAAAGTGATGCCTTAAATAAAGAAGACTTGGTGAAATATTATTAATGAAGTGGAAAGTGATGAAAATAATGATGAATTAACTATGTTGTTGGATCGGGTGCCATGAGTCGACACGATATATGGGATCGAGTGCCATGAGCCGGTACGATATTATTAGATCGTGTGTCACATTTCGGTACGATATTATTGGATAGGGTGTCACGTTCTAGCATGGTAACATTAATGGAAAACATATTAAATTAACTTAATGTACTCAATCTCAAAGAACTCATTTCCCAAAAGAGTGTGGTGTGGAGGCATGACTCCTCATGGGTGTTCTTGATATTGTGACTGATTACGTACTTGCTTCATTACTGTTGTCACTTGTTCATGTTGTTTGTTGTTTGCCACCCTCTAAGTGCTATAGTTGATTTCATGTTATTACTTTATGCATATTGGTTTCTATTTTGAGTCGGCCGATGATATCTACTCAGTACATGTTGCCTTGTACTGATCCCTACTTGTATTTTGTTCTTCATTTTCCTCTTGGGGAGTGCAGCAAGTATACCAGCGACTTCGAATCACCCTCAGCTCTAGTTAGTCTCCAGCATATCAGATTCAAGGGTGAACTATATATTCCTTGTAGCTCATGTTGGATTCTCTCTATCATGGCATGATGTCCTTAGATTTAAAACACAAGCTATTTTATTTATCTATTATAGTATCTTTGATACTCTCAGACTTAGAATTTAGAGATTAGATGTCCTTTATGTGATGACTTTCAAGTTTTGGGTATGACATGTAATAGACTCAAGTGGATTTTTGTTTCTTACAATAATAAGATTTGAGCTTCCGCATTATGGTTGCATTTCATAAATTGGACAATTTATATAAGTTGGGGTTTGGATTCATTGGTTCGCCAACCTAAAGGGTTAAATGTGGGTGCCACTCATGATCCAATTTGGGTCATGACTTTCAAGACCTTTATCTATATATATATATATATATCTTTCAAGTTGAGTTAGGTACAAGATTGGATCTTAGTATCGCATTTCACCCTCAGACCGATGAACAGTCTGAGCGAATAATTCAAGTGCGGGAGGGTATGCATCGTGTCTGCTAGATAGATTTTTGTGGTTATTGGGATCAATTCTTACCCCAGGCAGATATGGCCCCATATGAGGCACTGTATGAGAGGAGATTGTCACGACCCAAAGTACACCCTAGACATGACATGGCGTATAGAATCCCGAAAGGTCCTACACAAGCCACTTCGCATACATCATACAAGATAAAAGAAATAAATATTTCAAAAGAAACAGTCTTATATCAAAAAGAGTTTGAAAAAAGTGAAAGTCTAGAATAAGTCTCAATAAGCCATCTACTACATCAATAGAAGTGATTGGGACGTAACCCATACATCACATACAAAGTCTGAAACTGAAAATAAAGGAAAGGTACAAAGGTTTCTTGGTCCTCAAAACATGAGGACTCATCAATCTTCGAATCCAAGAGAGAGATCAACTAGCCACGAGTATGAGAGGTAGGAGTGTCAGACCCTACATTATGAGACAATGTAAGAACAAGTATGCATTAATACATGGAATGTACTAAATATGATAGCTATGCATAAGAGTTATGAAATCATGCTAACAAGACTTAACCTAACATGCAATGACCAAGCTAGATCATAAGTCAACATGTTAGAAAACATAAGTCATAACCATGGTCAACGCAAGCTAAACATCTTTAAAACATTTGTGAGGTACTTTGAAAGTAACTTAGTTCATTATTATGGGAAGTTACCATTAACTGACATAGACCATGTGAGTTATGACATGGAATCCAGTGTCTACCCCACTCACCGAAAAGGGTGTCCTCACTTGCCAAGGTAAGGATCTGAGCTAAAGCTAAGGTGGATCCACTAGCTAGGACACTTAAGGTAAACATATGGGGGCACGTAGTTTAGGGACAAGAGGTTGCTTCTAGAGACTCTTGAGCCTCCACCTCAAGATCCTTGGTACTAAGAAAAAATCCCACGGAATTAGTCATTAATCATATTCATCTTATTATCCATGGAAAGGTAAACCTAGAGTTACGAATCCAAGCTAAAGTCATTTTTATAGACATTTCATCTTCCATGGACTAGTCCAAGCTTATATCATCTCCTTAGACCATGCGTGAGAAAACCTTTCACAATTACATTAATGCTTAACACCAAAGCCACCTTTAAATCATAAAACATCGCTTTAATAAAACATGTATAATTTTCATAAAATATATTCATAAAGCATCCTCAAATTCATTTACATCAATTTCATAAGAAGCATGCATATCTTCATAAAATAATGGATCATAGTTCATAAGCTTCATCATGGGTTCATAGTTTAAAATCATGGATCATGCATGGGTTCATATGAATTCAACTCATCAAAAACATGTAATTACTTCAATTCATGCATAAAAAGATAGAAAACAATCAATTGGATCATAATTGAAAAGAACCCATGAAGATGGAATAAAATCCTAATTTTTGAATTGAGAATTCATCTCGTAAAACTTGAAGATTTTAGGAACCCTATGGAGGAAAGGACTCCATTGGTGAATACTAACATACCTCAATGATAAACGCCCAAAAGCTATGGTGAATTGGAGACTTGATCTTGAAACCCTAGCTTCTTCTTCCTTAGCTTTAGAGAGAGAAATTTGGGGAATAACTTGAAGGTAAATTTAGGAATTAGGTGAATTATTTAGAATGGAAAGTTTTTAGAACTTAAGTCACTTATATAGGTCTTGAAATATGGCTTAAAATGACGTAGTTTAGGTACTAAATACTTTGGAAAAAGACTAAAATGACCTAACTTAAAAACAGACGAGGTGACTTAGAGGAGGGGCTTCACGAGCCGTCAAGGCTTCATGGGCCATATAGCCTGTCGTGAAGCTTCACCTGCCAAATAGGGCTTCACTAAAATGGGCATAACGTTTTACTCCGAACACGAAATGAGGCAAACTTGGTTGCATTGGAAAAAGGACTCAAAGACATTTAATTTGATAGGTCAGGGTCTACCAAATTCATTTTGTGCTGAGAGATATGATTGTTTGAAGTTGACATAAAATTTTAAAACTGATGGGTGACTTGTACGGACCCCTAAAAGGACTGTCAAAGTCACCACGGACCATTTAGGGTCTCGTCTAGGTGACCACGGGCTGTCTATGGTCCCATCCAAGTGACCCCCACCTTGGCAGCCTTAGACAGTCATCCACCATGCCCTAAACGGTCCGTGGACCCTTAAACGGACCGTCTAGGGTTCATGGACTTGCCCGTTTCTCCGCTTTAGTCCTTTCTCGAAGTCCAAGGTGTTACAAAGATGTAGGTCTCCCATTGATTGGTTTGATGCACTTGATGTGAGATCTTGGGGTACTAATCTTTTGAGGGTATCACTAGAGAAGGTAAAATTCATTCAAGAGAAGCTTCTAGCAGGTTAGAGCAGCCAGAAGGAGTATGCAGACCAGATTGTGAGGGACTTGGAGTTTATGGAGGGAGAGTAAGTGTATTTGAAAGTTTCACCTATAAAGGGTGTGATGAGGTTTGGTAAGTGAGGTAAGCTTAGTCTGAGGTATATTGGGCCATTTGAAGTTCATAAGCGTGTGGGAGAAGTGGCCTATGAATTGGCCAGGTTGTCAGAAGTGCACCCGATGTTTTATATGTCTATCTTGAAGAAATATCATAGTGATGAAAATTACATTATTTGTTGTGATTCGGTCCTACTTAATGAGAATATGTCTTATGAGGAGGAACCTACAACTATTCTAGATAGGGAGGTCCGCAAGTTGAGGTCAAAGGAGATTGGTTCTGGGAAGGTCCAGTGAAAGAATCTTCCAGTTGAGAAATCCACTTGGGAGGCCGAGAATGATATGCATAGAAGATATCCACACCTTTTTATCGATTCAAGTACCCTTTCTTACCGTCGCCTTCTTTTGATCGTTCGAGGATAAACGATGGGTAAATTGGTATTTGATGTAACCACCCATTAGATCGTTTTGAGTACTAGAACTTCTTATTTCATAAAAGACTCTTTCGATAGATCCTAAATGGCAATTTTAGACTATTCGTAACTACAATTATATAATTAATGGAGTAATTTTAATAATTTAGTTAGTTGGTGGTTAAAGAAAATAAAATTAAAATTAGTAGTGGACCACTTTAACCACTTTTATAATTAGTCATATATAATTATTAGGGTAGTAAATAATCTGTAGAAGAAAGGAAGATAAAATAGATGCACGATTACAAAAGAAAATTGAAGCGGCTACGCTTTCAGGTAAAAACTCTATCCAATTCCCAATATTATTTATAAGCATGGATAATTGGGTGGGTATTATCCCTGGTTATTGTTTTATTATAATTGAAATAGGAAGAGAATTGAAAAGGGATGAAATTGACGTTGTAGGCATGAAAAGTAGTTTTAAGAAAAATGGGGTTGAAGTTTGTTGGTCATTCACATAGGTTTTATTGGAAAAATTAGACCAAGCATTAATGATCAGTGACTACAGTATGGCTTGTGAATCAATTTGAGTTTATTATGTCAAAATTGAAGTGAATTCATGATTATTGCTAGCCTACCACTGGTCTCGTAAGCAGTGCCTTGGAATTTTTTATATATTATTTTGTTATTATATTATAAATTAACTTTTGATATATTGAGATAGATAATTAAATATTAGGTGTATTGTATTATATATAGGAATTTCATTAAAGTTATGATAATTGGAGGAATTGAGACTTACCCTTAGGCTTGAACTCTAGGAAATTGACTGTAGATTTCGGTCTAGGCTAGACATATAGTGATATGGGTGTCTATAGACTCGTTAACTTATGAATTATACATACTTAATAGATTGGAAACGTTACGAGGCATTGAGGAAAGAAAAAATATTGGAGAATTAGCTTGCTTGACTTCGGCTCTTCAGTGAAGGTAGGTTATGATTTATTTCTATGTGATAGAGAGACTCTCAATAGTGATTGATAGTCATTGAGTGATATTGTGGAATTTTCTATGCACGTGGTTGTTATGGTTTGGATAATTTATATGTTATTTGTGATTAGTTTGGAATCCCAATATAGCGAAATCCATAATCTTGAACTTATTCTATTAAAGTGATGCCTTGAATAAAGAAGACTTGGTGAAATATTATTCATGAAATGGAAAGTAATGAAAATAACAATGAATTAACTATGTTGTTGGATCAGGTGCCACGAGCCGACATGATATATGGGATCGGGTTCCACGAGCCAGTACGGTATTATTGGAACATGTGTCACGTTCCATCACGATATTATTGGATCAGGTGCCACGAGCCGGCACGGTTTTATTGGATCAGGTGTCACATTCCGGCACGATATTATTGAATCGGGTGTCACGTTCCGGCATGGTAACATTAAAGGAAAACATATTAAATTAACTTAATGTACTCAACCTCAAAGAATCCATTTCCCAAAAGAGCGTGATGTGGAGGCATGAGTCCTCATGTGTGTTCTTAATATTCTGACTGGTCACGTACTTGTTTCATTACTATTGTCACTTGTTCATGTTGTTTGTTGTTTGCCACCCTCTAAGTGCTATAGGTTATTTCATGTTATTACTTTATGCATATTGGTTTATATTTTTAGTCGGCCGATGATATCTACTCAGTGCATGTTTCCTTGTACTGATCCCTACTTGTATTTTGTTCTTCATTTCTTCTTGTGGAGTGCATCAAGTACACTAACGACTTCGAATCGCCTCAGCTCTAGTCAGTCTCCAACATATCAGATTCCAGGGTGAGCTATATATTCCTTCTAGCTCGTGTTGGATTCTCTCAGTCATGGCTTGCTGTCTTTAGATTTCTGATACAAATTGTTTTATTTATCTATTATAGTGTCTTGATACTCTCAGACTTAGTATTTAAGGATTAGATGTCCTTGATGTGATGACTTTTTGATTTTGGGTATGACATGTAATAGACTCGCTCGAGTGGATTTGTTTCTTACATTAATAAAAGTTAAACTTCCGCATTATGGTTGTATTTCGTAAGTTGAACAATTAATATAAGTTGAGGTTTGGATTAATTGGTTCGCCCACCTAGAGGGTTAAGTGTGGGTGCCACTCATGTTCCATTTGGGGTCGTGACATAAATAGTTTCTATATATATTTGAGAGAGAGTGAGAAATTATACTACTTCAATTTAATATAGTTTCTATTCTTTATGAAGGAAATGAAATATTGGAGTGATAAATATTTAGACTTTTAAATTGTATAATAATGAATAGGAATAAGTGGAGTGATAAATTTCGAAACATTTATGTTTTTATAATAAACAATAGAAATGAATGAAGGGAGTAGTAATTGACACATTTAATTTTGTGTAATAATAATAAATAAATAGAAATGTAGTGAAAATGATTTTAAAAGAAAAAAAGGAAAAAGATAAAAAGGATTATTTACAGAGAGAAATGTAATATCACTTTCTTAATATTTAGCTTTATATAAAATAATAAGAATAATCAAATAAAAAGTCAAAAAGGAGAAAATATATATGTATATTATTCTTACTCAAAAAGACATGCCACGTCACCTCTTTTATTTCTAACATTACTTTATTTACTCTATATTAAATAAAATCAATACAAAACAAATGAAAAACTAATGCAAAAAACTAGAGCTATCTAAAATCAAAAAGTTTTGCACAAAATAATAGGTCTTGTTGGGTCATTATGTTTGAGCATCTTTTGGATTTATGTCCACTGTTGCCTAAAGCTCCTTTCTTGTTGATTTCAGCTCTTGATGTCCTTCAATTCCCTTAGAAAAAATGAAGGAGAAAAAAACGAATAAAAGATTAAAAAAAAATACAATATAATATAATCTATATATAATATAAAGGAGAAACATAGATGAGGTGATGTGACACCTCTCTATGGCCTCCATTCCTATTTATCTTTTTTCTCCTTTTTTTTTTTTATTTGTTAGTTTTTCTCCTCATTTTTAATGTATTTATTATTTATATAATTGTTGAATAATTAATATTTTGCTATAAATATATTATATAAATGTGAATGTCCATAACTTTAAGAAGTAATTCTACCATTATGTGTAATAATAATCACAACTCCGCCATTTCTCATTTATCTTCCACACCTCTAGATATCCCCACATTCTCAAGAATTAACTTTATCATTATTTAAATTAATTATTTTATTTTAAAACTAAATTATTAATTTATTTAATAAATCTACATCTATCTACATATAATAATATAAACGAAAGAATCTATTAATAGAATATAAAGCTAGATAAAAAAATTATGTGGCACCTCTCTTTAGCCAAGAATCCTATTTTTTTTATAATAATTTTATCTATTTTCTTATTTATTATTATTGTACAAAAACAATATGCCAATTGCTACTCATTCATTTATACATATTCTTTAATATAAAAATTTAATTATTTTTAGTTTCATTACTCTCATGACTTTTGAGATCATAACTTCTCCCATTTCAATAGTCATGTAAGGTGAACACATAAATGATAAATTCATTACTGGAATAGAAAAATGTTTAAGCTCATCTTTCTTTTTTTCCCCTCTCTAAAATGCAATGCCATCAAAATATCTTTTTAAGTAGACGCAAGAGGTTAGAAGTCAATGTTTAAGCTCATCTTTCTTTTTTTCCCCTCTCTAATCATGTGATATTCTATCAATTTAAGTTAAGAATTTTTTGTGCAGGTTAATAAATAGCTAAAATTTGATTATGTCGTCATAATACATAATTGAATTTTTATTTTTTCATTTATTTTCTTTTTCCATTTCTTATGTGTTTATGATTCTTTCCTTTTTAGTAATTTTGTAATTGTTATATGAAAGAAAAGAAAATATATCACTGAGTTAATTCATATGGATTTGTAGAGTCGAAGTATGCTTGAAATTTGCTAAGAAAAGAATTTCTAAATTAAAGAAGAAAGACTAACTATTTATTTTGGCATTAACTTCATCAAATTACATATTTTCAAAATTTTAATTTTTTCTGATAAAAACGGTCAGTTTTCAATATTAACATTCCACCTCCTTCCCCAAAAGTTAAAGAAGATAAAATAAAGTCAGCTTCACTTTACAAACAGAGCAATACAAGACTCTAATAGTATATTCTTTTAAAATTTATTTTGTTGCTATTTAATTTTTGAAATTTAATTATATAAAGTATAATAATCTATGTGTTAATAATGACAGTGCAAAATATTAATTTTTTTTAGTTAATTACTTAAAAAATATCATGGATCTAAAAAAACTTTATTATGCATTATATCATTCAATAAATAATAAGATTCACGAATTGAAAAATTATTATATACTATGAAAAAATATTTTAAGATGAAATAATAGTTATTAGGAAGCAACATGAAATTGAAGGTTTTATATTTGACGAGTACATGGAAAAATAAATAACACTTGAATATTTTTGAAAGAACAAATGAAATTTTAATGAAGAAATTTATATTTGTAATTTATTAATTATATGAATATAATTTTTTTTATTTCTTTTATCAGGCTAAATTTACCAACAAAAAAATCTGTCTACTAACTAATATATTAATGACCGCGAGAAGCACAGATATGTTCACTAGTATACTAATAAAAAAGAAGAAGAAGAAGAGTGAGGAGGAAATGAAAATGAAAATGAACATCCAACATAGCTATAAATGATTGTTATTTTTTGATGGGTTAAGTCATAAGGATTAGGTAGAAGGAAGTTGAGGAGACATGATATTTAAGTGGAGAATGTAAAAAGATAAAGGTTTTTGGTAACTCATGAAATATAATTAGATGTAATATTATTTTAATTACTGTACAATTGATTAATGTGATAATGCACAGGTGCCTCCCTAGACTATGACCGAAATTTCAAAGAAACACCTAAACTTAACTAGGGTCCTATTACCCCCATGAACTAATTTAAAATGGAATAAATACACCACAAACGCTGACATAGCATAGAGAGTGTGCACACTCTCTCGAAGGTAAGTGATAAGTGCACAAATTAGACACATTTCATTTTTTGATTGATAACTTTATAATTAGTTAGTACATAAATTTATTGATATTAAAACTTATATATATTTAATTATTTTTATTTCTTTCTCACTTTAATTTTTTAAAATTAATTTATTATCTTTTCACTTTTAATTATTTTAAAAAAATTATGTGTATTTTTTTAAAATAATTTAAAAGTGTCCTTTAATTTTAACCTTTTTATATATATTTTATTTGATTTTGCTCACTTATTTTGATATCTATTAAAAATTAACTTATTTTAAATAGAAGATATTTTGAATTAAATCAAAATGAAAGACAAAGAAAATAAAAGAGAATAAATAATGAATGAAGGTAAAAGAAAAAGTTTCCATATAAGGTAAAAAAAATATGTATTAACTTAATTTAAATACAAGATAAAGAAAATAAGAATATCTTTTTAAAAGAATTTTGTAAAAAAAATTAATTTTTTTTAAAGAAAATTAAAAAATTAAAAATTAATATTTAAACACGTGTCAGCGCGAGTGTGTACAAACACAACCAACTTGGGTGGTTGAAGGTGCCACGTCAGCACAAAAAGTGCACAAAAATACAGAAAAAATGATTTCAAGGGGTAATAGGAGCCTAGTTAAGTTTAGGTATATCTCTGAAATTTCGGTCATAATCTAGGGTGGTACTTGTGCATTTTCCCTTGATTAATTAATGAAAATAATGAAGTAAAAAAAATTAAAAAAGGAAATAAAACATAAATAGGTTTCTAGGAATGTGAAGAGTTGTTGTTGTAGATGTACCTCCATTAACAAAGTATTTAGTTGTAATAAATTAAGTAAATTACTCTTATAATAAAATAATTGATTTAAATAAGAAAAAATGGTCAAAAATGTCACGACCTGATTCCTTGAATCATGATGGTGCCTACCAACCCGCCAGTAGACAAGCTATACCCTGTCCAAAAACTTAACAATAATGGGACTGAGGTGGAAGCTAGCCTCGACTAAGCGAAAGCATAAATAAAGTAACGCATAAGGGAAAGGCGGAAGCGAACCCAAACTATACACAAACAAACGATACCTCCCAGAACCTGGAAGTCACATGTACAGAGATACTACAAAATAAGTACAAGTCTCAAAAGTGGACCACTGAAACAAGACTATCTCAAAAGCAAAAGACAAGCCAAAATATAGGTACAGAAGGCGGCAGGTAATCTCAGGACGCCATGTGCTCACCCTCGCCTCCGGTACAGACTGCAGCAAGCTCGAACTCAACGCTGATAGCTGGTGCTTGGACTTGCATCACGAAAATAGATGCAGAGTGTAGCATGAGTAACAACACAACAGGTACCCAGTAGGCATCATAGGCTGGCTGAGCAAGAAAGGTAAAAACAGACTGAAAGGATAGAATCTACATTAACAGAGGTCAAAGGAAAGAAGCACAGAACTAACCGACAACAAATCTAAGAATACCTAAACTAAACCTAACTGGGCCCCTATAAGACCTAGAAGGTACACTCAAGCATAGACAAACAAAACCCGAATGGACCCCTATAAACCCGACAGGTACACAGAAAAGCTAAATCTATGAGACCAAAGGAAAACCCAACTGTGAACCGAAACCACCAACCAACTAAACCAAAACAGTCAGCCAACTCCACCCCAGTCATAAGTCTGACTTCCAAATCGGGCCGCCTAGCCTGATAACAACTCCAGGGGGCCCTACCCTGGCCAACAGAGTGCCAAGGGGGCATAACGACTCTTCCAAAGGACCTAAGATCCAATCGCCCAATCAGCTAACACTCCGGGGACCCTACCCTTAGCCATACGAGTGCGGGGGGCATGTCGACTTTGAAGAGGACCTCAAATAACTCATATCCAATTGCCCAGTCGGCTAACACTCCGGGGGCCCTGCCCTAGCCAGACGAGTGCGCCAGCTAACACTCCGGGGGCCCTACCCTAGCCAGGTGAGTGCGCGAGGCATATCAACTCCGTAGAGGATTTCAAATACAAAACCAACATGGATCACCGTCCACCACCAATAACACCACCATCGAACCGATCTCGAAACACCAAAAACCCAGGGAAACACCATGCCTCCAATGACGCATCGGCACAACAGAAATGGGGAGAGAAGCTAGAAGATCACAACAATACAAAGCCAAGCTAGGCTCATGTTATCAGACCGAAGTCTGCAATATCAATCTACAAGGACCTAGTCCATCCGAACCGATGTCGAATACATACAAAAGTCAAGCAGGTGCATGGGTCTAAGGCAATGCTAGCCTAACCTAGTCTAAGGCCGAAAATATAGTCCAACACAATAAAATAGCCAACAGATAGTCCGCATGCAACAACACATAAACAATCCCTCCGATACGATGATACTACCTCAAAAATAGCCCGAAAATCAAACCTAAAGCATGGTTTCTGAGAAGAGGAGAAGAAATTCTAGTTTCTCACCCCAGATTCACAAAAATCAGTATGCATTCAAACAATCTAGCTCAATCTAAAAACTAGGGAAGTTGTAACCTACCACAAGGCCGACCGCGCGCTCTCCAAATCAATCCGCCAGAGCTTTTCCCTTTTGAACGGCCTCAGATTGCTGCAACGCTATCAAAAATATAATAACAGCATCAGTACGATCGTTTAGAAATTAAAATCATCAAAATCGAAGACAGACCAATTTAGGAGTAAAAATAGGAAGACGCGGGACCCGCTCCAGAAATCCCAGAATTGACTTCGTGAAAAGGTCCTAAACCTTTCCCCAAACTTGTGTTCCAAATCAGAACATAATTCGGGGCTCGAAACAGCAGACAACCCAAGAAAACAAATCATGCAAAACTTTACAAAAGAAGCCTATGGAAGCCACTTACTCCTCAAATTCACTGATATTGGAGCACACCCAATGCTATCCAAACAAATACCCACAAAGTCTACGCAATTTCGAACACTTGGGACTTTGAATCACCGAAAACCGATGAGAAATGAGAAAGATATCACCTTTACAAACTAACAACAACAATGAACCCGACTACACCTTTTGAACTAACTGGCAGACATGCTGACCTCCGCAAACGCGGCCAAAAGCCCGCGAACGCGGATGGAGAGAAAACAAACCTTCGTGAACGCAGCCAGGGACCCACAAACGTGGAGGGAAAGAATCAACACCTCGGCGAACGCAGAGGCCTATTCGCGAACGCGGAGAGAAATATTACTTGACCCCCCAGACCTCCGCGAACGCGGAGCCTTATACACGAATGCGGAGAAGGAATGGGTCTACAACTCAGCTGCTACACCAGTTGAGTTTGGCTTTCCTAAAAACTCTGACGGGGTGCTCAGAATTCGTTCAGAACCCCTTGCATGTAAACGAGATATGCTACCTCGTGCACGGAATTTCCATACGAGGTCATTTCGAATAAAAGTGAGTCCCACACCAAAAGCACCATTTTAGCGAAATTCCACCTAGGGCCTCGAAATTAGATCGGAAGCCCCGGGAAGCGTACGAAAGGTCATTCTAGACCAAACTTGGCATTCCAGAACTAACTACGCTGATGAAATTCTCATCCGAGTGCGTTTACGAAGAATGTTGACCATAGTCAACCTTAAGCCAAATTTCTAGGGCTAAAGCACCAAATCGCCCTAAAGTCACACCGAAAGCCTCGGGACTCGGGCAAACCATGCTTCTAGCCTAATTTGGCCTCTCCGGAGGTGATAGAACAATCAGAATCATATTCTGAGGTCGTTTACCTAAGGTGATGACTGAAATCAATTTTTCAAGTTTCAAAAGCTCTAAAACAGGGAAATAGGCATAAAACCCAAACAAACGACCAAACAACTGAACAGTTAGTGCCTGCAAGTCATAAATTACTTGCGGTCTCTACAGGAACGCTCTAAGCAATGAAAAGAAGGCATTAACACACAAATGACCTGGAGGGTCATTACAACATCCATTACTAAAAGAACTTTCGTGCCCAAAAGTAAGAGTCAAGAAGTACCTGAGGGCTCAAATAAGTTGGGGAACTACTCTCACATCTCCTACTCAGTCTCCCAGGTAGCCTTCTCGAGTGAACGATGCCTCCAACGGACCTTAACAACAGGAATGGCTGTAGACCTCAGCTGCCTCACATCTCTGGCAAAAATAACAATTGGCTCCTCAATATAGGTCAAGCAATCATCCAACTCAACAGCATCATACTGGAGCACATGTGACTCATCTAGAACATACCGGCGCAGCATCGAAACATAGAAAACTTGATGAATGGCTGAAAATGCTGGAGGTAAAGCTAACTCATAAGCCACCTCACCAACTATCCTCAAAATCTCAGAAGGGCCAATATACTTGGGGCTAAGCTTGCTCCGCCTCCCAAATCTCATCACGCCCTTCATGGGTGATACTCGGAGGAATACCCTATCACCAACAACAAATCTTAACAGTCGACTCCTGCGATCTGCGTAACTCTGGTGTCTACATTGAGCCATCTTGAGCCGGTCATGAATCATCCTCACATGCATAAGGTCTCCTGAAACAAGTACGTACCACGCGGCCTAGGCTCCGTAGACTATAACAAACCAACTGGAGTGCGACAACGCCTGCCATATAAAGCCTCAAACAAGGCCATCTGAATGCTAGAGTGGTAGATGTTGTTGTACGTAAACTCTGCCAAGGGTAAGAACTGGTCCCACTGACCTCAAAAGTCCATAACACAGGCCCGCAACATATCTTCAATGACCTGGATAGAACGCTCTGACTGGCCATCAGTCTGCGGGTGGAATGCTGTCATAAGATTGACACGGGTGCCCAACTCATAATGGAATACCCTCCAAAAGATGGAAGTGAACTGTGAACCTCGGTCTGAAATGATACAAATCGGCACACCATGAAGACGAACCACCTCCCGAATATAAATAGGAGCCAACCTCTCCGCACTGAAGGAAGTATGAATTGGAAGGAAGTGTGCTGACTTGGTCAATCGATCCACGATGACCCAAATGCTGTCAACACCTATAGAAGTCATGGCAAGCCCACAATGAAATCCATGGTGATACGCTCCCACTTCCACTCAGGAATGGGTAATCTCTGCAACTCACCTCCAGGCCTCAAATGCTCAGCCTTCACCAGCTAACAACATAATCAACGGGACACATAATCTGAGATGTCCCTCCTCATACCGCTCCACTAGTAATGCTGCCTCAAATTGCAATACATCTTAGCGGTGCCTGGGTGGATAGAATACCATGAATCATGGGCCTCGCTAAGGATCAGCTGAATCAAATCCCCAACTCTTGGAACACAAATTCGGTCGGAAAACCTCAACACACAATCTGAATCTAGAGTAGTCTGCCCGGTATCACCTTCCAATACTCTATCTCGGAGTGCCACCAAAGACTCATGCTCGAACTGATGGTCACAAATCATATCTAGCAAAAATGATTGAACTCCCACATAGGCTAACACCCGACTAGTATCTGAAACATCCAGCCTGATCATCTGGTTTTCTAGGGCCATGATTTGCTCTGAAACAGAAAGGAAGTCTAGACTACCCATGCTCACTGCCTTCAGGCTTTAGGCGTCCGCTACCACATTCGCCTTGCCTGGATGGTAGAGAATAGAGAGATCATAGTCCCTCAAGAGCTCAATCCAACTGCGCTGCCTCGAATTAAAATCCCTCTGGGTTATAATGTACTGAAGGTTCCTGTGATAAGTTTAGATCTCACAATGAACTCCATATAAGTAATGCCTCCAGATCTTAAGCACAAAAACTATCGCCACTAACTCCAAATCATGAGTGGGGTAGTTGCGCTCATGCAACTTAAGCTGCCTCGACGCATAAGAAATAACCCGGCCCTGCTGAATCAAAACAGAACCCAAACCAATGCCGGATGCTTCGCAATAGACCGTGAAACCCTCGCCCTCAACTAGAAGAGTCAATATAGGAGCGGTGATAAGCAACTCCTTAAGCCTCAGAAAGCTCCTCTCACACTCCTCCGACCACACAAAGTGAATATCTTGGAGAGTCAACCGAGTCAAAGGCACCGCTATAGAAGAGAAACCCTTAACAAAACGCATGTAGTATCCTGCCAATCTGACGAAGCTCTGAATCTCAGTCACAGAGGTTGGCCTAGCCCAATCACGGATAACCTCAATCTTCGCCGCATCCACCATAATGCCATCCTTGGACACCACGTGTCCCAAGAATGCTACAGACTCAAGCCAAAACTCACACTTTGAGAACTTGGCATAAAGCCGATGGTCTCTCAAAGTCTGGAGCACTATTCTCAAATGCTGCCCATACTCACTATGGCTCCACGAGTATACCAAGATATCATCAATGAAGACTATGACAAAGGAGTCCAGATACGGCTTGAATCACGAGTCATCAAGTCCATGAAAGCGGCAGGAGCATTAGTCAACCTAAAAGACATCACCTAGAACTCATAATGGCCGTAACGAGTCCTAAATGTTGTCTTAGGGATGTCCACTGCTCTAACCCTCAACTGGTGGTAGCCAGATCTCAAGTCAATCTTAGAAAACATAGTGGCACCCTGAAGCTGGTCGAACAGATCATCAATACGAGGCATGGGGTAACGCTTCCTTATCGTCACCTTATTCAACTACCTATAATCAATACACATCCGCATAGTACCATCCTTCTTCTTCACAAATTGGACTGGGGCACCCCAAGGCGATACGCTAGACCAAATGAATCCCTTACCCAAGAGATCCTAAAGCTGAACACTGAGCTCTGCGGGGGCCATACGGTACGGTGGGATGGAAATGGGATGGGTAACCGACTCCAAGTCAATGGTAAAATCAATATGTCTCTCTGGGGTAGGCCAGGATGGTCGGTAGGAAACACATCAGCGAACTCTCGGACTATAGGCACTGAATCCACCGTAGGGCCCTCCCTACTAACATATCTAACATAAGCAAAATAAGCAAAACATCCACTATCCACTAGCCTCGGGGCCTGAATAAAAGAAATCACCCCAACTGGTGAGCAACTACAAGAACCCTGCCACTCCACCGGTGGGATACCAGGCATAGCTAAAGTAACGGTCTTGGCATAGCAATCCAAGACCTCTCGGTGAGGGGATAGCCAATCCATGCCCAAAATCAAATCAAAATCCAACATACTAAGCACACTAAGATCAGGCGAGTGTCCTGCCCCTGAATAGTCACCACACAAGATCTACAAACCTGATCCACTACAAAAAAATCACCTATAGGGGTCGAAACACACAACGGTACCACTAAGGGCTCTGGACTCACACCGTACCAAGGAGCACAATAAGAAGACACATATAAATATGTAGAACTAGGATCAAATAAAGCTGAAGCGGACTGATGGCATAAAAGAACCGTACCTGCGATCACGTCATCTGACGCCAAGGCCTCTGCTCTGGCTAGAGCTGCATAGAAATTTCCCTGGGTGCCTCTACCTCATGCACCCACCCTGCCACTTGTCCTGCCTCCCCCGGGACCTCCCCAAATACCCTGATACTGTCCTCCTGCCCTAGCTGGAGGTGCTGCTGCTGATACCGATCTTGCTTCCTGAGGAGCTGGTAAGGTTGGTTTGGAGATAGGGCACTCCCTAAACCAATGATTAAGCCACCCGCAGGTAAAGCAACCCTGAGACAACCTGCTCACAACTGGAGGCCGGCCACCCTAACCTGAGGAACCCGTCTGAATACCTCCTTGGCCCTGACTCAGACCGGCACAATAACCAACCTGACGTTGTTGGTCACCCTCTACAACCTGCAACGACGCCTGAAATGGGTGGCTGGGATGACCTGACTAGAACCTCCGCTGGACTCGATCCTGAGTAACTCTAGGCCTAGGACAGGGCCTATTGAAGCTATCATCCTGCTTGGTCCTCTTGCTGCTACCTCCGTGGGCCTTACGACGAAGCTGCTTAAGCGTGCAGGCGTGGTCCACAACATCGAGAAAAGAGCGGCCCACTGAAACTATAGACTGCTTCTCAATACGCATCGGCAACCTCAAACCTCTAATGAAACACCTGACTCTCTCCTCCTCCATGGGCAAGATCATGGTGGCATGACGGGATAACTCATGGAACCTAGCCTCATACTAGGATACTATCATAAAGCCCTGCTTCAACCTCTAGAACTCATCACGAAGCCGATCTCTGATGCTCCATGGAATAAATCTAGCCAAAAATGCCTCAAAAAACTCTGTCCATGTCACCGACAGGGACCCATCTAGCCTAGTCTCCATGAAAGAGCGCCACAACTTTCTGGACGGTCCATCCAACTAATAGGCAGTGAAGTCGGCTACTCTCGACTCAGCTAATCACAAAGCCTGCAATCTCTCCCGGCAGGATGTAATGAACTGATGGGCGTCCTCCCCAACCACCCCAAAAAATCTCAGTGGTGACTATCGCAGAAACACCCCGAACATCTTATGCTCCTGCAATGGCATGACCCCATCTAAGGCATCCGGTGCTGGCGGCTGCTGAACCTTTGGGGCCGCTACTGCAGGCTGACCCTGCTGCTAATCTCTGGAGCCGCTGGGGCAGGCTGCCCCCTACGGTGCTGGAACTGGTGCTGGGGCCTACTGCTGCAAGCCCCCTATCGCTGCCAAAATTTACACAAGCATAGCCTAAAGGTCAGGGGCGGCAACTGGTGCGGGCTGTGGCTGGGCTGGTCCCGACCCTACTGACGGAGGAGGAATCTGGTCAAACTGAGGCTTCGCCTTCGGCTCTGGAGTCTTCGCTCTATCTGCGGGCCCAGGTGCATCACCCCCAACCGCTCTAACATGCGTGCGAGCCATCCTATGATAGTGTGAAACAAGTAAGATTTCATGAAATCAATCGAATAGCAATGCACGAAAATGATACAAACATGAAAAACCCCTAAGGACATCCTATAGCCTCCAAAAGATAAGTTACGAACGTCTCCGCGCCAATCCACAAGACTCTACTAGATGCCAGCTCTATACAAGTGAGACCTATGAACCTTGGGCTTTGATACAAACTTCTCACGACCCGATTCCTCGCGTCATGATGGCGCCTACCAACCCACCAGTAGGCAAGCCAAACCTTATCCCGGAACTTAACAGTAATGAGACTGAGGGTGGAAACTAGCCTCAACTAAGCAAAAGCATAAATAAAGGAACACATAAGGTAAAGGCGGAAGCGAACCCAAACTATAGACAAACAAACGATACCTCTCAGAACCCGAAAGTCACTTGTACAAAGCTACTTCAAAATGAGTACAAGTACCAAAAGTGGACCACCAAAACAAGACTGTGTCAAAAGCAAAAGATAAGCTAAAATATAGGTAAAGAAGGAGGCAGGTAATCTCAGGACGCCATGTGCTCACCCTCCCCTTCGAAACAGGCTGCAGCAGGCTCGAACTCAACGTTGATAGCTGCTGCTCGGACCTGCATCACGAAAACAGATGTAGAGTGTAGCATAAGTACCAATACAATAGGTAACCATTAGACATCATAGGCCGACTTAGCAAGAAAGGTAAAAACAGACTGAAAGGATAAAATCTACATTAACAGAGGTCAAAGGAAATAAGCACAAAACTAGCTGACAACAGATTTAAGAATACCTAAACTAAACCTAACTAGGCTCCACATAAGACCTAGAAGGTACACTCAAGTACAGACAAACAAAACCCGAACGAAACCCCATAAGCACGACAGGTACACAGAAAAGCTAAATCTACGAGACCGAAGGAAAACCCAATTGCAAACTGAAGCCACCAACGAACTCAATCGAAACAGTCAGCCTACTCCACCAAGTCATAAGTCTGACTTCCAAATCGTACCCCCCAGCCTAATAGCAACTCCTAGGGGCCCTGCCCTAGCTAGCAGAGTGCCAAGGGGGAATAACGACTCTTCCAAAGGTCCTAATATCCGATCGCCCAATCAGCTAACACTCCGAGGGCCCTGCCCTAGCCAGATGAGTGCAAGGGGCATGTCGACTCCGAAGAGTACCTCAAATAAATCATATCCAATTGCCCAGCTTGCTAACACTCCAGGGGCCCTGCCCTAGCCAGACGAGTGCGCGAGGCATATCAACTCCGTAGAGGATCTCAAATAACAAACCAACATGGATTGCCCTCCACCACCAACCACACCACTATCGAACCGATCTCGAAACACTCAAATCCCAGGGAAAGACCACGCCTCCGATGATGCATCGGCACCAAAAAAATGGGGAGAGAATCAAGAAGATCACAATAATACAAAGCCAAGCTAGGCTCATGCTGTCAGACCCAAGTCTGCTATTCCGGTCTACAAGGACCTAGTCCATCCGAACCGACGTTGGATACATACCGAAGTCAAACAGGTGCATGGGTCTAAGGAAATACTAGCCTAACCTAGTCTAACGCCGAAAATATAATCCAACACAATAAAACATCCAACAGAAAGTCCACATGCAACAACACATAAACAATCCCTCTGATAGAATGACACTACCTCCAAAACATCCCGAAAATCAAGCCTAACGCATGGTTTCTGAGAAGAAGAGAAGACAGACTAGTTTCCCACCCCAGATTTACACAAATCAACATGCATTCACACAATCTAGCTTAATCTAAAGAGAAGGGAAGCCGTAACCTACAACAAGGCTGATCGCGCGTGCTCCAAATCACTCTCCCGGAGGTTTTCCCTTCCAAATGGCCTTAGATTGCTGCCACTCTATAAAAATAGAATCACGGCATCACTATGGTCGTTTAGACACTAAAATCATCAAAATCGGAGACGGACCAATTTAGGAGTCAAAATCGGAAGATATGGGACCCGCTCTGGAAATCCCAGAATTGACTTCGTGAAAAGGTCCTAAACCCTCCCCCGAACTTGTGTTCCAAAACCGAACATAATTCGGGGCTTGAAACAGCCGACAACCCAAGAAAACAAAATATGCAAAACTTTACAAAAGAGCCTATGGCAGCCACTTACACCTTAAAATCACTGAAATCGGAGCTCACCCAATGTTATCCGAACCAACACCCACAAAGCCTACACAATTCTGAACACCTGGGTCTTTGAATCATCGAAAATCGATGAGAAACGAGAAATATATCACCTTTTCAAACTAACAACAACAATGAACCCGACTGCGCCTTTTAAACTAACTGCCAGACATGCTGACCTCCGCGAATGCGGCAAGAGGCCCGCGTACACAGAGAGAGAGAAAACAAACCTCCACGAACGCGGCCAGAGGCCTACGAACATGGATGGAAAGACTCCACACCTCCGTGAATGCAGAGGCCTATCCACGAACGTGGAGAAGAAGAGAAACACAAACCTCCGCGAACGTGGAGAAGGAATGGGTCTGCAACTCAGCTGGTGCACTAGCTAAGTTTTACTTTCCCAAAAACTCTGATGAGGTGCTCAGAATTTGTTCGGAACCCCGTGCACGCAAACGAGATATGCTACCCCATCAAATTCGATGTCCGGGACTCAATGGCGCAGTCTAAATTTTCATACGAGATCATTTTGACTAATAGTTGGTCCCACACCCAAAGCACCATTTTAGCCAAATTCCACCAAGGACTTCAAAATTAGATCGGAAGCCCCGAGAAGCATACGAAGGGTTATTCTAGACAAAACTTGGCATTCCGATAGTAACCGGGCTAATGAAATTCTCATCCGAGTGCGTTTACCAAGAATGTTGACCAAAGTCAACCTTGAGCTAAATTTCAAAGGCTAAAGCGCAAAATGGCCCTAAAGTCACACTGTATGCCTCGGGACTTGAGTCAACCATGCTTCTAGCCTAATTTGGCCGCTCCAGAGCTGAAAGAACTGTCAGAATCATATTTTGAGGTCGTTTACCTGAGGTTATGACCGAAATCAACTTTTCAAGTTTCAAAAGCTCCAAAATAGTGAAACGGGCATAAAACCCAAACGAACGATCTGGCGATCGAACAGTGGGTGCTAGCAAGTCATAAATAACTTGGGGTCGCTACAAGAATGCTCTAAGCGACGGAAAAAAGGCATTAACACACAAATGACCTAGAGGGTCATTACAACAAAAATGGAGAAAAAAGATAGATATGAATGGAGGCCATAGAGAGGTGCCACAACACCTTGTCTATGTTTCTATATATGTATATATTTATATATATATATATATATATAGATGTTATTAGGAAAAGTTAGAATCAACATTGGTAAAGTGTTTCTTTCTTATGCTAAGTGGAGTTCAATTAATATGATTAATAACTCGAGGGTGAAATAGATAGGTGGTTTTGTGGAGTATTCAAAGATTTAATTATTTTCAAATAAGTCATCATGATAATTTTGAATTCAAGTGGAACGTCTGTTGCTATTAAATTTGTCGTAATGTTGAAGTTAGATTTTAGTGAAAACAAACAACACATGAAGATTATCAATCTTATTTAAATTATTATCAAAATTATTTTTGACTTCATTTTGAGTGATCTTACCCAAATTGCTTACTCATGTTAATCAAGTGTTTTAATATTCTAAATCGGGAGATTCTTATCTTCACTTCACTAACATTAATCTAGCCTAGTCAATTTAGCTAGCTTACTCAATCTTAATTTGACTGTTAGCGATAGAACCAAGACAACACCGAGAATCAATATTTGCATTGAACAATTCATAATTAAAATGCTAAATTTGATATAAAAAAATATTTAAAAATTTATTAAATTTTAAACACTTTAATTGAAATATGATCATAGTAATTGCTCAATTTCGCCACAAAAACATAATGTAATGACCCTCATGGTCACTTGCTTGCTCTGTGTGCTTTTTACTATTTTTCCCTTATTCGTAGATTCCTTGTGATATTTTTGTGGTACTCGTACATGTGACACATTTCCTAAGCTGGTTAGAAGATATTGGTGTGAGTTTCCCTTCTTTTGGAGGTTTTTAAGTGAAAGAGTCGACTTCAGTCAACATCTGAAGAAGCTCATATCGTATGAGATTTTTGTTAGTTCCATCAACTCCGAAAGACCCATAACTATGAATGTTTGGTTAATTATTTGTCACGCCCAGAGCCTACACCTTGTACGTGGCCAGAACTCAAGAACCATTGCTAGTCCCCAAGCGAACCCTTATCATGGCTGACTACAAGCATAAAACTAACTCAAGCAATAATAGGCTTAACACTTAATGAAATCCGTTAAACTCAAATACTAAATTCATGAAGTCTGGAAAATACTCAATAGCAATACTTATAGTTTATAAAACAACACAAAAGAAAGTAAATGCTGAGAGACACCTTGACTTTGTCTAGCTATGAAGCCTCTACTATTAAGGAAGGATGTCAGGACAAGACCCACGACATCTTAAAACCACTAACTAGAAAGTAAATGTGAAGTCTTCCGGAATACAAAGAGGCTCACGAAAAGCTAACTGGAGTGTAGAGTGATCTCAAAAAGTGCCTATTGATGATTCTGAACACCTGTATCTGCATCATTAAAGGATGCTTGTCAAATGACATCAGTACATTTGAATGTATGAGTATGTAATATAGTCGAAGCGAAATAACTGAATGAAAGGACTGCAATACATAAAATATACTAAGCTGGATGTAAAGAAATAAAGGAGTTAAATCATTTAAAGCTTTACAAAATACTTACTCATCTCTAAACTCAACATAATAAGTTATATATTAAAATACACTTTAACTCTATTAGGAGATTCTCTAACCAACAACCATCACAATGAGCTAAGTGATGATACAACATCTTGTCCATGTTGCCAGAACTGTCCTATATCGTGCCAGGATATAGAACTTCTCAACTATGTGGATCCACTAAGCTCTACCCGAAGGCACTAAGGATTCATTTAAAAAGTATGATCCTGTACCCATGTTGGTAAGACATGGTTTATGGAGGCTGTGAGTTGTCTGAACTCTCCCCCATATCGGTGCTCAATACTACTCCAATAATATATACTCTTGCTTAAATGTATAAAAACATACGCTTTCTCTGGTTTGAGGTAATTGTTCAAACTAACCTCTAAAAACAAATAACTTCTCTAAATTATCTCTGAAACTCATTGCTCATAGAGAAAACAAGGTTTCTCTTTGCTCAATGTAAAAATACATTCTCTGGGTTGAGATAATTAATCAAAAAGGCCTCTTTAAGAGGTAACTGCTCTATACTTAATCTTTCTGAAAACTCTTTTACTTTTCTCAATATGATACTCTCTTTCTTCATGTAAAAATGAATCATTTAGGAAATACTTAGTTCCCTTATACTCTTGCTCAAATCTTGGTTAAAACTCTTTCTCAAACTTCTCTTTACTTTATCATAAGCTCAGTTTATAGCAAAAAAGCTTGCTTTAAATGATTCTCTAAACTTATAATTCAAAATAGCGTTCATGCTGAAATATAGACATGAACAACTCAACTCAAGGATCTCAATAACAATATAGAAAACTCAATACACAGATCTAAACTATAATACTCATCTCAAGAATAATCATTTATTAGGGTTCATGCGAAATATAGTCTACTCAAGAAACTCAATGCATACCATGTAGCAATTAAATAACTAGAAATTAAATTTCAAAAATAAAGAACTTAAGAACTCAGAACTCAACATCATAACTCATATCAAGAATACTCAAATCTAAGGATAGAACCCTAGAATACTCTTTTAGTAATTTGAAAGTAGATGTAGGGCGTGAGGACGAATTAGTCGAACACTATGATAGCCTTACATACCTGAAAGAACAAAGTTCTTGGTGAAATCAACGAAACTCGAAGAACACTCAAAATCCTAGATTTTTCTCCTCTTGAAACCTTTCTCTAATGACTTGAAATGTTAATGAACGTGAAAGAACTGATTAAAACTTTCTAAGCCTTATATAAGGTGTAAAACTTCATGGTTTAGGCTTAGAATAGGGATTAAAATGACGTAGTTTAAGTAACAAATGCATAGGGGAAAGACCAAAATGACCCCAGCTTAAAAACTAACGAATTGCCCTTCAAGGAAGGCTTCACGGACCATTTAAGGCTCCACGGTCCGTGAAACTCTTCATGGGCCATTTAGCCGTCCGTGAACCTTCCTATGTCTAACATGACTTCACTAAAATGGGCATAACTTTTTACTCCGAACTCGAAAAGAGGTAAACTTGGGGGCGTTGGAAAGAGGACTCAAAAACCTTTAATTAAATAGGTGATGGGCCACCTAATTCATTATGTCTGAGAGATATGATTGTTTGAAGTTTACCCAAAACTTAAATGCTGATGGGTGACTTGTACGGACCCCTAAACGGACCGTATAAGCCACCACGGGCCATCTAGGGTCCCTTTCAGGTGACCCCCACCTCGGCAGCCCTGGACAGTTGGCCACCTTTCCCTAAATGGGTTGTGGACCCCTAAATTATCTGTATAGGGAGCCTTGAAGGGTCCATGGTCCATTTTTGATTCGTGAACTTGCCCTCTATCCCTCTTTAGCCTTTTTAAAGTTCGAGGTGTTACACGAACGACTCAAATTTTAAGAGTAGAGTTACGAGGTGTTATAGAATGATTCGAGTCTTAGCTTAGAAATTTTCAGGGTGTTACATTTTAGACTTTGGTGAACATTCTTTTTAAACATGGTCGGATAAAATTTCATCAACGCGGTTAGCTTTGGAATGCTGAGTTTGATCTAGAACAACCTTTGGTTCGAATCCCAAGGAAATCGAGATGGTTTTGTGGCATTTGGCATTTTGTTGTTGTCTTTGAATTGTAAGTGTTGACTTGAGTAAACATTCTAACAATATGACCTCCGACGGTTATTTTGTCGATTTCGTTGTGTCCGGAATATCATTTTTGATGGGGTAGCATAGTTATTTTGCACTCATGAGGTTTTAGACAAATTCAAAGCCCTTATCAAGACATTTTTCCAATATCTGATGCAGTTGATGCTGGTGCCACCAACTATGCTCAATGCGATTGCAAGTTTGGGGCCACGTTCATGAAGACCACTTAAAATGGTCAACCCGGTCACGAGCTAGGCACCACGATTATGAAGACCAGCTTTTCTAGTCAACGCGATCGCGATTATTGACAATCACAATCGCGATGAAGGGTCAATGGACCCGATCAACTTTAGTGAACGGTGATCGTGGTTTTGGGGTCCCGCGATCATGGTGAACACTTTTATTCAGTTTGATCATTCCGTCACGAACTCAACATGCATAACTTCAAAAACTCTAAGGGCTCGTTTGGTAGCTGGATAGAGTTATGTAGGTATTAGTAATGTGGGTATTAGTTACGTGGGTATTAGTTATACATGTATTAGTTATGCAGAGTTTAGTTATACATGTATTAGTTATACATGATTTGGTTATACATGTATTAGTTATGTAGGATTTAGTTATACATGTATTAGTGATGCAGAGTTTACTTATGCAGGGTTTAGTTATACATGTATTAGTTATGTAGGTATTAGTTATGCAATGTTAAGTTATGTAGAAATTATAATATATTAGTGATCTAATTTTTATTATTTAATTCCAAAAAATAAATAGTGAGCTATTATTTATTATAACCATTAAAAAAACCAACTATATAAATAACACATTAAAATTAAATAAATACCAATAGCTAAAACAATAAAGTAAATAATGAATAACTAAAAGTAATTAAGTAATTTGTATTCAATATGATTAAGCAATAGATAATTTAAATTAAAATAAATAAAAAATAACTAAAAAAATTAAAACGTGTATTGGTAGTGTGTTGTAGAGAAACTATGCAAAGATATTAATTATAATTAATAGTCACTGCCTTAAAACAAAAGAAAATAATTAACAAGAATTTAAGCAAATAAACTAAAAGTAATTAAGCAATTAAGAAGACAAAAGGAATAAGTTTACAACCTTAACCCATGAATTAATCCCATGCTAATTATCTCAAATCCATGAATATACAATAATAAAACAGAGCAAGACACAAGACCCACTATAATAAATCAACACCCAACCCCATAATCACACTCCTAGATTTTTGGTTTTAGCCAAGCATCATAAAAGGAAAAGAGATTATACCTACTATGATTTCAGCCATTGAGGAATTGAAATTAAGCAATAATCTTCAACACCCACTTTGATTTGAACCTTCAATTGTCAATTACAAGGTTGTTCACAAACCACAAAATAGAGAGTATTTCTCAAAGGGTAAAAACTAGTAATATGAAACCTCCTACAAAGTCCGATACAAATTCTGATTCTAAAAACTCAAAAACTCCCTAGTTTCTCTCTCCTTTTGACTATTTACAGTTTCTCCAAAATTAGCCCAAAATTCTATTTTCGACCTGTTTGGCGACATTAGTCAGGCTTGCTTTTCTGATTTGGCAGATTCTTGAGTTCCTTTTTGCTCGCGCTTCTTTTTCTTCAGGCATCAGGCATTTGAATATCAGTTGGCAAACTCGATCGAGTTAGCCTTTCACATTCGGTGGATAACTGGTTACCACCTTGTTTGCCCTTTCAGCTTTCATTTTTACTCAGGAGTTTGTCACCTTCAGCGATGGGCTTCTAGTTTGCCCATTCAGCTTAGGCGAATCACCATTTTATCCTTTAGTCTGCCGACCTGCTTTGAATATTTTCAATAGTGAACATTGTCAACTTGGCGAGGTTAGGACAATTGGGGGATCTGCCCTTTTGGTAAGGCGACTATTAGTTAGGAGTTTGTACTCCTTTTAATGTTTTTAGCCTCCTTTCCATGTATTCATCCTTGCCTTGTCCTTTAGCCTTCATAGTTGAAAAACATCAAAATATCATCAGAATAGGACATAATTTGGCATTGAGGACACTAATTGTTGAACTAAAATGGCCTCAAATGAGTGGAAATCTATGACTCACCAACACCCCCAACTTAAACTTTTGGTTGTCCTCAAGTAAATCAAGAACACAATTAGTTCAACAAGGGTGTCTACAAAAGTTCTCAAATTGAGTTAAGATGCAAGTGCTATCTCAAGACTACTAACACATATATGCAATACTCAATCATACTCAAAAACCTTCAAATGATTACTAGTCGGTATCAATCCAAGCTCAAGATCAGAAGTGCTCCCTTCTAATGCTAAACCATGTTTCAACAAAATCATTCAAGTGCCCTCACAACAAAAACAATTCCATGCTCTCACAAAGCACATTTACTCAAGAAGTTAGGTATTAATACAACTCTCACTCTCTGAAAGAGAAATACATGCAAGCTTCATCCCATAGGTTTGCTCATATTTTCCAATCATCACACAACCTAGTTTATGCAAGATCTCAAGGGTATTTTTAGGCTTGTAATGGGGCTAAGGGTAAATGTATGGTCAATTTGGCTTAGTGACTTTACCTTCTCAAAGCATTGTTTTACTCATCTTCACCTCTTCTCATGTTCTTTTCATTCTTTTTACTTGGAGACTCAAACCTCAATTTTTTACTCAAACTATTGGACACCCCTTTTTATTTCATCACACATTCTTTTTCATTTCAATTTTCAAACTTTCGCTCACTTTTTTTTATAAGGAGGGGTTCCTTTTTTTCCTGCCAACTTTAAGGTTGAGTCTCACTCTTCTTTCTTCTTTTTCACTTGGCTTTCTTTCCTCCTTCCTTTCCACACCCTCAACTCAGGCTTTTGGCCTATGTTGGCTATTCAAACAAGCCAATGCTTAGAAAAGAATTTATGGGTTAGAAGTTAGGGGCATATTGACTCCAAAGATTTCAACAAGGTTGACAACAAACGGTTTAGGCTCAAATGGTGCCAAGATAGTTTCACACCCTCACAAGATAGTCACAAAAGATATGAATGTTTGGGTTCCCTCTCCAAATTAATGCCCAAAATCATTTCTTCATTCACCAAGGCTAGACAATTAGACTAACAAGGCAAATTCTAGGAATCAACAAGCATGCTTTCAGTAGGATCTCACCACACAGGGCACTTCAAACACAACCATTTAGCACAACTCTACAAAATAAAAGAACTTGTGTGTGATGTTCATTGCAAGACTCACATTAAAAGCAGCTAGTCAACATAAGAATCAAAAAGATCATTCAAAAGCAACGCCATATCGAATTCTTCTTGCAACATTAAAACATAACATATTTCTCATCATGAGTACTATCGAATACATCAATATTGAACACAATCGATCCTCAAACATCAATAATTAAAACACAAGAATTCTCAATCATTTCAAAACACAAAAATCATGGGGCAATGGGTAGAGAGACAAAATAAATCAAAACCACCAACTATCGTAAAGAAAACCAAAATATTACAAATATTTCAAAATAAAACTGAAAATAACAAAATACTATAAAAAGGGAAATAGAATATAGGCACAAGTGCCCTCACCCCACTAAAAATAAACTAGGAATGTCCTCAATGCTATCAAATTAGAAGTACAAGAGGAGAGTGAGTGAAAGGTCCCCCTGACAGACTATGCATGTGAAGAGCTCTAGTCATGAGGCTCGAAGGGGATGGCATAAACTCAGGCATTAGAACCTGACACATCTATCACAGGACGTAGCACAGTAGCATCAATCGAGGCATTAGTGCCCTGCACATCTGTGGGAGGAATAGTGGATTCTTAAAAAGCCCTACTAGTGCCAACTGTGAAAGTCTCTATATGAGATCTCTCCATCATCGCGTGCACTATTGACTCCTCGATCTCTTATAGCTCTCTCTGCTCATCCTCTCTCATACACTCCTCCTCATCCGTCTCCTCAGCAGCATCACCATCACCAACCTCATCATCTACATCAACTGGCTACTTGACTACGCCACTAGGTGTAATAGATCTCGGCTTAGAAAAAAGCACAAACATGGGCATCTCACGCAAGGGAATTTTACCCCATAGAATTGAAATATCTGTAGACTTTAGCTGATCCACATCATTCCTAAGAGTTTCTATGCCCCCCTTTAATGTAGTAAAATTAGCAAACCTACCCTTACAATTTTCCCTAACCTCAACTCTAGCAGTGGGGTTATCCAACCTCTCCCCATATGACAATAGAGTTGTCTGGTGTACCACAATCTCACCTCTAACTGGGCACATCACATCCTCAATTGCTTGTTCAATAATCTTATGCATAGCTCTCTATATCCTCGATGACCTAACATTTGTAGAACGGGAAAGGTTACCCATCTGGTATATCAAGGCCTGGGTCAAGGGAGACCAGGATGCATGGGTAGGTGCAGATGAGGTGGAAGGAGCAGGTGAAGTAGAAGGCATGGTAGAGGGTGGAATGGTACCTGCAGGCTCCATAGAAGGAGCGATAGGAGCTACATTAGTCTCCAAGGTGGCGGGATCAACTCCCAGAGTGGTGTCTGGTGGTGGCAGCTTTCTCCTAGCTGCATCATTTCTCAAATAGTCTGCCTCTATCCTCCGAATGACGTTGGAAGAGGCGGGGGTAAATCTGAGATCTGTCCTTTCTCGGTATGGCACTCCGGTAGCTTCACACAACTGTGTGTTCAAGACTTGAAATGGGAGAGAGGTCTGACCCTGACGTGATCTCATCAGCATCTCCTAAATAATAGCACCGACATAGATCTCTGTCCGTTCAATAATTTTACCAACCAATACAGCCTTCGGGTGCTGGATAATTGATTCGTTCTGGGATGGCATGAAGGTGATGCTTATAAACCCGAACCAATATTGGGAGATGATGTTTATGTCCTTCTTCTCTATTTTCAATCCGTCAGCCATCCACGGAGGAGTAATATCGGAAATGAGGGGTGCCAGCTACCCCTTCAGTGCATCCAATCTTTGGCAAGCGCTAGGTCAGAAAAGTGATAACTCAAAAATCTCCCCAAATAGGATTCGAACCTTCATCCGGAGCTTGTAAAAGTCGGCCCTATTGCCTTTAGTTCCTAGGATATAATTGATCGCACCTGCGTGACATTGCACCATCTTCCCTCGGACCTCAATGTCCTTCAGGGGTCTTCATACTATGCCTTTTCTCTTCTTTGGCAAGGCCTTAACATAGGTCTGTAGAATTCCCGCACCCAAACTGGGACATATAGGGGTCGAGCTCTTGTTAACTGCTCAAATCAATGGAATTTAGTTATTTCCTAGATGGCGAGGTAGTCGCTCATCACCCCATCAGTGGACAGTTGTCTATTCTCTAAAATAGTCCATTCTCCTACCTCTTTGAGCCTATTGAGAGCTATTAGATGTCATGCCCCGAGGCTACCCCCTAAGCGCAACACGGTGCTTTGTGTCATAAGTTACCCCTAGCTAACCTATGGCATGAAATATCTATACAAGTTCATTTAAATCATGCTCTATGCGGAAGCTAAAAAAATTTTAACATCTGAAATGGGGAAAATCCCAAAATGTCTGATTATATAAAATATTCGAAGAGTTTACTGATGAATGAAAAACAACACCAACGTCTCAAACTGAATCTAATCTATGTCTAAAAACCTCTAACTGATCTGAGTATCTGGCACATGCCCCCAGCTAACTCTAACAAGACTAAAACTGAAAGGTGAATACTGAAAAGTAAAGCATGTCTATCGTCTTCTAACTATGAGGACTCACCAATGAAGCTGCTGAGTACAGACTGGAAGTTGAGCTAAGCGCGGTCTGGATGCTGAGCGCCTTAACCTACATAATACAATGATGTAGCGCAAAAGTATGCGTTAGTACATTGAATGTACTGAGCATGTGGGATATATGCTAAGATGAATAATATAAATACTGAACATGGAAATAGATATACTGAAGCATAGCTGAAAGCTGAGCTGGATGCAATGGCCAAGACTAATCATGGAGATATAACATGCTGAACTAAATACTGAAATACATACTGAATACATGGTCAATGAAACATGAATCTGACTGTGGGAGATACTATTAACCGATATAAACCACGTGAGCTAAATGCGTAGTCTGATATATACGCCTTATCAAGAGGACCCAATATACCTTGCTAGGGTAAAAATGCATGACTGTGGTGTGATCAGTAAAACTGATGCCTAATAGAGGGGACTTATAAACCTATGATGGCACGTAGTTCTGGGACTTGAGTGTATGCTGAACCCTAGTCATACTCAATGCTAAGTCTACTCCCAACTGAATATTCCTAAAATGCAACTATAATACTGAGTAGCTCAAAATACTAATAAATATTTTAGAATGCAACATACATATATTGAATGATATGGCATTCGAATTCTGAAGCATGATGGTCTGAGTAATCTGCCTAGCAAGTATAATTCATGAAATACGGATAATTAAAACAAGTTACGGTTTCTGAGTTCTATACATGGGACTACACTAATTCTCCAAGAAACATGTAATTAGAATTATAGAGACTATAATTGCTGAATTGCAATGGATCCCTAAGATTTAGGAACCCTAGGTCTAAACAATTTATGGATAAAATGAAGAATTGACTGAATTCTAGGGACCTAATGGTCGAAAGGAATCCACTAGTGAAATCCCACATACCTATGATAAAAACTACGGAGAAATCCTTTAGATTTCGGGGTTTAACTTGAAGGAGAGCTCTGCTTGTTCTTGAGAGGAAACTGTCACCTCTTTCTCTTCTTTTCTTTCTAAGTTAGTTGATTTTAGGAGAATGAAGGTTTTAGGTAGTTTCTAACTAAATTATTAGGCCTAGATGAAGTAAAACGGTGTAGTTTAAGTACCAAATGACATAATTTAAGTACCAAACGCATAGGGGAAAAGAGCAATACAACCCTGACTTAAAGCTGATGAAGTGACCTTCACGAGGGGCTTGACGGGCCATCTAATGCATGATGGCCCATCTAGTGGATCGTCATGCTGCCCTGCTTGACAAGGCTTTACTAAAATGAGAATAACATTTTACTCCGGGCTCGGAATTCGACAAACTTGGTGGCGTTAAAAAGAGAACTCAAAGATCTTTCATTTGACAGGTCGTGGGCCACCTAATTAATTTTTTGTTGAAAGTCATGATCGTTTGAAGTCGACCCAAAACTCAAAAACTGATAAGTCTCTTTCATGGATGACTTCACGGTCCGTGTGAAGGTTCACGGACCGTTTAGGAGTTTGTGGTCCTTCACAATAGCTTGGGGGTTCTTTGCCCCTTTTCACGTATGGCCGCATGATCCATGTGAATATCCACGAACCATCTAGGCGTCCGTGGTCCCTCACCTTTGCAGGGTGAAAGTCCACAAGCTTGGGTGAGGGGTGTCGTGGTCCTCTTCACGGCCCATGGACCCCTCCGTGGTTTTTCCCTTCTTTCTTTTTCATTCCTAGATCAGATTTTCGAGGTGTTTCATTGGAGCTATGATTGGGAGAACTTGGAAGGCATGTGAGAGGTTTGTGACACTTTGGACCGAATGTCCGTCTTCTTTTTAAACACTACTTTCTTGGGTGCTACACTCACACGCATAGAGGAGCACTGAGTGGACTGTTGTTGAGGAGCCTTAGAGGGCTCGTTGATTAAAATCCCCTATTTCTTTTTAGAGGGGTGGAGGAGGAGATTCTCTCTCAGAGTTTGAGGAGACCACTCTTTTTCCCTTGGATTTTAACATTTCCTACAAGGCACAACAATTCAAAACAAAGATTGGGTGAAGGTTAATTCAAACTACATTAAAAACAAACACAATTAAAAATCACATTCTGAGGCTCTCCGAATGGGAAGACGATTTGCCTAACAGGTTGGGCTAGCATAGGTGAGCTCGCTGAAGTTGACATAATATAATTAAATTCAACTCAAGCATATAAAGCGATGTAAACTCTAACTCAGAAATCCACCAAGCTGGTTTTGGCGGGCAAAGGCAAGTCCGCCAAAAGTGAGAGTGCAAAATATTTTAGGAATAGGCAGAAGGGTGATGTCCACTCTAACTTGGAGATTCACCGAGTTGATTTTGGTGAGCCAAGACAAGTCCACCGAATGGGACAGAATAACCCAGGTCACATATTCAAACTCAGAAGGCAATGGGATCTTACTCGATGATTCACCTAATCACATTAGCGAGCTAAGACAAGCCTGCCGAATAGGTAATTTCAGCCCAATGCCTATTTTTTCCAAAGTTAACACTAACATGCAACAATACCCATTACCCAATAAATTTTACAAGGTACCCACATGGTATTATAGCCATGGGTACTCAGACTTTCCCAAAATATTACAAAGTATTTTCCAAATCGACTATTTGCCCTTAACAAAGACGTCAGCCAATTCATCATTGGGCAAATACAAGTCGTCAAGAAACACTGGGCTAATCAAGATTCACCCAATTCAATTTCAAGTAAGACCCATCAAATTTAATGAATCAATTTAAAAAATTAACCTTCACAATATATTTTGGCAAGTTCAGGTACAATATCAACTATCCTAGTTCATGGGCATCATTCAATCGACAACAAATAACACAACCCTTTCAAATTAAATAGCACAACATCAATATACCATGAGCCCCATTTCATAAACATCAAAGTTAAGAAAAAATAACAATGAAAGCTTCGAAACACCAACGTCAGAGTAGTACAACAAAAAAAATTGAGCGAGAAAGGGTTTGGGATCACTAGTCTCGAGCCAAAACATACTCCAAATGATAAAATCACTAACAATAAGGACACAAAAATATGCAAACAAGGGTATTAGGAGTTTAGGAACTGCAAGAGTTCAAAAAGATTAAAGGTTATCTTTTAATATTTGAAAAGACTCTTGGCCTTTTTATTTAAAGCGCACTCCGCGATCTGCGACTAACATCGCCGAACGTGTTCGGTGAATTGCCGAAGGAGCTTAAGCTCACCGACAAGGCTTGAATGAATACCAAAATGGAAATTCAACTCAGTGGACCTGATTTAGTTCACCAAGTGTGATTCAATAGATTGCTGAATAGGTCCATGTATGTTGAAGTTGACAGTACAATTTTTTTCAAAATTAATGGCTCATAAGGTGAATATGAAGATGTCCACCCAACCATTTCAGTGCATCACCAATTGAGTACTTGCATCGCCTAATGCATCTTTTTTAACTTTTTGACATCATTTCAACCTTTACTAACAACACACGTTATTGAAATCAATAAAATAAACTTGGGTTGCCTCTCAAGAAGCGCCTTATTCAACATCAAGGCACGATATAGTTCTTACTCATCAAGCATCATTCTTGATATTTGGGATGGTGTCTCTAGGCAATGTTCCCTTTTTGCCTCGGATTTAGATGAATGGAGATTTGACACATTTGAGTTTCCAGCTGCTTGATTGACACATAGTGTGAAGTAATTGTTTGAATCAATATGGAGAAGTCATTTTTCAAATCCTTCAACATTTTGTTGGACCCTTCAACCTTGTTGAAAATCCTTCTTAACATATCATTAGTTTGGTTTACCTCCAATCTATATTGCTCTTTTGATTTGGGATGATCATGAGGTGGAATGTATCTATATTTTTTAGGTTACCGATCTCTCCAATTGCCACCTTGATCTCTCTAATCTCTCGAACCATTATCTCTTTCCTTGTTCCAACCTTGGTTCCCTCCTGGTTTAGGATAGTTCCGATGAGAACCCCCCATTTGATTTCCCAAGTATTGCTCTTCTTCATTATATAATGCCTCAAACTTGGCATCATCCGAGCATTTCCCACTACTTGTACCAACCGTTTTCACCGATTTTAGTCCACTTCCCATGGTATGCTTAGATAGCAAATCAAGGTAGGCTTCATCTTATCAATATTCTCATTGCGCTTATGATCTTTCTCCATTTTTTTCTTGCTTATACTCAAGTGTAGAGAAGATACTTCATCCTCTCTAGTATGCCATGCTCGATTGATTTTAGTCATATCATTAAGCAACATCGTTTCCAACTCATATGGTTGTTTAATCATTCCACCTTGAATAAGTTAGCTAGCCCTTGTTGACTGAACCAAGGCTACAATAGAAGTATTGCAGCAGCTAATTGTCTGGGACACCATGTTGGACATTGTAGTAACAACTTTCGAAATCGCAGCCAGATCTCATGAAGAGCCTTACCTACCACTCTTTTGAAATTTTGGATGTTGTCCCTAAGCTTTATCATCTTTGAGGGAGGGAAAAATCTCTCAAGGAAAGCTTCAGTTAGCTCCTTCCATGAAGTGATAGAATCATTTGGTAGTTTAGCTAACCATCTAGTAGCTTTCCTCGTTAAGGAAAATAGAAATAACCTCAGCCGAATAGATTCTTATGAGATATTCTTAAAGTCGAATCGCCCACAAATATCTACAAAATTTTTGGAGATGTTCATGGGGGTCTTAATGAGAAAGGCCCCCAAACATTCCTCTCATTTGAAACAGTTAGAGCATGTTTCCGGTCACATGGAACATTGCTCTCCCAGTGGTAAGAGGCAACCGAATTGCTCCCGTACTTTGAATGATGTTCACATGCATGTCGTTCATAAATTTACCATGTTATCATTCTGCCTATAGTGAGTAGCATCATCACTTCCATCTTCACTCAGTATTCAACCTGCGAATAAGACACAACAACAACACCCAACAACAATCTAATACAGCTAAACAAGTTCACAAATTAGATTCACAAACTGAATTCTTACCCATCACTCTCTGGCAGTGGCACTATTTTTGATAATGCTCAAGAGTTGGGGTCGAATCCCACAGAGAGTGATATAATGCAAGATATTCAATTAGGAAATTAAGAGTGTAAACCAATTCATTGTAGTAATTAAAAGAGATGGGTGGATGATTCTATCAAATTTATGGAAAGGGTTTTGACATCAAGTAACACAATTAAACTAAAATTGGGAATTCATACAAGTAAAAGACGATTTAGGGGTGTGGGGGATTAGTATCAATGTCAAGTAGGGTTACTTGGGCTTACTTAATATCACTAAACAATCATGGATATGCTTGGTTATCTTTAATGACACTAATCTTCTTTCGATCTTATAGTATTAAATCATAAAATCTCCTTTCAGTCTCATCTATGTGAATCACAATTCAACCCAATACCTTACTAGATCTCTCTTTCGAGTAGATTTGACAACTAGAATTAACTACAATTTCTCTTCCAAGCAAACTATAGCAAACAAATCCAAATTGCAGGCATTAAACTAATTACCCACTTCAATTGATCTCTTTCGAGTATCAATCGAAGATCTAGGCTAGGATTAACTTTGCAACCTAAACCCATGAATTAACCCCATGATAATTAGCTGGAATCTATGAATATACAACAATAAAAAAGAGCAAGACACAAGACCCACTATGATAAATCAATAACCAACCCCATAATCACATCCCTGAATTTAGGGTTTTAGCCAAACATCATAAAAGGAAAAAAGAGTATACCCTTTATGATTTCAGCCATTGGAGAATTGAAATTAAGCAATAATTTTCACACTCACTTTGATTTGAACCTTCAATTGTCAATTACAAGGTTATTCACAATCCCTAAAACTAAGAGTATTTCTCAAAAGGTAAAAACTAATAATATGAAACCTCATACAAAGTCTGATACAAATTTGGATTCTAAAAATGCAAAAACTCTCTATTTTCTCTCTCCTTTGGACTATTTATAGTTTCCCTAAGCTTAGCCCAAAATTCTATTTTTGGCATGTTAGGAGACATTAGACGAGCTCACTTTTCTGATTCAATGAATCACCGAGTGCCTTTTAGCTCACCTTTCTTTGGCTTCAGGCTTCAGGTGTTTGAACCTCAGTTGATGAACTTGACTGAGTCAGCCTTTGACATTCGTCGGATTATCGATTTGTTCGCCCTTTCAGCTTTTATTTTTTCTCAAGAGTCTTTCACCTTCGGCGATGGGCTTCTAGTTCTCCTATACAGCTTAGGGGAATCACCATTTTATTTTTTGTCCACTCACCTGCCTTGAATATTTTCAATAGTGAACATTGTCAACTTGGGTGAGGTCAGGCCAATTGGGTGATCCGCCCTTTTGGTTAGGCAACTACCAGTTAGGAATTTGTACTCCTTTTAATTTTTTTGTCCTCTATTTCATTTATACATTCTTCCCTTGTCCTTTATCCTTCATAGCTGTAAAATATTAAAATATCATCAGAATACGACATAATTAGGCATTGCGGACACTAATTGTTTAACTAAAAAAAGCCTCAAATGAGTGAAAATATTCCACTCATCAGGTCTCTAGAATCAATATCCTTGTCCCAAACTATGTGTCCCCGTAGGATTGTCTTAAATGACATAGCTAGTTGATCTACCTTAGCAATTATGAATGATATGAAGTGCTACCTTGGCAAGTAGATTCTCTTTTTTAGTGGGAGGGTTACACCAGATTCCATGTTATAGCTCACATGGTCTTATTGTCGGTTAACACTAAATATCTTACAAATGAACTATGTTTTCTTCAAAAGTCTTTTCAAAGTTTTTCTATGGTTTTCTATATGTATTGACCTTGTTCATTATTTATGATTTCTCTTAAAAGACTTTTACTACATTTTACTTGGTCATGCATATCATGCTTAAGTTCATCATATCATCATGCCTACATTTTATGCATTTCCCAATACTTAGTACATTCAGAGTACTGATGCATATTGTGACTATATTGTCTTATAATATAGGGTGTGACACTCCTCCTCCCAGACGTGGCTAGATCGAGATCGCTCCTCCACAGATTTGATTGGTGAGATCTCATGATTCGAGGGCAAGGCCATGGACAACTTTATTTCTATTGATGTCTTTTTGTTTCAGATTTTGTTTGTGACTTAGGGGTTTGTCCTAGTCACATATATAGATAGAAGGCTTATGTCAGACTTAATAGTATTCTGTGCATTCTCTTATTTACTCTACTGGTATCTTTTATGTCATCTTATGGGTTGAGAGTTATATTGCTTATTCTCTCTTATTGTATTTCTTTTATGTCAGGCTTATGTCAACTGACTTATTTAGGATTTCTCGGTGTCCTATTCTCTATGTCATATATATGGTGTACTTTAGGTCGTGACAACCCATGTAAAGAAAATATTGTAGAAAATGCCTTGAGTCGGAAGGCAGTGAGCATGGGGAGTTTGGCTTTCTTAGTGGTGGAGGAGCAGCCTTTTTCTTCGGATATTCAATCCTTAGCATATCAGATGGCTCGACTTGATATTTCTTAGCCAAGTCAGGTTCTTGCTTTTGTGGAGGCTAGGTCTTCATTGATGGAGCATAGGAATAATAGTTTGAGGACCTAAGGTTGAGGGTGATTCGAGATGGATGCTTAGCCACAAAGATTGGAAGGTGACCTTAGATCCTGAAAGTGTTTTAAGGATTGAGGGTCTCATATGTGTCATAGATTTGGATAGTTGGTTAGGCTGATTTTGGAGGAGTCTTATTGTTTTAGATATTCTATATATCCTGATGCAGCGATGATGAATCGTGATCTGAGGCAGCACTATTGGTTATGTGGGATGAAGAGGGAGATTGTGGCGTTTGTAGCTAGGTGCTTGAACTATTAGATGGTGAAGTATAAGCATTAGAAGTCAAGTGGTTTTACCCAAAAACTACCCATTCTTGAATGGAAGTGGGAGTACAAAGCCATGGACTTCGTGGTTGGTTGCCACATACATTTTCAGAGGTTCGATGCTATTTGGGTAATCATAGATCAATTGACCAAGTCTACTCCAGTTCAGACTACCTACAATTCTGAGAGGTTAGCTCAAATTTACATTTAAGAGATTCTCAGTTTGAATGGGGTACTAGTGTCCATCATTTCAGCTCATGACACTCAGTTCACTTCATGTTTCTATAGGTCTATTTAGAGGGAGGACATGCTTTGGGCATGTGTTATTGATTTTAGAGGTCAGTGGGACCAGTTCTCGACTTAGGTGAAGTTTTGTATAATAATAGCTACCATTCGAGGTATTGTATGGTAGGAGTTGTCGATCTTCGGTGGGCAAGTTTAATGCTTTCAAAGTTAGGTTGTGGGGATCCAACCTATTGTGTGATTCTATGGATAGCGTTCGTGTGATCTAGGAGCAAATCTGTACTACCCAAAGTAGGCAGAAGAGCTATGATGATCAGAGGGTGTGGCCTTTAGAGTTCATGGTTGGCGATTGGGTATTTTTGTGAGAGTCTACCATTAAGGGTGTGATGAGGTTCAGGAGAAGGGACTATAGCGCTAGGTTCATTGGCCCTTTTGAAATTTTGAGCCAGATTGAGAAGTAGCTTATAAGTTAGCCTTACCTCCATCTCTTTTGGGAGTTCACCCTATGTTTTATGTCTCCATAATGAGGCAGTATGTTCCCGATGAGTTTCATATGCTTAAGTGGGATTTTGGTTCAGCTTGATGAGTGGTTGGCATTTGAGAAGGAGCTTGTGTCTATTTTAGACACGCAAGTTAAAAAGTTGATGTCTAAGGAGATCCCTTCAGTGAAGTTTCATTGGAGGCATTTTCTAGTTGAGCAGGGTACTTAGGAGGCCAAGATTGACATGCAGACCCTATATCCTCACCATTTTTAGCATTCAAGTACTTTATTTTCTTTTACTTTTGAGGTTGAAAGTCCTTTTCTTTGTGGATGTTGTAATGACCCGCGTGGTCATTTGCTTGCTCTGTGTATCTTTTACTATTTTTCCCTTAGCTATAGCTTCTTTGTGATATTTGTGCAGTGCTAGGATGGGTGGCACACTTCCTGTGGTAGTTGGGAGAGATTGGTGTGAGTTTTTCCTCTTTTGGAGATTTTATAGTAAAAGAGTTGACTTTAGGCAACATCTAAAGAAGCTGATGTTGTATGAGATTTCCACCACTTCCATTAGCTCTAAAAGGCCCCTTTTGGGCTAGTGCCATAGTTGGTTTGGATCCGAAGGCCTTCGATGTGAATTTGGGCCACTAGGTGAGATAATTATGAAAGCTTTGCTAATGTTTGACTTTGGTCAATATTCTTGGTCAACATGCTCAAATAAAAAAAAATCAGTGCGATTAGCTATGGAATGCCGAGTTTGGTCTAGAACGACCTTTGGTTCAGCTCTCGGGATGATCAGGACGGTTTTTGTGGCATTTGGCATTTTATTATTGTATTTGCCTTGTAAGTATTGACTTGAGTCAACATTCTAAAGTGACAACCTCCATTTGTTGTTATTTTGGATTATGTTGAGTCCAGAATATCATCTTTGGTGCGGTAGCATAGTTTGCATTTATGAGGTTCTGGATGAATCTCGAGCCCCGTCGGGACATTTTTTATTTGTATAATTGAGCTGATGTAGCTGATGCCAGTGCCTCTGGCTTTCCTAAGCATGATCACGAGCTCAGAGCTACATTAGTGAAAACCACAAAAAATATTCATCAGGATCACGAGCTTGGCACCACGATTGCAAAGACCAACTTTTTGGTCCACGTGATCGTGACTAGTGACCATCGCAATCACGATGAAGGGTCAGTGGACCCAGTCAGCTTTAAGTGAATTGCGATAGCGACCCTAGGGGTCCTACAATCATGATGAACCTTTTTTTCAGTTAAATATGTCCTTCACGAACTCTGCATGCATAACTTAGAAAACTCTAAGACTTGGGCGATTTGGGGAGCAGGTTGAAGGGGAAGTTTGTGGGAATTTTCTGGGTATTGTTGTTCGAGTGCGAAAGCGTGTCTCGGGGTCGTTATTTTTTTATGATAAATTTCTAAATTTCATCAAATTCGTCTCTTAAATTACCCCTTTTAATCATCTTTAAGCTTAAATTTGTGGAGGGCTATTTAGGCTTAATCAATGTTCGGATTGTGCCCATTTTCGAGGCACAAGTTCCTTGAGCTATTTGAGACCTTGTGACAGAGTTTATTTACTTATTCTACGCACAGGCCCCACGGTCATATTTTTACCCAATTTTTGATTTCACAATCTTTTATTGCAATATGGGTATCGATTTGCTTATTTTGATGTTTTCATTACTAATTTGATAGCGTGGAATAATTAGGCATTCCTTCGAAAAGGAAAAGCTCCAAAATATAGGTTTGTGTGCAATTTCAACCGCAAGGTAGGTTATGATTTCTTATTTTTAGACATGGCTTAGTTTGGTTATACATATATATTTAGTAGTACTGATCGTTTGGAAGGCATTAAGATTAGATTTTAGATTTGCATGTTCCTTAGTTGTATTTTGTCCGTTCTTGGGTTATTTAGTAGAGTGTTTAGCCGATAAGTCTTAGTTTAGGTGGAGCCTTAGCTTTGGTTGTCATTATAGAATCCCTAAAATGAAACTAGATATTATACGCGTTGGTTTGATTTGGTGGTTTGTGTGCCATTTTAGTTATTTTTGAGTTTTATCTCTTTATTGATTATATTGTTTTGGGCGTGAGGCCTTGGACTGACTGGAGTTCCAGGTTAATACGACTTTACTTTGATGGGTGTTTACCTAGTTATTGTGTGGTGTGATTGTTTTGAGAATGGTGTGACTGTATTTTTTGTGAAATCATGGTTACGACATCTGTATTTAGCACGTTTGTATCTTGGAACAAGGAAAAGGTGTGTTGAGACTTGCAAATGTTTACGAAATAGTTTCCAATTGTTTCTAGCTCTGAAAGTGCGGGATTACTACTTTACAAATGGAATTTGGGTTTTTGAAAAGCAATGTACTAATTTCGAGATTTTATGCACTACCATAAAATTGTCTCAACAAAGTTTTACTTTTGTTTCTAGCTCCGAGTGAGCCGGATTACAGTTTTGCCGATGGAATTTGAGTTTTTGAAAAGAAATGTATTGTTTTCAAGATTTTATGCACTACTTAGAGTATTACTTTGAACTTTTCAGTTTTTATTGTCAAATATTGACTAATTTGAGAAAAAGTTTCTTTTATGGGAAATATGGGTAAATGGAAAGAAGATTTCTTTAAATATGCAAACAACTCTGCTTTTACTAAAAAAGGTTCTATTTCACTTAATATTGTGCCCGTTGAACATTTCTAGGTTGTACTAAATGCATACTGCATATGTTGATAAGCTCCGTCTGGCCGCAGAGTAAATTTATAGTTTTACTATTATTGCATCTGTAATTGACCAGAGGCAGCTTCGTACTTGTCCCAGGGGTCCACGGGATAGCCACCGAGATAATTTTTGAATTTTTTACTTTATTCATGCATTGGCCACATGTGCATCATATCTTCTTATGTTGTTGTTTCTATATGATTAGTTTATTCCAAGGGTTTGGAAACAATTTTGCATTTTTTCGTCAGTAGTATTAATTTACTTTTAGTTATATATCAATCTATTTGATTAGTGCTATCGCGCTTCTTTTTTTATATGTGATCTTTATGAGCTCAGTCAGCGTATGATACCTACTGGGTACCCTATGTTTTGGTAATCATATTATACTTCTACATCTTTTTCTGATGCAGCTCATAATACTAGCCACCCTAAGCAAGTGTTGGATCTCCTGTGGCCATCACAAATTTGGATTGTGGAGAGCACTTGGCATTTGAAGGCTTTGCTTATTTCCTTCTTTTATACATGCCTTTATTTTGTATTTTTATTTGACCGACTGGATGTGTTGTAATGACCCTCTAGGTCACTTTCTCCATTTTCTGATAATTTCAATGTTTAGAGCTTTCCTGTAGCGAGCCCAAGTCATTTCTGACTTGCTGGGACTTGCAGTTTTTTCTCCTGATCGTTCGTTTGAGTTTTGTGCATGTTTCCATGCTTTAGAGCTTCTAAAGTTTAAATGGGTGATTTTGATCAAAACTTCAAGTAAACACACTCACAATGGATTATGATGGTTCATTTAGCTTCAGAAAGTGGAGTTTGGTCTAGAAGGACCTTAGTGTGGATCTCAAGGCTTCTAGTCTTATTCTGACCCCTCTTATGGAATTTGGCTTAAATTAAAGCTTTAGTGTGGGACCCACTTTTCATAGAGATGATCTCGCTTGAAAGTTTCAACATCTCCACTGAGTCAAAAATGTCAATTTTTGTGGGGTAGCATATCTCATTTACATGCACGGGGTTCTGAATGAATCCCCAGCAACTCTTCGGGGATTTTAAAGTGTGGAGAAAACCAGCTGATGTGCATCAGCTGGTGCAGCCCTAGGTTCTTTATCCCATTCGCACCCTTATCCCCGCGGTCGTGGCAGCCAGTGGGATTGGCCTCCGTATTCGCGAGGCCCTTGTCGCATTTATAAAGACTTATGGGTTTTGTATTCGTGATCCTAGGGTCTTCACCACGTTCGCGAGTGTCAAAAAGTTGACCCACCGTGTTTGTGGGCAAAGGGCTGCATTTGCGAAGGGTATGTTGATTGGTCTTTTATATTAAGACTAGTCACGAACATCTATTCTTTCCTATTTTTAAATTGCAATAAGTCAAGTGTTAGACCTTTTGTTTTGGGTGATTTTAAGTGCGTTGGGTCCGGAATTGGCGTGGCTACTTTCTGGAGTTATTGGGGAAGTGTGGGAAGCACTGTGTGGAGGTAATTAATTTCTTCCCTGAAGGGGCTGCCCCAGCTTGGCTATGGTTATTTAGTAGTGATTTTGATGAATGTGTTGTTTTCTCACTTTCTGAGCTTCGAATTGTACCCAATTTTTTGACAGAAGCTTGGTAAGTAAAATTGGACCTTTTGACGGAGTAAATTTTAGTATTCTCAGTACGGGTCCTACATTTCTATTTTGACTCGAATTTTGGTTCGTCTCCCATTATTGCAATTTTTTTGTCTTAACGTCCGTATTGACGTTTTGACCGATATTTTTTTAGTGTGGTGCCAATATTTTGTGACCGATTAGGTTATTATTTGACTATAACTGTGTATTATTGCATTAGATTGATTGTTAGTTTCTTAAGTGGTTATGTTAAGTAGCGGTGTTACCATGTGTCTTGCCTTGGCTAGTTGCCTTCCATGGTAGAATCTTATCGTGCTTAGGTTGTTGGGCTAGGGCCTCTGGTATCTCCCTTTGACTCAGTCTCTTACTCAGAGTCTTCTATCCCTTCATTATTTTTACCTGTATTATCATGCTATATCTCCTTGTTAGATACTTGTGTTGTGCTTTCCTTATTTACTTGTTGTTCTTACTTGCTTTATCTTTGGAGCTTATTCATCCTATGTATATTGAGTAACTCTTGTTTATACTAAAACTACACTTCAGTGCCCGGCATATCAAGTACGATCACTTTTATTGCATAAATTGATGAGCTCTAGAGGGCCTGGAAGACGTCTCTGGGAGCCTACGAGCGGCCCACGGGATGATTTTAGGTTTTTACTTTTCTGCATTGCACACATATTGCATTGCATCATTCCACATTGCACCACATCATTTATGGATGTATGTATGTAAATATACCTTGTGAGTAGCACAAATTAGGGTGCTAGATTGCTATGATTTCATATATGAATAGATTCTAGGTTGACCTGGTTGTTTAGTTAATTTTCATGTTCATTATGCTTTGTATTTTCTTCTGATCTTAATTCACCTATGATGCCTACTGAGTACCCTAGTTTCATATTAGTTTTTGCATCTTTTTCTAATATGGTGCCTCATATGAATCATCCCTACTGACACCCATTCGTTCAAGGTCCTATTGTTTTTCGAATAGTGGTGAGTTCTTATCGCCTGAGGATTGGTGTTATTCCTTCTTGTGTTTACTATCTATATTTTTTATTTTGTATAGACAACAATGTTATGTACAATCTTATTCTCGTATTGTAGTAGCTCTTGCATCGGTGACACCAGGTCCGAGGTCATATCTTGTGTATATATACCACATTTTTAGTTTCTTAGGGCCTATATATTATATATATATATAAATTTATCGTTTTCACTTGATGCATGTTTATTTTATATTTCTGCTTTAGTTTAGATTTTGGCTTACCTTATGGAGGTTTATAGTAAGTGTCTTCATGGTAGGATTTATGGGTCGTGACAAAAAATATGTAGTAAAATAACAAGAAAAATTCCGCAAATTTTTTCTTAAAAATACTCAAAAATTCTAAGTCCTACAATCTAGAGTTGTGATGAAATTAGGTCAATTCATGTAAATGTTGATAACCTTGGTTAAAAGTAACTTGATGGGGTACACTATAGTGTAATTATCTCTTATTAATAAGTCTTATATTTTTGTCCTTAAATATTATAATTTTATAAGAATATTTTAGTAATATACATTTAACTTGGGGCGTCCCACTTAAAATATAATATGACAAACTAGGAATAAGGTCAGACTCCCTTTTGCTCACTCCTCTCCTAATTTTCCATATTTAAAGCTTTGATATTCACACTCCCTTGGCTATTAATTCATTCAAGGAAAGAAAGAGAGAGAAAATGAAATCCAATTTTTTCAATGTTCCTATCATTATCTTAAACCCAATGTGAAGTTCCCAGTGCAATTGAAAATGAAGAAGAATTAATGAAGTTACATTTATAGATTTTCTAAGGGCTGCCAATCAAACCCATTTTTCGATGTAAGACTATTTGCAAATGTTGGTATAATCGTTTCGTTGACACTTTATTTATTAAGATGTATCATGAAAGATCGCTTAATTTCCCCTTCATTGTTTGCTTTCGATTAATCACTCTATCGCCTAAGTTTCACCTACCTTTAGTTTAATAGTTTAATCCAATACTAAGAAGCTCAATTGACTTTTGTGCCACTGTAGTTGGCGTACCAGAGACCAAGGTTGTGTTTATTGACGTCCGTGGTTGAATCACCTCCTTCTGTACATTTCGGGCTAGTCTTTTATATTTCAAGACAACTTGTGTATTTATTGTATATGTCTAGTATGCACTCGTCTTTTGTACTTTGCACTAGCATCCACTGGGCTTTTGGTTGTTGTTCTCATCTTAATTCTGTATTCTTATGTTTCTTTCTATTTCTTTTGCTCTTGGGGCCGTTATCATCGGTTTCAGGCTAAAAGTTGGCTTACCTAATGGTGGAAGTTAGTAGGTACCATCATAACCTCAGTTTTTTTATCGTGGCAGTTTAAGTATTGTTTAGACAAAGTATATATACCTCGATTTAGACTAAGGTATGAAGTATTATCCAAGTATATATACATAATATAATAATATCTATACTTGGAATAATTATCCAAGTATATGTATCCGGTATAAAATGTGTAAGGGTGTAACACCCCAAAAATTCTTCAGTTCAGATCAGATCTAGAAAAGCTCAGAAAATCAATTTGCATAAATTTCTATAATTTACGGAGGCCATCTACGGGCCGAAAATGGAACTACGAACCATAGATTTGATCCGTAGATCATCTTCAGAAATGAGAAGGTTTTCAGAGTTTTACAAGCCAGTGTACGGGTTGTAAACCCTTTTACGCGTCATACATTGATCCGTAAATCAAAGTACTGAAACTAAATATTTTGTCTAATTGTTATGGAATACGTTTACGTGTTGTAGATTGATCTACGGACTAAAAATGTATCTCGTAGAAGAACTATAAAAACTCAATATTTACTCTGAGTTCCATGAGTAGCATATGGTCCATAGATGAAACCATGGACCGTAGATGGGCTCATAGAACCCGCCGAACTCAGTTTCTAGTCAGGGTCTTTTTGGTCTTTTTCCATCCTTTTAAATCCCTGTGCTATGTCATTTTTGCCTATTCTAAGTGGGATTAAGAGGGAATTAGTCGACCAAACCCACCCATTCATGGAAAATCCCAGAAAATCATATTCCTCTCATTCAAGGTTCCTCTCAAACAAGAGCTAGGGTTCTCCATCTTCAATTCTCAGTTCAAGAATTTGAGCTATTATATTATTTTCAGGTATGTTAAATTTAATCAACGCATATCCTTTCACTCATTGAGTTCAAAAACGAAACCTAGTTTTCAGTTCAGGAGTACAACAAAACTTAGGATTTTTTTAAATGCACGAAATACATGATATTTTCCATTCTTTATCATAAATGGTTTAGTTATGTGTTTTCGAACTTTAATTCAGTATTTCTAAATAGTATTTTCATGGACCCTTAGAATATAGATATTTTCATGTCTCAGAACTATGCTATTCCACATGCATGTCTCAGATTATCAATTGTCATGATTTATGATGCTTTCAAATAAAGCATCAATCAGTATTCATAAGTTATCAGTACTTATGAGCTTCTAGGTTATATTTAGTTATCAACATCATCCAATATTATCATATTATTATTGTTGTCATTTTATCATTATGTTTCCATTGAGAGTTTTTGTAATACCACAAGCTTTCAAAGAACATAAAACTGCAGAACTCACTTGAAGACAGTGACCTACAAAGGCAACTTACGGGCCGTAGATGGATCGACGGGCCGTAGGTAGGGACCGTCAACGGCACTGTGAACTTTCAGGATTTCCAAGTTTCTGAACTTTGACCTACGGGGTAGCAGGACAGTTCATAGTTTAGTTGACGGGCCGTAGATGGGTTCTGTAGATGCCTTCTAGACTTGGCCAAATTTTCAGCCCAAAATGAACTCTCTAAATCAATTGACGGAAGAACAGGAGGGTCTGTCAATTGATATACGGACAGTAGATCATGTCCCTCCATTGGCCCCGACATATATTAATTAAGGGCTTTCTGGTCTTTTCCCTAATTGATTTCCTAATAAGCTATGTCGATTATACCCCTAATCTAAACCCTATAAATACTTCTGAAGCCTAATTCCTCTCATTATTTTTCATTCCAAAACATCTCCTCTCAAATATTTCTCTCTCTAAAAGAAACTCTCTCAAGCTTCAAGGAAGAAGAAGAAGCTAGTATCCTCCATTGAAAACCTTCAATCTTCACCAAATTATTGTGGGTTTCTTTGAGGTATGAGAGTGTTCACCATAATGAGTTCTTTCCTCCAATGGTTCCTCCCTCTTCTTCATGATTTTCAAAGGTTTACTATAACCCAATTGAATTAGGGTTTTGATCAATCATTGTGGGTTCTTCAATTATGATTCCGATTATCAATTTTATGATTTGTAGTGCACGATCTAGCATGATAAAGTAACTTAGTGCACGAATTAGTGTGAATTACATGATTTGATGTAAAGATTGTATGAATCCACATGATCCCAAGCTAATTCTCCCCAAATTGATAATCTATGCTTTGATTGTTGGGTTGAGCCATGAATTGATGAAGTTTATGAATTCTCTATGAAATTATGCATGAAGTATGAACGAATTGAGGATAATCTTAGGAATTTAGCATGTTCAAGTCAAAAGCATGATTTTTCCTTTATTAAGTGAGTTCCTTCAATATAGGTAAATTGTCTTAATTATGGCTTTCTAAGCATGAGCTTGCATTGAATTGCATGATATGAGTTGAGCTTGCATGAACCCATATGAACTCTCTGAACTATGAATTATGAGCATGATAAGCTAAGTAAAGAAGAAGCTAATGAACTTATGCATGTCTCATATGAAGTTAATAATGAATTAAGGGTGCTTTGAGAGTAAAGTACCAAAGTTATGATATGATGATGCTATGGTTGAGTTGTGAAAGGTTTTCTCACATAATACTCCCAATATGACTTAAAAGAACAAGAGGCGATTACCCATGTTCGTAAGGAGCTATTCTAATGACGTAAGCTTGGACAAGGTCTATGGAAGATGAAACGTCTATAAACATGATTTTAGCTTGGATTGGTAACCCTAGTTGTACCTCTCCATGTACAATGATATGAACATGTTAATGACTAATCCGTGGGAAATATGCTTAGCATCGAGTGTATATTGAGATTGAAGCCCTCCAGTGAGTAGAGGCCGGGTCTTCTAGTGAAAGTTCTCTCGTTAGTAGAGGCCGGGTTTTCTAGATAGAGCTCCCCCATTTGTTGAGGCCGAGTCTTCTAAAGCAATCTCTATCCCATAAACTATGTTGCCACCATAGGATGTTGTCTTTAAGTAGACATTAGCTAGTGAATACGCATAAGCTAAAAAGTTCATGGTCTTACCTTGGCAACTAGGACACCTCTTTTCGGTGTGGGGTAGACACCGGATTCCATGTTGATAGCTCACATGGTCTTACATTTCGGTTAAGGCTTTTCACCACAAGTTAATGAACAAGTGTTCCCATGATGAAGTAAAGTAAAGAAAAGATGATTTAGCTTTCTTTGGTCTTGATATGTGCTTTATGTTTCATGTTTCTCATGTTTATCATGTTTTTAGCTTTGCCATTGCATGTCATGATTATGTCTTTCTCTCTAGCATGGTTTATGTGTTTATGTGCATTGCTATCATACTTAGTACTTAATTGTGCTGACGCATACTTTTACCTACATTAACTTCTTTGGTGTAGGAAGTGGCGATTCACCTTCCACTCGTGGCTAGAGCTTTATAGTAGCAGATTGATAGAAGACTTGGTGAGTCCTCATTCGTCCGAGGACATAGCCTAGTTGTTCTTATTTTCATGTCATTTCTTTTCAGTTTTCGGATTGTATTGGGTTACGTCCCAAACTTTACTTTGTATGATAGATTGGTTTTGAGACATGAGATGTAGACTTCCACTGTTTCTTTTAAAAGCTTGGTTATGAAATTCTCTTTTGAACTTTTGTTCTCTATTATCTTGTATGTAATGTATGCTAAGTGGCTTGTATGAAGCCTTTCGGGGTCTTGTTCGCCATGTCACATCTAGGGGGTACCCTGGGTCGTGACAAACTTGGTATTCAGAGCAGAAGGTTTTGAAAGAACCTAGGATGTCTCATAAGCCGCGTTAAGTAGAGTCTTATTCATGAGTGTGAAGCGCGTCACACTTATGAATGAGAGGCTATAAGACGTTTAAGAAACTCCACTTTTTTCATTATTCCTAAGTCGTGCCATATAGTTTAACTCTATAAGTCTCTCTCCTAATCCCTATCCTATGCATATCAGGATATGGCGACTCGAAGAGCTTATGCTAGAAGAAACATGGAAGAGAATGTGGAACAAGAAGCTCCTCCTCAAGCTCCTCAAGTTCCGGCTGACCCTTTGGCCGAACAAGTGACTAATGCAGAGTTTAGGGTTGCTTTCCAAGTGTTGGCTCAAGCCATGACGGCCCAAGTCAATAGAGAGGTGGTGGCTCCCATGAATCCAAATGTGGGTACGGCGGCGTCAAGAGTGAGGGACTTTACTAGAATGAATCCTCCAAAATTTCATGGCTCCAAGGTTGAGAAAGATCCTTAAAAGTTCATCGATGAAGTGTACAAGGTGTTGATGATTATGGGTGTAACACCGGAAGAAAAGACAGAGTTGGCTGCTTATAAACTCAAGAGTGTTGCCCAAATTTGGTTCAATTAATGGAAGAGTGAGAGGGCGGTTAATGAGGTCCCCTCGATTGGGAGAAATTCAAAGTCGCTTTCCTTGATAGGTTCTTTCCCCTTGAGATGATGGAGGCAAAGGTGCTTGAGTTTATCAACCTTTGATAAGGAAATATGAGTGTGAAAGTGTATGCTTTGAATTTCACACAATTGTCCCGATATGCTCCTTCCATTGTAGCCGATCCAAGGGAAAGAATGAGTAAATTTTTTTCGGAAGTGTCTAAAATGTTGGTTAAAGAATGCCGCACTGCTATGCTTGTTAATGATATGGACATTTCTCGTCTCATGGTGTATGCCCAACAAATAGAGGAAGAAAAGCTTAAGGAAAGGTCTAGAGAGTCAAAGAGGGCTAGGACCGGAGATGGTAACTTTTCGCATGCAAGGTCCGATGGACATGGTTGTCCTAGATTTCGACAAAGGTTCTCTTGCCAAGGCTCATCCAATGCTTCTCCGAAGTTCAACAATGATAGGGTGTCTAACCCCAAATCTCAAGGAGGGAATAATGGTGGTTCTTTATTGACTCCTTGTGCCAAGTGTGGGAAAAAGCATGAGGGTAGATGTCTAGTCGGTACAGATGGTTGTTATAGTTATGGAAAGAGTGGTCACAAGATGAGGTATTGTCAATCTCTCACGGCCAAGGGAAAGGAGAATAAGCAAGCTCCACCTAGAGGATCGGGTTCGAATGTTCAGAAGCCAAACCGGTTTTATGCACTTCAGGCTCGTCATGAGCAAGAGAGCTCTCTTGACGTGGTCACCGGTATGTTAAGAGTTTTCCATTTTGATGTGTATGCCTTGCTTGATCCTGGTGCTACCTTATCTTTCGTGACGTCGTATGTGGCCATGCGGTTTGATGTTGTTTTGGATATATTGCTAGATCCTGTTCGTGTTTCTACTCCGATTGGAGAATCTATCTTAGCTAAGAGGGTCTATAGAAATTGCCCGATTTCCCTATCCCATAGAGTCGTTCATGTTGATCTTGTAGAGCTTCATATGCTAGATTTTGATGTTATTCTTGGGATGGATTGGTTGCATTCTTGTTAAGCCTCGATTGATTGTAGAACCCGAATGGTCAAATTGCAATTCCCAAATGAGCCTATCCTAGAGTGGAAGGGGGGAAATTCTATGTTTCGGGGTCAATTTGTTTCTTATCTAAAAGCTAGGAAGATGATCTCAAAGGGTTGCATTTACCATCTTGTTAGGGTGAGGGATATAGATTCCAAGACCCCTACTCTTGATTCGGTCCCCGTTGTTAATGAGTTTTCGGAAGTGTTTTCCGATGACTTGCTTGGTATTCCTCCCGAAAGGGAAATAGACTTCGGTATTGACCTTCCCCCAAATACATAGCCTATTTCTATTCCTCCTTATAGAATGGCTCCGGTGGAACGTAAGGAACTAAAAGAGCAATTAAAAGACTTGTTGGATAAGGGTTTCATCCGGCCAAGTATTTCTCCATGGGGTGCTCAGGTCTTGTTTGTAAGGAAGAAAGATGGTTTACTTTGTATGTGTATTGATTATCGCCAATTGAACAAGGTTACCATTGATAATAAGTATCCTATACCAAGGATAGATGACTTGTTTGATCAACTGCAAGGGGCTAGTTATTTCTCTAAGATCGACCTTCGTTCGGGCTATCACCAATTGAGGGTGAAGGAAGATGATATTCCAAAAACGGCCTTCCGGACTAGGTATGGTCACTACGAGTTCTTGGTTATGTCGTTTGGATTAACAAATGCTCCGGCTTCATTTATGGACTTGATGAACAGGGTGTTTAAGCAATACCTCGACATGTTCGTGATTGTGTTTATAGATGATATCTTGATCTACTCAAGGAACGAGGATGAGCACGCCAATCATTTGAGGATTGTATTGTAAGTCCTCATGGACCAACAACTCTTTGCAATGTTTAGTAGATGTGAGTTTTTGTTATGATCCGAGGCTTTTCTTGGTCACATTGTCTTGGTAAAGGTATCGAGGTAGATCCAAAGAAGACATATGCAGTTAAGAATTGGCCTAGACCTCTATCACCTTCGGATATTTGTAGTTTCTTGGGCTTAGCCGATTATTATAGGAGGTTTGTTGTAGGTTTTTCTTCGATTGCTTCTCCATTCACGGTTTTGACTCAAAAGAAGGTTAAGTTCGTGTGGTCCGAGGCGTGTGAGAAGAGTTGAAAGATAGACTTACTTCAGCTTCTATACTTACTTTACCAGAAGGATCTGATGGGTTTGTGGTTTATTGTGATGCCTCGAGAATTGGGTTAGGATGTGTTCTTATGCAAAATGGGAAAGTTATCGCTTATGCTTCAAGGCAACTCAAGGTGCATGAAAAGAACTATCCTACTCATGATTTAGAATTAGCGGCGGTTGTGTTCACTTTGAAAATATGGCGATACTATTTGTATGGGGTACATGTGGATGTCTTTATAGACCATAAGAGTTTAGAATATGTGTTTAAATAGAAAGATCTGAATCTTCGCCAAAGAAGGTGGCTTGAATAGTTAAAAGACTATGATATGAGTGTTCTCTATCACCCCGGTAAAGCAAATGTGGTGGCGGATGCTCTTATTCGATTGTCAATGGGTAGTGTGGCTCATGTTGAGGATGGTAAGAAAGAGTTGGTTCGTGATGTTCATAGATTGGCTCGATTGGGTGTTCGGTTGATTGATTCCGCTAAGGGTGGTGTTACAGTTCACTATGGTTTCGACTCCTCTTTTGTGCATGATGTGAAAGCTAAGCCAGATCTTGATCCTAACTTGGTTGAACGAAAGGAAGCAGTACTCAAGAAGTCCATAGAGGTTTTCTCCCAAGAGGGAGATGGTGTGCTTCGTTATCAAAGTCGTTTATGTGTTCCGATGTTGATTACTTAAAAGGATTGATTTTGTCAAAAGCCCATAGTTCTCGATATTCCATCCACCCAGGAGATACCAAAATGTACCGTGATTTGTGGGAGATTTATTAGTGGAACGGAATGAAGAAGTATATTACGGAATTTGTGCCTAAGTGTCCTAATTGTCAACAAGTGAAAGTTGACCATCAAAAGCCGGGAGGTTTGACCCAAGATATTGGTGTTCCTACTTGGAAGTGGGAAGATGTGAATATGGATTTTACTGTTGGTCTGCCCCGCACTAGGCCACAATATGATTCAATTTGGGTTGTGGTTGATAGAATGACAAAGTCAGCCCATTTCATTCCCGTCAAGACTTCTTATTCGGCGGAGAATTATGCTAAGTTGTACTTGAGCGAAATGGTGAGGCTGCATGGAGTGCCTTTATCCATTATCTCCGATCGTGGTGCACAATTCAACTCTCAATTTTTTAGGTCGCTCCAAAAAGGCCTTGGTACTCGTGTTAAGCTTAGTACGACCTTTCATCCCCAAACTGATGGGCAAGCGGAGCGTTCTATTCAAACCTTGGAAGATATGTTGAGAGCTTGTGTAATTGATTTCGAGGGTACTTCGGATGATCATTTGCTTATAATAATAGCTACCATTCTAGCATTGGTATGGCTCAATTTGAGGCTCTCCATGGTAGGAGGTGTAGATCTCCTAGAGGTTGGTTTGAAGTTGATGAAGTTGCTTTGATCGGCCCGGAGTTGGTGCATGAGGCTATGGGACTTATTAGGGAAAGGTTGAAAATGGCCCAAAGTCGACAAAAGTCCTATGCCGATGTTAGAAGAGGAGAATTAGAATTCGATGTTGATGATTGGGTTTACTTGAAAATCTCACCCACGAAGGGTCTAATGAGATTTGGGAAGAAAGGGAAGCTTAGTCCCCGTTATTTAGGCCCATATCAGATTTTGAAACGTGGTGGTAAGGTTGCTTATGAGCTTAACTTGCCTAATGATTTCGCATCGGTGCATCCGGTTTTCCATGTCTCATTGTAGAAGAAGTGTGTTGGTGATCCGACCTCTATAATGCCATTAGAGAATCTTGGTATAAAGGATAGTCTTACTTATGAAGAAGTTCCGGTTGAGATTTTAGACCGGCAAGAACGGAAGTTAAGAAACGAAGAAGTTGCTTCCGTGAAAGTTCTATGGAGGAATCAATTAGTTGAGGGTGCTACTTGGGAGGCCGAGGCCTATGTGATGTCCTGATATCCTCATCTCTTTCCTTCCAATCCTCCTCTAGCTTGAGGTATCTAGTTCCTCATGGTTCATTCGTTTGGTCTCATGTGTCATAGTTGAATTCCATGATTCCTTGATTATGCATGTTCATGAATTTTTTTATATGATTATGTGCATTTGAGTATGAGTTGCATAAAGTCTTCATGATATAGATGAGTTGATCATGCTTTAGCCTGGAGTTGATGTTTCCTCCTCGGATATGTGCACTTATGTGATTGCATGCTAGGTTGGGTTGTTAGTCCGTGCCTATTACCCTTCTCATGATGTCTTGATTCTCATTCGAGGATGAATGTTCCCAAGGGGGAGATATTGTAATACCCCAAGCTTTCAAAGAACTTAAAATTGCAGAACTCACTTGAAGACAGTCACCTACGGGCCGTAGATGGATTCACGGGCCGTAGTTAGGGACCGTCAATGGCACTGTGTATTTTCAAGATTTCCAAGTTTCTAAACTTTGGTCGACGGGGTAGCAGGACGGTTCGTAGTTTAGTTGATGGGCTGTAGATGGGTTCTGTAGATACCTTCCAGACTTGGCCAAATTTTCAGCCCAAAATGAACTCTCTGAATCAATTGACGGAAGAACAGAACGGTCCATCAATTGATGTACAGACCGTTGATCCTGTCCGTCCATTGGCCCCGATAGTTATTAAGTAAGGGCTTTTTGGTCTTTTCCCTAATTGATTTCCTAATAAGCTACGTTGGTTATACCCCTAATCTAAACCCTATAAATACTTCTTAAGCCTAATTCCTCTCATTATTTTTCATTCCCAAATATCTCCTCTCACATATTTCTCTCTCTGAAAGAAACTCTCTAAAGCTTCAAGAAAGAACAAGAAGCTAGGATCCTCCATTGAAGACCTTCAATCTTCACCAAATTATTGTGGGTTTCTTTGAGGTATGATAGTGTTCGCCATTAGGAGTTCTTTCCTCCAATGGGTCCTTCCTCTTCTTCATGATTTTCAATGGTTTACTCTAACCCAATTGAATTACGGTTTTGATCAATCATTATGGGTTTTTCAATTATGATTTCGATTATCGATTTTATGATTTGCAGTGCACGATCTAGCGTGATAAAGTAAATTAGTGCACAAATTAGCGTGAATTACATGATTTGATGTAAAGATTGTATGAACCCCCATGATCCCAACCTAATTCTCCCCAAATTGATAATCTATGCTTTGATTGTTTGGTTGAGCCATGAATTGATGAAGTTTATGAATTCTCTATGAAATTATGCATGAAGTATGAACGAATTGAGGATAATCTTAGAAATTTAGCATGTTCTAGTCAAAAGCATGATTTTTCCTCTATTAAGTGAGTTCCTTCAATATGGGTAAATTTTCTTAATTATGGCTTTCTAAGCATGAGCTTGCATTGAATTGAATGATATGAGTTGAACTTGCATGAAATCATATGAACTATGAATTATGAGCATGATAAGCCAAGTAAAGAAGAAGCTAATGAACTTATGCATGTCTCATATGAAGTTAATAATGAATTAAGGGTGCTTTGAGAGTAAAGTACCAAAGTTATGATATGATGATGCTATGGTTGAGTTGTGAAAGATTTTCTCACAGTATACTCCCAAATATGACTTAAAAGAACAAGAGGCGATTACCCATGTTCGTAAGTAGCTATTCTAATGATGTAATCTTGGACAAGGTCCATGGAAGATAAAACGTCTATAAACATGATTTTAGCTTGGATTGGTAACCCTAGTTATACCTCTCCATGTATAATGATATGAATATGTTAATGACTAATCCGTTGGAATTATGCTTATCACTGAGTGGATATTGAAATGGAAGCCCTCCAGTGAGTAGAGGCCGGGTCTTCTAGTGAAAGCTCTCCCGTTAGTATAGGCTGGGTTTCTAGATGGAGCTCCCCCGTTAATTGAGGCCAAGTCTTCTAAAGCATTTTGTATCCCATAAACTATGTCGCCACCATAGGATGTTGTCTTTAAGTAGACATTAGCTGGTGGATCCACATAAGCTAAGAAGTTCATGGTCTTACCTTGGCAAGTAGGACACCTCTTTTCGGTGTGGGATAGACACCAGATTCCATGTTGATAGCTCACATGGTGTTACATGTCGGTTAAGGCTTTTCCCTACAAGTTAATGAACAAGTGTTCTCATGATGAAGTAAAGTAAAGAAAAGATGATTTAGCTTACTTTGGCCTTGACATATGCTTTATGTTTCATGTTTCTCATGTTTATCAGGCTTTTAGCTTGGCTATTGCATATCATGATTATGTCTCTCTCTCTCGCATGATTTATGCGTTTATGTGCATTGCTATCATACTTAGTACTTAATTGTGCTAACGCATAGTTTTTCCTACATCACCTTCTTTGGTGTAGAACGTGGCGATTCACCTTCCACTCGTGGCTAGACTTTTATAGTAGTAGATTGATAGAACACTTGGTGAGTCCTCATCCATTCGAGGCCATAACCTAGTTGTTCTTATTTTCATGTCATTTCTTTTAAGTTTTTGGATTGTATTGGGTTACGTCCCAAACTTTACTTTTGATGATAGATTGGCTTTGAGACATGAGATGTAGACTTCCGATGTTTCTTTTAAAATATTTATTATGAAATTCTCTTTTGAACTTTTATTCTCTATTATCTTGTATGTAATGTATGTTATGTGGCATATATAAAGCCTCTCGGGGTCTTGTACGCCATGTCACATCTAGGGGGTACCCTGGGTCATAACAGTTTTACTTAGCACCGAGCGGACCTATGGATGAAGGCTCATCCATTATTTTAGGACTGAGAAATTTAGTAGCAATCTCTAAGTCCTAGAACTGCGTGTCACCATAAAATTATAAGGGTCACCCTTCATACTGGGACTAAGTCCTTAGTCTTTTATAGACATTAGCTTAGTGGTACCATATTGGTTCAAGTAAGCCTCTCTACCCTGGCAAGGTATATTTGGCCCTTTTAATGGGGATTACACATCAAACTCCATGTAGTAGTTCACATAGTTATATGTAAGTTTATAGTATCTCCCACAGTTCAATCTCAAATGTTGCATGACCTAGTAGTCAGTTATTTCAATTTTCAGTATGTTTTAGTTGCATATTTTACTACTTGGTCATTGCATCTTTTCATGTTATTCAGTACAACAATTCAGATTCAGAATGTCCAGTTATTATGTTTATCATGCATATTCTACATACTCAATGCATTCAAAGTACTGAACGCATACTTTTGCGCTATATTGTTCTATAATATATGTACGGACGTTCAACACTCAGGCCACGGTTACTACGACTTCAGATCAGCTCAGTAGTATTACTGGTGAGTCCTTATCTTTCGAGGATGACTTCTATTATTCATTTAGTTTTTGTTATTTCAGTCTTGAGAAATTGAGATTTAGTTAGGGGCTTGTTCTAGTAACTCATCTTAAAGAGGTTTTTAGACAATCATAAGAAAATTAAGGTACTTGTCTATTTAATGTTAAGCTTTAATAGACTATTCAGATTAGCTTCCGTATCAATTTATCAGTTATTGCTTATGTTAAATATTAGTGTTATGTCAGACCATGGATTAGCTTGGGGTTACTTGTGGTTCTAAGCAGCGTGTTATGACTAGTGGGTAGTATCAGATCGTGACAAAGTGTATGTGTGTTTATGTGAACAATTAGATATATATATATATATATATATATATATATATACACTCACACAAAATAATATGTTCAATATTGATATTTAATTATTCCAAATAAGAGAATGAAATGAATTAATAATACATGTATAAAGAATTAGGGGGGAAAAGTTAGAAAGGGAGAGGAGGAAAAAATGAAAGATAAATATTATGTCCAAGTAAATAGAAAGAGTTGGGATTGATTCTTTGTGTCAAATTAAATTTTAGTGATTTTTGTTTGAAAGTTGTTTTATGCGTAAACATTTACTTGCCACGAAATGATAACAAGCTAATGAGGCTATTATTATGTAAATATTTTCTAAATTCAGTGTATTAGTGCTTTTTCTCAAAAAATAAATCAGGTCCAAAGAAATGGCCGGTCTAAAACGAAACAAATAAAGAAACTTAAAAAACAAAAGCTATCAGGAATATCTAGAAATAGTAAAGCAAAGTGATAAAGTCTCAAACAGACTTTAAAGCTTCTTTGTCGGGGAATGTCTGAAGATGCTTGCGTGTTCTCCGATGGATTTCACCTACTTCAAAATCGAAGCCACAATGTCAAGAAGTAATCCTTAGACCATCAAGATCTTTTTAAATCAGAAGCTATTTTTTATCTTAGAAAAGTTTAGATCTGCTAACTTAGGTGATTTTTATGCTAGATGAACTTAAATGTTGTTTTGATTCGATCAAAAGACACCCAACCTCTCTCACCGAGTGCTATGGCAATGGATTACAAATGAACTCTTCTTCAAATTTCAAGTTCAAAAGCAGGTCAAGGGATCACCTAGAAGGTATTCTCCTTAATTCATAAAACGTAAAATATGCCGAGGTGGGTTTAAATACCCCCTACATAAAAAGATGTCTTCTATATCCCCCTCAAAGGAATGAACCTCCTTAGAGGTTAATACCATCTTTGATGAGAAAAGTTAGAAATCTTGTTAAGTAGTTTTACTGCTACTACAAATTGCTCGATCTATTGAAATATGTATATCGTTTGGTCTACTAAAGTGATGCATTATTTTGTTGTGTTTTTTGAATAGATCTTTTGCTTCATTGATGCATGATTTTGTTGCCTGAAAACCTATTGTTTTGTATTTTTTTACCTATGACACAATATGTGTATGCTGGCAGACTAAATAGACTAAGTTGTACCCCTTCCTCTAATTTTCTGAAATATGAGTCTAGGTACTTGTATTTTGTCTATCTGTAGTAGCTTTCTTGCTCCTATAGGTAGGTATTGGAAGTGCTGGTAGTACATAGTACGTTAATACTAAGGCTTCAAGATGTGTGACAATTATAATCTACTATCTATTTCATAGCAAGATGTTTTCTATAATAAGAGGTACCAACTTATTTCTCACACAAAATTTCAAACCCCTCTCAATTGCCCTAGCTTTTGCACAAAGGTTGTTAGTGATACTAGAAGTAATGATCTTGAAATAACCCCTATAATCTCTAATGCATAACTTGGGCTAGGGTTCCCCTTGGATGAACCATCTATGTTGCATTTGTAAACACCATTTGGTGGGCATTTTCAATGAATGACTTTGCAACTGATTTGTGAGGTATACCTTTTAAACAAATGAACTAGTAAAGGCCATGTGTTAGGTAAACGATGGATTTATATTTTAATATTTAATTTGATGTATGGGTAAAATGGTAATCCAACTTTATACTTTGAAATTTTCACTTTTAATAATATATGACTTAGATTAAATTGAAAGACAAGAGATATATCATGCATAAGATATTACTACTACATATATAAGAGAGAACATAAAAAATTGTAGCCTTACAAAGGTATTATGGCGTCATGACCCGAAACTGGGCCATGATGACGTCCACTACAACCCATTGAGTGGACAAACCTAAACTCAAATAACAAGATGCGGAAGACATAGTTTATATAAAAACAATAATAATAAGTGGAAGACCAGATTAATATATAGGGAAAAGGGGTCATATCATATATATCTCTAGTATGATAAAAATGTGCAAAATAGGCCCAAAGGAGACCAAAAGATAAACTACACAAGAAACCAATCCCCCGGACCTGGTGTCACCTATACTAGATCTACTACAATCAGAAAGTCAGATATATAAAGAGAAATGACTAATCCAAAAATACAAAATGAGATTCAATGCAAAAGAAGGACAACAACAAGTCTCTGAACGCCGGGAGCTCACCAAAAATCTGAGTTTGTGACCGACATGATAGATCAAACAATCACAGAGGGTGGCTCCAACTGGGAGCTGCACTAGAAAAACATGAAGAAGTGCAGTAGGAGTATCAAAACACGAGGTACTTAATCGGCATCATAGGCCGATAAAGCTTAGAAAGATCAAATATATATAAGAAGCACGATGATACTAGCAAGTCAAGGGAAAATCTAAGACACCCATAATATAGAGAACATCCAGATAAATTCAAGTTTCAGTCACAAGTTACACACAAGCCACAAGACAATAACCACCCTCAAAGGTCAACTCCCACAATGATACCATGTAAACACAAAGTAAAGAAAAGCCATAAGCCTAGAAGAGACATCGAGCCACTTGAAATGATACCTCAAGCATAACCGTATGCCAATAACCCGGATAGATGTATCCATGTGCCGTCCGGGATGGCACATCGAGTTTATCAATAACTCAGATAAATGTGTCAATGGGCCACCCAAAATGATACATAGAGCTTATGAACCATGTAACTCTAAATAACATAATGTAGCTCGAGTCTAAGCCAATGGGCCACCCGGAATGGCACATCAAGCTCATTAGAGTAAAAGCAGTCAAAAGGTGAGATAAATCAAGTAAAATGGGCCTTTTTTACCACCTTTAGGCAAAAATGGGTCTCAAGGACTTCCAACTCATTAAGGAAAAACTCCTTTCACAAGCCAAGTCATTTTCATCGAAAATCATTCAAGTAATAACTCCTCAAAGGCATCATCTCAATAAAATCATGTGATACACACAAAACCGAGTAAGATACCCTTCAGCCACAAGAGTACTACCCTAGATATCCTTCCAATCCAAGCTCACGGCCTTAGGCCCAACAGTTTAATAAATAACAAAAAATCACCACTCAAGGATCAACATCATCAACCAAAACCAACAAAATCAATCAAGCACAATACAATCCTAAGTTTCACGCAATCTCAAAGCAGAGTCTACAGATATTACTTAAGCAAGCACCTGGATCACCGAAACTAAGGCTCCTCTGACTAAAACTATGCTAACCAACCCAACTTATGGCCATAACTATGCAAGGATCAATGAATACTAATACAACCTAAGGTTCCTATCTAATCATTCAATACTACTCAAATATAAGTAATCTAACTGAGAATAGTCTATGAAAGGGAAGCCATAACCTACCTCAAGGCAGAAAACCGCACACGAACTACATCTTGGTTTCTTTTACCTTATGGAGAGCCTCAGATTGCTACCAAGCTATTAAGAACACAAAGAGCAAGTTAATATGAATCCAATGATACCCATATCATCAACATGAATTTCAGACTAGAATTGGGTTGAAAATTGGACCTCGAATGGGTGTAATAGAATTGTAAAAAGGAAATAGTCTTTTATGTTCTCCCCGAAGTGAGGATTACATGCTTGAAAGATGGGAAAAAAGGAGACTCAATTCAGACCTCAAATGGTCAATTTAGTTGACTTTACAGTTTAGAAACTAAGGATTCAAGGTCAAAAATGAAATTGAATTAAGGAATTACTTCCATAAAATAGTGGAGAAGAGAGAAATGAAGAGAATTACCTTAGAAGCATTGAAAATGATCAAGAAATGCTCAAAATCGCCAATGGTCGTGCTCTACTTCAAAGGGTTTTGAGTTTGAAGAAAAAGAAGAAGAAATGGGATTAAATCCCAACAATTTTTGCAAAAGCCTTCAATTTCTTAAGCGAACATCGTCTAAGCCAACATAGGCTTCACAAAAGTGAACCCCACCTAAGAGGCACCTATTGCTTAAGCGGCCTCATGGTCGCAAAAGCGACCTTCGCTTAACCGCTGGCCTGTCGCTTAAGCGACCCTGCCCCACTAATGCCCTTCTCTTAAGAGGCCCCTTGGTTGCTTAAGCTAACATCGCTTAAGCAATCAAGGGTTCTCAAAAGCCAATGCACCAGACACCAGAGTATATCAGAAAAGGTTAAGTGTCCAAAAACTTTAAACAAGCTCTCGAAATTCATTTAGAGTCCAAATGACGCAAACCAAAAGTGCAAACAAGTTGGAAATGACATTCTAGACTCAACAGGATCAACAAAACATCCATCAGAGGTCGTTCCGTCAAAATATTGACCAAAGTCAACACTTAACAAAGAAACACAAACAAAATACCACAAGTTAAAAACTCATCTCGATACCCTCAGGGAATGAACCAAATGTCGTTCTAGACCAAACTCGACATTTTGGAGCTAACTGTATTGACATAATTCAATTCTAAGCGTGTTTACCAAGAGAGTTGACCCAAGTCAAACTTTTGGTTAAACTCCAAAGCTAAAATGCGTAATCGCACCAACTCCAAACGGAAACCTCAAAACCAAGATGATCATCATACTAGACTTAAATGACCCTTCCATAGCTAAAAAATAAGAAGAATTCGGATCTGGCATCAGAATCTCCAGAAGTTGACTGAAGTCAACTATTCTAAGCATTAAGCTTCCAAAACTCAAATGTCGCATCAACTGAACACCTTAGGGAGCGTGCCACCAAACCCAGCATCGCATAAAAGCTATGAAGAAGCTACAGAAAGGGGAATAATAGGAAAATCAAACATAAAACATAGAAATAACCCCAAGGGTCATTACAACAAATACCACTAAAAGGATTTTTTCCTATGAAAGTAAGACAAAGGAAGTACCTGAAGGCTTGAAAAATATGAAGATACCGGGTCCACATATCAAGCTTGATCTCCGAAGTAGCCTCCTTGACCAGATGGTACATTCACTGAACCTTCACTGAGGTTATCTCCATTGACCCCAACCACCTAACCTGCCTGTCTATAATGACAACAAGCACCTCCTTAAAGCTCTTAGTCTCATCAAGCTGAACCGACTCCCACTAAAGCATGTGAGACTCATTAGGAACATACTGCCTCAACATAGAGATATGAAACATAAGATGAACACCGAAAAGAGCTGGAGATAAGGCTATCTCATAAGCCACCTCTCTTACCCGCCTAAGAATCTTAAAAGGGCCGATAAACCTTGGCTAAGCTTGCCCCTCCTCCCGAATCTCATCATGCCCTTCATTAGCGACACCTGCAGGAACACACGATCACTGACTATGAACTCCAAAGGCCGTAGCCTCTAATCCACGTAGCTCTTCTGCCTACTCAGGGAAATACAGAGTCACTCTTGGATCACACAGAAACTATCCATAGAATCTCTCAATAAGTAAGTGCCCCATGGCCTAACCTCAAAAGCATCAAATCAGCCCATCAGAGAATGACATCTCCTACCATGTAGTGCCTCGAATGGTGTAATCTAAATACTTGAATGGAAGTTCTTATTATATACAAACTCCCCCAAAGTAAAAGATTGATCCCACAGGCCACCAAAATTAATAACACAAGCCCGTAGCATATCCTCAAGAACTTGAATAGTCCTCTCAGATTGGCCATCACTTTGAGGGTGGAAAGCGGTACTGAGATTTGAGCTCAATCTAGGTACCCAACTAACTCTGAATAGACGTCCGGAAATGCAAAGATTATTAAGTCTACAGTTTGAAATGATGGAGACAGGAACCCCATGCAAACGGCCAATCTCTCTAACGTAGATTTGAGCCAATCTCTAAAATGGTAGAAATGAGCTGACTTGGTCAATTGATCAACAACAACCCATATATAATCAAAACCTTAGAAAGTACGTCGCAAGCCTACCACAAAGTCCATGGCTATACACTCCCACTTCTACTCCAAAATGGGCAACTGCTGAGACAAACCACCTGGTCTTTAGTGCTCGTACTTCACTTGCTGACAGTTCAAGCACCTAGCCATGAACACTGCAATGTCTCTCTTAATCCCACACCAACAATAGTAATGCCTCAGATCACGATGCATCTTCGCAGCACCGGAATGAATCGAATAACTGGAACGATTAGACTCTTGAAGAATCATCCCAACTAACTCACTATCACTAGGAACACATATACGATCCTTGATCCTCAAGATGCCGTTCGGATCTAAGGTCACCTTCCTAGCCTAATCTCTAAGAACCTTATCATCCTCAACTGTGGATCCTCAAATTGATGTGCCTGAATCTACTCCATCAAGGAAGATCTATCCTCCACACAAGCCAGTACTCTGTCCGACTCATAATTATCAATTCTAACCATCTGATTAGCTAAGGACTGAATGTTTGAAGACATAAGTCACTCTTCCATGGCTAAGAAAGCCAAACTCCCCATACACACTACCTTCCGGCTCAAGGCGTCTACTACAACATTAGCCTTGCCCAAGTGATAAAGAATACAAATATCATAGTCCTTTAGTAACTTCAACCACCCTCGCTGTCTAAGATTAAGGTCCTTATGGCTGAAACTATACTGAACACTACAATGGTCAGTGAATATCTTGTAGTGAATTCGATACAAATAATGTCACAAAATCTTGAATGCAAAGACTACCGTCGCTAACTCCAAGTCATCAATAGGGTAGTTCTTCTAATGAAGCTTCAGCTACCTTGAAGCATAAGCAATTACTCTACCCTGCAGCATCAAAACACAACCCAAGACAACACCGGAAGCATTACAGTAGGTGGTAAGCGCCTTGCCCTCAACATGACGAGTTATAATCAGTGCTAAAGTCAACAAGGCCTTGAGCTTCAAAAAGATCACCTCAAACTAATCCAACCTCTAGAAGGGAACATTCTCCTGAGTCAATCTAGTCAAAGGTGTTGTAATAGAAGAAAACCCCTTCACTAACCATCTTTAGTAGCCTTCTAACCTGACAAAACTGCGAACCTTAATAGGAGTAGTAGGTCTGGCCCAACCACAAACTACCTCAATCTTCATCAGATCCATTATAATACCATTCTTGGATGCTATGTGCCCCAATTATGCTACAGACTCTAGCCAAAACTCACATTTAGTGAATTTTTCATACAACTGCTACTCTCTCAAGGTCTGGAGTATAATCCTCAGACGGTACTCATGTTGCTCCCTTCTCCTAGACTACATCAAGATGTTATCGATGAAAACTATCACAAATAAGTCCAAATAGGGAGTGAACACATGATTCTTCAACTCCATAAATTCTACTGGGCATTAGTCATCCTAAAAAACATGACAAAGAACTCATAGTGGTTGTACCGAGTCTGACATGTAATCTTAGGGATGTCTACAGCCCTAATCCTTAACTGGTGCTAGCCCAAACTCAAGTCAATCTTAGAGAACGCCGATACGGCCTAAAGATGGTCGAATAAATCATCAATTTGAGGCAGAGGATACTTGTTATTGATGGTCACCTTATTCAGTTGTCTGTAGTCAATGCACATACATAAGGTACCATCCTTATTGTTCACGAATAGGACAAGAGCACCCCAAAGAGACACACTTGGTCTGATGAACCCCTTGCCCAAGAGGTCCTAGAGCTGCTTCTTAGCTCCCTCAACTCAGATGAAACCATTCAATATGGCAGAATAGAAATTGGCTACATGGTCAGCTCAATATTAATCCCAAAATCAATATCATTGTGAGGAGAAAGACCCAGTAGATCAATAGGAAACACATCAGTAAACTCTCCAACCATAGGAATTGACTGAAGAGTAGGGGTGTCGTCATTATTATCACAAACATAAGCAAGATAAAATAGACACCTCTTCTCCACCAACCACCATGCCGTCAGAAAGGAGATCACACCCCTCATCATTTGACTATCAGAACTAGTCCATATAATAGGAGGAATACCAGGCATGTACAAAGTAACAGTCTTGGAGAAACAATCAAAAACTGCATGATAGGGAGACCACCAATTCATGCCTAGAATCATGTCAAATATATCATATCTAACACGATAAGGTCTACCAAAGAATTTTACCCCAAAATGGTTACCACACAAGCTATATATACTCGATCCACTACCAAATAATCACATATGGAGGTAGTTACATGCATAGGCATAGACATAGGCTCATAAGACAAATCCAATTGTGTAGCATAATAAGCTGACACATATGAAAAGCTAGACCTCGAATAAAATAAAGCATAAGCAGGCTAATGGGAGACAAAGGTCTCACCTGTGATGACAACATCTAATGTCTCCACCTCTGGCCTCCCCAGAAAACATAAATATGGTTGCCTCCACCTTGACCACCAAATCTTCTTGCCAGAGGACCACCTCGAGTAACACGGGGACCACCCCTAGTCGATTGAACCAGAGCCTTATGGGCCTAAACATGCTGACCCTACTGATCTGGCTGACCCTACCTCATGCCATGGATGATTGTAGGATACTCTCAAGCAAAGTGACCTACTATATCACACTCGTAGCAACCCCTACCAAAATTACCCCTTTGTGATGACTTAGCCTAATTTGACTGGCCACCACAGCATGAATACCGTGAGTACACATATTGAGAAGTCTGAACAATCAGCCCACTAGCACCTACTGTATCACCATCTGTAATCTATAAGGCTACTTGGACTGGCCTTCTAGGCTAAAACTATTTAGATAACCTCGGTGCTAGAATCCTCTACCATGAGATTGACATATGCTGAAACCACCCAAATGACATGGTCTCTTATCGATGCCTTCATAGGCCTTATGACGGATCCCCTCAATGGTGCGTGCATGATCAGCTATCTACAGAAAAGAACATCCCAATGCCACCATCTACTCTTTCACCAACCAAATTGGAAATGAGAGCCCTCTGACCAACGTATGAACTCTCTCATACTCTGTTGGCATAACCATAGTCGTTTGTCTCGCCAACTCATGGAATCATGCTTCATACTTTGCAACTGACAAGTTGTGTGAACTTATCCCACAACTACTCCCTCAGGCTACGGGGTACATACTTCTCTAAGAAAGCTTCGGAGAACTGAGCCCAAGTCATCAAGGGTGTCCTGGTTAGTCTGCACTCTAACTAGTATCTCCACCACAACTTTGCCGGACCCTCAAGCTGGTAAGTAGTGTAATCAACCCCATGTGAGACTAACTTAAGGTTATGCAACCTCTCTTAGAAACTTACTAGAAACTCATGGGCATCCTCACCCACAATCCCGGTGAACCAGGGAAGACCTAATCTGATAAACCTTCCCAACATCTTCTTCTCCTCATGGGTCATAGCTGGACTAGGAGCCATAGGTGGAGAAAATTTTAGAACCTGTTGAACCACTATATGAGGAGCCGCAACATCATGATATGCATGTGGGGACTTAATACCCTGTGCCCCTACCTGGAATCAAGTCTGAGGATCACCTCTAATTTGTGGCCCAGCTGAAGTGCAAGGCAAGGTACCCACTTGAGACATGCCCTTCATGAAGTTGATAATCCTGGCCAATGTGTCTTGTATTAATAGTGTGGCCAAAAATCTAGGTAGAGGCTTGTCTTGTTCCATACCCTCTGGCTAAGGCTGAACACGCTCAACCTCTATCTCTGGCTTTAGTGCTGGTGCCTCTACTCTCCCTGGACATCTAGGTCGACCTTTATCTCTACCCCTAACCGGGGCTCCACCTAGTGGTGCAGGAGGCTCTCGCCTGCCCATTATAGATATCGTCCTAGCCATCTAATAAAGAGTTAAACAAATGGAGTTTAGATATTGGTACAACCATCATCACTCGAGAAGAAACAAGAAACAGTGAAGTGTTCCTAAGAATGCCCTATTGCCTCTCGAAGATTGGATACAGACGTCGTCATACTGAACCGCCAGACTTTACTAGACACTTGTTCCTATACTAGTGATACCAGTGAATCTTAAGCTCTGATACCATGCTGTCAGGACTTGAAACCGAGCCATGATGGCGTCCACTACAACCCACAGAGTGGACAAGCCTAAACCTAAATAACAAGAGTCAGAAGACATAGATTAAATAAAAACAATAATAATAAGTGAAAGGTTAGAATAATATATAGATAAAAAAAGGCCATATCATATATATATATAGTACGATATAAAGTATACAAAATAGTCCCGAAAGTAACCAAAAGACAAACTACACAAGATACAAATCCCATAGACCTGGTCATATATATATATAGGAGCTACTACGAACAGAAAGTCAAATATATACAAAGAATTGACTAATCCAAAAATATAAAATGGGAGTCAGTCCAAAATAAGGACAACATCAAGTCTCTGAAATTGGCAGTGCACCATAAATCTGATTCATTGACCACCACGGGAGATCCAATGCTTACTGAGGGTGGCTCGAATTGGGAGCTGCATCAGAAAAAGATGTAGAAGTGTAGTATGAGTACCAAAACATGGGGTACTTAGTAGGCATTATAGGCTAACCAAGCTGAAAAATATCAAATATATATAAGAAGCATGATGATACTAGCAAGTCGAGGGAAAATCTAAAACACATTAACTATAAGATTGAGAACAAACAGATATATTCAAGTTTATGTCACAAGTTACACAAAACCTACAAGACAATCAACACACTCAAAGGTCAACTCCCACAATGATACCGCGTAAAACACAAAGTAAAGAAAAGCCATATTCCTGGAGGAGACATCAAGCCGCCTCGAATGATACCTTAAGGTTATATCGAATGCGAATAACCAAGATAGATGTATCCGCGAGCCCCCTGGGATGGCTCATTGAGCTTACCAATAACTCGGATAAATGTGTCCATGGGCCACTCGGGATGATACATCGAACTTATCAACATTGTAACTCTAAATAATAGAATGTAGCTCGAGTCTAAGGCAATGGGCCACTCGAAATGGCACATCAAGCTGATCAAAGTAAAAACAACCGATATTGTAGAACAAAAATTTGTTGCTTCCCCAGCTCAACATCAATCAAAAAATAAGAATCACAGTTAGGAGAAAGACCTGGTAGATCAGTAGTATACACATCAACAAACTCTCTAACCACAAGAATTGACTCAAAAGTAGGGGTGTCGGCACTAGTATCACTGACATAAGCAAGATAAGATAGACACACCTTCTCTACCAACTGCCACACCGTCAGAAAGGAGATCACACCCCTCGGCATATGACTATCATAACTGGTCCATACAATAGGAGGAATACCAATCATGCACAAAGTAACACTCTTGGAGAAGCAATCCAAGACCGCATGATAGGGAGACAACCAATCCATGCCTAGAATCACATTGAAAGCCACCTTATCAAACATGATAAGGTCCACCCAAGTATCATACCCTAAGATGGTAAGCACACAAGCTATATACACTCGATCTACTACAAAGGAACCACTTATAGGAGTAGCTACATGCATAAGCATAGACATCCGCTCATAAGATGAATCCAATATTGATATGTCTATGTCATAATTTAATCCACATGTGTTGGTTGGTTGATTGAACTAAACGATTGCACAATGCTGAAAATACATGAGGAGGGGTGATTATTGAGAAAATGCCACGTGATTGCTTGAAATTTGGGTTGCTTTTGCATAAGTGTCGTTCATAGTTTGTTGTGTCGCTTGAGGAAAAAGAACGATTTTAGTTGAGGGGGTTGATGTACCATGAATTTACGATACATTTGATCCTTTAAAAATAGAATTTATCATGCGTCTTAAGCATTTGTTATTGATGTGATGATATTTTGCTCGAATTTTGCAGGAAATAGAATTTTGGAGAAGTTGATGTTAAAGTGTTGCAGCAGCAGAGATTTTGTTGATGTACGAGTGGACTTACGAGCCATCATCTCTATAACAAGCCGTAGGTGGAAGTCATAGATTGAAGTGCTGAGAATTGGAGATAAGTATGGAACGACGATAGGAGACTGATGAGTCGTAGTTACTACTACGAGCTGTATATGACAAGTCATAGAAAAGTTCAGAGAGGATGAGTTCCAGTACTTGAACGACGATTGAGCAGGATGGACCATGCATAGACTTACGAGCCATAAATCATGTATGTGGGAAGCACTGACCAATTGATGTATCAACTGCTAATTTATGGAAGGGACCTACGAGCAGTAGGAACTACTACGAGCCATAGGTCACCAACCGTAGACGACACTGCCCAAGCCGAATTTCCTTAGCTTTCCTTTTTCGACTTTATTTAGGAATTGTTTTCTATAAATATTAGTTGTATTTTTCGTGTTTGGGTTGTTAGATTTTTTGAGAAATATAATTTTGGCTTTGAGAATTTTCTTGCCGATATTTGGTGCCTTCGATTCTTGAAGTTTTTGTGTATAATATTGCTTTGCTTTCATTTATCAATTGAAAATTTCAGATTTCATCTACTATCATTATAAGTCGTGATTTATTCTATTAACCCTAGCATTAATTGTGATCACCCAAACATGAGTAGCTAAATCCACAACTAGGGTTATGAGAACCATGAGTAATTAACAAAGTAAAACTAATAACTAAGTAATTTTGGAATAGTGTTTATGCATGTATTGTTAAACTCTTTGTTTTGAATGCTTTTCAACGGTGCCCAACGTTAGAACCCACCTTATTCCTACTTGTCCGACCAAGAAAGTAATGAATGAGAAAGATACTAAACAACAGAGATTTACGTTGATAATCCTCTATCTAATAGCCTAACCCAAATGTGAGGGCTAATCTGGGGTCAATGGTAAGGGTTAGTAAAGTATACACACCTAGACTGACCAAGTTGTGTAGTGAAATTCCCTATTTGGATGACCAATCACTTAGGCGAGACATAACTTACCGTCTTTGCATGTTAACACTAGGAAGATATTACTATTATTAGGTTTACTGCGTTAAGAGCTTGTGGGGAACATGTATGCCCTAGTTTCATTCTCATATTGATATTACAAACTGCAAATCTTGTTACTTGCTTACTTGTTACTACAAAACAGTCAATTATTATTTTAGTTTATAAACTCCTCCATTTTTACAGAAATAACCTAACTAAAAGTACAACTAACATTAATTAGGTGTCCCCTCGTGGAATCGACCCTAACCTTCGTTAGGTTCCTTATTTGACAGCGACCGCTTATACTTCTTTAGAGAGGTGTAATTTGGGCTTATCAGTTCCCAACCAAATCCTGACTGTCCGAAAATGGAATTTCCCTACTGTAATAAATCATTAAGTTATCTTACCATTTTTATGAACAGTAAGCCCATGCACTTTTAAAATCATCCAAAGATCATTCCCTCGCATATCTAATACAAAGATTGCCTCATGGCCATAAAATTTTAAGATGAGACTATATTAAAACATGTTCAATAAATGCATATCCATTTATCATTAATTCATCACACATAATCAAGTCAAGACTTTTCCATGTCCACAATATCACATAAATATAAGTAGTCACAGTTCCCACTTATGCAAACATTCAGGAAAATAATTCACAAATAGGCAGTTATTCAAGCAATGCAATGCACATAATAACAAACATTAAGTATCCATCACTAATAAATCAAGTCTATGACATCCTACTCATATCATGGATGAACACTAACAAACCATCTATGGTCCACATGATCCCTAAGGGCAGATACCAATTGGAAGCTTCCCGGTTACAAACACCCCTTGATTGTGTACCTTTAGCCGCAACAATGGAATCTAGACTAATTTGTTAAGATACCAATTAGAATCCATAGATACCAATTGGGTTCAACTCATACCACAAGCGACAGACCGCACGAAAAGAGTGAAGAAGGGAGATAGATTCCTAGAATGCTTCATAGCCCCCTAAAGATTTGGTGTGGATGTCAACACACCAATCCTCATGATTCTGTTTGACATTTTCTCTTGTACTAGGAGACCGGTAACCAGACTCTGATACCGAGTTTTCACAATCCAACCGACCCTTACAACCCAAACTAGATTAAAACATGTGGAAATCAAATAAAACATCTTTAATTACCTTAAAAGCTCCAAAGTTATTTTACAAGAAACAAACTAACACCCCTAAGGAACTAGTGTAAATAGGTACAAGAGATACTAAAGAAAAATACAGTTTATACAAGAAAATCGAACAAACCTCCCACCATAAGGGAAGGAAATATGGAAGTTGTTGGAGATCATCGTCATCTGCACCAATGAAACATCATTGACCCTACAACTAGACAATGACAAGTGGCATAACAAGAGTAGTATCAGTACAAAAAACACATACTGGTAGGCATCATTTGTCGACCCTAACCTACAACATAATATTGAGTAGACATTCACAAGGGAACATGCAGTATGAAATTTACACCACCCTGAGTTTCTGTCCACAAGTTGTCACCATTCAAGCTCTCATACCATAAACTAGTACACTTCGATCCAAGCCTCATACCTTATTAATTTTCCAAGTATAACACTTCCTAACCCTGCGTTTTATGTTACCCTAAGGCTTCCCAAGCCTACTTGTGATGTCACTCTAATGTCTGATCATAACCTAACCCTGCTATCACATAGAAATTCCTGAATACATGAACACCCTTAATTTGACTAACCCACCTACTATCCTAGTCCATATTGGACCAGTACATGAAACTGGCGCCCTAGACAAACTCATCAATCTTGACTTCCCCATTACTATATAAGTCCTAACAACACTGGACAACCATAACCAGTCCCAACACTTAACCATATACAAGACCCCAGTCATCTGTCTAACTTAACCACCAGTGATTCCATAATCAATAACATCATGGTAAATAGAACACAATTTAGAAACAACTAAAGAATTTAGTCACCATAAACCCAACCATCACAATTAACGCATAACTAGACTCCCAATCCTCATCTTGAAATTATATACACAACCCGCAATACCCTAACCACATGTAATAACAATCACAGACACATAGACAATATCATAAGACAACAACACTTGGGTCAAATAATGCATAACTAACTACATATCCCACATGATCACAATGCAAATACCAGGTCCTCTCATGGAACCACAATCACATACCTGGTCCTCTCACGGAACCCAAATCAAACTATAGTATCATAACAGACATGGTATCTGAGCCAACCATATATATTTATACGAGGCGTGGTATTTGAGCAAGCCAAGAATATCTTGTACAAATGTGGTACCCGAGCCAACCAACAATCACAATCAAGAATGCATAAGCACATAGCACCACATGCATGCATAATCACGTGGGACAATAGGCATGCATAATAACATGGTACAATGACAAAGACCACTTGAGATACCACACTCACAACCACAAGTTCATTGAATGAGATTACTTATATCATGTTATTTCATATACCTTCCTATCATGTATTTCAAAATATGATACTACATGCAATAAAAATGCATACATACATAACCAAAAACTTACAACCATAACCTACATATATACACTTATATTTTAATAGCCCAAAATACTAGACCGTATTCAGAGCCCATATTCATTCCCCAGGAGATATCTCCCTAGTCCCATGAATTGGTACTCTTCCCATTTAATGTCACGACCCAAGGTACCCCCTAGACGTGACATGACATACAAGACCCCGAAAGGCCTCATACAAGCCACTTAGCATGCATCATACAAGATAATAGCAACTCAAGAGTTCAAAAGATAATTCATTACCAAAAGGGTTTAAGCAATAGCAGAAGTCTACATATAGTCTCAAAAGCCATCTAACATAGAAAATGAAAGAAATTTGGGACGTAACCCATACAAGTCTTTAAAAGAAGGTAAATGACATATAATTAAATCGGGCTACGTCCTCGAACATATGAGGACTCACCAAATTCTTCAAAGTCTCTAATATCACGTACTAGCCACGAGAAAATGGGGATGCGCCGGACCCTACACTTATAAGAAAATGTAGGCAAGAGTATGCGTTAGTACAAAAATTTACCAAGTATGATAATCATGCATAAAACATATAAACATGCTAAAAAGGGACATTTTCATAATCATACAATGATCAAGCTAAACCATGAGAAAAGGGTTAGAAATCATAAGTCATAAAAATATTATCAATGCAAGCTAAACATCTTTACTTTACTTGAGAGAATATATTGGAAAGCAATTAAAGCATGATATCAATTGGATAATCAAAAACCCATTTCTTAAATGATAAATCATTCAACTAATTACAAAAGCACAAGATAGAAATCAAAAACCCAAATATTGATTATGTCTAACACAATATCCAAATCACTAATCAACAATTAACACCTAGAATTCAACAATACAAAGTAAAGAGTTGAAGAAAGGTGAAAAATAATTACAACCCAAGCTCACTATCTTCACTCTAAGTGTGTTTGTTGAGGAATCTTGATCTCAAAGCTATGCCCAAGCCTCAATTCTCAAGCTCTTCTTCTCTATTCTCTCTTGAATATGATATGAATTTGATAATCAATAATGATCCCCTCCCCCTCAAAATGGCTGTGAATCAGTGTATATGGTGAATTTGGGTAAAAAATGTGAATTTCCAAAACTGCCAAGACGTCAGTCACCTTTTCTTCTTTGCGTTCACGAAGGTAGCTCTGCGTTCGCGAAGGTCAGATTACTTGCACTCCGCGTTCACAGAGGAAGCACTGTGTTCGTGGTAGTCTGAGAAGTTGTACTCCATGTTCGCGGAGGATGTCCCGCGTTCGCGGTTCAATGCCGGCTGGAGCTCCGCAGTCATGCCTGGCTCTCCACGTTCGCGAAGAGTACTTCAGTGTTAGGTCTAATTTTCATGTTTTTAGCTCCATTTTGCTCCAATTTTCATTCTTTTTCCTCAAAGCTCCTTTTTCACCAATATGTACCTGAAACACATCATTCAAAGGAAAATTAAACTCTTTCTCTACTTAAGTTTCACAAAATCACCAAGAAAAGGACTCTAAATGATTGAAAATCACCCACTCATCATCATCCTCTAGGCGCCGAACGAAGACAGAACAAAAAGGTTTTGTGCTGACATGGTCAATCGATCTAGAATGACCAAAATATTGTTAACACCTCTAGAAGTTTGAGGCAAACCCACAACAAAGTTCATGGTAATACGGTCCCACTTAAACTCTGGAATGGGTAATCTCTCAAACTCACCACTAGGCCTCAAATGCTTGACCTTCACCAACTGGCAACACAAGTTATGGGACACATAGTCTACAATATCTCTCCTCATACCTCTCCACTAAAACTGCTGCCTCAAATCACGATACATCTTAACGGTGCTCGTATGGATAGAATATCTGGAATCGTTGTCCTTATGAATGGTTAACTGTATCAAATCCCTAACTCTCAAAATACAAATACGGTGAGGAAATCTTAAAACCCCATTTGACTCAAAGGAAGCCTGTCTGGCATCACCTCTCAACACAATCTCGAAGGGCTACCAAGGTTTCATCCTCAAACTTGTGACCCTAAATCTACTCCAACGAGGAGGTATGAAGTCCCACATAGGCCAACACACACCTAGAATCTGAAATATCTAACTAAATTGTCCTTAAGCTAAAGAATGAATGCCTAAAGTCAAAGGTCGATCCACAATAGAAAGGAAGGCTAGATTACCCATACTCATCACCTTTCGGCTCAAGGCATCTGCTACTGCATTTGCCTTTCCTAGATGGTAGAGAATAGAGGGTCATAGCCCTTTAGGAGATCAATCCAATGGTGTTGCCTCAAATTAAGGTCCCTCTGACTCATAATATACTGAAGACTCCTATGATCAGTGTAGATCTCACATCAAACTACATACAATTAGTGCCTCCAAATTTTAAGCACAAAAACTATTGCCGCCAACTCCAAATCATGAGTGGGGTATTGCACTTGTGTAGCTTAAGCTACCTCAACGCATAAGCAAAAACTTAGCCCCTGCATCAATATACAACCCAAACAAAAGTCGAACACATCACAATATACCGTGAATTCCTCGCCCTCAACTGGAATAGTCAAAATAGGAGTGGTGGAAGAGTCAAGGCGAGTCAACCATCTGTGGTAGCCCCCTAGTCTTACGAAGCTCTGAATCTCAGTAACATAAGTGGGCCTAGCCCAATCACAGATATCCTCAATCTTCACTGGATATACCATAATGTCATCCTTGGACACCATGATCCCCATGAAGCTATAGACTCAAGCCAAAACTCGCACTTTGAGAATTGGCATAAAGCCACTGATCTCTTAAAGTCTAAGCATAATCCTTAAATGTTAGTCATGCTCTCTCCGGCTCAGTGAATATACAAAAATTCATCTATGAACACAAAGACAAAATAATCAAGGTATGGCCTGAGCACATGCGTCATCAAGTCCATGAAGGCAGCAGGGGAATTATTAAACTCAAACGACAACACTAGGAAATCATAATGACCGTAATGAGTCCTAAATGTCATCTTAGGTATGTCCGCTACCCTAATCCTCATCTGATTGTAACCAGACCTAAAATAAATCTTAGAAAACATAGCGACACCCTGAAGCTGGTCAAATTGATCATCAATATGAGACATGAGGTAACGTTTCTTCACCATCACCTTATAAAGTTGTCTCTAAATATATATCCCCAAGGATCCATCCTTCTTCTACACAAATAGGATGGGGCTCCCCAAGATGACACCCTAGACTAAATGAATCCCTAACCCAAGAGATCTTGAAACTGAATAGTGAGCTCCTTTAGCTCTTTCGGGGCCATCCGATAAGGTGGAATAGAAATAGGACAAGTGTCCAGCTCATGGTCAATTGCAAAATTAGTATCATGCTCTGGGGTAGGCCAAGTAGGTTAGTAGGAAACACATCCAAAAGCTTACAGATAATAGGAACTGACTTAATTAAATAAATCTCCCTACTCAAGCCCCATTCATAAGCCAAGTAAGACAAGCAACAAGTAGCCACCTACCTCCAAGCCTAAATAAAAAAGAAAACTCAAATCGGTGTGTGCCTACAAGAACCTTGTCATACAACCAGTGGCATGTTAGGCATGGCTAAGGTAATGGTCTTAGAAAATAAATCCATGACCGCACATTAGGGGGATAAAAGTCGATGCCCAGAATCACATCAAAATACAACATATTAACTAATATAAGGTCAGCCTCTAGATAGTCACAAAACAAGATCAAAATACCTGATCCACTACTAAAGACTCACCCACTAGGGTCGACACACTGAACGACACTTCCAAATGCTCCGAACTCATAATCAAATGGGAAGCATAATACATAGATACTTATGAAAACGTAGAGCCCAGATCAAATAAAGGCGAGTGAGATAATGGCATAAAATAATCATATATGTGATAACAACGTCTAATGCCTTAGCCTCTGCCCTCGCTAGAGTTGCATACAGATAGGCCTGAGTACCTCTACCCCAAGCATCAACCCTAACACCTAACCTGTATCCCTGGTAACCACCTTTCCTGTCCTGACCCAGGGCACCTCTTTTAGCTAGAGGTGCTACTATTGTAACCGTCCTAGATGGGTGTGGAGCAGGTGCAACCATCCTATGTAAGGGGCACTCTCTCGACCATTGATCAAACTCTCTGCAATCATAGCTACCTTGTGAACATCGACCCGCAACATAGGAATGACCACCATGGCCTGAAGCACCCGACTTAGAACCCCCTAGACCTTGTCTCAAGCCGGTATCTCCCTGAGTGTACTAGTCACTCTCAAAAGGTTGAAATGAGGCTTGAGTAGGTCCACTTGACTGACCCTACTGAATACTCTACTGAGGACAATCATAGAAGTCCTTGTGCCTAGGATGGGACCTATTGTAGCTACTCTCATGCCTAGCACTCCTGCTACTGCCCCCATGGGGATCATAATGGAGCTAATCATTAGTACAGGCATGGTCAACTATATCCATAAAAGAAAAGCACACTGAAACTATAGCCTAGATCTCAATCTGTAGCTAAAGTCTCAAACCTCTAAAGCTCTCAAGGTCTTCTTCTCTAATGGATCTCTCAAGGTGAATTAGGGTTCCTCAAACATTCAAGTTTCCTCTTCAAATTCAAAAGTTAGGGTTCATCAAGGTATGTGGAAAGTTAATCAACAGATCCTTTTTAATCCATTGATTCAAAAAGAAACCCAACATCTCTATTCCAAAGATTAAGATTATGAAATTGATATGATTGTATATGTATTTTCGTTGGGACTTTACTTAGTACCAAGCTAGACTAGTGGCGATAACCCAGGTCCCTAAACTACGTGCTCCTATAGGATTTTCTCAAATGGACATTAGCTAGTGGATCCACCTAAGATTAAGAACACAGTCCTTACCTTGGCAAGTAGGATACTCTCTTTTTAGTGTGGGAGCAGTACACTGAACTCCATGTTATAGCTCACATGGGGTATGTAGGTTGTCGGTAAACTCTCCACAAAAGAATATGAATACCTAGGATAAAATTTTTTACTATTGCATTGACCTACTACATGATTTATAAACTAAACCTATTCTACTGATATGTTTTACTTTGTCATGCAGTATACTGTCATAGACTTATCATGTTATCACGCTTACACTCATGCATCTTTCGTCATTCGTCATACTTGGTACAATCCAAGTACTGACACATACATTCTATTGTGCCTATAATGTCTTATAATATAGGTTTTGATGTTCCTCCTTCCAGCCGTGGCTAGTGGACTAATCAGTGTTACTTAACCTTTGGTTAGTCCGCTTGGTTTGAGAGCATGGCCACATTATGAGTCTTTTATGCTCTTTTGGTCATTTCAATTTTCATACTTATTTTGTGAGCAAGGGCTTTTTCTAGTCACACCCTTGATTAGTAGAGTCTTATATATCATATATAGTAGATTTCCACTTATTTTAGTTTTGTACTATAATTTTTTTATCTTCAAGAGTTACAATATGAGGTTTCTTTTACCGCTTTATCTTTTATTTTAGTTTGATTGTAATGATAGTGTCATGCTTATGTCAAGTAGCTTGTTTAGGGTCTCTTGGGACTCTATTCACCAAGTCATGTCAAGGGGGTAGTTTGGGTCATGACAAATTGCTATTCAGATCCCCAGGTTTTAAAGAGTCCTAGGTGTCTGAAAATCCATGTTTAGTAGAGTCTAGATCATGAGAGTGAAGAACACCACATATATGAATAGAAGGCTATGAGAGGTTTAAGAAATACTTCACTTCTTTCATACTCTTAAGTCGTGCGATAGAGTTGAACTCTATAAAATTTCCATCGAACTTGTATTCTTTGCATTTTCAGAACATCTGTTTAAGTAAAGCTCCGTTAAAAAGGAACAGGAATGTGGAACCTGAAGTTACTCAAGCTTTGGTAGATCCTTTGTTGATCAAGTCTCACATGCTGAATTTAGAGCCGCTTTCCAAGTGTTCACCCAAGCTATGACAGCACAAGTGAATAGAAAGATTGTAGCACCCGTGAACCCAAATGTGGGTATGAAGATGACAAGGGTTAGAGACTTCATGAGGATAAATCCTCAGGAATTTCATGGTTTGAAAGTTAAATGAGGATTCATAAAAGTTTATTTATGGGATTCAAAAGATGTGGACATTATGAGAGTAACTCCGGTGGAGAAGGCAGATTTTGCCGCTTATCAATTTAAATGGGTTGGTCAAGTGTAGTTTGCTCAATGGAAGGATGAAAGGTCTATTGATGCGGGTCTTTTGGTTTGCGACAAATTCAAATGGGTGTTTCTTTATCGTTTCTTTCCACTTGAGATGATGAAGGCTAAAGTTCAAGAATTCTTCAAGCTAAGGCAAGGTAATATGAGTGTGAAGGAATACTCTTTGAAGTTCACTCAATTATCTAAATATTCTCCGATAATGGTTGCCAACTCTAGGGCACGAATGAGTAACTTTGTTTCTAATATTTCTAAAATGGAGGTCAAAGGGTGTAGAACAGACATGTTAATAAAGGAGATGGAAATCTGAAGGCTGATGACTCATGCTTAACAAATTTAGGAGGAAAAGCTCAAGGAGAAGAATAGAGAGTCTAAGAGAGCAAGAACAGATAGTCATGATTTCTCTCACTTGAGGTCTGGTGTAAGTGGTCGTTCTCAACTTCGATAGAAGTTCTCCAATCTGACTTCATCTAGTGCTCCAACTTAGAAGTTTAACAATAATAGGGTGTCTAATCCTAAGTCTCAAGGGAGTGCTCCAAGTGGTCAGCATTTCCCCGCATATTAGAGGTATTGAAAGAACCATCTAGGGAGTTCTTAATGGGTTGTGGTGCATGGTTGTGTTAAGAAAGGGCACAGATTGAGAGACTGTCCTTTGCGACATTGAAGATTAGCTTCATTGAAGATGATCCAGCCTATTCATGAATGATCATCACTATAGAGCAGCACAATTACCCCTTTGCGACATTCATTTCCAATCTCCGCACCCCAAGATTGCTTGTTAACTCTTAAATTCTCTGAAATTTTAGTTTAAATTTCAATATTTGATAACCAAATCTTTTGATTAAATTGTCGGAATCATCCACCCACTTGTTTTTACTAATACAAATGAATGATTTTACAATTCAAATGTCTGGATAGAAGTTCCCTATGGGATTCGACCCCTACTCTTAGTTGGATATTTTCATTGACTACAACCGCTCACTCTTTTGACTTGTTTTAGAGAGTGATTTGAGCATTATAAAAAATAGTGCCACTGTCAGGGAATGGTGGTTGAGAATTCTATTTGAGAAATTATTTTGTAAAATTTATTTAGTGTGCTTGGCAGGTTATGGCTAAAGAAAAAAGAAAGCAGGTAGTGACTTCCGATATAGAATCCGACAGAGAGTCTCCTCCTCCTCCTCCCCTGTTGAAAAATAACAAGGGGATAGTTATCAACGAGCCATCTGAGGTTCCTTAGAGATCACAGCCTACCACTCCACAACCATCTACACAAGAAAGTGTGGAACCCAAAAAGAGGTTTGTAAGGAAGAGAATGGACATCCGGTTCAAGATGGTGCACCCTTCATCCATCCAAGCACCAACCTCCAGAGTTCTCCCTATTATAGCTCCAAGTGCCATCAATAGGCTCAAGGATTCTCGACAACACAAAGATCACAGTTTCGAAGTGGATAGATGGTGTGTTAGTGTGTGGAAAAATGGTAAAATGCCATGCTGGGGCAATCAACACTGCACTTTGGATGCCGGTATTTAAGGCACATATGTTTTCACTCTGATTGAGACATGACCTTGATTCATTGAAAGGATGATTGGCCCCACTTATTTTTGACACTTCTCCCTTTTCTATGGGTGATGGTGCCCAGATAGAGAAGAAGGACTTAAATGTGGTAGCTCGGTACTAGTATGGCTTTATTAGCAGCAACATTATGCCCTCACAAAATGAGTCTATTCTTTGCCCTCCCAAGGTGATCTTAGGGGGCACGATAATTGACCGGGAACATATTAATGTGGGAGCTATTATTACAAAAGAGATACTGATGGGAGCTCGATAGTAGCAAACTTCCCTCCCATTCCCGATCCTAATCACAAAGATATGTGAGGATGCAAGAGTCCCCTTTAAGGGGAATAGTGATGTGTGGATCACATCGGCTTCTTCCAACGACATCCGAAAGATTGAGGCTGATTGTTTACACAACAATAAGGTTCGGAGGAAGCCGCCACCACCAGATACTATGCCCGCAGTTGATCCAACTGAATTAGCTTCTGAGGCTAGCACACCTGCTTCTTCTATGGAGCAAGCAGGTATACCTTCCTCTCAAGTTGTGCCCTCTTCTTTTGTTTCTCCTATTACTTCTTTTGTTGCTACTATTGTTGTTGTTGTGCCTACCCCCCACTCCTATTACCTATCACCCCGTGACCCAGACCATGATATATTAGATGGGCAGTCTTTCCCGGTCAATAGATGTTAGAGCCACGAGGGTTGAGAAGGACTTGCCCGGGCTGATTAATAGGGCTATTGAGCAGACCTTGGACCCTTTGAGGATAGAATGACTAGGTGTGAGGATTTGACTAAGGCCCATAGTGTGAGGTTGGACAACCTCACTGTGAGTTAGAGGCCCGGGAGAAGGCCCAGGAGAAGGCCCAGGGTAGTTTTGGTGTGCTGGATATCATGCGGAGTGAGCTTGCTACTTTGCGAGTGGATGTGACTCATCTGTAGTCTACAGACCTCTCTATGATATAGGGTGATGTTCCCCTACTAGATACACTAGCCTTTATGCCACTAATGATGCCCAGCAGTGAGCCTCCTTCTAGTATGCAGCCTGAGTTAGTTGCGAGTGTTGATGATGATGTTGTAGATACTTAGAGGGCCGATGATTAGTTGGCCGAGGAGAAAGATGAGAAGGAGTTGAGGTGTGCGGAGGATGAGTATGAGATTGCCTAGACACTCATAGAGTTGTATTAGACTGAGGAGGTGATTGTTGAGGCCACCCTGCAGAGATCACTTCGGGAGACTTCTGCAGTTGGCACTAGTGGAGTCTCTTCAAACTCTACCATTCCTCCCAGTGATGTGACCGGCACTGATACCCTAATTATTACCACAATGCTGCCTCTACTGATTGTATTGTCGGGCACGGATGTCATGGGTAATGCTTCCCCTCCTAAGGCTCCAGATGAGATTGCTCCACAGGCTTAGCCTATCAGGGGGAACTTTCTACTCTTCCTCCAATACTTTATTATTTTTTTAATTGAGACACTGCGCAATTATTTTTGGTGGGGTGAGTACTTTTGAGCCAATATTCCCCTTTTACTATATATTTTTTTATTTTTCAATTTTTGGATGATTGTAGTAGTTTACTTTTGGTTATATTAGAGTGTTTCATTTGGTTTAGTGTATCTCTTATTGTCTCTTTCATTTTCTCTCAATTTTGCAACTTCCTCATAAGTTTTGAAAATTGTGAAATGCTTGAGTTTTCATTGATAATGATTCGATGATCGATTATGTTCAATATCAATGTCTGGAATAGTACTCATGGTGAGCATTGGTAAGGAGTATTGGTTTTTCAAGAATGAAATCAATGTGGATGCACTTTTGAGTGATCTCTGTGAATCTTTTTTCAACTAGCTGTGTTGAGATGTTAGCCTTGCATTGAGCATTGCACATACGCTTTTGATCTTTTTGGAATATGCTAAATGAGTGCATTTCGAAGTGCCATGTGTGGTGAGTTTCTACTTGAAAGCATGTGTGTGAAATCCTAGAATTTGCCTTGTTAGTATAATTGTCTAAACCTTGGATATTGGATAATTGTCTTGAGTTCTTGCATGATCTAGCTTCTGTGATGATTGAAAAATATGGCAAACCTATGGGATTAAGCTCGTATGCATTTCTCTTTTGAGAGAGTGAGAGTTGTATTGATTCCGCATTTCTTTGTTAATTTGCTTTGTGAGAGCATGGAATTGTTCTTGATGTGAGGGCGTGTTAAAACTGGCTAGTTATCATTTGAAGTTTTTTGATCGTGATTGAGTGTAGAATGTTGTTGAGAGTAGTCTTGTGATGGTACTTGCATGTTAGGTCTCATTGAGTACTGTTGTAGACACCCTTATTGAGCTATTTGTGTTCTTGATTTACTTGAGGACAAGCAAAAGTTTAAGTTGGGAGTGTTGATGAGTGGTAGATTTGCACTCATTTGATGTCTATTTAGCTCAATAATGAGTGTCCCTAATGCCTAATTTTTTCTATTTTTGATGATATTTTGATGATTTGCAACTGTGAAGGCAAATGAACAAGGCAATGATGAATGTTTAAAAGAATGGACAATACGTGAAAAGAAGTGCAAAATTAACATTGATGATTGCGAAACAAGAAAGGAGGATCGCCTAGTGAGCATGACCTCACCCATAATAATAGTGTACAACACTTTCATGTATCGAGACAGGTCAGTGAACTCCAACAGAAAGGGAAACGTGCCCAATCAAAAGGGCGAGCTTGTTGATCATTGTCTAAATTGACAGTGCAAGGAGAAAAATTGAAGGCTCAAAAGGCAAACTAAGGTGGTACTCGGCGATGCATCGAATGTGAAATGCAGACTCAAATGATCTCACCGACTGAGGTTCAAACACCTTAAGCCTAGAGCAAGAGAAGGCGAGCTGAAACATGAATGGTGACTCACCGAATGAGTTCGGTGAGGCCAACTAACGTTGCCCAAAGGGTAACGTGCTGCATTTTGGGCAAAATTTTGGGAAAATATAAATATCCCAAAGGGGAGAGAAAGAAGGACTCTTGAACAATTTTAGTTTTGCTTTTGGTGAGTTTAGAGTTAAGAGTGAGAGAAACAACTTTACCTTGTGAAGAACACTTTCTAGTTTTTGGGGTTTTTCAACTTTGTTCTTGAAATTGATAAATTAAAGTTGGATTCAAAGTGGGTTTTCTTGTAATTGCATTATTTCATGTTACCCATGTCTGCTTTCATGAAAGGTATATTTTTTTTTCTTTTTGTGATGGGTGCCTAAAATCCCAAGATATAGGGATGCAATTATGGGGTTGGCTGTTGAATTAATATAGTGGGTATTGTGTTATGCTTTGTTTTGCTTCTATTCATACATGAATTATGGCTAATTAGCATGTGGTTAACTTATGAGTTAAGGTTGCAAACTTAATTTCTACTTTCGATCTCTAGTCGATGCTCGAAAGAGATTGATTAGAGTGGGTAATTAGTCCGATACTAGCAATTTAGGTTTTATTTCTATAACTTGCCTGAAAATAGAGTGAAAATAGAGGTTGTGGGTCAGATCTAATTGCCCTACTTCCACATTGAAAGAGAGAGTAGAGTAAGGTATTGGGTTGTTGAAATTGTCATGTAGATGAGATCGAAAGGAGATTCTACGAAAAGATGCTATGAGATCGAAAGAAAATTAGTGTCATTGAAGATGACTCAGCCTATTCATGAATGTTCATCACTATAGAGCAGCACAATTACCCATATTTGACATTGATTTCCAATCTCCGCGCCCCTAGATTGCTTGTTAACTCTTAAATTCTCTTAAATTTTAGTTTAAATTTCAATATTTGATAACCAAATCTTTTGATTAAATTGGTGGAATCATCCACCCACTTTTTTTATACTACAAATGAATGATTTTTCTATCCAAATGTCTTTATAGAATTCTTTACAATATACTGTTACATGTGGGATTCGACCACCTACACTTAGTTGGGTATTATTATTGACTAGAACCGTTCACTCTTTTGACTTTTTTAGATAGTGATTTGAGCATTATCAACGATGAAGTATATGTATCTCATCTCAAGGATTGATGATTTGTTTGACCAACTTCAAGGTATTAAATTCTTCTTAAAGATTGATCTACGATCAAGTTTTCATCGCTTGAGAGTTCGAGAGTGTGACATTCTGAATACGGCTTTTTAAACTCGATATGGCTGCTACGAATTCTTAGTTATGTCTTTTGGACAAACAAATGCTCCGGCTAATTTTATGGATTTGATGAGCAGGGTGTTCAAGAAATACCATGACATGTTCATGATCATTTTTATTTATTGTATTTTGATTTAATCTCGGAGTGAGGATGATCATGCTGATAATTTGAGGATTATCTTGTAAGTTCTCAAGGATAGTCAACTTTTTGCTATGTTTAAAAAATGTGAGTTTTGGTTGAGGTCTATTGTTTTCCTTGGCCATATTATTTCTGGTGAAGGTATTCAGGATGATCCTAAGAAAACTGAGGCAGTTAAGAACTATCCTAGACCTCTTTCCCCTTCAGATATTCAGAGTTTCTTAGGTTTGGCCATTTTTTGTAGAAGGTTTATGGAAGGATTTTCCTTTATTGGTTCGCCTTTGACTCAGAAAGAGGTAAAGTTTCTATGGTCTAAAGTATGTGAGAATAGTTTTTCAGAGTTGAAGACTCGGCTTACTTCCGCCCCCATTTTGACATTGTCGAAAGGTTCTGATGGGTTTGTTGTGTATTGTGAAACTTTAGGAATTGGACTAGGTTGTGTTCTTATGGAACACAGAAAGGTGATTGTGTATGCTTCAACAAAACTTAATATCCATGTAAAGAACTACCCTACTCATGATTTGGAGTTAGCGGCGGTTGTATTTGCTTTGAAGATTTTGAGACATTATTTGTATGGTGTCCATGTGGATGTGTTCATCGATCATAAGAGTTTGCAATACATGTTTAAACAAAGCGATCTAAATCTTTACCAAAGGAGGTGGCTCTAACTTTTGAAAGATTACAATATGAGCGTTCTTTACAATCCGAGTAAAGCTAACATAGTTGCCGATGCTCTGAGCCGATTGTCCATGAGTAGTGCTGCTCACATTGAAGATGGTAGAAAGAAGTTGGTTCGTGATGTTCATGGACTTGCTCATTTGGGTGTTCACTTGATTGACTCCGAAAAGGGTGGTATCATTGTTCAGAATGGTTCAAAATTGTCTCTTGTACGGGATGTGAAGGCTAACCAAGATCTTGATCTGACATTAGTTGAGTTGAAGGAAGCAGTGCTTAAAAAGGCTATTGAGGATTTTTCTTGGGGGGAGATGGCATGCTTCATAATCAAGGTTGTTTGTGTATTTCGTATATTGATGCAACATATTTTATCAGAAGCTCACAGCTCAAAGTATTATATTCACCCAGGAGCCACCAAGATGTACCGTGATCTATGGGATGTCTATTAGCGAAATGGGATGAAGAAGAATATTATGGGAATTTATGGCTAAGTGTCCAAGCTACCAATAAGTGAAGGTTCAGCATCAGGAACTGGGATGTTCGTCCCAAGATATTAGCACCCCTACATGGAAGTAGGAAGACTTGAATATGGATTTTATTATAGGTATATCCATCACTCGATGGCAACAGGATTCGATTTGGGTCATCGTGGATCGGATGATGAAACTGGCACATTTCATTCTCATGAAGACTTCGTATTCAGCTGACGATTATGCTAAGTTGTATATCGAGAGATGGTTAAGTTTCACGGGATTCCCTTATCTATTATATCAGACCAAGGTACACAGTTTATTTCCCAATTTTGGATGCCTTTTCAAAAAGGCCTTCATACCCATGTTAAGCTTAGTACATCCTTTCAACCTCAGACTGATAGACAAGTCGAGCATACTATTTAGACTTTAGAAGATATATTTGGACCTTAGAAGATACATTGAAGGCTTCTGTAACTAACTTCAAAGGTAATTGGGATGATCATTTACCTTTGGTGGAGTTTTCTTTTAATAACAGTTATCACTCGAGTATACAGATGGCTCCGTTTGAAGCTCTTTATAGTAAGAGGTGTAAGTCTCCTATTGGTTGTTTTGAAGTTTGTGAGGTTGCTTTGATAGGGTCTTCGGTAGATCATGAAGCTATGGAGAGATTTTACTAATCTTTGATCAATTGAGAATGGCTAAAAGTCGATAAAAGTTTTATGCGGATGTTAGAAGAAGAGAGCTTGAATTGATGTTGATAATTGGGTTTGCTGGAAAATCTAACCTACAAAGGGTGTGATGGGATTTGGGAAGAAAGGGAAGTTTAGTCCCCGTTATGTAGGCCCATATCAAATTTTTAGACTTTTCGATAAAGTAGCTTACGATTTGGATTTGCCTATTATTTCAAGTAATGAAATAATTAAAATATAAAGTGTCCAAATATAATTTTAACTTAACAATTTAATCCTAATTGAAGATTTTGCACTAATTAATTAACTCAAACTCCTAAAATTGGATTTCAAGATAACTACTAACTATGAAAGAATATGAACAATTCTCAAGTTAGTCTTAAAACTTAAATTGACTAATTTAAAATGAGTTTAATAAACGCTTGTGGATAAGGATATTGAAAAGAAATGTTATTAATATAATGAACTTGAAAAACTCCACGGAGATTCATCTAAATTAATAAAAATGTTAGAAATCATAGCAGTAACAACAAAGAAAAATAGGCAAGCAACAAAAGTAAATAATTTGGACTTTAGTCCAATGAGATCATTTTCTCATCTGCTCCTATTTCACTGTCAATATTTAGATTTCATTGCAAAGTCTTTTCTCTCCTCTTTTCTAATCGTTGGACTGTTTCCATGTTACTGTTGTTGCTGCAAGTTCAAATTGGACTCTTTTAAGTCAAAAAACCCAATTTTGTTTAGACCTTTGGGGCTGCTGCTGAAACCTACTACTATATAAATGTGTTTAGACCCAAAACATTTTCATTTTACCTTCCCTTTCACAACTTGGTGGAGGCTGACACGAAGAGGATCGAATGCAAGTGTAACACTATGAAAATTTCTAAGCTAAGGCCTAGACCATTCTATATTTACATGTAGAAATCGTATCGGGTGATTCGTAAATTGCTCATATTTGTAAAGGTCATTTATTTAGTGTTCGAATGTATTTGAATATGACTTAAGGTCACAAGGACCCCCTAGCACAAAGTTGAGTTGAAAACTTCATTTTTGACTAAGTTTTGACATAAGATTCTACTTTGGTCAAATTGAAACATTCATATCTCCCATTACATAATGAATTAGGTGGCCCATGATATATCATATTAAAGGTCTTTGAGTCTTCTTTCCAACGCCACCAAGTTTTCCTCTTTTCGAGTTTGGAGTAAAAAGGTATGACCATTTTACCAGAGACTGTCATATAAAAATTCTGAGTCTGTGAACGACGACTCCAACCTACGGTTCGTCGTCTCCTGTCAGGACGTCGATAGAGTACAGAGGGTCAATTTTTGAGAGCCTAGAGGTCACGACCCAAAAGTAGACGTGATAGCACTCGTCTTATCCCACCAAGACAAGTCAGCCTAAAACACAACTAATACGACAAATGTGGAAGTAAAATAAGAAAACGAGACTAACACCATCAAATAAATGCGGAATACAAACTCAACTTATTAAAACCTCCAAAATCTGATTGTCACGTGTACACGCCTCTAATGTATCACAATGAATTTGAGAGAAAAACACAAGTCTCAAATGATGTTGTCACTAAAGTAGAACAAGATCATAAATAGGAGTAAGAAGGTCGCTGAGATGACAAACAGCTACCACATAAATCTCCACAGGAAGCCTTAGAAAATAAGAGAATAGAAAGTATCACGAAGTTCCGGGCTCGTAACCTACAAAAATATTGTAGAAGCAAGGGGTGAGTACCAAACCACATGGTACCCAGCAAGCAAACCCCTAAACACAAGCTAAGGGTAGGGAATACGGGTACTCCTTACACCCCAACCGAACCTCCACAACTAGAACATGCATAAAAACCAGCCCAACCTAATAGTTCACAATTTACATAGCACATAGTTCAACCATATCACCCCAACAATTACAAATCAGTAGCACACAAGATAAAGTTCACTAGTCAAGAGTTCCACAAACAAGTACTCATAAGTTCACAAGTGATAAAGATGCACAATGTAATGAAATGCAATGTCAAGTATAGTGATGCATGTCTGACCTAATGATACACACCCACTGTCTCTCAGTCCGGGACCCATGGGAGACATATCTGTCCATGCATCCGTCGTGGCGTGCGACACGACCCTCGATAATGAAATTCGTCGCTGCGTGCGACACGTCCCTCGATAATAAAATTCATCGCGGCATGCGATACGTCCCTCGAATCATAGTATCCGTCGTGGCGCGCGACATGTCCCTCAAATCATAATATCCGTCGCGGCGTGCGACACGTCCCTCGAAATGGTACATCCTTTTTAATTTCTTATTCTTCCTCAATTCACATAACATTTGTCACAACCATGTCTCAGAACCAATGCAAATAACATGTTCATATAAATAATGAGGAGATGACCATTTTCATAACAATGCATACTTCACAACAACACAATCGTGATACAACATCAACAATGAATCAATAAGCCTTTCAAACCATTCTCAACACATCACACACCAATAATTAATCACATTGTCTTTTATTACCCCTTTTTCATCATTAAAATTATTCAATATGGACTAGTCAAACCATCACCAAGTCCCATTACTCCCCAACACATACCATAAGGAAATACAAGAATTCTATACACTTAACAAGGGTTGAGAAATCCACTTGCCTCAAATAATTGAACAATCACTCCGGGACTTGAGCCTTACCCTTTCGTTTGGCTTCCAAGTAAATGCAATCTATTCACATTAATAATGACAATAAAATTTTGTAACTAACAACACCCATATTACCGTATGTCTAGCCTAGACCCAAGAACTCACCCAAACCTAAAATCAAGTTCGTAAATCTTGATGCCAATTAACATATCAACTCTTTCAATTTTCTCCAAATTTCAAGCCTAGGGTTAAGTTTCAATTCATTCAAGTATCATAAATCTAATGGTATTCATATAACACAATACACCTACTATTAACTTACATATGTCAATAGGTTAAAACAGGAACCATAAAGTGAATACCATGAACAATTCTGACTGGAAAAATTAATAAAAGAAAGAAAAATCCAGTAACCTCTAGAAATGAAATTATATTTTAATCCATGAAACGTTATACAGTAATCCAATTTCCAATTCTTCTTGATTCAAACCCACTTTCCTTGTTTCTTTTTTTTCTTTTACAATCAAGTATAATAATAATAAAATAATGATAATATGACATCTATGCATATACATCAATACATTGATTAAGGCTATTAATGCTTACCTACTGCAGTTCGTTGGCCATCTGATTGTGCCAAGGTTATGTCACCTCCTTTGGAGATTATTATTATTTTTTAATAAAAGGATGATCTAAAATAATATAGGGTATTAATTTTAAATTATATTATATATGGACTTGGCCCATTAATCATAAACTAAATTAATTATTTAAAATTACCCATTAATTAAATATTTGTAGTTAAAAGAGTAATTCAAAATTAACATTTAAAATTTACGAAAAGAGTCTTTTATGAAATAGAGAGGACTAATTCTCAAAATGACCTAACGGGTCATTACATTATCCACCACTAAAAATCATGTTCGTCCTCGAACATAAAGAAGGAAGCAAGAATAAATAAATTTACCAAAAGTCTGGGTTGTGATCTTCCTGAGTTGGTGTTCATCTCACCAAGTAAGCTCCTCCTTAAAACAATTCCATCAAGATCAACTACTAAGAACTGGATTTTCGAATCAAACTTTGGTAGATCTACAAATCAGGAGTGATTAATAAGTCACAAACTAACTCATGAACCCAATCTGAACTGAAACCCTCTAGACCATAACACAACCGTTAGGACAAATCTTTCTCACATAATCACGATAAAATTCAAAATAAATATTGGCTACAACTAGAAGTGAACCTGAACCAACCACCACACACATAATGCACAAATCATCACAGATCTTATCAAGATTCCTTTCTCACAACATAATCTTTCACGAGCTTAAGCTATAACAATCTGACCTTTAGACATCGGGTACTCATCAAGGGAGAGTAAAACTTATCTAACCCAAAGAAGGAAATGATCTCGTAACCACCCAGCGAGCGATACATCCAAACATATAGAACCTCTAACAACGTTGTCGGAATGTTAGATCAGTACCCTTAAGATCGGTAAAACTAGACCATATGCTCCCCACATTCAATCACACATATTTGAAAGGTGACCTCGATGATGAGATGAATATTAAGACTGTCGGACAACTACAAATATCCACGGTAGCTCTCCTATAAATTATCATAAGCAAGGTGGCACGTGTGGAACTACTAGAAAACTTCAACTACCTCAAGGCAATACCAAATCTACCATATCTGAAATGACCAAGTCTGCACAAACATCCTACCCTACCAAGAGGACATCGCAGGATCGGTACACCCGATCCACCACTAGGGATCCACCCAAAAAAGTGAGAATACGGGTGGGCATAAGTAGTGAATCATACTCCAAATCATGTCCAGAACAAAATAGGTGGTCATATAAGAATGTATGGAACCAAGATCGAATACCACAAGATACTCCTTCCATAATGACAATATAAAACATTTTCATTCATCTGAATCTATCTCTTTATTTTTTTTAGCTACCCACAGTCAAATAGTCTGGTCCCCATTACAATTGTACACATACTCGATTTATCAAACCCCACATACTCCTCACAGTATTCCACTGAAGCCAATACTCTTAATACTAACAACGCACTATATCCACACCGGTCATTTACCTTGCTTTCAAACCATCACTAGTATCAAAGTCTTCTTAGCAATCAAATTGTCGGTAAAAATTTCAAACTATGGCTCCCTCTCTTTCCATGCAAGCATTCTATGACAGATATGGGTCCCACCCAAGGCTGATAGCACTAATTCCAAGTCTGATAATACTTTCGCATCGATATAAAGCGATTGAATCACGTAAAGTCAACTTCACACCATCTTTCATATACCAAGTTTAAACTACCATTCATACCATCATATACCTCATCAAAACTTAGAGAAATTCTTGGTCACTCCAATAATTCTATATACCATAAGCTCATGACGTCCACTCACCATCAAATGTCTATATAACACATCATGACAGTCTATGTAGTCCAATCAATAAAGCAGTTTCAATTCCCTCAAAATCCTCCATAACCATGTAGAACTCTAGATCCGTACCGTAACACCCCCATAATTCATCTATCGTAATTCGAACAAACTAAACCAACATAAAAAAAAAATACAGCATCTTTCACACATCACTTTTATTACTCGAACCAAAACCCAATCTTTAAAAAAGAAATTTATGATAAACCCCTAGTAATTTTGTGCCAAATTAGTTCACATCTCACAGTCATTTCTGAACTCATAGGCAAAAATTCATACAACATTCAACTTCAAGCCACGGGTATATATGAGATGTCTTATTCTTTCACCTTTCTTATATTCTTCCCATGACACCAATTTCAAATACCTTTAACCCTTCAATATACTGAATTCTTGTTCCTTTCGCTAACTCGCTTACCAATCTTATCCTTTGACTAAAAACCCATGACATTTTATCACATACTCTAGACCAAAACTTTAAGTGAAACTCTTTCTTAGGTCCTTTAACAATCAAAAGTGACCAACAACACAAATCATGTACAAGTCCTTCCAATTGTTCAATACCAGATATGATTGATCATTTCTTACCTTACTAATTCATACCTCAACAACACTTACTATCACGAACGTAAACTTACATTGACAAACTTGAATTCTGATTCCAACCGTACCAGTTACCAAACTCGAAACAACACAGAACTTATCACCACACTCGAGCCGAACGTCTATAAACTTCTTTCTCAAATATTATCCAATAGTTTTTAACCCATATGAAATACACAAAACACTATCACTATAACCAGAGCTAAACAGATGGAACCACATGTCTCGAAATCCAATTCTCCGCTCTCTCTAAAGATACATCTTTGGCTCTTTCAATTAGAGTAAATATCATTGTTCTCGCCTCTTTCTGAAGGGTAAACTACACTCCACTAATTCTTTTCATTAATGACTCTAGCTCCTTTCAATTCTATTTGAGTGGTGTCTCAACACATTCTACAGCTTTTCATATGACCTCACTACTCACCAAATAATAGCAAATCATAACTTTAGATACTCGCAAGTCGTCAGTACAATACAAAAATTTATTTAACCAACTATCCTTATCAGATAATTGTATCTCCATCACAATCCATCGCAAATTCTTACTGTCATCATGCTAATTTAGCCCTTGCCATCACCATGAATTAAACCTTGTCATCGACATGACACCTCAAATCCAGCTATACCAATCATATCCAAAGGACTCGCTCAATACTATATGCACTTTCTTAGTAAAATTCCTAATTGCCTCACACAGGTATACTCGTTGAATTTTTATTTTTTTTATTTTTATTTTTATTTTTACCCATGAGCTTTCCATTTCGATATCGATCCACTCCCTTGGAGCTTACGATGAAATTACTAGTCCTCATTTAGAATCCTCATAATACACTTCACAACCTAAACACATTAATACAGTACCAAAGATCCACCACTAAAATCTCTCTTATACACAATACTTAACTCAAGCGTCCGTAGTAACAAACTAGTTAGTTTCTCAAATGTGGATGCAATATCGAATATCATTATACGAGCATGTGATACAACTAATAACTTTTTAAGTAGTTAGCACTCACCCTTGACAATTCAAGTAGTCGTTTACATATACCACTAGTATCACACCGTGAAAGTCTGTTAGATCCACCACTAGAACACATCTTATCTACCGAGAAGATCGTACCCAAATAGCCCACACATTTCTACCAATTGAATAGCTGTAAAATATTATCAAATTTGTTCTATCTCTAGCCCAAGCAATATGCATCCTTTCATAGATCAGGTTGATAGCAAAAGTAACACACTCCCTAACTTTAACTAACTAGGCATTGGTACCGTTGTAGTAGTCATATCATGACCCGCTTGGATATACACTCAATATGTAAAATCGTAGTAGAGATTCTGACCTCAATTGGCTTAACATCATTCTCATCAAATCTGATGACACTTTGCTAACTATAGTTTCCAAAGTTACAGGGTCCATTATCTAGTTGTCCCTTTAATCATTTCACTTTCTTTTGTCAAACCACTCAAAATTTCACCTATACCGCACAAGCACTGTTCCCTCTATTGGGTAACTAGCCTTACTCAACCCTTTCGAATGGCTAAACAATCTGAATCTGGCCAGACATCATTTTCATGAGTCTATCACTTTATCGTTAATATCATATCTTACATAAAACCCACACGACACCGACTACTCGCATATAGAACCACGCACGAGTCATCACTACAAGTGAGAGAGAATGGGATGAAGATTATTCCTAAAAGTCACTATAGCCTCTCGAAGATAAGTACAGACGTCTCCGTACAGATCCTCGAGACTCTACTTAGACTCGGCTTGTATACACATGAGACCTATGAACCTGGGACTCTGATACCATTTTGTCACGATCCAAAAGTGGACGTGATGGCGCTCGTCTTATCCCACCAAGACAAGTCAGCCTAAAACCTAACTAATACGATAAATGCGGAAGTAAAACAAGAAAATGAGACTAACACCATCAATTAAATGGGAAATACAAAGTCAACTTATTAAAACCCCCAAAATTTGGTTGTCACGTGTGCACGCCTCTAATGTATCACAATGGATTTGAGAGAAAAACACAAGTCTCAAATGATGTTGTCACTAAAGTAGAACAAGATCATAAATAGGAGTAAGAAAGTCGCTGAGATGACAAACAGCTACCTCATAAATCTCCGCAGGAAGCCTCAGAAAATAAGAGAATAGAAAGTATCACGAAGTTCCGGGTTCGTAACCTATAAAATAATTGTAGAAGCAAGGGGTGAGTACCAAACCACATGGTACCCCGCAAGCAAACTCCTAAACACAAGCTAAAGGTAGGGAATACAGGTACTCCTTACACCCCAACCGAACCTCCACAACTACAACCTGCATAAAAACTTGCCCAACCTAATAGTTCACAATTTACATAGCACATAGTTCAACCATATCACCCCAACAATTACAAATCAGCAGCACACAAGATAAAGTTCACTAGTCACAAGTTCCACAAACAAGTACTCATAAGTTCACAAATGATAAAGATGCACAATGCAATGAAATGCAATGTCAAGTATAGTGATGCATGTCTGACCTAATGATACACACCCGCTGTCTCTCAGTCCGGGACCCATGCGGGACATATCTGCCCATGCATCCGTCGCGGCGTGCGACACGACCCTCGATAATGAAATCCGTCGAGGCATGCGACACGTCCCTCGATAATAAAATTCATCGTGGCGTGCGACACGTCCCTCGAATCATATTATCCGTCGCAGCGCGTGACACGTCCCTCAAATCATAATATCCATCGCGGCGTGCGACACGTCCCTTGAAATGGTACATCCTTTTTAATTTCTCTTTCTTCCTCAATTCACATAACATTTGTCACAACCATGTCTCAGAACCAATGCAAATAACATGTTCACATAAATAATGAGGAGATGACCATTTTCATAACAATGCATACTTACTACAACACAATCGTGATACAACATCAACAATGAATCAATAAGACTTTCAAACCATTCTCAACACATCACACACCAATAATTAATCACAATGTTTGTTATTACCCCTTTTTCATCATTAAAATTATTCAATATGGACAAGTCAACCCATCACCAAGTCCCATTACTCCCCAACACATACCACAAGGAAATATACGAATTCTATACACTTAACAAGGGTTGAGAAATCCACTTGCCTCAAATAATCGAACAATCACTCCAGGACTTGAGCCTTCCCCTTTCGTTTGGCTTCCAAGTCAATGCAATCTATTCACATTCATAATGACAATAAGATTTTGTAACTAACAACACCCATATTACCATATGTCTAGCCTAGACCCAAGAACTCACCCAAACCTAAAATCAAGTTCGTAAATCTTGATGCCAATTAACATATCAACTCTTTCAATTTTCTCCAAATTTCAAGCCTAGGGTTAAGTTTCAATTCATTAAAGTATCATAAATCTAATGGTATTCATATTACACAATACACCTAATATTAACTTACATATGTCAATAGGTTAAAGCAGGAACCATAAAGTGACAACCATGAACAATTCCGACAGGAAAAATTAATACAAGAAAGAAAAATCCAGTAACCTCTAGTAATGAAATTATATTTTAATCCATTATCACATTCATTCTCCTAAACTTCTTAATGATTACTATCATTGTCAACTAAAGCCTAGACTCATATTTTCTCCAATTTTAATCCATGAAACGTTATATAGTAATCCAATTTCCAATTCTTCTTGATTCAAACCCACTTCCTTGTTTCTTTTTTTTCTTGTACAATCAAGTATAATAATAATAAAATAATGATAATATGACATCTATGCATATACATCAATACATTGATTAGGGCTATTAATGCTTACCTGCTGCAGTTCGTTGGCCATCTGATTGTGCCAAGGTTATGTCGCCTCCTTCGGAGATTATTATTATTTTTTAATAAAAGAATGATCTAAAATAATATAGGGTATTAATTTTAAATTATATTATATATGGACTAGGCCCATTAATCATAAACTAAATTAATTATTTAAAATTACCCATTAATTAAATATTTGTAGTTAAAAGAGTAATTCAAAATTAACATTTAAAATTTACGAAAAGAGTCTTTTATGAAATAGAGAGGACTAATTCTCAAAATGACCTAACGGGTCATTACACCAGACCTACGGATCCAACCAACGTGCCGTAGGTACTACTACGGGCCATCGTTAGGACCCGTAGGTGGATCTGTAAACCTTAAAAATTCGATATCAAATCCACGAAGGTGACCTACGATGCATAGGTCAACCCACGAACCATAGGTGGCCTCGTACATCAGTTTAGCAGTTTTAACGAGGGGTAGTTCAGTCTTTTTCCATCCCTTCTAAGCCTAACCCACGATCCTTTTTCACCTATATAAGGGTCTAAACAGTGTTAAGACATTATTTTACGTTCTTTAACAATTCAATGACTTAGAGCAAGGATTCAAGAGAAGAAAAGCCAGGGTTTTCAATCGTTCTTCTGATTTCATCAAGAACTTCGTTCTTCCCATGTATGTAAGGCTTTCATAGTGTTGGACTAGTGCGTCCACACGCCCTACATATATTAGAATTTCAGAAAAGAGTAATCTTTATTCCTTGTTTTTGAGAAATTTTGAGTTAAGCCTATTGTTGAATTTTCATTCAGTTCTTGAGTTATTGTATCCATATCATTGAGTATTAATGTGATATTGTTCATGTCTATATTTCGGAATGAACCCTACTTATTGAGTTGATTGTTCATGACTACTTTTCTGTATGAACCCTATAATTTGAGTATTCATTGAATTATTATTGAGAATCTCTTAAAACGAACAATTATCTTAAATTAACTTGTTTGAGAAAATAAAGAGGAGTTTTGAGGAAAGTTTAAAGAGACATTCGGAGTAAAGTTTAAGGGAACTATTGATTTCCAAATTTATCATTTTTACAGTGAGAAAGAGAACTTTGATTTTTTTATGAAGAGTTAAAGGAGTTTCGAGAGATTATTGAGACATTGCCTCTTAAAGAGTACCTTTTGAGTAGTTACGTCAAAATAGAGAAAGAGTATTTCTACTTGAGCATGAGTATATATAATTATTGGGAGTAGTATTGAGCACCGATATGGGGATGATTTCAGGCAACTCGAATTCCTGATAAACCATGTATGCCAACATGGGTAAAGTATTCATACTTTTTAGATGATTTCCTTATGACTTCGGGTAGAGCTTAGCGGATCCTCTTAGTTGAGGTTGTTCTATACCCCGACAAGTTATAGGACAGTTTTGGCAGCATGGGCGAGACGATGTATCATCACTTAGCTCATAGTGATAGTTGTCTGTTAGAGAATCTCCCAACTAAGAGTAAAGAGTAAATTTTTTTTTTGTATTTTTACATACCTCCTAGAGTTAATATCCTTTATTTACAAAATTGTATGTCATGACCCAAAGTACCCCCTCGACGTGACATGGCGTAAAAAACCCCGAGAGGCCTCACACAAGCCATTTAGCATGCATCATATAAGATAATAGCAATTTAATGAGTTCAAAAGACAATTCATTATCAAAAGAGTTTAAGCAATAGCGTAAGTCTACATATAGTCTCAAAAGCCATCTAACATAAGGAATGAATGAACGTTGGGACGTAACCCATACAAGTCTTTTTAAAAAGGTAAATGACATAAAAGTAAATATGGCTACGTCCTCGAATGTATGAGGACTCACAAAACTTTTCAAAGTCTCTAATATCACAACTAGCCACAAGAAGATGGGGATGTGCTGGACCCTACACTTATAAGAAAATGTAGGCAAGAGTATGCGTTAGTACTAATATGTACCAAGTATGATAACCATGAATAAAAACATTTAAACATGCAAAAGGGGACATTTTCATAATCATGCAATGATCAAGTTAAACCATGGGAAAAGGGTTAGAAATCATAAGTTATAAACCATGATCAATGCAAACCAAACATCTCTAAAACATTTGAGAAATACTTTAAAAGCAACTTTAGTTCATTATTGTGGGAAATTACCTTAACCGACATTTAAAGACCATGTGAGCTATCAACATGGAATCTGACATACTCCCTTCATCGGAAGGGCCATCCTACTTGCCAATGTAGGACCCATAACATCTAGCTTACGTGGATCCATTAGCTAAGGTCTACTTTAAGACAGTCATCCTATGGTGGCACATAGTTTAGGGATAAGGGGATTGCTACTAGAAACCTGGCCTCTACAACGGGAGAGCTTCCATCTCAATATCATCACGGTGCTAAGTAAATATCCCATGGAATTAGTTATCTTGTTAACCATGGAAGGGTACAACTAGAGTTACCAATCCAAGTTAAAATCATTTAGAATAGTTCCTTAATCTTTGATTCAACTTTAGTTGAGAAAACCTTTCAACATGTTATGAATCCTTTATGTGAGAAAATACTTTCACTATCCAACAATTTTCATCATTCATGCTGCAATGTCAAAACAATTCATAAATCATCATAATTTCCATCATTGAACATGCATACTTTCATAAAATCCATCTTTTGATCATTCATCAATTCTTCATGAATCATATCTTTAGAAATCATTAAAACATGCATGAGTTCATATAAACTTCATAAAATCCATATCTTCATAATTTAACCCAACATTCATGCATAAATCTCGAAACTAGGGGAATTCATATGGGTTCATGGTAATTCATCTTAAAACATGTAATTCAACTCAATTCATACATAGAAAACCATAATTGAAAGTAATTTGATCATAAATGAAAGAACCCGCATCATAGAAGAAAACCCTTAAATCAAATTGGGAATTTGATACTTGAAAATTGAGAATTATAGGGACTCTATGGAGGAATGGGCTCCATAGATAAAGATCATCATACCTCAATGCCAAAATCTTGAAATCAATGGAGGATTAGGAGACTTGACTTTAAATCCCTAGCCTCTCTTCTTTCTCTTCAAGCTATTCTAGAGAGAGAAATATTTGGGAGAGGAGAATTTTGGGAATGATAGAGAATGGGTAAAATTAGGCTTAAAAGGTTTATCTAGGGTCTAGGTTAAGGGCCAAACTGACTTAGATTAGGAGTTAAACATCTAGGGAAAAGACTAAAAAGCCCTTTAAAAATAACTTTCAGACCCCATCGACTACTTGGCCTACGGTCCAACTACGGACAATCCTGTCCAACCGTCAATAGGATTCAGAAGCTAGAAATTTAGGCTTCCAACGACGGTTCCCATGTATGGTCCGTAGGTCCATCGACGGACCGTATATACCAACCGTCATTCCGACTTTGAACCTTTAAAATTTCACCAAGTCTAGGAGTGACTTACGAGACCTACCTATAGTCCGTAGGTCCAACGATGGACCGTCTTGTCGAACCATCGATAGGTTACTGAGACTTGATTTCTGAGAAAACTTTCCCCTCCACCTACGACTGCAACCTATGATCCATAAATGCTCCTACCAACCGTAGGTTTGAGCCTTAGGTCATGCCTGTAACCCAGAAAATTTTATGTTCCTTGTTTTCCAAATCCGAGGTGTTACACTTTAAATACATCATCTCTTATTATTGCTTTGCATTAAGTTGAGTTGAGTTGAGGCGAGTATTCTCGTAGTCTTATTTGTTGAGTTATTGCTTTACTCAGCCATTTTGCATACTCGTGCATTTAATGTACTGATGTCATTCAACCTTCATCTTTTTATGATGTAGATAGAGGTGTTCAGGGTCCTCAACAGGTGTTTCATTCATACCATTTGCACTCCATCTAGCTTTGGTGGGCCTCCTTGCTTTCAAGAGGACTTCACACTATATTTCCTGTTTTGTTGAGTTGTCGAGGGTCCTGTCCCGACATCTATCTTAGTATTTAGAGGCTTCATAGATAGTTAAAGTTGAGGAGTCTCTCAGTATATTTCCTTTTGATAAGATGTTTTGAGACTTTTTTCCAAAGTATTTTCATTGTTGAACTGAAGTATTTTAAGACAGTTTGAGTTTAGTAATCGTTTGAGTTTGAATGACTTAAATATTATTTCTACGTTTGTTATTGCTTGAGTAAATCTTCCGCTAAGTAGTCAGCCAAGCCAAGGGGTTCGCTTGGGGACCAGAAATGGTTCTCGAGTGTCGGCCACGTCCAGGGTGTAGGCTCAGGGTGTGACAAACTTGGTATCAGAGCACAAATTTCAAGAGTCCTAATGTGTCTATGAAGCTGTGTCTATAGAATCCTTCTTATCGGTGTGAAGAGCGCCACATCTATAACTAGGAGGCTACAACATTTAGGAACTTTCACTTTTTCTTACTCATGTTCGTGCGATAGAGTTCAACTTTATAAAAATTTTCTCTAACTCATGCCTACGCGTGTCTTTTTAGATTATGCCTCTACGAAGAGCTATTCGAGGACGTCCTGCTAGGAGGAATGTGAATCCTCAAGGTCAAGAAGCTCCCAATGCACCAAAAGTGTAACCCCCTCAAGGAGATGTCACCAATGCTGAGTTTAGGAATGCTATTCAGATGCTGACTCAGGTTGTGACAAATCAGGTTGGTTAACAAAGAGTGGGTCGTCAGGATGTGGCTGATACATCCAGAATCCGTGAATTCTTGAGGATGAATCACCCAGAGTTCACAGGGTCGAATATCACAGAGGATCCGGAGAACTTTATGGAGGAACTTCAGAAAGTGTTTGAGGTTATGTGTGTTGCTGATGCAGAGCGTGTGGAGTTAGCTTCATATAAACTCAAATGTGTTGCTAGAATATGGCATGACCAATGGAAGAAGAACAGAGCAGAAGGGGCACCACCTTTGAGTTGGGCGGTGTTTGAAAATGCTTTCTTGGGGCGCTTCTTTCCCCGAAAACTAACGGATGCAAAGGTAAGGGAGTTTTTGGATCTAAAGCAGAAAATATATGAATGTGCAAGAGTACAACCTCAAGTTCACTGAGCTATCTCGCTATGCTTCATAGATGGTGGATGATATGAGGAGTAGGATGAGCTTGTTTGTGTCTGGCTATCCCGCTTGTCAAGTAAGGAAGGTAAGACAACTATGTTGATAGGGGACATGGACATAGCCAGACTCGTGATCCATGTTCAACAAGTTGAGGAGGATAAATGGAAAGATAGGGAAGAGTTCCACAGTAAGAGGGCTAAGACAACAAATCATGAATCCAGCCAGCAGAAGGTCGGGAATGTGAATCGGTCATCTTTTCGAAAAAGGTCTCCTTGACCTTCTCCATCATCATCTAGTGCACCTGCACCAAAGAATAGAAATGAATTCAAGAACCAGAATTCCATAGCTCGACCTACTCAGTCTCAAGGTAGCGTGGCACAAGTGGCTAATTGGACCCCCACATGTACCAAGTGTGGTAGGAACCACCCAGGAGAGTGTCGTGATCGTTCAAGTGTGGTCAGACGGGTCACTTTATGAGAGAGTGCCCTAAGAACAAGCAGGGTAATGGGGGCAATAGAGCCCAATCATCTTCAACAGCTCCAGCAGATAGAAATACCTAGAGAGGAGCTACTTCAGGGACAGGCGGAGGAGCAAACCATCTGTATGCTATGACTAGTCGCCAGGATCAGGAGAACTCACGAGATGTTGTCACTAGTATGCTCAAATTTTTTACTTTCGATGTTTATGCCTTAATCAATCCAGGTGCGAGTCTTTCTATTGTGACTCCTTATGTAGCCATGAAGCTCGGCATTTCCCCCGAACAACTTCTTGATCCTTTCAGTGTTTCCACACCCGTTGCTGAGTCTATTCTAGCATAAAGAGTCTACCATGATTGTACCATCTCTGTCTATCACAAGGACACCATGGCTAACTTAGTTGAGCTAGATATGGTGGACATTAATGTTATTCTAGGTATGGATTGCCTTCATGCTTGTTATGCCTCAGTTGATTGAAGAACTCGAGTAGTCAAGTTTCAATTTCCTAATGAGCCAGTTTTAGATTAGAGGGGTAGTACAACAATGACTAAGGGTCGTTTCATTTCATACCTTTAGGCCAGAAAGCTTGTTTCCAAAGGGTGCATCTATCACTTAGTCCGAGTTAATGACTCTAGTGTTGAGACACCACCTATTAAGACAGTTCCAGTTGTGAGTGAGTTTCTAGAGGTCTTTCTGGATGATCTTCCCGGAGTCCCTCCTAAGAGAGAAATAGACTTTAAAATAGACATTCTTCCTCATACTCAACCCATCTCTATTCCACCGTATAGAATGGCTCCAGCCGAGTTAAAAGAGTTAAAAGAGCAGTTGAAAGATCTTCTTGATAAGGGTTTCATCTGAACAAGTGTCTCACCTTGGGGCGCTCCGGTCTTATTCGTGAGGAAGAAAGATGGTTCCCTTAGGATGTGTATCGATTACCGCCAGTTGAACAAGGTCACCATAGAGAATAAATATCCCTTTTCGAGAATTGATGACCTTTTCGACCAACTTCAGGGTGACACTTGTTTCTCTAAGATAGCCTCAGATCTGGCTATCATCAATTGAGAGTGAGAGAAAGTGACATCCCAAAGATAGCTTTCACGACCCGTTACGGTCATTATGAGTTCCTTGTTATGTCCTTTGGTCTGACTAACGCTCCTATAGCATTCATGGATCTTATGAACAGGGTATTTAAGACATACCTGGATATGTTTGTTATCGTGTTCATTGATGACATACTGATTTATTCGAGGAATGAGGAGGACCATGCTAGTCATCTCAGAATAGTCCTTCAAACTCTCAAAGATCGAGAATTATATGCAAAGTTTTCTAAGTGTGAATTCTTGCTCGAATCTGTGGCATTCTTAGGCCACATTGTGTCTGGCGAAGGAATTCGAGTCGACACTCAGAAGATTGAGGCAGTGCTTAATTGGCCAAGACCCACATCTCCAACTGATATAAGTTTCTAGGGGTTGGCTGGTTACTACAGAAGGTTTGTCGAGGGGCTCTCATCTATTTCATCTCCATTGACTAAGTTTACTCAGAAAATAGCTAAGTTTCAATGGTCTAAAGCTTGTGAGAAAAGCTTTCTGGAATTGAAAACTCAGTTAACTACAGCTCAAGTGTTGACCCTACCAAAAGGTACAAAGGGTTTTGACATTTATTTTGATGCGTCCAAAGTGGGACTTGATTGTGTATTGATGTAGAATGGTAAGGTTATAGCCTATGCCTCCAGACAACTTAAGATTCACGAGAGGAACTACTCGACTCATGATCTCGAGTTGGCAGCAGTGGTTTTTGCTCTCAAAATATGGCCTCATTATCTCTATGGTTTCCATGTGGATGTGTTCACAAATCACAAGAGTGTCCAGTATGTTTTCTGTCAGAATGAGCTCAATCTCAGACGAAGGAGGTGGTTAGAGTTGCTCAAGGATTACAACATGAGTTTCCTCTATAACCCAGGTAAGGCTAATATTGTTGCTGATGCTCTGAGCAGGTTGTCAGTGGGGAGTACTGCTCATGTTGAGGAAGGAAAGAAGGAACTAGCTAAGGAAGTTCACAGACTTGCACGGTTGGGTGTTCGATTGTTGGATTCCGATGAAGGTGAAGTTGTTGTGATGAATGGAGTTGATTCTTCATTAGTGGTAGAGATAAAGGACAAGCAAGATAGAGACCTCATTTTTCTTGAGTTGAAGGCAAATGTGCATACGCAGACATGGCTTTTGCACAAGGAGGAGAAGGTGTGTTGAGATATCAAGGAAGGTTATGTGTTCCAGAGGTGGATGATCTCCAAAAGAGGATTATTGAAGAAGCTCACAATTCCAGGTATTCTATTCATCCGAGTTCCACAAAGATGTTTCATGACTTGAGAGAAGTCTATTGGTGGAGTAGTAAGAAGAGGTGTATTGAAGAGTTTGTTACTAAGTTCCCAAATTGCCAGCAAGTCAAAGCTGAACATCAAAGGCCATGTGGTGTGGCTCAGAATATACCCCTTCCGGAATGGAAGTGGGGGATGATTAATATGGACTTTATTACAGGTTTACCGCGATCTCGCAGGCAACATGATTCCATTTGGGTGATTGTGGATCGATGACCAAATTAGACCACTTCTTACCAGTAGAAACTACCAATACAACAGAAGAGTATGCAAACCTATACATTCGTGAGATAGTTTAACTGCATGGAGTCCCCTTGTCCATCATCTTAGATAGTGGTGCTTAATTTATCGCGCAGTTTTGGAAGTCATTCCAGAAAGGTTTGGGTTTGAAGGTGAACCTTAGTACTGCTTTTCATCCTCAAACTGATGGTCAAGCAAAGTGCACAATTCAGACCCTAGAGGACATATTGAGAGCTTGTGCTCTCAATTTCAAAGGTAATTGGGATGACCATTTGCCACTTATCAAGTTCGTCTACAATAATAGTTACCATTCCTGCATTTAGATGGCTCCGTATGAGGCTCTATATGGGCGAAGGTGTAGATCTCCCATTGGAGGGTTTGAGGTTTGTGAAGCTGAGTTGATAGGACAAGATTTGGTTCATCAAGAAGGGTTGAAAACAACGCAAAGTCGTCAGAAATCCTATACATATGTTCAAGGAGAGACTTGGAGTTTGAGGTGAATGATTGGGTCTATTTGAAGGTTTCACCTATGAAAAGAGTTATGAGATTTGGTAAGAAAGGAAAGCTCAGTCCCCGATATATTAGTCCTTACAGGATATCCAAGAGAGTTGACAATGTAGCTTATGAGTTGGATCTACCATCAGGGTTAGCAACAGTCCATCCGGTATTCCACATATCTATGCTAAAGAAGTGTTTGGGTGATCCTTCACTTATTTTTCCTATCGAGAATATTGGTATCAAGTACAACCTATCTTATGAGGAGATTCCCGTTTAGATTCTTGATCGTCAGGTTCGCAAGTTGAGAACCAAAGAGGTTGCATCACTCAAAGTCTTGTGGAGGAATCAGTTTGTTAAGGAGGCTACATGGGAGGCCGAGGAATATATGAAGAAGAGATACCCTCATCTCTTTACCTCCAAATAGCTCCAACCCAAGGTATTAACTCTTCCCAAAGTACTCATTCAATTCAGTCCCTCCTTTAGAATTTTGAGTTCATGAGTTTATGTGTATTTCAAAGTTTGGGCTGCTAAACATTTCCATACCCTCTTCATTCTCAGTTCATCCATCATTCGAGGACGAAAGACTCCAAGGGGGAGATATTGTAACACTATGAAAATTTCTAAGCTAAGGCCCGGACCATTCTTTATTTCCATGTAGAAATCATATCGGGTGATTCGCAAATTGCTCATAATTGTAAAGGTCATTTCTTTTGTGTTCGAATGAATTTGAATATAACTTAAGGTCACAAGGACCCCCTAGCACAAAGTTTAGTTGGAAACTTCATTTTCGACTAAGTTTTGTCATAAGATTCTACTTAGGTCAACTTCAAACAATCATATCTCCCAACACATAATTAATTAGGTGGTCCATGAACTATCAAATTAAAAGTCTTTGAGTCCTCTTTCCAACGCCACCAAGTTTGCCTTTTTTCGAGTTCGTAGTAAAGAGTTATACCCATTTTACCAGAAACTGTCATATCAAAATTCAGAGTCTGTGAACGACGACTCCAACCTATGGTCTGTCGTTTGAACAACGAACCGTCTTGTTAGATCATCGGTACAGTACTGAGAGTCAACCTTTGAGACCCCAGACCTATGAATCAAACCAACAGGCCGTAGGTACTACTACGGGCCGTCGTTAGGACACGTAGGTGGATCTGTAAACCTTAAAAATTCGATATCAAATCCAGGAAAGTGACCTACAGTCCGTAGGTCAACCCACGAACAGTAGGTGGCCTCGTAGATCAGTTCGGTAGCTTTAACGAGGGGTAGTTCAGTCTTTTCCCACCCCTTCTAAGCCTAACCCACGATTTTTTTTCATCTAAATAAGGGTCTAAGTTGTGTTTATTTTACGTTCTTTAACACTTCAACGACTTAGAGCAAGGATTCAAGAGAAGAAAAGCCAGGGTTTTCAATCGTTCTTCCGATTTCACCAAGAACTTCAATATTCCCAGGTATGTAAGGCTTTCATAGTGATGGACTAGTGCGTCCACACACCCTAAATATATAATAATTTCATAAAATTGTAATCTAGGGTTTTAATCCTTATTTTTGAGAAATTTCGAGTTAAGCCTATTGTTGAATTTTAATTTAGTTCTTGAGTTATTGTATCCATATCATTGAGTATTATTGTGATACTGTTCATGTCTATATTTCGGTATAAACCCTACTTATTGAGTTGATTGTTCATGACTATTTTTCTGCATGAACCCTATAATTTGAGTATTCATTGAGTTATTATTGAGAATCTCTTGAACCGAACGATTATCTTATGTTAACTTTTTTGAGAAAATAAAGAGGAGTTTTTAGACAAGTTTAAAGAGACATTCGGGGTAATGTTTAATGGAACTATTGATTTCCAAATTTATCATTTTTACAGTGAGAAAGAGAACTTTGATTTTTTTATGAAGAGTTAAAGGAGTTTCGAGAGATAATTGAGACATTGCCTCTTAAAGAGTGCCTTTTGCGTAATTACCTCAAAACAGAGAAAGAGTATTTCTACTTGAGCATGAGTGTATATAATTATTGGGAGTAGTATTGAGCATCGATATGGGGATGATTTCAGGTAACTCGAATGGTACAAGCAGCCTTACAACTTATAGATGGTGGCATTGCAGGTGCCAATGGTCATATGATTCAGACAACGATTTAGACTTCTCGAGGTGCACATTCAAGGCATTTTGGTTGTGTTGGTTAGTCAGGTTCAGCTGAGTCATCTCACAGGGTCCGCAGGGGTTGTTATAAGTGTGGTGCATTTTGACACTTTGTTAGAGAGTGCACCAAGGGTCAATCTTCAAAAAATTAGGGTTAGTCGAGTCAGTCGGATCAGCAGGGTCAACAGGTTCAGGCTTCCAGTGCTCTAGTGCAATTAATAGGGGTGGTTCCCAAGGTACTCGAGGTATTCCTTAGGTAGACAGCTCAGGTGGTTGAGGTGGATTTATGTATTCTTTTCTATGAAGGCTAGAGGCAGAGACATTGGATGTTGTTATTACAATGATCTTCGTTTCCCATTAGCCTAGTTATTATTTATTTAATATGGGGTCTACCTTTTCATATGTGTCTCCTTATTATGCTGGGAAAAGCCTCAAACCGATCTGTAGACCATGGAATAACTCAACATGGAATCCGCTGTCTGCCCTACACCGAAAAAGAGTCATTCTACTTCCCAAGGTAGAATCCTGAACCATAGCCTACGTGGATCCACTAGCTAAGCTGATATAATATGGGCCTGTTAAAAACCACCTATGGGGGCACATAGGCATAGGACATATCGGGACTTGTCACCCATCCACTCAGTTCTATGCATAATTCCCACTATACAATCATAAATTGATATCCATGGAAAGGCACAACTGGGGTTGCCAATCCAAGTTAAACATGACTTCACATACCATGGACTAATCCAACCTTACTTCATTGAGTGTTTCTTCTTTCATGGACTTGTCCAAGCTTACACCCCTAGAATAGCTTCTTTAAGCTCTTGATTCAATTTTAGCTAGGCAACCCTTTTAACAAGTTATGAATCCTTTACATGTTAGAAAACCTTTCACAAGCTTAGGTTGAGCATTATATGAGAAAACCCTTTCAAGACTCAACATCAACATATCATAGATTTCACATAAAACATGCTTGATTCTCTATAAACCTCTTTCTTCATGATTCTATCATGCTTTTTCTTCATAGCTAATGGTTTCATATTGCCTTTATCTTAAACCATGCAATCTAATGCAAGTTAGCTCTTAAAAGTCATAATTAAGGAAATTTAGTCATACTTGAAGTAACCCACATAAAAGAGGAAAAATCATGCTTTTTACTTGAACATGCTAAATTCATGCACTTAACCCCAATTCATGCTCAATTCCATAGATGATCCCTCAACTTCATCAATTCTTATCTCAACCCAACAATCAAGGCATAGATTATCAAATTGGGGAGAATTTACTTGGGATCATGGGGGTTCATGCAATAATTACAACTAGACATGTAATTCACGCTAGATCGTGCACTACAAAGCATAAAATCAGTAAGTGGACTCATACTAAAAGAACCCATAACAATTGATCAAACCCTAGCTTACTTGAAGGGAATTGAACCTTGAAATTCATGAAGAAAAGGGAGGGCCCAATGGAGGAAGCAACTCCATGTGTCAATACCATCATACATTAGCAAAGCCCACTAGAAATTGGAGGAGATTGGGTGACCTTCAATAGAGGACTTAGCTTCTTCTTCTTCCTTGAGCTAGAGAGGATTTCTTTTGGAGAGAGAAATATTTGAGAGGTGAATTTTGGGAATGAGTTAGAATGAAGTCATTTAGATATAGAAAACTATATATAGGACCTTCATTAAGGGTAAAACCGACTTAGTTAATTAGGGAATTAACCAGGGAAAAGACCAAAAAGCCCTTAATTAAAAACTGTCGGGGCCTATCTACGGTCAGGACCTACGGTCTGTACGTCCACTAACAGACCGTCCTGTTGAACCATCAAAAGATTTAGAGATTTGGTATCTGGGGACCCTGCAACGATGGCTTCAATCTACGGTTGGTAGGTCCATTAACGGACCATACACCTCAACCGTGGATAACAGCCTGAGGTTCAAGAATTTAACCAAGTCTGGGGGATATCTACGATTACATTTTACGGACCGTCAACTGACTTACGATCCGTCCTGCTACTCCGCAGATCACACTTCAGAGACTGAGAATTACTGAAATTGACAGAGCCAGTGACGGCTCCTCACCTACGGCCTGTCAAGCGTACTATGGCCCATAAGTGGCCTCCCTAGGTCACTGCCTACAGGTAAATTCTGCATTTTTATTCCTTGGAAAGCTGGGATATTACAATGCTATGGTCAACACGAGTACCAACTCCTCCTGAAAGGTTCTCCAAAAGCTAAAAGTAAACTGATAACCCCAATATGACATAATAGACACAGCACACCATGAAGACAAACCACCTCCCAAATATAAATACGAACCAACCTCTGGGAGTTGAACGAAGACGGAACGATAAGGAACTGTGCTGACATGGTCAATCGATCCATGATGACCCTAATATTGTCAACACCTCTAGAAGTTTGAGTCAAACTCACAACAAAGTTCATGGTAATACGGTCACACTTACACTCTGGAATGAGTATTCTCTCAAACTCACCACCAGGCCTCAAATGCTCGACCTTCACCTGCTGGCAACATAGGCAACGGGACACATAGTTTACAATATATCTCCTAATACCCCACCACCAGAAGTGCTATCTCAAATCACGATACATCTTCACGGTGCTCGGATGGATAAAATATCTGGAATCGTGGTCCTTATGAAGAATTAATTGAATCAAATCCCTAACTCTCAAAATACAGATACAGTGAGCAAATCTCAAAATCCCATCTGAATCAAAGGTAGCTTGTCTAGCAGCACCTCCCAACTGTCAATCTCGAAGGGCTACCAAGGTCTCATCCTCAAACTTGTGACCCTAAATTCGCTCCAACAAGGAGGTATGAAGTCCCACATAGGCCAACACACACCTAGAATCTGAAATATCCAACTAAATCATCCTTATGGCTAAAGATTGAATGTCTAAAGTCAAAGGTCGATCCATAGTAGAAAGGAAAACTAGATTACCCATACTCATCACCTTCCGGCTAAAGGAATCTGCTACTACATTTGCCTTTCCTAGATGGTAGAGAATAGAGAGGTCGTAGTCCTTCAGGATCTCAATACAATGGTGTATTAAGGTCCCTCTAACTCATAAAATACTAAAGACTCATGTGATCAGTATAGATCTCACATCAAACTACATACAAGTAGTGCCTCCAAATCTTAAGCACAAAAACTATCTCCGCCAACTCCAAATCATGAGTAGGGTATTGAACTTGTGCAGCTTAAGCTACCTTAATGCATAAGCTATAACCTGGCCCCTACATCAATACATGACCCAAACCAAAGTCAGACACATCACAATAAATCGTGAATTCCTTGCCCTCAGCTAGAAGAGTTAAAATAGGAGTGGTGGAAGAGTAAAGGCGAGTCAACCGTCTGCAGTAGCCCACTAGTCTGACGAAGCTCTGAATCTAAGTAACAGAAGTGGGCCTAGCCCAATCACGGATAGCCTCAATCTTCAGTAGATCTACCATAATGTCATCCTTGGACACCACGTTCCCTAAGAATGTTATAGACTCAAGCCAAAACTTACACTTTGAGAACTTGGCATAAAGTCATTGATCTCTTAAAGTCTAAGCACAATCCCCAAATGTTGCACATGCTCTCCCCGGCTCCGTGATATACCAAAATGTCATCTATGAACACAATAATAAAAGAATCAAAGTATGGCCTGAAAACATGCGTCATCAAGTCCATGAAGGAGGCAGGGGCATTATAAACCCAAAAGACAACACTAGGAAATCATAATGACCGTAACGAGTCCTAAATGTCTTCTTATGTATGTCTGCTTCCCTAATCCTCATCTAATGGTAACCATACCTAAAATAAATCTTAGAAAACATAGTGACACCCTGAAGCTGGTCAAATAGATCATCAATATGAGACATGAGGTAACGTTTCTTCACCATCACCTTATAAAGTTATCTGTTGTCAATATATATCCACAAGGATCCATCCTTCTTCTTAACAAATAGGACGGGGCTCCACAAGATGACACACTAGGCTGAATGAATCACTTACCCAAGAGATCTTGAAACTAAACACTGAACTCCTTCAGCTCTGTGGGGACCATCCGATAAGGTGAAATAAAAATAGGACGAGTGTCCAGCTCAAGGTCAATAGAAAAATTAGTATCATGCTCTAGGGTAGGCCATGTAGGTCAGTAGGAAATACATCCACAAATTCACAGGCAATAGGAACTGACTCAATTGAAGAAATCTCCCTACTCACGCCCCACTCATAAACCAACTAATACAAGCAACCACTAGCCACCAACCTCTAGGCCTAAATAAAAGAGAAAACTCGAATTGGTGTGTGACTACAAGAGCCTTGACATACAACTAGCGGAATGTCACGCATGGCTAAGGTAATGGTCTTAGAAAACTAATCCATGACCGCGCATTAGGGGGATAAAAGTTGCTGCCCAAAATCACATAAAAATACAACATATAACAAATATAGGGTCTGCCTAGGTGTCACGCCTCTGGATAGTCACCAAACAAGATCGAAATACCTAATCCACTATTAAAGACTCACCCACTAGGATCGACACATTACACAACACTTCCAAAGGCTCCAAACTCATACTCAAATAGGAAGCATAATACATATATACTTATGAAAACGTAGAGCCCGAATCAAATAAAGGTGAGTGAGATGATGGCATAAAATAATCATACCTGTGATAACAATGTCTGATACCTCATCCTCTATCCTCGCTGGAGTTGCATACAGATGGGCCTGAGTACCTCTACCCCAAGCATCAACCCTACCACCTAACCTGTATCTCGGGGACCACCCCATGCACCCTAGTAACATTCTTTCCTGTTCTGACCTAGGGCACCGCCTCTAGCTAGAGGTGCTACTGTTGTAACTGTCCTAGATGGGTATGGAGCAAGTAAAACTATCCTATGTAGGGGAGCTCTCTCGACCATTGATCAAACTCCCTAAAATCATAGAAACCCTATGAAGACCGACCTGCAACATAGAAACGACCACCACGGCCTGAAGCACCCGACTTAGAACCACCTAGACCTTAACTTAGGCCGATATCACCTTGACTGTACTGGTGACTCTCAGAAGGTTAAAGTAAAGCCTTAGTAGGTCGGCTGGACTGTCCCTACTAAAACATCTACCGAGGCTAATCATAGAATTCCCTATGCCTAGAACGGGACCCATTGTAGCTACCCTCATGCCTAGCTGTAACACCCCGAAAATTTCTAAAGTTAAGACTCGAACCATTCTTGAATTGCGTATAAGGTCGTACCGAGTGATTCTTAATTTTTCTTAGATTATAAGGTCAATTCATTAGTGTGGAAATGATTTTGGATATCAATTCGGGTCACTAGAAACCCCTAGCACAAAGTTGAGTTGAAAGCTTCCCTACCGAGTGAGTTTTGACCTAAGATTCTACTTAAGTAAAATTCAAATGATCATATCTCTAAGAACATAATGATTTAGATGGCCCATGAGGTATCAAATCGAAGGTCTTTAAGTCCTATTTCCAACGCCACCAAGTTTGCTCAATTTGAAGCTAGGAGTAAAACGTTATGCCCGTTTGAGTGAAGCCTCTCTAGTTAACACTTTTCATCCATTTAAGGAAAGAGTAGTTTGGTCTTTTCCTTACCCCAATAGGCCTACCCACGTTTTTCCACACCCAATTAAGGGTCTAATCAGATGCTAAACCACTCTTGTGCGTTCCCAAACCCTTAGAAAAATAAGAGAAGAGTTTAAGAGGAGAAAGAGCTAGGTGTTTGAGCGTTCGTCAAGATCCCGTCGATTCTCACCAAGAACATCATCCTTCCAAGTATGTAAGGCTTCCCATAGTGATGGATTTTTTCATCCTCACACCAAGCATGTAAATATTTCATTAAGTGGTTCATACAATCGTTTATGTAAGCATTCTTGAAGAGTTCTTGAGTTTTAAGCTTCATTCTTTATCAATGGAGGTTTTGAGTTCTTGAGCTGAGAGTATTGCGAATGAGTGGTGTTTCTTGATAGAATTTGAGTGGGATTCGATATTTTTGTGTTGGGTTTATGAATCAGAGAGAGTTTGGAAGAAATTAATCGATTCTAGATAAGTTAGGACCCACAATGTAGCAAGAAAATTCGTCAAAAAATCTGGGCAAGAGGTGAGGTAGGGCGCCACCATAGCACCAGAGAGTTTCTTCTAAAGTTTGGGGACTGGCACCCCGCGCCAACTGTGCGCCCCAAACTTTCTTCTGAAATTTGGAGCCTGGCGCCCCACACCAGTAGTGCGCCAGGGGTCGCCAGGGCCTATTTCTTCTCCGTTCTTTTGGGTGTGTTCCTTTAAGTTGTGGCTATGCTTTCCCACTCTATATTAACTCCTATAAGCTCCATTTATCATTGAAAAATCATGCATTATCCTACTCACATGTCTTAATTTACATTTCAAACTAAAGTAAGTTTAGGAGAAAAGTTAAAGAGGTCTTTTTGATTCATTTTGAGAATTCTTTTGTAATTATCAATGGTTTTGAACTAGGTCTTGAGAAAGTAAATATGGGAATGAGAAGAGTTGTATTCACGATTGAAAAAGAGTATAAGGGAACTAAGTAGTCCCAAATGTATCATTTGGTTATATTGAGAAGACAACTATGATTCATGATTATTATGACAGTCGAGTATGAAATCTAGATATGTCATCAATGTTTATGCAGTATGACTTCTCGAGTCATCAATGATCAAATCACAATAAACATTTGTTTTAAATTATTTTATGAGAAAGTAAAGCAGAGTTTGAGTAGAGTTTAAAGAGAATTTTTGAGTAAAGTATAAGGGAACTAATTGATTCCCAAATGTATTATTTTTACATTTAGAAAGAGAAACTTTGTTTTCTAAATGAGTTATGAGTACAGAGATACTTCAGAGCAGTTACCTCTTTTAAGAGGATCTTTTGAGTAATTACCTCAAATTGAGAAAAGAGAATATTTTATACATTTGAGCATGAGTATATTATTGGGAGTAGTATTGAGCACCGATATGGGGATGAGTTCAGACAACTCAAAATACTCATAAACCATGCCTGCCAACATGGGTAAAGGATCATACTTTTTAGATGAATCCTTCGTGCCTTCGGGCAGAGCTTAGTGGATCCACTTAGTTGAGAGGTTCTATACCTCGGAAAGGTATAGGATAGTTCTGGCAGCGTGGGTGAGACGTTGTACCATTACGTAGCTCATAGTGATGGTTGTCGGTTAAAGAAACTCCCAAATAGAGTAAAGAGTACTTTCATTATGTTTTCACATATAATTTTCTTTGAGTTATTATATTATACTTTGTGAAGCTTAAAATGATATTATCTCTAATCATGCTTTACGTTGAGTTGAGTTGAGTCGAGTTGAGTTGACCTGAGTCGAGTCGAGTTGAGTTGAGTTGAGTTTAGTTGAGTTGAGTTGAGTTGAGCCTTTCTTTCAGCCTGATCAGTTCAATATATGCTTTTATTGCATTCTTTCGGTAAGAGCTTAAATGAGTTTTCCATCATGATCTATATTATATTTTAGTTGAGTTACTGCCAGAGTTTCAATTCAGTTATTTGGTTATTCAACTATATTACATACTCATAAATTCAATATACTGACGTCATTCAACCTGCATCTTTTAATGATGCAGATACAGGTACTTAGGATCCTCAACAGGAGTTCCGTTGAGATCAAGTCATCCGCTTGTCAGTTTTTGATTAAGGCCTCCTTGGTTCAGGAGGACTCCAGTTTTATAAGTTGTTAGTAGCAGTTTTGTTGAGGAGTCGTGGGTCTCGTCCCGACATCCTTCTTTAATAATAGAGGCTTCATAGATAGATAGAGTCGAGGTGTTCCTCAACATTTACTTTCTTTTGTGTTGTTTTATGAATTATAAGTATTGCTATTAAGTATTTTTCAGATTTTTATGAGTTGAGTACTTGAGTTTAATGGATTTCATTATGTTTTAAGCCTATTATTGCTTGAGTAAGTCTTCTGCTAAGTAGTCAGCTAGGCCAAGGGTTCGCTTGGGGACCAGCAATGGTTCTCGAGCGCCGGTCACGTCCAGGGTGTAGGCTCGGGGCGTGACAAACTTTGTATCAGAACCAGGTTCAAGTGTCCTAGGGTGTCTATGAAGCCGTACCAAGTAGGATCTTATTTATGATTGTGAGGGCCCCACTTCTATAAATGAGGGACTACAGACATTTAAGAAAAGTTTCCCTTCTTTCATACTCTAAATCGTACACTAGAAATATGTTATAAGGAGCTTATTCGTACTCGTGCATTTCTCAAATTTGTTCGACCACCCGTCATACTCAAGGTATTTGAAAAGCAAACCCCAGATCCTTATCAATGAGTTGCTCCCAGCAAAAGTCTTGAGAAAGTCATGCGACTGCAGAGGGGCTTGAGAGAAGCCCGTGAGTGAGCTTAAGTGTTTGAAGTTGAAAGAATGCACTCTTATTCTTATGAATTGTGCGTTCAAACTAAAAGCGAGATGTACTCCCAGACTGTTTTCTCTAAACCTTGTTTTAGTTGAGACCTTTACGAGAAAGTGTGTTTTGGAGCTTGGGTAGTATTTTCACGAAGAAAGATAGTATGAGTACGACGTTATAAGTAGAAGTAGTAGAAGTTCCTAGAGTTAGAAGTATGCATGCAGACGTATAGTAATCTAAGAAAGGGAGATAGTGATGAGGTAAATTGTGTTGTTGCAGTCATACACCCAGTAAGTTATTAATGAGAAGTTTTCCCTTATGGTAGACTAAGGAGTGATGAGTTTGTGTAGGTTTCATGATTGAAGGTAGAGTAATAGATACTAGTCAGGATGAGTAAAGAGTATACTTTAACCAGAAGAGAGTTTATGTCAATGTCATTGTGTTGGTAAAGGCTAAGAATATTTGTTGAATAAAAGAGAAGAGTATTTATGAGGTGATAGATCTAAGCTAGGCTTATGATTTTTGAAAGGAGAGCCGATAGTATTTAGAGGATTATAGAACTAAGTAAGTAATGATGTATAGTAAGTGGGTAAATAGTGCTGAAGCTGTGAAAGAAGAATGTGGCAGTAATATGTAAGTACGCGGAGGAAAGATGAAGATTTACAACTTGTCATGAGGTCTTAGTGAGTGAGTGCTCCTTAATTTTATCTGGCAGTCTTAAGTAGTAAAAGATGTGAGCAATTATATTGATATATGTGCTTAGTACTGGCCACTAAACTTGAATTTGAGATGAGTATCGTGATAAAAGGAATGTTAATTTGAGATTTGATTTAGTAGGATTGACATAGAGTATGTGAGGAAATAAGGTGTTACTTTTGATAAGTGTGAGTGGTGTAAGTGTGGTATTATGAATCTTAGATGAGAGCAAGGGAGTGTGGCTAAGTCATTAGATTAACAAGAGCATTAAGAGGTGTACCTGAGATTGTATGTAGTCAGACGAGGTTCCAATTAAGTTAATGATTTTTCATGTGTCCCTAGATAGTATATTTGAATTATCAATGTGGAGTAGGCTGGTTAACTCAACGTGACTTGTGTTGGTTTGGCACTATGATGATGTGGCTGCATTTCCACCCTCTAATCTCATTAATCAACATTTAATTTGGGCCGCTGCTTCTACCCAGTTGTTATAACTACTTATTGGAAGCCCAAGGTCATGCCAGTTTAATAGCTGAAAGCTCATTGATTCGTGGTTATTTCGAGTCAAAGTCAACGGTGGAATCGTCTTCTCAACTCGTCGCTCCGGTTCGCTTCCCAGAACTAGGTAATTTCCCATCTTCCTCTTTAGTTTTCTTCATTTGTTTCTTTTAGGTTTTTATCTGGCTGATTAACTTATGTGTTAGATTCAGCAGTTAAAGGTTAATAGTCATGCCTAGTGTAGCTATTTATTTATTTTCAGTTTAGTTTTTGTGCAAAATTGTTTCTTTAAGGCATTTCAATCCAGTTATTGTTCATTTCTATTTTGTATACTGGTTGTTACATTTATTTTTACCCTTCTCATGGTTGTTCCTCATAATTCAGATTATGTGTATGTACAGTAGTAATAACTCAGAAAAAGCATATTCTCCTAGCTCGTAATAGCCTATTTTTATCTTAAAGAGTTTATCATTGGTGCTGGTTGATACTGTTTAGCTGGGGCCATGAAATTTAGCTAAGTCCTATGCATCATGTTTACACCTGATCTTAAGGATTCTTCTTGTTTTCATGTGTCGTTGTTGTTCTTCAGCCTTTCCAGTAATCATGTAATTCCATGCCTTAGCTTTTTTTATGTTTCACTTAGGTGTTCCTTGGTTAAGTTTAAACTTTGTAATTAGTTCTTCACTGTTCTGCTTGTTGCATTACTTAGTTCATTAGACTCTTTAGATGAATAATTAGTCTGTTTCAATGTGAAGTTACTATCTTTTGGTTCTCTTAACGTCAACTGTTTCTGTATATGATAGAATTGAGAATATGTTGTACTTGTTTGCCAAAATCTGATCTCTGTCCAAGTATGACTTAATTTGAACAAAGGATCAACAGTTCAAGGCTCTTATTTATCACTGTTTTGTAACTTAAATAAGGGTTCACAAGTGTTTTTAGTTCTTTTCTAAAGAATTCAGTTCTGTTTCTTCCTTCAAGATAATTAAGTTTAATATTTTCTTTGAAAATCTGCGATTATGGCTTTCAGTGTTTGTGGAGCGTCTCAGTTTGTCGATAATTAGTTAAGTCCTATGTTTCAAGTTTAAGCTTTTTCCCTTTGAAAGTTACTAGATAAGGCTTAGATTTGTTCAACAATAGTAGCTCTTATAGTATTTTTGTTTCATAATGGTGTTAAACCGTGAGTTAACTTCTAAAATTGTACGTGGCTGTTTATATAAGTGGTTAAATCTCAAATTGCTGCTGCTGTCTCAAAGACATTAGAGTTGGTTTACAAGTTCAACTTAGACTATGGGTGTTAAATGTTTGTTTGATGGTTGAGAGGCTTGACTCTATTAGGAGTGGAGATTTGAATATTTATAATGAGTTTATTTTTTTAATTTCCCTTCCAGTTGGTATGACCATTAGTTCATTTGTATGTTAAAAATCTTTAATATAAGCATAAATAGTGTACCTAGTTGGATGCTTTAGTTCTTTATGGATTGGTGTTAAATTAGTTAACAAGAAATAGGTTATTATTAGAATATCAAATCGTTGACCAGTTTCCTGCATTTAGTTTGTTTTATTTTGTAAGTATAGACTCCTGCTTGTTTATTTCACTCGTGCTAATCATTTTCTTCATCTTCTTAATCAAGTCATAAAAGGGAAGCTAATATTATTGGGTTAAAACCCAAGAAACAGAGCTAAAATGAGAATGTTTTGGGTCCAAAACCATATTTATGTAGTCCTAGGGATTTGAGAGTTTTGGTTACGGGAGGAGAATTTGTGGGACACGAGTGATGCATTATCACTTGTGTGTACGTCCTTGTATTCCGAGTGAATTGGTTGATGCTATTTCTCTCTATATTTTGTACTCTCATATTTATATAGTATATTGCTCTTCTCACGGCCGACTGACTGAATCACGTTAAATCTTTGCGTCTTATTGTATATTTTTCTCATTTGTCTTCTTACTCGTGGTATTTTGATGTTTGCTTTGTTAGCTTCTGAATGACACCTGATGATTATTTCGTCATATCAAGTGGTATCAGAGCCAGGTTCACAGGTTTAGTGGTCCAGGTCCAATGGTTCAATGATGAATTCAAGTTCAATGTTTCAACGATGGAATCAGGTTCATTGGTTTGATAATCAATGGTTGAACCATGTTTAAAAAGGGGTGTTTATCTTGGCGGATGTAGTTCTAGCTGTAAGCTATTTGACAGCAATGAAGATTTTGTTGGAGAAATTGTTTCTTAGAAGTTCTCTATGTCGACACATAGATTTTGCAGAGGAGATGCAAGCTGTTGAAGATTATGTGAAGAAGGTGGAGCAAATTTATTTTGTCAGAAATTTAGGCCAAGGGGGAGATTTGTTGGGTATTAATTGTCCTGAGTTTTTTACCATAAATTTGGTACTAAAATAGAGATGATGCCTCACTGGGCAATGAAAATGATGCCTCTCTGGGTAACTATAATAATGATGATGCCTCACTGGGCAATGGAGATGATGCCTCTCTGGGCAATGATAATAAAGATGATGCCTCACTGGGCAGTGGTAATAAAGATGATGCCCCACTGGGCAATGAAAATAAAGATGATGCCTCACTGGGCAATGGAGATGATGCCTCTCTGGGCAATAATAATAAAGATGATGCCTCACTGGGCAATGGTAATAAAGATGATGCCTCACTAGGCAATGAAGATGATGAAGTTGACCTTGAACTTCAAGCGATGCTGGATCATTTGAAGTTGACTATCAAACTTATGACAGTACTTGATGGAATTTTTGAGGTCTTCTTAAAAAATTCCTCAAAAATTTTGTCCCAGTTAGACCTTTTGGCAAATCTCAAAATGATCTCCACTCTTGACTTGCTGGAGATAGCCTCTTTATTGCGAATTTTTGAGATTTTCTCAAATATTCTGTCCCAGTTTTTGTTATGATGAGAAATGAAAATCACATGGGGGGTACATGGTCACCGCTGTGGGGCCTACATATCTCGTTGATGATGAATAATACAAAATCTGAGACAAGATCGTCAGTAACAAATGTATAATATGAACATGAAGAAATAGGAAAATAATATTCTTTACAATATTCAAAACCTAAAGACATGTCACATTTTTGGGACGAACGACCCAATGAAGTAAAATAGGCATCTCACACCGATGGGATTAGCCTAATGTCACAAGTTACAATGGACAACCCCGAAAAAAGGAATGAAAATTATTATTTTCTTAAAGAAAAAAAACCTAAAAGTTGCTTTGAAAGATATTAAAAGGTAGGTGGTTGCCCCTTTTATTTCTTTTTTATTTTTTTTTTGAAAAATGAAGAATGTGAAAAGCTAGTCAAATATTGACTACAATTGGTACCAACAATTAGGAATGCATGTAAATTTCTCCTTTTTTTAACTGAGATTGAATTTGAGGTGATCCCTATAGATTCAAGTGGTACATCAAACATACTTAAGTGTTGGTAAGATTTGTTCATCTTGCTTCAAACAAAGGTTTTGACTTATACCAATTCTCATATTTCAAGTGCCCTCACAACAAGAAAAGTCATATTTCACACATATTTGAAGCGTTTGATTTGAGGACATTTTTCAAAGCACTCACACTCACAAGAATATTCAACCCATGCAACTGTGATACCATATGCTTGACCCTTATGTAAATCTCCACTAATGTGAGAATATTTGGAATAAGATCATGTAGGGCTTTTCATTGGCTTATAATGTACGCTTAGGGATGGGTAGGATATTCATTTGGGATAAGAGTGGCTTAATCCCTCCTTGAGCGTCACACTGAATTTGTACTTTTGACAATTGATACGCCTTTGGCGTCTGATCCTCTTTGTCATCCCTTTATTTTTGACTTCTTTTTCGAATGATTATTTTTTGGAGTTTTTCTTATTTTTCACCCCTTTCTTTTGTTTCAACTTTTTTCGTGTCCTTATTTATTGGAGCTTTTCCATTTTTCACCCCTTTCTTTTGAAGTTTTCTCCTTTTTTTGTTGGAGTATTTTCTTTCTTGTCTTTCATTGACGTTGTCGGGGTGTTTTTGTCTTTCTTTATTTTTTTCAATTTCCTTTTTTTTCTTTCTCTTTTTCCTTTGTCTAGAAGTCATTTTTGCTTTCTTGACTTTGGGAGACTTTATATCTTTTGCCTTTGGCAACTTCAAATCTGAATCTTCTCTCATAATTTACACTTTTTTGGTACGCTCAAGGAGGTTGGGCCAAGAGAGGGATAGTGCATGTTAGCACTCAGAAGGGTAATGACTAAGATGTGGTTGTTCAAAGAAAAGGCTTCAGGCTCAAAGTGGGGAAAACTAAGGATTAGTGGCATTTGGTAGGCTTTGAAAGGCACAATCGGGTAAAAGAAGGCCTACAATCCTTTCCCAAATCAAATATTACTCAGGATTTCGCCTCGACAAACATTCAGGCCAAGTTCTAGATCAACAGTGCGATGCAGTTGAATTTTGATCTAAAAGCTCACCACACAATGCACATGAAACCACAAGGTTGGTTTTATTCTTATCTTGAATGCTTGCAAGAGAATTTTCAAGCATCACAAAAGTACAAATGAGAGGTACCAAAAGAGTTTATGGTTTACCACAAAGTCAGTCCTCTCCATCATATCAAATATTTTTGCACGCTCCTAACTACAATGGTCCCAACTGAGCTGAAGACATGACTCTTACAATATGTACACATTGTTCTTTTTTTTTTTTTTTAAAGAATCAATACTGAACCCAAGAAGGACTGCCTACGTATCTCACCGAGATGAGAATCAGGTTCGCGTAGTTCGTGCAAATAAGGTTCTTAAAATATGCACACATTTTTTTTTAATTTGAAAAAATGAATACCGAACCCAAGAAGAGCTGCCTACGTATCTCACCAAGATGAGAAACAGGTCCGCGTAGTTCATTAAGATATGTCTTTAAAAATATGCACATACCATTATTTTATTTTTTAAATTTTTTAAATATGAATACCGAACCCAAGAAGGGCTGCCTACTAATCTCACCGAGATGAGAATCAAGTTCGCATAGTTCGTGAAGATATGTCTTTGAAAATATGCACACAATATCTTTCTTTTTTTTGGAATTTGAAAGAATAAATACCGAACCAAGGAAGGGTTACCTACGTATCTCACCGAGATGAGAATCAGGTTCGTGTAGTTCGTTGATATATGGCTCTAAAAATATGCACAAAATATATTTTTTTAAAATTTGAAAAAATGAATACCGAATCCAAGAAGGGCTGCCTACGTATCTCACCGAGATGAGAATCAGGTGTGCGTAGTTCGTGAAGATATGACTTTAAAAATGTGCACATAATAGTTTTATTATTTTGAAATTTGAAAGAATAAATACCGAACCCAAGAAGGGCTGCCTACGTATCTCACTGAGACGAGAATCAGGTAAGTGTAGTTCGTTCAGATAGGGCATAAAATATTTTAAATATTTAAATAAACTTGAAATGATTCCTCGTAAGCCTAGTGCTGTTGACATCCACTGTCTGTGAGGGCACCCAACTTTGTATTGTTTCCTCAAAGTATTTCTAGAGACCGTGTATGAATGTGGCCTCCCAATTTTCACGGTAACCACTTGTTGTACTCTTTCTTGAATGTCTCTTGGAATTGTGTGGTATTCCAATTATTCACGAGAACCATACATTGTCATAACTATCCCCGACTATTGTCCGGGACGATTTTTCTACAAAATTTAAGAAATGCGTGAAAGCAGGGCCATGAGGAAAAATAAATAACAAAATAGATGAGTGTGACTTCATAGTCAAAGATTCCCCTGATTTTTCTTTTTGATTGCTTATTAATGTCTTATGAAATTGAAAGACTCAATTTTCACGAGTTCTCTTGTCCCTTGCTGCTCCGGACGAGCAATAACCTTGAAGCTGTCAAAAAACAAATAACTCGAAAGGTAAAAGTGACTCGACAGTGACTTGATATTTGTGTCTATGAAGCTCTTCAAAAGCTTTTGAAAAAGAATAGACTAGCATACAATATATTCACATAAAACAGATATATCACATAACACACAAACAATGCATGTCTTATACAAATGTGCCTTGAGTGTTGTGTCATTTCAGACAAATGCGCTAAATTCAAGGTTTTGGCTTCGCTCTACACTAGTTAACTAAGAGTGGTCTTTGAAAAGGGACTTGGTACCCGAGTTGGACAAACTCCAAGGTAAAGATAATAAACGGCGTTGGATGACCACAAGCCAACTATCCATTTACTACTCCAAAAAATAGGGTGTTTTTCAGAAGAAAGGCCGCGGATAACTACGTAACCGTCTTTGTCCTAATGCATTCTATTTGTCATTTGGCGGAAATCATACCATGAAATGCAATGACAATATACATACAATTAAATAAATAATGAATAAACTACAAGTACAATATACAAATAATCAACGAAATATACAATATACAAGGCATAACATGATAAAAGAAATGTCTCCTCGATTTGAAAAAAAATGAACTCATAATGGTTAGAACCTCTATATCTCCAGCGGACTGTCGCCATTCTGTTTACATCCCTACTTTATTCAAAGAAGGCGAAACATCGTGATAACTCAAAAAATAATCTAATATAAAAAAAATTAAAAAGAATAAAACAATTTTATAGGAGTCGCTACCTAATTTTAGGAAAACTAGGAAACCAACTAATAATCTACAAAATAGATAGTCTACGAAATCAAAATACTCTAGGTAGGGGGTTCAAGTCATTTCGAAGGAAAGAATTAGGCATCCTTCACAATCCACAACTATGAGTCCCGACTGAATTCATTTTTTTCAAATTGAGGAGATAAAATATAATGTACAAGTATAATAAAAATGCAATATACACAAATAATAAAATAATAATAGAAGAAACGGCCTATATTGCCTAACGTGAATAATATACAATAACGAATAAAAAATATAATTTGAACTCCATTAGAATAGCTTCAATGGGAAGCGACTCCGGGGTGTAGCTGTAAAGACACTTACTAAAAGTGTTTGTAATAAATAAATATGAATAAAATAAATAAATCAAATAATAATTAAAAAATAAAAATCTGTCTTATGAACATGGAAGGCCTTGGAAATCGACGGTAATTTCTTCATCGGCCAATTTTAACTTAAGATTAATGAAAATGCTAGCATATTAAAATAATTTAAAAGACAAAGTGACAATTAATGTCTAATGAGACAAAGTAACAACCTATAGATTAAATTAAATTAAAAAATAATGCATAGTGACATTGTATCAATAGTGACGTTAGTAGGAAGTAAAATATGGCAAGGAAAGAATATGAAAATAATAAAAAGAATATTAATCAAAACAGTATAAAGTTTACGCGACAAATTTTTAATCAAACAAAAATCAACTTAATATCAACGAACATAGTAACGAGAATAAACATTCAAGTTGGTAGAAAATTAAAATGAAACCATAAGAAAAGTTATAATAACACAAAAATCAATCCAAGACTCAAATATTATAGTATAATAGAAGCTCTATTCATATCTAAAATGTATAAAACAGTGCAACAATAAGAGAGAATTAATGAAATTGGAACTTTATCAAAATAACAATAATCTCATAAGGTTAAACAGAACTGCCAACAACTGGAAAAATTCAAAAATAGACACCAAAACATTTTAACTATGAGAAACAATATATGAAGAACAAAAATAACAAAACAAAGGCATAATACTAAAGGTGATAATTCCACCCAAATCTGAGATTTTTCAACAAGATTTACTAAAAAAAGAAATAGACCAAACACCCAAATATCCATGGCACGACAAAATAAAGAGTAACAACGATAAACAACAACAACTGTAACTATGGCACCACAAAAAAATAAAAAAAAGAAATTAAGCAAATCTGCAAAAGAAATGTATGAATTAACAATAATATATGTATAAGCAGCAAAACGAAAATGGGGAACATCACTGAGTTACCGTTGGGGTTTCTCCATTCCTCGCGGTAGCTCAGAGCTTCGCCGGAGATGATATTGTTGTGGTGGTTTGGAGCTGTTGGGTTGTTGTTCGCCAGATTTGGAGCTTGTAGCTCGCTGGTTGGAGTTGAACGATGGTGCGAGCTCGGAGTTTTTCGGAGCTTTGAAGCTTGCTGGTGGTAGACTGGTGGCTTTGTTTGGTCGTGAGAACCAATGAACATTTGGACTTGTTAGCATCGGAAAAGAGAGGGAAACGGTGGTCTGGTTTGCTGCGTCATTTAGCTCTTTGTTAGTCGGATCTCCGGTGGTGGTTGGATTCCGGTCGGATTTTGGTGGTTTGGTGATGGAGGTTACTGTATTGGTGCGTGGTTGTTGGCTAGAATTTCGGCGAGGAGTTCGCCGGAGAAGATAGAAAATGGAGGCGACTTGGGTTTGTTTGTGGTCTGTTTTTGGTCGTTTCAGGAGGCGGTCTGGTTGCAGCGATTTGGTGTCTACGGAGGCTGTTCGTTTGGGTTGAGCTGCTGGTTTACGATGGTGAAGGGGTTTTTTGGGATGGTGGTGGTCACTGGATTCCGGCAAGATTTTTCCGGAAAAAGAAAAAGAACATTAAAAGAATTTCTTAAACCTAAAAATTTGAAAATTACACCTCTTATCTAAAATTTTATGCACCACCCCTAAATTAATGATTAAACTATTGGTTAAATAGAAAATAACAAACATCTACAATACCATTATCTTAAAATCGTTGGTCAAAACCACCTATTAATAAAATATTTGTGTATGAAATCTTATTCAGTTAATAAAATATTTTTGTATGCAAATCTTATTCATATTTAAATGAATTTCAAGACTATGCTAAAAATCACCAAAATGAATAAATAAAAATGAATATTAATAAATGTCACGAATAAAATCAATAGCAGGTAAAAAAATGCAATTCAATAGAAAATAGCAATTTAATTAAACAGACACAATATTCACAACAAATTCAACTAATTGTGACAAAAATAATATAATCAAAATTAATTAAAATTCAAAGTAAAGTAATAAAAATCTTAATGTTTTGAAAAATTAGAATAACTATTGATAGATTTATTTAAAATCACAAAACAATGTATTTTGAACTATTTTATAAAAGTTATGAATTTTGAAAAATATTAGGCCAAAATTAGGTGTCAACACTAGTTATATTTTTTTCATCTCTTTTGTACTTTATGTTTTATAGTAACGGCATTTCAGCCAACAACTAATTCACTATTTATTTATTGGTTTTCCAACTAATTTCTTATACTTATTTTGATGTTCGACTAAAACTTGAATTCTTAATAAAAAGTTCCTCTCTAAAGTTCGACTAAAATTTGAATTCGTAACTAAAAGTTCCTCTCTAAAGCTAAAAGAGAAAATTGCCAAAAGCCTCCCCCCCCCCCCAAGCTATTACCAAATTTTCAACTACACACTTATTCTTCACGGGGGTCCTATCACCCCCTGAACCTTTTAAAAGTGAAATATCAAGCCCCCTACAAACTCACACTTAGATTTATATTAGGGAGTAATCAACACGCGCTGCCACATAATATTACCCTTTTTTATATATATAAAAAATTAATTATTTTTTTATATTCTACTTTTTTTATTTTTTATTTTCCATCTTCTCTTTTTCTCTTTCTTTTCCATCCCTCCTTTTATTTTTCTTCAACTTCTGCAGATTTGACGAAGAGGATATCATGACTACCGCATCTTTGACCTTCACTGAAAATCTAAACACCAGGAAATCTTGATGTTCTCTAAAGTTAGAGGCAAACGAAAAACTCTGTCACTGAAAATTGCTTCTTCTTCCGCTACTCTAATATTTCTCAGGGATCGATTCTTCAAAGAATCACCGGTAAACGACACCTGCTTGCTGGGATAAAGGTACCGGATTTGCGGAGAGACTAGTATTGATTTAGATTTAGCAATGTTGACATGAGAAACTCGATTGATGTTTAAAACAATTTCAATAAATGGGTCTTCTTCTTTAATGGGACTGTTACCCAATGATTTCGTTAATGAATTCTTCTCCATTAATTGAATCTACTACTCAGTGAATTCCTCCATTAATGACTAGTCTAAAGTTCGATTCTTCTAACTTTCAATTTTGATTTTGATTTTGAACTACCAACAAATTTTCAAAGTGGTGAAAAATGGAGTTATGATGAAAAGTATGTGATTTGAAGATGAGAATTGACTTAGTGATGAAAAGTTGATGAGGTCGGTGACCTGGTGGTCGAGGTGAGCCGCCGCCGGTATCTCTGGATCTAATGAAGATTAAAGGGAAAAGATAAAGAAGGTAAAAAAAATAAAAGGAAACATAATTTCTTTTTTAAAGAATAGAATATTAATATGAAATAAATTAAATATTTATAAAGTTGATATTTTAATTATCTTTTTATCTCTCACTCTCCCAAAGAGAGTGAACTACACCTTCTTTGCCACCTCAACATTTAGGGAGCAAATAAATCTACTTTAAAATAATCTAGGAGGGTAATAGGACCCCCGTGAAATATGAGTGTGTAATGGAGAAGTTGGCTATAGGTTGAGGTGGCTTTTGACCATTTTCTCAAAGCTAAAATGATTTCTGTCATAAATATAGTTAAAAGAAATGATGTATGCAGAAAATAATGTTTATAAGTATGGGATAATTTTGCCGCATAAAAACTTAGACTATAATCTTGTGTGATATTATTTCTTTTACTTTTCACACTAGCTAATTTTGTCCATCAAAACATTGGAAAATGGGATGTAATTACTCAATATTTTTTGCCTTCATTAAAATTTGAAAAACCTAGTGATTTAACATATTTTATTGATCACTAGATCATCCCTTCAATGCTAGAAGAGCTTTCCTTTTCTATCAACATTTAATATTTCGGAAAAATTACCTAATTACACAATTTATTTTATCATATTCTCTAAAAAAAATTCCACGACCAAAGTACCCCCTAGACATGACTGGCGTATAGGATCCCGAGAGGCCCCACACAAGCCACTTAGCATACATCATACAAGATAATAGAATTTAAAGAGTTCAAAAGATAAGTTCATATTAGAAGAGTCGGACAAAAACAGCGAATATCTAACATATGTCTCAAAGCCATCTAATACATCATTAGAAAGAAAGTTTGGATGTAACCCATACAACATCTAAACACTGAAATGACATAAAGTTATAAATGTGATATTGTCCTCGAAGTATGAGGACTCACCAAGTCTTTGAAATCTCTAAGTACTCACTAGCCACGAATGGAAGGAGAAGTGTCGGATCCTACATTAGTGAAACCATATAGGCAAGGGTATGCGGTAATACATGGAATGTACCAAGTATGAGGGGAATGCAATAAAACATGGGACATGATCATAAGGGGATATAATCTAAAACATGAAATGCATTACCAAGTTTAAACCATAAAATAAGAGGTTAGAAAACATCATCGTAATCATGGTCAATGCAAGTAAAACTCATCTTTAAACACTTGTGAGATACTTCTTGAAGTAACCTTAGTTCATCATTATTGTGGGAAGTAGCCTTAACTGACATAGACCATGAGAGCTATAACATGGAATCCGGTGTCCTCCCCACATCGAAAAGGGGTTGTCCTACTTGCCAAGGTAAGGAGCATGAACTTCTACCTTAAGTGGATCCACTAGCTAATGTCTATCTAAGACAATCATCCTATGGTGGCAGGTATGGGTTAAGGAGATTGCTACTAGAAGCTCGACCTCTAGCTACGGGAGAGCTTCCATCTCAATATCCTCTCGGTGCTAAGCATAAATCCCATGGGATAGTCTTTAATCTTATTCATCTTATTATCCATGGAAAGGTACAACTAGAGTTACCAATACAAGCTGATGTTTATTAAAATAGACATTTCATCTACCATGGACTAGTCCAAGCTTACGTCATTTAGAATAGCTCCTTAGACCATGCGTGAGAAAACCTTTCATTATCCACAATCTTTTCATAGTAGCTTTTAAGGCCCATAGTCATTCACTTCATGCTAGAAATGCCCTACTACTAATGGAAATAGTTTTAAAAGCGTGATCTATAATCATTGATGGCATAACCGGCTACCATACTAATCAAGACCTAATTTAGGAAAATAACCCGGAAAGCATTGAGGGCAAATCTAGATGTCATTCATGTCATGTGGCCAAGCTTCATAGAACATATAGATACCTTCATCTATAGGCTTACTTGAGTCATAAACATTGCTTTCATAAAAACATGCATGATTTCATAAAACATATTCATAAATTCAAGCTTCTTCATAAATTCATGTAAATTAGGGTTCATAGTCAAAATTCATAGATCAATGCATGGGTTCACATGTAATTAGTTGAAAAGCATGTAATTAAGTCCAAATCATAAAAATAAGATCATAATAACATAATTGAATCCATACAAGTAGAACCCATGAGGAATTGAGTGAAAACCTAATCAAATATTGGGAAATCGAATTGGAGAATTGAAGAAACCTTGGGGCTCAATGGGTGAATGGAACCCATTGATGAACTCCCTACATACATTGATTGAAGCCCTATGCAATGATGAAGAAAAGAGACTTGAACTTGAAGAACCCTAGCTTCTTCTTGTTCTTCCTTGATTTTAGAGAGAAAAAATATTTGGAGAGGATGAATTTGGTCAAGTTTAGGGGATTTTGGAGAATGAATAGAATTTTATAGTTTTAGGGCTTAATTAACTTATATAGGGTCTAGGATTAGGACTAAACCGACTTAGATTAGGTATTAATCAATTAGGGAAAAGACCACAATGACCCTGACTTAAAAACTAACGAAGTGACTGTCAAGAGAGGCTTCACGAGCCGTCTAGGGCATGACGGCCCGTATAGGTGGTCGTGAAGCTTCACCAGCCTGACATTGCTCCACTAAAACGGGCATACTATTTTACTCCAAACTTCAAATGGAGCAAACTTGGTGGCGTTGAAAAGAGAACTCAAGGACCTTTAATTTTATAGGTCATGGGCCACCTAATTCATTCTGTACTAAAAGATATGATCATTTGATGTTGACCCTAAACTCTAAGTTTGACAAGTCTCCTTCACGGATGACTTCACCGTCCGTGTGAAGCTTCACAGGCCGTTTAGACATTCGTGGTCCTTTTCCTGTGACCTTAGGTCACACCCGACAAACTAGGTGACTTGTACGACCCACTTGACGGGCCGTCAAGTCCACCACGGGTCATCTAGGTCACCGTCAAGGTGACCCCTGCATGGGACAGTTCTGGAAAGACTTCACGAGCCCCTTAACGGGTCGTGGTCCCCTTCACGGGCCGTCTAGGGTCTATAACGGGTCCATGGCCCCTTTTGGGTTCTTGTCTTGCCCGATTGACTCCTTTCAAGCCTTTTTGCGAAATTCGAGGTGTTACAATTCCCTACCATTTGAAAAAATTACAAAAATCACTACTCTCTCCTATTCACGGATACATCACTTTATGCGATGTATCGGTAGAATACATCACTCTACGTGATGTATTGGGACGTACAGAATGTATTGGGACGTTGAGTGATGTATTCAAAACCGAGACGCGATGTATCGGGATGTATCCGAAACCGGGACGTAATGTATCGGGACGAATTGGGATATATTAGGATTCCACCAAATTTAAGAGATTTTTGTAATTTGGAAAAGAATAGGGATAAAATTTAATTAGCTCTTAACACTTTGAAACTTGTATTAAATTCCCTAACATTAATAAGTTACAACTATAATGGAATAAAAGGATTGTAACTGCTCATTATGAACAATTATATAGTGGTGTTGGATTTGCCATTTCACAAAAAACACTATATTACTTCTCTATTGTTATGTGGTTTACGAACTAATTATACAAACTAGTAATATTTGGAATCATTACATGTGAAGTTTCAAACCACACTCAACTTTTGTTTTCTTATTTTTCTGTGTGCATAATGATCAAACAAAGAATTACATACCCAATATAATTTTATAAGTGAAATATAAAAAGGTGTGTACATGAATTTTACTCTTACCTTGTGAAGGTAGAGAAATTATTCTCAATAAATTGACTCAAATAAAGTATATTTCAAAGTAGATAAGAAAAATAAATACAGTAATAAAAAATTATGATGCCAAAGATGTTCAAATTGCATGTTATTATGCAAAATGTGATATTAAATTTATTAACTAATACCAACATGTGTTGTGGTGCAGTGGTGAGATTGCTATACCCTTAATCAAATGTCTCGAGTTCGAGCCCTAGGTATGGAGAAAGTTCTGTTGGGAGAGTCGCCCCCGAATGGGCCTTGCAGTGCGCAATCCAAATTTAGTCGAGACTCGAATGTGGGCTCCGTATACCGAGTGAATAACCAAAAAAATACACTATTAACTAATATAAATTTGTTCCAATTGATTGATATGGATGAGGTAGAAAAAGCATTAAGGTTATATTTTTCTCAATATACAATTTTTTGGGAACAATTTTTATCTTACCATAAAATGTACTGAAGGAGATAGATTTAAGTGCAGGGAGTTCCTATGGGGAAAATCAGAGGGTAGATAGGAAATTAGCCTTGGTTGCTTGGGACAGGGGATGTGTACCTAAGAAGTATGGAGGTTCGGATATTAAGAGTTGCAAACTCTGAAATATGGTTGTTGTTGGGAAGCTCTTATTGCAATTGGCAAGTAGAAAAATGTATTGTGGGTAAATTGGGTACATGAGGTTTATATGAAGGATACTAACAATATTTGGGAGCAAATATCACCTCAAGACTGCGGTTGGCATTTGAAGAAAGCAGTTTCCAAAAATAGTAGAAGTACGACATTAATTTGGTAATAAGTGGAAACTTACTTTCGGTCTGATTAGTACGAATTTAGTCCAAGTTAGACTAAGAATTAAAAGTTTGTAATTGAAGTCGTGGGAACTGAATAGACAAATTCTCTTCCCACATAATGCTATGGAGCATGTTCTGAGAGCCTATGATGAAATAGCACAAAATAAAAGAAGGTTGTGATGATCCAGTGAAACTGTAACACCTCGCAAATTCTACGCTACCGGTTCGAACCATTCGTCGCAAGTATATAGACTTGGACCAGGTGATGTCCTACTTTTACATATGTGTAAAGGTCTATTCTGAGGTATGGAAAATGTATCGGAAGTGGTTTAGGGTCATAAGGGACCTTTAACACTAAGTCGAGTTCATAGCTTTCTTACCGGCTAAGTTTTTCACATCAGCTCATGTAAGGGTCAACTTCAAATGACCATTTATCTCAGTACATAAATAATTAGGTGGCACATGACCTACCAAATTAAAGGTCTATGAGTCGTCTTTCCAATGCCACCATGTTTTTATCAATCAAAGTTTGGAGTAAAATGTTATGATCGTTTTACTAGATATACTCTCAACAAAGTTTTCACAACCTGATTTTTTTGAGTCTCATTTACCGGTCGTAAATTGAAGTACAGACCATAAATGAAGCTCATAAAATAAAAGTTTAGAAACTTCTTTTTGAGCCTGATTTTCATGGATCCAATTATGGATCGTAAACCCAACTACGGGTCATAATTTGGGCCCATAAAATGAACTTTAGAAACTCATTTTTCAGCCTGTCTTTCACAGATTCAACCATGGGTCGCAAATCAATCTACGAGTCATAAATTGGGATCGTAGAATAAACTTCTGAAACTCAGAGTTTCAGTTTGAATTCCAAGGATGGAATCTACGATACGTAGATCAAAGCACGAATTATAGATGACCCTCGTGGATTATTCTGTTAGATTTTAAGTAAGGGTTATTTTGGTCTTTTTCCATCCTTCCTAAGCCTAAGACATGCCATTTTAACTTATATTAGGGGAATATATTTCATCAATTATTCAGTTTTCTTTCTCTTCTATGCTCTCAACTCCCAAAATTCAGAAGAAAAACCTCAAGAAAAGCAAAGCTCGGGTTTCAAGGCTTTCAAACAAGTTTTTCTTTCAAATCTAAATCTCTCAAGTATGTAAGGTTTCAATGAGAGTATTCCTTTACGGGCATGCCTAAATTTTCTTTACTTTCAAAGCTCTTACTAAATAAGTTAGAATCCAAGTTAGGGTGTTAACGTAGTTCATGACTTTCCTCATAAGCCTATGTTCTTGATTTGGTTTACTTCAGTTTCAAATCTTATCAAAGTAGTTTAACATGACTTTTATGATTCCTTTAACTTTGATGGCTTTTAAGTATGAAATTAACATGATACGGATTTCAACTTCAATATGGACTATTCGAGATATGATTTTTTGAGCTTGTTGATGAGTCAGAGATTTTGGACTCATTTGAGGCTTTTTAGTTTACCAAATAGTGTCCTTAATGCCTGTTTATATCCATTTCTGATGCTAAAGTGTTGATTTGCGCTAATATCCATTCGAGAAAATCCTATAGGGGCATGTAGTTCAGGGACCTGAGTTATCACCATTATTATAGCTTGGTGCTAAGTAAATTCCCAATGGAAATACATATAGAGTGATATCAAGTTCATAATCTTAGTCTTTGGATAGAGATTTTGGGTTTCTTTAGGAATCAATGGATTAAAAAGGATCCGTTGATTAACTTTCCACATACCTTGATGAACCCTAACTTTGGAGTTGGAAGAGGAGACTTGAAAGCTTGAGGAATCCTAATTAATCTTGAGAGATCCCTTAGAGAAGAAGACCTTGAAAGCTTTAGAGGTTTGAGACTTTAGCTGTAGATTGAGATCTAGGTTATAGTTTCAGTGTGCTTTTCTTTTGTGGACATAGTTGACCATGCCCATACTATTGAGCAACTCCATCGTGAGTTCCATGGGGGCAGTAGCAGGAGGGCTAGTGTCACGCCCCGAGCCTACACCCTGGACATGGCTGACACTCGAGAACCATTGCTGGTCCACAAGCGAATCCTTGGCCTGGCTGACTACTTAGCGGAAGACTTACTCATGCAATAATACGTTTAAAACAGAATGAAATTCATTAAAATCAAGTACTCAACTCATAAAAATCTAGAAAATACTTAATAGCAATACTTATAGTTCATAAAACAACACAAAAGAAAGTAAATGCTGAGGAACACCTCGACTCTATCTATCTATGAAGCCTCTACTATTAAAGAAGGATGTCGGGACAAGACCCACGACTCCTCAACAAAACTGCTACTGACAACTTATAAAACTGGAGTCCTCCGGAACCAAGGAGGCCTTACTCAAAACCTGACAAGTGGATGACGTGATCTCAACAGAACCCCTGTTGAGAATCCTAAGTACCTGTATCTGCATCATTAAAATATGCAGGTCGAATGAAGTCAATACATTGAATGTAGGAGTATGTAATATAGCTGAATAACCAAATAACTGAACTGAAACTCTGGCAGTAACTCAACTAAAATATAATATAGATCATGATGGAAAACTCATTTAAGCTCTTACCGAAAGAATGCAATAAAAGCATATATTGAACTGACCAGGCTGAAAGAAATGCTCAACTCAACTAAACAAAACTTAACTTAACTCAACTCGACTCGACTCAGCTCAACTCAACTCGACTCAACTCAACTCAACGTAAAGCATGATTAGAGATAATATCATTTTAAGCTTCACAAAGTATAATATAATAACTCAAAAAAAATTATATGTGAAAATACAATGAAAGTACTCTTTACTCTATTTGGGAGTTTCTTTAATCGACAATCATCACTATGAGCTACGTGATGATACAACATCTCGTCCACATTGCCAGAACTGTCCTATACCTTGCCGGGGTATAGAACCTCTCAACTAAGTGGATCCACTAAGCTATGCTCAAAGGCACTAAGGATTCATCTAAAAAGTATGATCCTTTCCCATGTTGGCAGACATGGTTTATGAGAATTTTGAGTTGTCTGAACTCATCACCATATCGGTGCTCAATACTATTCCCAATAATATACTCATGCTCAAATGTATAAAATATTCTCTTTTCTCAATTTGAGGTAATTACTCAAAAGATCCTCTTAACAGAGGTAACTGCTCTAAAGTATCTCTGTACTCATAACTCATTTAGAAAACAAAGTTTCTCTTTCTCAATGTAGAAATAATACATTTGGGAATCAATTAGTTCCCTTATACTTTACTCAAAAATTCTCTTTAAACTCTACTCAAACTCTGCATTACTTTCTCATAAAATAATTTAAAACAAATGTTTATTGTGATCTGATCATTGATGACTCGGGAAGTCATACTGCATAAGCATTGATGACATATCTAGATGTCATACTGCTTACACATTGATGGCATACTCGGCTGTCATACTAATCATGAATCATAGTTCTCTTCTCAATATAACAAAATGATACATTTGGGACTACTTAGTTCTCTTATACTCTTTTACAATCGTGAATACAACTCTTTTCATTCTCATGTTTACTTTCTCAAGACCAAGTTCAAAATCATTGATAATTACAAAAGAATTCTCAAAAAGACTCAAAAAGACCTCTTGAACTTCCCTCCTAAACTTACAAAGTTTGGAATGTAAATTAAGACATGTGAGTAGGATAATGCATGATTTTTCAATGATAAATGGAGCTTATAGGAGTTAATATAGAGTGGGAAAGCATAGCCACAACTTAAAGGAACACACCCAAAAGAACGGAGAAGAAATGGGCCCTGGCGATCCCTGGCGCACTGCTGGCGTGGGGCACCAGGCCCCAAACTTCAGAAGAAACTCTATGGCGCTATGGTGGCGCCCTACCTCACCTCTTGCCCAGATATTTTGACGAATTTTCTTGCTACATTCCGGGTCCTAACTCATCTAGAATTGATTAATTTCTTCCAAACTCTCTTTGATTCACAAACCTAACACAAAACTATCAAATCCCACTCAAATTCTGTCAAGAAACACTACTCATTCGCAATAGTCTCACCTCAAGAACTCAAAACCTCCATTGATAAAGAATGAAGCTTAAAACTCAAGAACTCTTCAAGAATGCTTACATAAACGATTATATGAGCGACTTAACGAATGATTTACATGCTTGGCATGAGGATGAAGAAATCCATCACTATGGGAAGACTTACATACCTGGAAAGATGATGTTCTTGGCGAGAATCGATGGGATCTTGACGAACGCTCAAACACCTAGCTCTTTCTCCTCTTGAACTCTTCTCTTATTTTTCTAAGGGTTTGGGAATGCACAAGAGTGGTTTAGCATCTGATTAGACCCTTAATTGGGTGAGGAAAAATGTTGGTAGGCCTATTGGGGTAAGGAAAAGACCAAACTACCGTTTCCTTAAACGGATGAAAAGCCTTAACTAGAGAGGCTTCACTCAAAAGGGCATAACCTTTTACTCCTTGCTTCAAATGGAGCAAACTTGGTGGCGTTGGAAAGAGGACTCAAAGACCTTCGATTTGAAATCTCATGGGCCACCTAACGCATTATGTGTAGAGAGATATGATCATTTGAAGTTGACCTAAGTAGAATATTAGGTCAAAACTCACTCGGTAGGGAAGCTTTCTACTCAACTTTGTGCTAGGGGGTTCTAGTGACCCGAATTGATATCAAAAATCATTTCCACACTAATGAATTGACCTTATAATCTAAGAACAATTAAGAATTACTCGGTATGACCTTATACGCAATTCAAGAATGGTTTGGGTCTTAACTTTAGAAATTTTCGGGGTGTTACAATATCTCCCCCTTGGGATCATTCATCCTCGAATGACGGTTGGACTGAGAATGGAAAGGAAAGGATTTTACTCTTCCTATATTTCTAGCTTCTGAATTTTCCTACTAACATAGGCGGAGCTGGTTCATACCAAGAGTTTTGAGATTGGACTCGAGCACACTTGGCACAAAGCTCACATAAGGTTTTAAGATCATAGGCCATGACATGAAACAAGAGTATCCGGGTACGAAGTAAGAATAGGAATACTACACCTTGAATGACATGATTGGCAACTTTTAAGCTTAGCAACACTTCTCAACTATGCTCTCCTTTCTGATTACTACACTTT